>NW_024121543.1:2525973-2998759 GCF_016745375.1 Pimephales promelas | reverse complement strand
TTTTGAGTTTGATATCTCAGCTCTGGAGGGTCTAGAGCCTCCATTTTTGCACTCAGGTCAAAGTCTCACAGCCCTATCATAATCCAGAGTTTTGAGAAGATTGAGAAACTTAATTTTTCGCCCAAAAATGAAAAAAAACGAAAGGGGTAACACTGTCGTTTTTTTTTCGGGTCGAATTTTGAATTGATATCTCAGCTCTGGAAGGGTCTAGAGCCTCCATTTTTGCACTCAGGTCAAGTCTCAGCCCTCTATCATAATCCAGAGTTTTGAGAAGATTGGAGAAACTTAATTTTTCGCCCAAAAATTGAAAAAAAACGAAAGGGGTAACACTGTCGTTTTTTTTTTCGGGTCGAAATTTGAATTTTGATATCTCAGCTCTGGAAGGGTCTAGAGCCTCCATTTTTGCACTCAGGTCAAAGTCTCACAGCCCTCTATCATAATCCAGAGTTTTGAGAAGATTGGAGAAACTTAATTTTTCGCCCAAAAATGAAAAAAAAACGAAAGGGGTAACACTGTCGTTTTTTTTTCGGGTCGAAATTTTGAATTTTGATATCTCAGCTCTGGAAGGGTCTAGAGCCTCCATTTTTGCACTCAGGTCAAAGTCTCACAGCCCTCTATCATAATCCAGAGTTTTGAGAAGATTGGAGAAACTTAATTTTTCGCCCAAAAAATGAAAAAAAACGAAAGGGGTAACACTGTCGTTTTTTTTTCGGGTCGAAATTTTGAATTTGATATCTCAGCTCTGGGAAGGTCTAGAGCCTCCATTTTTGCACTCAGGTCAAAGTCTCACAGCCCTCTATCATAATCCAGAGTTTTGAGAAGATTGGAGAAACTTAATTTTTCGCCCAAAATGAAAAAAAACGAAAGGGGTAACACTGTCGTTTTTTTTCGGGTCGAAATTTTGAATTTTGATATCTCAGCTCTGGAAGGGTCTAGAGCCTCCATTTTTGCACTCAGGTCAAAGTCTCACAGCCCTCTATCATAATCCAGAGTTTTGAGAAGATTGGAGAAACTTAATTTTTCGCCCAAAAATGAAAAAAAACGAAAGGGGTAACACTGTCGTTTTTTTTTTCGGGTCGAAATTTTGAATTTTCGATATCTCAGCTCTGGAAGGGTCTAGAGCCTCCATTTTTGCACTCAGGTCAAAGTCTCACAGCCCTCTATCATAATCCAGAGTTTTGAGAAGATTGGAGAAACTTAATTTTTCGCTCAAAAATGAAAAAAAACGAAAGGGGTAACACTGTCGTTTTTTTTTCGGGTCGAAATTTGAATTTCGATATCTCAGCTCTGGAAGGGTCTAGAGCCTCCATTTTTGCACTCAGGTCAAAGTCTCACAGCCCTCTATCATAATCCAGAGTTTTGAGAAGATTGAAGAAACTTAATTTTTCGCCCAAAAATGAAAAAAAACGAAAGGGGTAACACTGTCGTTTTTTTTTCGGGTCGAAATTTTGAATTTTGATATCTCAGCTCTGGAAGGGTCTAGAGCCTCCATTTTTGCACTCAGGTCAAAGTCTCACAGCCCTCTATCATAATCCAGAGTTTTGAGAAGATTGGAGAAACTTAATTTTTCGCCCAAAAATGAAAAAAAACGAAAGGGGTAACACTGTCGTTTTTTTTCGGGTCGAAATTTTGAATTTGATATCTCAGCTCTGGAAGGGTCTAGAGCCTCCATTTTTGCACTCAGGTCAAAGTCTCACAGCCCTCTATCATAATCCAGAGTTTTGAGAAGATTGGAGAAACTTAATTTTTCGCCCAAAATGAAAAAAAACGAAAGGGGTAACACTGTCGTTTTTTTTTGGGTCGAAATTTTGAATTTTGATATCTCAGCTCTGGAAGGGTCTAGAGCCTCCATTTTTGCACTCAGGTCAAAGTCTCACAGCCCTCTATCATAATCCAGAGTTTTGAGAAGATTGGAGAAACTTAATTTTTCGCCAAAAATGAAAAAAACGAAAGGGGTAACACTGTCGTTTTTTTTTCGGGTCGAAATTTTGAATTTTGATATCTCAGCTCTGGAAGGGTCTAGAGCCTCCATTTTTGCACTCAGGTCAAAGTCTCACAGCCCTCTATCATAATCCAGAGTTTTGAGAAGATTGGAGAAACTTAATTTTTCGCCCAAAAATGAAAAAAAACGAAGGGGTAACACTGTCGTTTTTTTTTCGGGTCGAAATTTTGAATTTTGATATCTCAGCTCTGGAAGGGTCTAGAGCCTCCATTTTTGCACTCAGGTCAAAGTCTCACAGCCCTCTATCATAATCCAGAGTTTTGAGAAGATTGGAGAAACTTAATTTTTCGCCCAAAAATGAAAAAAAAACGAAAGGGGTAACACTGTCGTTTTTTTTTCGGGTCGAAATTTTGAATTTTGATATCTCAGCTCTGGAAGGGTCTAGAGCCTCCATTTTTGCACTCAGGTCAAAGTCTCACAGCCCTCTATCATAATCCAGAGTTTTGAGAAGATTGGAGAAACTTAATTTTTCGCCCAAAAATGAAAAAAAACGAAGGGGTAACACTGTCGTTTTTTTTCGGGTCGAAATTTTGAATTTGATATCTCAGCTCTGGAAGGGTCTAGAGCCTCCATTTTTGCACTCAGGTCAAAGTCTCACAGCCCTCTATCATAATCCAGAGTTTTGAGAAGATTGGAGAAACTTAATTTTTCGCCCAAAAATGAAAAAAAACGAAAGGGGTAACACTGTCGTTTTTTTTGGGTCGAAATTTTGAATTTCGATATCTCAGCTCTGGAAGGGTCTAGAGCCTCCATTTTTGCACTCAGGTCAAAGTCTCACAGCCCTCTATCATAATCCAGAGTTTTGAGAAGATTGGAGAAACTTAATTTTTCGCCAGAAAATGAAAAAAACGAAAGGGGTAACACTGTCGTTTTTTTTTGGGTCGAAATTTTGAATTTTGATATCTCAGCTCTGGAAGGGTCTAGAGCCTCCATTTTTGCACTCAGGTCAAAGTCTCACAGCCCTCTATCATAATCCAGAGTTTTGAGAAGATTGGAGAAACTTAATTTTTCGCCCAAAATGAAAAAAAACGAAAGGGTAACACTGTCGTTTTTTTTTGGGTCGAAATTTTGAATTTTGATATCTCAGCTCTGGAAGGGTCTAGAGCCTCCATTTTTGCACTCAGGTCAAAGTCTCACAGCCCTCTATCATAATCCAGAGTTTTGAGAAGATTGGAGAAACTTAATTTTTCGCCCAAAAATGAAAAAAAAACGAAAGGGGTAACACTGTCGTTTTTTTTTTGGGTCGAAATTTTGAATTTTGATATCTCAGCTCTGGAAGGGTCTAGAGCCTCCATTTTTGCACTCAGGTCAAAGTCTCACAGCCCTCTATCATAATCCAGAGTTTTGAGAAGATTGGAGAAACTTAATTTTTCGCCAAAAATGAAAAAAAACGAAAGGGGTAACACTGTCGTTTTTTTTTCGGGTCGAAATTTTGAATTTTGATATCTCAGCTCTGGAAGGGTCTAGAGCCTCCATTTTTGCACTCAGGTCAAAGTCTCACAGCCCTCTATCATAATCCAGAGTTTTGAGAAGATTGGAGAAACTTAATTTTTCGCCAAAAATGAAAAAAAACGAAAGGGGTAACACTGTCGTTTTTTTTTCGGGTCGAAATTTTGAATTTTGATATCTCAGCTCTGGAAGGGTCTAGAGCCTCCATTTTTGCACTCAGGTCAAAGTCTCACAGCCCTCTATCATAATCCAGAGTTTTGAGAAGATTGGAGAAACTTAATTTTTCGCCCAAAAATGAAAAAAACGAAAGGGGTAACACTGTCGTTTTTTTTGGGTCGAAATTTTGAATTTTGATATCTCAGCTCTGGAAGGGTCTAGAGCCTCCATTTTTGCACTCAGGTCAAAGTCTCACAGCCCTCTATCATAATCCAGAGTTTTGAGAAGATTGGAGAAACTTAATTTTTCGCCCAAAAATGAAAAAAAAACGAAAGGGGTAACACTGTCGTTTTTTTTTTCGGGTCGAAATTTTGAATTTTGATATCTCAGCTCTGGAAGGGTCTAGAGCCTCCATTTTTGCACTCAGGTCAAAGTCTCACAGCCCTCTATCATAATCCAGAGAGTTTGAGAAGATTGAGAGAAACTTAATTTTTCGCCCAAAAATGAAAAAAAACGAAAGGGGTAACACTGTCGTTTTTTTTTCGGGTCGAAATTTTGAATTTGATATCTCAGCTCTGGAAGGGTCTAGAGCCTCCATTTTTGCACTCAGGTCAAAGTCTCACAGCCCTCTATCATAATCCAGAGTTTTGAGAAGATTGGAGAAACTTAATTTTTCGCCCAAAAATGAAAAAAAACGAAAGGGGTAACACTGTCGTTTTTTTTTCGGGTCGAAATTTTGAATTTTGATATCTCAGCTCTGGAAGGGTCTAGAGCCTCCATTTTTGCACTCAGGTCAAAGTCTCACAGCCCTCTATCATAATCCAGAGTTTTGAGAAGATTGGAGAAACTTAATTTTTCGCCCAAAATGAAAAAAAACGAAAGGGGTAACACTGTCGTTTTTTTTTCGGGTCGAAATTTTGAATTTTGATATCTCAGCTCTGGAAGGGTCTAGAGCCTCCATTTTTGCACTCAGGTCAAAGTCTCACAGCCCTCTATCATAATCCAGAGTTTTGAGAAGATTGGAGAAACTTAATTTTTCGCCCAAAAATGAAAAAAAACGAAAGGGGTAACACTGTCGTTTTTTTTTCGGGTCGAAATTTTGAATTTTGATATCTCAGCTCTGGAAGGGTCTAGAGCCTCCATTTTTGCACTCAGGTCAAAGTCTCACAGCCCTCTATCATAATCCAGAGTTTTGAGAAGATTGGAGAAACTTAATTTTTCGCCCAAAAATGAAAAAAAAACGAAAGGGGTAACACTGTCGTTTTTTTTTTGGGTCGAAATTTTGAATTTTGATATCTCAGCTCTGGAAGGGTCTAGAGCCTCCATTTTTGCACTCAGGTCAAAGTCTCACAGCCCTCTATCATAATCCAGAGTTTTGAGAAGATTGGAGAAACTTAATTTTTCGCCCAAAAATGAAAAAAACGAAAGGGGTAACACTGTCGTTTTTTTTTTCGGGTCGAAATTTTGAATTTTGATATCTCAGCTCTGGAAGGGTCTAGAGCCTCCATTTTTGCACTCAGGTCAAAGTCTCACAGCCCTCTATCATAATCCAGAGTTTTGAGAAGATTGGAGAAACTTAATTTTTCGCCCAAAAATGAAAAAAAACGAAAGGGGTAACACTGTCGTTTTTTTTTTCGGGTCGAAATTTTGAATTTAATATCTCAGCTCTGGAAGGGTCTAGAGCCTCCATTTTTGCACTCAGGTCAAAGTCTCACAGCCCTCTATCATAATCCAGAGTTTTGAGAAGATTGGAGAAACTTAATTTTTCGCCCAAAAATGAAAAAAAAACGAAAGGGGTAACACTGTCGTTTTTTTTTCGGGTCGAAATTTTGAATTTTGATATCTCAGCTCTGGAAGGGTCTAGAGCCTCCATTTTTGCACTCAGGTCAAAGTCTCACAGCCCTCTATCATAATCCAGAGTTTTGAGAAGATTGGAGAAACTTAATTTTTCGCCCAAAAATGAAAAAAAACGAAAGGGGTAACACTGTCGTTTTTTTTTCGGGTCGAAATTTTGAATTTTGATATCTCAGCTCTGGAAGGGTCTAGAGCCTCCATTTTTGCACTCAGGTCAAAGTCTCACAGCCCTCTATCATAATCCAGAGTTTTGAGAAGATTGGAGAAACTTAATTTTTCGCCCAAAAATGAAAAAAAAACGAAAGGGGTAACACTGTCGTTTTTTTTTTGGGGTCGAAATTTTGAATTTTGATATCTCAGCTCTGGAAGGGTCTAGAGCCTCCATTTTTGCACTCAGGTCAAAGTCTCACAGCCCTCTATCATAATCCAGAGTTTTGAGAAGATTGGAGAAACTTAATTTTTCGCCCAAAAATGAAAAAAAACGAAAGGGGTAACACTGTCGTTTTTTTTTCGGGTCGAAATTTTGAATTTTGATATCTCAGCTCTGGAAGGGTCTAGAGCCTCCATTTTTGCACTCAGGTCAAAGTCTCACAGCCCTCTATCATAATCCAGAGTTTTGAGAAGATTGGAGAAACTTAATTTTTCGCCCAAAAATGAAAAAAAACGAAAGGGGTAACACTGTCGTTTTTTTTTCGGGTCGAAATTTTGAATTTTGATATCTCAGCTCTGGAAGGGTCTAGAGCCTCCATTTTTGCACTCAGGTCAAAGTCTCACAGCCCTCTATCATAATCCAGAGTTTTGAGAAGATTGGAGAAACTTAATTTTTCGCCCAAAAATGAAAAAAAACGAAAGGGGTAACACTGTCGTTTTTTTTTCGGGTCGAAATTTTGAATTTTGATATCTCAGCTCTGGAAGGGTCTAGAGCCTCCATTTTTGCACTCAGGTCAAAGTCTCACAGCCCTCTATCATAATCCAGAGTTTTGAGAAGATTGGAGAAACTTAATTTTTCGCCCAAAAATGAAAAAAAACGAAAGGGGTAACACTGTCGTTTTTTTTTCGGGTCGAAATTTTGAATTTTGATATCTCAGCTCTGGAAGGGTCTAGAGCCTCCATTTTTGCACTCAGGTCAAAGTCTCACAGCCCTCTATCATAATCCAGAGTTTTGAGAAGATTGGAGAAACTTAATTTTTCGCCCAAAAATGAAAAAAAACGAAAGGGGTAACACTGTCGTTTTTTTTTCGGGTCGAAATTTTGAATTTTGATATCTCAGCTCTGGAAGGGTCTAGAGCCTCCATTTTTGCACTCAGGTCAAAGTCTCACAGCCCTCTATCATAATCCAGAGTTTTGAGAAGATTGGAGAAACTTAATTTTTCGCCCAAAAATGAAAAAAAACGAAAGGGGTAACACTGTCGTTTTTTTTTCGGGTCGAAATTTTGAATTTTGATATCTCAGCTCTGGAAGGGTCTAGAGCCTCCATTTTTGCACTCAGGTCAAAGTCTCACAGCCCTCTATCATAATCCAGAGTTTTGAGAAGATTGGAGAAACTTAATTTTTCGCCCAAAAATGAAAAAAAACGAAAGGGGTAACACTGTCGTTTTTTTTTTCGGGTCGAAATTTTGAATTTTGATATCTCAGCTCTGGAAGGGTCTAGAGCCTCCATTTTTGCACTCAGGTCAAAGTCTCACAGCCCTCTATCATAATCCAGAGTTTTGAGAAGATTGGAGAAACTTAATTTTTCGCCCAAAAATGAAAAAAAACGAAAGGGGTAACACTGTCGTTTTTTTTTCGGGTCGAAATTTTGAATTTTGATATCTCAGCTCTGGAAGGGTCTAGAGCCTCCATTTTTGCACTCAGGTCAAAGTCTCACAGCCCTCTATCATAATCCAGAGTTTTGAGAAGATTGGAGAAACTTAATTTTTCGCCCAAAAATGAAAAAAAACGAAAGGGGTAACACTGTCGTTTTTTTTTCGGGTCGAAATTTTGAATTTTGATATCTCAGCTCTGGAAGGGTCTAGAGCCTCCATTTTTGCACTCAGGTCAAAGTCTCACAGCCCTCTATCATAATCCAGAGTTTTGAGAAGATTGGAGAAACTTAATTTTTCGCCCAAAAATGAAAAAAAACGAAAGGGGTAACACTGTCGTTTTTTTTTCGGGTCGAAATTTTGAATTTTGATATCTCAGCTCTGGAAGGGTCTAGAGCCTCCATTTTTGCACTCAGGTCAAAGTCTCACAGCCCTCTATCATAATCCAGAGTTTTGAGAAGATTGGAGAAACTTAATTTTTCGCCCAAAAATGAAAAAAAACGAAAGGGGTAACACTGTCGTTTTTTTTTCGGGTCGAAATTTTGAATTTTGATATCTCAGCTCTGGAAGGGTCTAGAGCCTCCATTTTTGCACTCAGGTCAAAGTCTCACAGCCCTCTATCATAATCCAGAGTTTTGAGAAGATTGGAGAAACTTAATTTTTCGCCCAAAATGAAAAAAAAAACGAAAGGGGTAACACTGTCGTTTTTTTTTCGGGTCGAAATTTTGAATTTTGATATCTCAGCTCTGGAAGGGTCTAGAGCCTCCATTTTTGCACTCAGGTCAAAGTCTCACAGCCCTCTATCATAATCCAGAGTTTTGAGAAGATTGGAGAAACTTAATTTTTCGCCCAAAAATGAAAAAAAAACGAAAGGGGTAACACTGTCGTTTTTTTTTCGGGTCGAAATTTTGAATTTTGATATCTCAGCTCTGGAAGGGTCTAGAGCCTCCATTTTTGCACTCAGGTCAAAGTCTCACAGCCCTCTATCATAATCCAGAGTTTTGAGAAGATTGGAGAAACTTAATTTTTCGCCCAAAAATGAAAAAAAAACGAAAGGGGTAACACTGTCGTTTTTTTTTCGGGTCGAAATTTTGAATTTTGATATCTCAGCTCTGGAAGGGTCTAGAGCCTCCATTTTTGCACTCAGGTCAAAGTCTCACTGCCCTCTATCATAATCCAGAGTTTTGAGAAGATTGGAGGAACTTAATTTTTCGCCCGAAAACGAAAAAAACGAAAGGGGTAACACTGTCGTTTTTTTTTTGGGGTCGAAATTTTGAATTTTGATATCTCAGCTCTGGAAGGGTCTAGAGCCTCCATTTTTGCACTCAGGTCAAAGTCTCACAGCCCTCTATCAGAATCCAGAGTTTTGAGAAGATTGGAGAAACTTAATTTTTCGCCCAAAAATGAAAAAAAAAACGAAAGGGGTAACACTGTCGTTTTTTTTTTTTCGGGTCGAAATTTTGAGTTTCGATATCTCAGCTCTGGAAGGGTCTAGAGACTCAATTTTTGGGTCGAAAAATTTAGTTTCTCCAATCTTCTCAAAACTCTGCATTCTGATAGAGGGCCATGAGACTTACACCTGAGTGCAAAAATTGAGTCTCTAGACCCTTCCTGAGCTGAGATATTGAGATTCCATATTCCACCGTCCACAAACCCACTATTTTTATAATGGTAAATGCTAAGTGGGATCTCAATATCTCAGCTCAGGAAGGGTCTAGAGATTACATTTTTGCATGGCCATGAGACTTAGACCTGAGTGCAAAAATGGAGTCTCTAGGCCCTTCCTGAGCTGAGATATTGAGATCCCACGTAGCATTTATGCCATTATAAAAATAGTGGGTTCGTGGATGGTGGAATTATGGGATGACGCTGTATATTCTGCACATGAAATAGTTTCAAAAATGTATCGGTACTGATATATATATATATTTATTTTTTTAAAGAAATTTCAATCAGCATCACTGAAAATGTGACTTCTGTAACAGGCTTTCAAACCTACTGTCCATTCTAATGGACAGACACATTTAAAAAAACGACACCTGATTAAAAACGTGCAATACTACAGTCGATTTTTAACTTTAATTAATAAGTTCAATCTTTCTATTTTACATACAAACTATGAAACACTGGCAAAAATATATACAAAATGTAAATACACCTTAGAAAATGTTGCTTGCTTCTGTGTTTGGAGTGAAGTGCTGCCATGCTTCTCTTCAATGTAGAGTTTTTTTTTATATAATTGCTACATGCAGAGCTTTACTGGCATTTGATTGGATGACAAATGTCCAATCTCATGGACTGCAGGCTTTAAACTAGGTGAAATGCTCCAGAAGTTAAAAAAGGGGGCTGATATGTGATGTCCATTGTAATGGACAGAGGGTCTGAATGGGTTCTGAATTCGTAATGAAAAGCCACTCACCAAAAACAAAGTCTCAACCCTTGCCACCGCTCTCCGCAGCAGCGTGCCAAGGTGGTCTCCAACCCCTGCTAACAGGATCCCAAACATGGGGATCCCTACCAGAGCATAGAATATACAGAACAACTGACCACCTTTCGTCTTGGGCGAGATGTTCCCAAAGCCTGGAGAAGAGAAGAACTTGCAAAATCAACCTCAAAAAATGATGATGTTCTTAAGTGAAAAATGTGTTCATCTCACCAATGGTGGTGATGATTGTTCCACAGAAGAAGAAAGCATTGGATGGATCCCATCTGCTGGTATAATTTGATGTGCTTCTGACATCCACACCTGCCTCAATGGCATCAACCACTTTCTGAAGAGAAAAGATGATGGATTTATCTACGATGCTTCAAAGTGTCTACAGAGAATGGAAGAATTATATACACTCACCTAAAGGATTATTAGGAACACCTGTTCAATTTCTCATTAATGCAATTATCTAATCAACCAATCACATGGCAGTTGCTTCAATGCATTTAGGGGTGTGGTCCTGGTCAAGATAATCTCCTGAACTCCAAGCTGAAGTTCAGGAGATTTGTTTTCTTGGCACACTTTAGGCCCCTTTGTGGCAATTGGGCATCGTTTAAATGCCACGACCTACCTTAGCATTGTTTCTGACCATGTCCATCCCTTTATGGCCACCATGTCCCCATCCTCTGATGGCTACTTCCAGCAGGATAATGCACCATGTCACAAAGCTTGAATCATTTCAAATTGGTTTCTTGAACATGACAATGAGTTCACTGTACTAAAATGGCCCCCACAATCACCAGATCTCAACCCAATAGAGCATCTTTGGGATTTGGTGGAACGGGAGCTTCGTGCACTGGATGTGCATCCCACAAATCTCCATCAACTGCAAGATGCTATCCTATCAATATGGGCCAACATTTCTAAAGAATGCTTTCTGCACCTTGTTCAATCAATGCCACGTAGAATTACGGCAGTTCTGAAGGCGAAAGGGGGTCAAACACAGTATTAGTATGTGTTCCTAATAATCCTTTAGGTGAGTGTGTGTATAAACACAAAAAGAATTATCAATATCTAGAAGTAGAGATCCTTGGACATGTACTGTATATAAACTGTACATATATATATATATACACCCTTAATTATTCTAGATATTGATAATTCTTATATATAATATTACTAATTAATAAAATTGAAAAAAAAATATAAAGCTAAATAGTTTTTTTTTCACAAAACAAAATTACTAAAATGTAAAAAAAAAATTAAATATATATATATATATATATATATATATATATATATATATATATGAATATATATAAAGCTATTCAGTTACAATCTTTCATTTGTTAACATTAAAAAATATTTATTAATACAAGTAACTGTTGAAGTTAATGTTCAAAATCAACAAGTTGTTAAACTAACACGAGCAAACAATGAATCAACAACTATTTTTTATTAAGTGATAAGATTAATAATTGCTGTAAAAAATTTATTTCTCACTGTTAACTTTTTTTAACAGTGAGAGAAATATTATTCTTACAGCATTTATTGATGATGAGACCTTATTGTAAAGTGTTACCAGCTATTCAAAATATGAATAAATACTATAATAGTTTAGAAATAATATTTTGGATTTTTCTATTTTAATAAAAACATTTCATTACAAATCAATTATCAGCAAAGTTGATTGATTTTCTCAGCATTCATAATGACCTCCATGAACTCTCTCAGACTGTAAGGCGTGACGCAGCTGTGGTTCTGTAGGAAAGCCATTCGAGACGTCATCAGCTCACGGTAAGCCCATTCCTCCCTGGAGGACTCCAGCCAGCCGAACACCAGAGCTCCCAACACCAAATACAACAGCACGGCTGCCAGGATGGTCAACAGTGTTGAGTACCGCATGACTACGAGGGGCTGGCGACGTCAAACAAGATGCTGCATACTGTGGATGAACGTTGTGGAAACAATGACAATCATGCGTCCATCAGGTTAGGTGGAGCGAAAAGAAGAACGTCAAGGGGAATGGTCACAATAATGACAATGGCCATCATTTATCAAAAGTGCGTACACCACATTTCCAGCGTACACCTTGCGTACACTCAAAACCACGGTGAGTTTGAGATTTATCAATATGAACGTTGGCGTACGGCACGCTCGAATCCTACACCAGCTCAGGAGGTGGTGTACGCACGTTTTGAGTTAGTGAGGAAATGCGCAGAAAAATTCCTAACACCACAAAACCCACTGACAAACTAAAAGATATGATATATTATGACCCACTGTAAAACAAACAAACAAACAAACAAAAAAACAACATAGAAATTATAAACTTCAGTATTTATTTTTGTGTAACGTGGACTTCAATGTTTAATTTGTGTGACTTTACCAAAGCATTTGATTTGTAAGCATATATTCCTTCAGTTGCGAGCCCACTTTACCCTGACGTTTCAGGATTATCCCCGGCAGGTGCGCACGGACTGGGTTCGGTAGCCTAATGAAAGGCTTTCAATGACCAAAAAATAATTCAGACTGACAAAATAATAAAAAATACATTCTTCTTCTTTTAAATGATGATAATAATAGAAATAATAATGACGACATCCTTCTTCTAAATAACAATAAGCATCATTAATGCAAATCATAATAATAAGAAGAATACTATTACAAATTGTCATGCAATTATTAATGTGAATGAATGGTACATCACATCACATCATCATCATCACTATTATACATGTGACGTGATTCGAAATTGAATGCTAATTTCAAAAGACGTGCTGTAAAATAATGCATTGTGATAGGTCATTTCGTCTCCACGTCGGAGAAGTTTCTCTTCTTTGCCGTCTTCCGTGTGTCCATGGCGTAAAATAAGGGCGTGGGGGGAGCGGAGACTTGAATATTTAGGGGCGTGTTATTCTAATAACGATCGTTTTCGGCCGCGGGATTTGTCAAGGGCAGGCATTGCGTACAGCTGGATTTCAAAGGTACGCACATCTTCATAAATCAGGCGGTGAGAGGAGTGTAAGTATAATCTTACACCAAAATATACACCCGTTTCTACACAAGATTGATAAATGAGGGCCATTATCTCTGGTTATCATGACAAAAGTATTTGGAGTCAATCAAAAGTGTCATGAATCAAATATATGAATGTCATTGCACTAGATAACAAAATCTTTAAAAAAGTGACTTTTGATTGATCTTGAACTTCTTTAATGTGAAAAGAATGTAACCTTTATTTTGTTATCTATTGCCTTAACATTAATTTGTGTTTAAGAGCGGCCTAATAGAAATGTAATAGAAAACAGAGATTAACTATTTACCTTATGCAATAAGGTTTTCCAAATCCACAGTTTTCTCCTTCTCCTCCTCCATATCAGATGTTTACTATAGTGGTTTACACAGTCTACTTTTCTCCGTACAGCCTCTTTCACTGGCCCGCACAAAAACCTGTGATAAATAATGGACAAAAATGCTCTAGACAACCTGAAACTGACTCCAGATCAGCATTGAGCTTTAGGAGGCTTGACCCAGTCCAGACACATAACAGGAGAGCGGTGAAGGCACAGAGGTAGACAACACATGACGCCATTGAAACAGAACTTCTGGCAAAGGTCTGTGAAAACAGACTGTTTAACAGTCCTCTGACAGGATCTTGATGCTCACCAGGGCTCTCCTGCTTTGTAGATGCATGGTTACCGTATATTATGGTACAAATTATGTTGTCACTATCTGTATTTGCAGTCAGTTTTATTTTACAGTGTTAGGTTTCATATTGCATTTATATGCACATAAATAAACTTTTTTTTTTTTCAACTAGAACTAGAACCCCAACTCTTTTTTTTTGGACTAGAAAAATAAAATAAAGTTTATTTGTTAGTTTTTGCAAAGAACATTGAATGGTTTCGGCTCTAACAAAATGGCATAGCTGGGTATAACAAATGAAAATAAAAAAACATTTTTTTGGAATAAAAAACCCCCCCGCTTCTTTATTAAATGAAAATGACTTTGGTATCACAGATAACAGACTTAAGTTTGTTTAAAATAGATGTTTAAAACAGTCCAGTCCAACATACCTTGTTCAACCAAGTACTGATACATATTAATAGGCTACAATTGCACACATTCTATTTTAAGTTTTAAAAAAAAAATCATTCAAAATTAATCTTTCAATTCAAAGGAAATGACTGTTGTTGTTTTGCAATGCAACAGGCACTAAACAGAAACGGTTTAACTCAGGCTACCATCTTCTTCCAAATGTAGCTTTTCATTAAATGTTTATAATGTTTTACAAGGCATGTTCGTGAGGGAATGTTCTCTTACCTCAGCGCACGGTTCCGTCGGGAGTGTGTGACGGTGAGGAGTTCCCTTTCTCCTGGAGAACACTGCGAAGATGCATACACTCATAAGGACTTTCCCCATTCCCAAGTCTTATGTGAACCTGCCAACATGAGAAGAAAAAGAGCAGGGAAGAGACCGAGAGAGGAGGGGAGGAGAGCGCTCGGTTCGGCATACACACAAATGAAAGCTGACAGGTTATCAATCTGTTTCAAGGGTTTAAAACATTTTTGTTGAGCACTCTTCTCTTTGTATGTAAACCCCTGTGGAATGTCATGATTTCGATTTTTTGCATTTTATATAGGGTCCAAAGGCATACAAACTTTGGAACAGTGTTCATTGTGGTTATGAAGAATGCAAGCGAATTTTACGTATTATAATCCTCGATGCTGATTGGTCAATAGAGCCTGCTAAAGGCTTAAAGGTGAGATAGGCCTTTGTTTTCTTTTCTGTAGACGACACACATCGCACACCTCTACGCATAACGAAATAATTTACGACTGAACTGACATTGACCAACTTTCTTCTTCTCTCGCATGCACAGACGTTGTTCTGCCGCGAACGTGAACAAGCAAATACACAAAGATAGAATAGGCCAATAAAAAAATAATACGTACGCAAATTAGATGGTTTTAATTTGAAAAACATTTAGATATGACTAAGTCGAAGTGTCATCTAAAATTTAAGACCTTTCATGGCCTTAAATTTTAAAAAATCTAATTTAAGACTTTTTAAGGATCCCCCAGAGAGCAAACTGACATTGAATCAACGTGGAAATATGACATCGAAACAACGTTGATCTGACATTGTTTTGCTCATCGAATTAACGTTGAACCAACGTCAGACGCGTCATTCTTTCAAAACTAACGGAAAATCAACTTGAAATCAACGCGTTGTTTCAACGTTATGAAAGCAAACCAATTTTCGATTTCATTTAGCTTTGAAGGATGCCGCGTCTGACGTTGGTTCAACGTTAATTCGATGAGCAAATCAACGTTGTTTCAATGTCATGAGAGACGTCGTTTCCACGTTGATTCAATGTCAGTTTGCTGTCTGTGGTTGTGTGTTTTGAAGTTTTGGAGACGCTCTGAAGGGAGGGCGTGAGCTCATGATTTCAAAGCTAGCTCGCTATTGCTAGCTTCACTGAAATTACCTACCTTCCTTTAATGAATCATAATAAACATCAGAAATTAACAATAATAAACATTACGATGTCTAGAACTTAATTTTAGTATCATGACCGAACTTAAGGTGATAGTTTCATCCTCACATCTACTATAATACAGTATGTTGATAATCTTTACATTATGGTTACCTCTTTGACGAGTTGTATAATTTGTGTTAAGCGTACCAGAGGTTCTGGGCTCTAAATCTGGCAGTTTTTTCTTCTTTTTTCCTCATTAAACCCAAAGATGCTCATCAGTGATTGTATATCAAGAGTAGGGAATGGTGTCAGCCATGGTGATGACCCAGCTCTAAATGGACTAGATGTCTGTCATCTGTGGACAAAAGCTCAATGGTAAATCAATGTCAAACATGAAAGCTCAGAATTCAAAACATTCACTGTAAGGACCGCAATGGGCCCTCTGGGTCCAGCCAAAGCTCAAGAGAGAACAAACAGAAGTCCCTGACCGAGCTGATGTAGGACCAGAATGGCCTTTAAATCCTTTAAAAGCTCTGATATGGGATATCACATATCTAAACATGCCTTTGATTTCTGCTCCAACAATGACTAACATTTTGCTTTTGAAAATATAAGTGCATAACACCATGTTCACGAGTTATCTGAATCTATTATTACATTATTCCGCAAAACAGGTTGTAATTTAACTCTGGGCATTACTTGTGATTAAAGCAGGTTTGTGCAGTGCCAACAGTCTTTTTTTTTTTTTTTTTTTTTTTACAGACGAATCGAAAAGTCTTCTACTTAACTAAGCACATTTTTATATTCAATAAATATAAATATTTGTTGTGGATGTGCTGTCTGTGCTTTAATGTGTTAACTACATAGATAATTGCTTATCATGATAGCAGATTGTCTGAGAAAATGGTTTCGTGCAAATACTGCACAACAATGTCTATCTGTTTCCATTAAAAAT
This sequence comes from Pimephales promelas, assembly GCF_016745375.1. The sequence continues at coordinate 2,982,628 of NW_024121543.1, read as the reverse complement.
ATAAATCAATTAAAATATTATTTGGCCACTGGAAAAGATTGAGAAAAACTTTCTCTGAAATGTATTTTGCACTATTTTATTTTATTTATTTAAATAAATAAAAAAGGGAAGGATGGGCTACTAAAAGATTTTTATTAATGTAATGTGACGGCACTCGTATTTCATATTTTCCTAATGTCTTGTACCGTTAAACATGTTATCATGTGGATGAATAATCATAGGCAAATGATATGCAGATGAGGATATGCATAGTAAAACTAGGCGTTATAATCTCCGTATATGGTTATTTCGGGGAGGAGACGCATGTGCGCACAATCTTCCGCTGACTGGGATTTATAAAGTGAATTCAGTGAATTCACTGAATTCATAATTCATAAATTTATAAAGTGAATTCATTTATAAAGTGAATGCGCAGGTTCTGGCGTACGCACGGTTTTTATAAGTCTGAATATTTTTTTGCGTACAACATTTTTGGCTTTCGGGCGCACGTACACTTTTAGCAAGGATTCTACGCAGTTTTATAAATGAGGGTCTCATAAATGATAAATGAGCTTTATCGCTTTATAAATGAGTCCCCTGGATGAATATTGGCGCACGTTATACGCCAGCGTTTTTCAACGCGTTTTTTTTGTTCACACCCAAGCGAGTTTCACTGACGATGAGCCGAGTGAACATGCAAATTCATTCCCTGACATTAGATGGCGCCCATTTGCTCTGCAATACCACTCCATACAGTTCTCTTTTATCAAGATGTTTGTAGTCACTGTTGCGTTTGTCATATAGTTCTTTATGTTCTAGAACCAACGAGAACAGCAGCTCTACATTCATCTTGCCCCGCATCTTCCTCGTCTTATTTCTTCCTGGCAGTGTAGAAGGTGATGCTACTCGACGTATGTCTTCTTCGCCGTTACGTATGTGTGCTCGACAAGATCGTTTTATGTTTGAGCGCCCCCAAGTTGTGTTTTACTGTAGCTCCAAAGACGTGAGCAAAAGCGCCAATCTCATAGAGTGCCGAAGTTACGACGTCACTCTGTAGGCCAAAACGCGGAAGTGAGTTAGCATTTTAGCATTACGTTTCCCTCGCTCTAGAGCACTTCATCTTTAGAGTCTAAAGCCTATGGGATTTTTGAATGGGTTTTTGCTAAATCGCTTCACAGACAGCAAACTGACATTGAATCAACGTGGAAACGACGTCTCTCATGACACTGAAACAACGTTGATTTTGCTCATCGAATTAACGTTGAACCAACGGCATCCTTCAAAGCTAAATGAAATCGAAAATTGGTTTGCTTTCATAACGTTGAAACAACGCGTTGATTTCAAGTTGATTTTCCGTTAGTTTTGAAAGAATGACGCGTCTGACGTTGGTTCAACGTTAATTCGATGAGCAAAACAATGTCAGATCAACGTTGTTTCGATGTCATATTTCCACGTTGATTCAATGTCAGTTTGCTATCTGGGTTGAAATAAGGTCTGTGGTGAACAAAACCTCTAGATATTTTCACGTTTTGGTCTATGACATAGAATGCATAGCTTTTCGACCGAGGGAACCCATGCGACGCTAGCTTCCGCGTTGTCCTACAAAGTGACGTCATCACTTCGGCACTCTATTGGTCGGATAGTTTTTGACGCAGTGCGTCAAACTAAAAAAATTTTTTTTTTAAATGACGCTTTTACGCGTGGCGTTTTACGTGTCAGTGTGCACACTCACATTGGCGTCCTTTGTTTAGTCACGTGACACGTCGGATAGTTTTTTGATGCAACGCGTCAAACTGAAAAAACGAACCCGAGGCGTTTTTTAAAATGACGCTTTTGCGCGTGGCGTTTTACATGTCGGTGTGCACACTCACATTGGCGTCCTTTGTTTAGTCACGAAGCGTTTAACGTCGGCGTGAACAGGCCTTAAACCAAGTTTGTGTCATTTCAAAAATATATGTTGAAATGCTTTGGTTGACCAATCAAAATCAAGTATTTCAAAGACCCATGTAATAATGCAAATTACCCAAATACCTCCAAATTAAAAACACAAGTTCTAAAACAAAAAAAGAAAACCCATAAACGGACATTTGGATTTCATTTACGTTTAATAAAATGTAAACATTCCTAACTGAAAATTCTACAAACCATTTGACATTTAGAAGAAACGTACACACAAACACTAACATGACAGTGAATTACATAAACAGATTAATCTAATCAAAAATGTATCCATTTCTCAAACCTTCTCAAATGCTTCATTACAAACGGACAGAGATATAAATACTCCACTGTGCATTATAAAGCTGTTAGATGACAGAGAGAGAGAAAGAAACAGTCTGACAGTGAATCGCCATACAAGGAACGGAAACATGCTCAGGTTCATCTGAGTCATACCACACACACACACACTCACTCTCTCTCTCACACACACACACACTAGTGCACGAAGGCAAGTCTTCAAAAAGTGTCTGTCAATAAATAAGGCTATTCACAAAATTCAAGTCTCTAAAAGAGGGGCTATCGCCACCTTTGCACAAACAAAAATATATTACATTGGTATTTCAAAGCTAATTTGTAAACGGCTCCATTACTCAAACAAAACTATATGACATCAATATACACAATAAGGCACTGCCTGTCAGCTGATGAGAACCACCAAGAAAAAGAAAGCGAAAAACTTCAAATTCTACATCACATGACAGGACAGGACTCTTTTGGTGATCAGGTGACATAGTTGACACTTACATTAGGATTAAAGAGGCAGTGAAGTTCCTTCAGTGTGGAAACCTGAACACAAAAACAGATGATGCTGCTCTGAAATGTGAATTATATTAGTATTACCAGTGGAAATTACTTCAAATGCGTCTCTAAACATGTTTCAGAGCAAGCACAGTAAATACCAGGGGAGGTATCAGGTGTGTGTGTGAGTACTATGGCTCTATTTCATCAGCTTTTTCTTGAGGCGTGGCTTCTCTGCGGGGGAGGGGCAGCGCATCAGTTCCCAGAAGCCCCCTGCGCAGGACATACGGACAAGCGGGTCCACTGGGGATGTCAGCAAATCCTTCAGGAGACAAAAAGACCATTCAGTTTTATAATAACGTACAACTTCATTGGAAAACAACAAAAAACAGGCATTTTGAAGAATGCTAACGCTACCCGGTTTCCCTTCTTACCCTTCATGACGACCTCGGGCAGGCCGTACGGTTCATATTCGGTCTGATCGTACGCGGCAGACATGCGTGTGCGGTTTTGCCGGATGCGTTCAGCAAGGTGAGCTGGGTCGCTAATGGGGAACATGCTGGATAAGAGCGGTTGGTTCGTAGTAATCTGTGGGGCCAGAGAGAGGGGAGGCGAGTCTTTACCGTCTTCATCTTGCTCCGTCTCCAGCTGTTCTCCATCTGTCTGGGTGCAGGCATGAATGGGGGAATGTTTGTCCCTCAAGTCCAGCTCGCGGCTCTCCTCTGTCTGAGTGGACACATTCTTCATCTCCGTTCTGTTAGAAACGCCAATTACCTCGCTAACCTCTGCCCTTTGACCATTAGCTGGTTCATTCTTGAGTGTTTTTTCCACAGTAGCATGTTGTTCACTCTGTTTATTTGTAGTGTCTCCATGACAATTCCCATGTTTTTCCAAACCAGCAGTTTCTATAGTTTCAATCTCATTATGCCCTCTGCATAACACATCAGAATTCTGGGAGTCTGCAGTCTCACAGGACTCTGTGATTGGATTTGAGTTGATCGCCTCCATCTGATATTTGGTGGAGATGGAAACACTGATTGAGGCATCTTCCTGGCTGTTCGCACTGGCATCTGCTGCTTTGGTCTGATCCTCGAGAGACACTGAGGCAATCGGCTGAGACTCTGAATTACTGTAATCATTGTAATCTGTTGGTTTGGTCAGAAGAGGGGACAGCTTGTCTTCAGTGTTACTAGTCATTATATTTGAGACACAGACAGGAGGGATTTTGTCGCTGTGGTTGGCAGAGCTGCTCTCGCATTTGTGTTGATCATGTCCTTCGGTCATCACCTCATTTACAGTCATAAGGTTCTGAAAACAATTACAGGAATAGATCATGATCATTTCAAAGGCATTCTATCATAGACAAAACAAAAAGAAAGGACTATAGTCATTTACTCACCATCATGTTTCAAATATGCATGCCTAAAAAAGGGATGCACGATTTGGGGGGAGGGGTCTAAAGGTGATTTTTCTGATGAAAATTGTGATTGCGATTTAAAAGGCAATTTAAAAAAGCTCCAGGTTTGCTGTGCTTGTTTGTAGGGCGGAACAATGCAGGAGTGGACAATCATCAGTGGAGTTGAATTGGATATGAATATTAAAAGCTAACAGCAGTTTTCTGTTTTATCAGAATATATATTTATATATATATATATATGAAGAGTTCAGATGCAAAAGCCTCTAAGTGCCATTTGAAATTTTCTTCTAAAATGATCATTTTTATCAAGCTTGTATATTTAAGTTCAGTAATTTCACTTAAATGGCATTGAAGATTACCTATTAATTGTCATTTAAGTGAAATTACTGAACTTAAATATACAAGCTTGATTAAAATGGTCATTTTAGAAGAAAATTTCAAATGGCATTTAGAGGCTTTTGCATCTGAACTCTTCATATATACATACATACACACACACACATATATATTTTATTTATTCCCTGTAAGGACTTTTATTTATTCCCTGTATTTTATTTATTCCCCCCCCCCCATTATTTTACAATCAGATACCAAAGGATCTGTTTGGGAGTTCAAGGTTGTCATCTTAAGAGAAACTTTTGAAAATGTAAATTTAATGTAAATCTCGAGCACTTTTAGGCTTTCTTTAAAATAAGAATCTACAAACAGACAATGTACATAATCTAATAATCAAAGCAATCTCATTAAAAGCAGAAACAAAATTAGGCTAACTAGTCAAGTTTCAGTTGTCCATCCATGCAGAAATTATGATCTCTAACTATTTTTCCCAATTAAAACATTGTTTATTATAAAATGCTCTTAATATGCCAATGAATGTACATGTAAATGTACATGGCTAAATATGCCTAGTCTTAAGGCACCATATCATTGATCATTCAACTAAACCAAGTTTGACAAGTTAGTCATTGATATATATATATATATTTATATGGACAATCATCAGTGGAGTCGAATTGGATATGAATATTAAAAGCTAACAGCAATTTTCTGTTTTATCAGAATATATATATATATATTTTAAAAGCACAGTTCAAAACTTTCACCCATTCAATATGTAAATAATGCCATGAGTTATGAAACGTTATTTACCTCAGCAGGCCCTTGAGATTCCCTCACATCATGTGTCATTTGGGTTTCAGGTGACACATGCTCCCCCAAGTTGGTCTGGTCGTTTGTGTCATCTAATCCAGACCGATACGTCACGTCTCCGACAGTGCACCGTCTGCTGTAGAACCATGATGCACCAGAGCACAAACTGAAGGGTCTTGCATTAAGGGTCCTACATAAACATCCCTCACTCACTGAACCTGTGTTTACTTTCCCCATCTCAGAACCAACATACCCATAATTCACGTTAAGTACCTCGCACTGCCTTTTAAAATATTATGAACAAACTCAATTTACATTTCTATGTTGCTTATCACAAAATTATCTTCAACAAATGCCAGTCAAGGGACATTACCTTGTTGTTTGGGACTGCGTTTGCAGCTTGCTGGGACTGCAGGGGAGGAACAGCTCGAACTCTTTTAGCACGATGGAGGGCGAGTGGTTGCCCACTATTTCTTCCATGGTCGAGAGCTTCCAGAGTTCTAGTTCTTCAGCTTGTGTCCTGTTCTGCTCAGAGAGGTGCTGGATTTGGTCCTGTAATGCCTGGATCTTTAAAAAAATGAATTCAACATATAATACAAGCAAATAAAGAAAACAGTTTTTAAAAAATAGCTAATCTAGGTAGCATTAAGTTAAGGGTTGGACACAACACATCCAACAATGCTGTTTTCTGGGATAAATGCACTTGTTTTATATGCGTAGCCTACATATGATGGTATTCTGACTATCTGAGAACTCATGAAGAGCTTATAAAATGTATAAAGGAGTCAAAACAGCGGCAGGTATCCCTCCTTCACACACACAAAGATCTGCTGCGAGGAGATGTGGTTCGGACACCTGTACCGAACAGTGATGGGCAAACTCATGACTATGATGAGATAACACAGGTGTGCTTGCGTTGCATTCTGTCCTTTTTAGGGTCGCATGTGTGACATGTCCTGATTTTGGTTCGTTTACATGTGTTGCGTTCATATTTCAGTTAAACTGCATATTTCAGTTCGTTTAGAAGTGGACGAGACCCATCTTTTCAGCGATCTCCGTTGGTGCACACCAGGGTTCGGATGGCAATGTTCACTCTTATTCAAATTAACTGCACTTACAGAGCAATCGCTTTAATCTAACCAAACATGCCAAGTGTGAACACAACCTGGCCTGAAGATCAGAGGACAGTTCGTTAAATTTGTGATGTAACGCAAGTAGCGAAAGATCGTTTATTCCGTATTGTGATGTACATTTCTTTTTTATAAAAATGTAGGGCTTTTATCCATCAGCTGTTGATTGGATGGAGGCAGATCTGAATTCAAACTTGCGGTCGATTGTAATAAAGGGGTGTGGTTTAAAAGGTCAAAATTATTGGAAAAGACGCATGTCATTAGAGAGAAGTCTATCCTTTCACCAGAAGATCGAGTTATGACATTTTGATTAAAGATTATAAAATTGATAAGGTGACTTTCCATTTTATACCAAGTTTAACCCTAAAACCGTATTCTGGACAAATGTGGGCAAAATAGTTTTATAGGCAAAAATAGGGCAAAAATTGTTTATTAAAAAAAAATACTTCCCTTGATCTGAGCGGTGCAAGACTACTTTTCCTAAGTTTGCCTCCTGAACACACACAATTCTTTTTGACTCAATTCTACAATGTTAAGTGGGTGAAAAAAAACAAACTCCTTAATCTTGTATTTGGGTCAAAAATGGGCACCCATAGAAATAAATGGGAAAAACTGTAATTTAAAGCATTCTAAAATAAGCCAAAATAAGACACCAGGTGACAGCAAAGTCACTTCATCTTTAGGTTTTAGCTCTAAGAACTTATTGGAATGATATTTTAATGTAGTTAAAAAAATAAATAAAATAAAACATAAAAATAAGCATAATTTACATAGAAAATATGGTACTTTTTTAAGTAAATAAATTCAAAAATACCCCCAAAATAAAAAAAACACCAAAAATGGATAGACAAAACTTTATCGAAGACAGTGATATAACATTTATAAAAGTCCTCTGTGCCCACATTTGCCCACAATTACAGGATTAAGGGCTATAAAGTGAATACGGTTTGAGGGCTACAAAAAAAAAAAAGAAAGAAAGAAAATGTCCATTTTACTAAAAAATTACCTGCTCCAGAAGAGAATGAACCTCAGCGTTCGAGTTTTCATGAAGAACAACCAACTCCTCCTGACCTAATGAGGAGCTGGTTTGTAATCCTTTGTTTGTACTTGACAATTCTTTGTTTTCAGTGTCCACCAAAAGCATGGCATCTTGTCCCGCACAAGTGTGTTTGTCCAAGTGCTTCAGTTTCAATTTCAACTCTTCATTCTCTCGTTTAACAGTCAGAAGCTCTTCCTTTATCACAGCTCCCTCTAAAGCAAGCTCCAGATTCTGAGTCTTTAACACCTTCAGCTCAACTTGTAATTCCTTTGTTGCTTGTTCTTGCTCCTTGAGATCATCTGTGGAAGCTTCTGGAATGTGATGTTGGAAGTTCAGATCATCCAACTGTTCATCTGGAAAGAGAGAGCTTGCATTCTCTTCAACCACCTCAGAAAGACCATGTGCTTCTGAATCTGCACTAGAATTTGGAGCATTTTCACATAATTCACGTGGCTTGGAAGCTTCGGTTACTTGCAGCTTATCAGATATCTCACTAGTGTTGGTTTGATCAATGTTTTGACTGACCGAGTGTTCAACAAGCAGCCGTGGAGTAGGCTGAGAGACCTTCTCCTTCAAAATCAGTTGAGTATCGTCACTAAACATTTCATGGTCACTTATACTGGTGTTGCTGAAGACAGAATCGCAGCTTAGTTCTCTTGAGATCTCTGTAGACAGTTCAGGAGGCGTAGAGGTGTTGTGTTTTTCTTCAAGAAAACTGATTTTCTCTAGACATTTGTGCAGTTCCACGCCCTGCTTCTGGAGGGCGCATTCTTTATCATGCAACTCTCGCAGCAGGTTCTCGATGTGCTTGCTCTGACTTTCAAAAGCTTGGGTAAGGTGCTTAGTCTGAGTGGTCACTTGCTTCTGTAAGTCCTCCAGCTTTCCTTGAGCTAGTTTCGCCTTCTCAGACTCTCTTTCCCGCGCCGCCCTTAAGCGCTCCACCTCCAAAACTAAAGTGTTGTCCAAATCTGAAGCATCTGTGCTCAATGCTCGAGTCCTGCCTGTCTCTGCAGCTGAGGTGTTGTCCTCTGTTGGTTTAGTTTGTGCTCCAAGATCCATAATTGTTCTGGTTTCTTTGCAGACTTTTGCATTGTGAAGGTTCACAGAATCACAGATGGACTCTTGAATGTCAGGAGAAGGAACCGAGTCTTTGTTATCATCGTTTGGGTGGTGTTCTAATTGTAAATATGTGACGGGAAGATTGTCTTTTGATATTTTCTCCTCTAAACTCCTAGACTTTTGAAGATTGTCCAGCTCTTCTTGAAGCTGTGCAATCTTTAGTGTTTCTACTTCCTCTCTTCTGAGCTGCTTCCTCTCCTCTTCTCTCTCCCTCTCTCGTTCCTCCCGTTCCTGTGCAAGCTTGAGCTGAAGGTCTTGCAGGTCCTTTTTCATTCGCATTATTTCTTCCTCCATGTCCGTCTCCTTTCGCTTCATCTCAGCCAAGACGTTCTTCAGCTGGGTTTCTTCTTCCAGCCTCATCTCAGCTTCTCTTTCTAAGGCATCAAGTGTTTCTTTCAGTTTCATGCTCTCCTTCTTCTCTTGTTCCAACTGGGTTTCCAGTTTCGTCACACAGTCTTTGAGCTCAAGAGATTTGGCGCGCTGCTGCTCTGTCTGGGTCGAGTGCTTGCGGCTCAACTGTTTCAGTTTGGTCCTGGCCTCCGCTTCCGCTTTCCTCTGGGTTTCGAGGTCTTCGAGTCGCTTCTGAAGGTCGGATTTCACATCTCGAAGTTCATCGCGAAGCTCTGCATTCTCCTTCTTTAGATCTTTTAGAGCCACCGAATCATGTTTTTCTGTCTTACCTGATGTGTCATTTGCAATGTCTAACTGCGAGTCACTTTTCGGCATCATACCACTGGTTGAGTCAGATGTAAACGAGTCTGTGTCCACATCTTCAATACCCGTGTCTTGTTCAGTCACTGAGGTGTCTACATCTGTTTCACTCAGCCTCAGAGAGTCGCCTGGATGTGTTTGACCGACTTTTCCTTTAAATTTCTGTAACTGCTCAGACTCAAATTTACTGATTTGCTCCGAGTCGATGCCCTCCCCTGGCTCTCTGCCGGAGGGGAATTTCATTCGATCCTCTTCTCTTGTTCGTCCTTTTTTAGGGGCTCTCTTTCCCTGAGAGGAGTGGTTGTAAGGAGGAGACTGGTCATGATGGAGGGAAACTGAGGGAGAGAAGCAGTCTCCTGATGATCTGGAGTGAGGAGCGGCCACAGCTGGAGGTGGTGTGGCCAGCTGAGCTAAAGGAGAGAGAAATGATATGGTAAATTGTTTAGCAATTATCAGGTAAAAAAAAAAGAAAAGTACTGTAATATCACAGTAAAGCATTGCCTCATTACTGCTTTTATTTATAACAGTGGCAGAATCAATATGATAAAAGCCTAATAAAGAATTACACTTATTCCTATAATAATAATAATAATAATAATATAGACCCAATTAACTATTAATTAATCAGTGAAAATGTGCAAAATAATAATACAATTATCCTTATATACTAATTTAAAGTTGGAATTTATCCATTTCAGGAAAATACAATAAGCCAAAAGAGGTTTTGTAGAAGTAATTTCACCATTATGAAACTTCCTTTGCACTTATGCTAGAGTAGAACAAGCTGAACATGTTTACAAGTCATTGAAGAGAATTCTTATAAATATATATATATATAAGAATATTTAAGGGTCTACTTCTTTGACTGGCTTGTCTAAGTAATCGCAGACTTCTTGTACGAAAAGATTTTTGAAGGTGCACTGTCAAAGTCTGGCCAGAAGGGGGAGGCAAACACATAGGATGTGTAACAGGGTGGGGCTAACACATACAAACACAGTTCTTTCAGACTCACCCTGCAGTTCTTTAATAAGCTTGAGGGCATCGGCAAGCTCTTCGGTCAACCGCTTCACTTCCTCCTGTAGAGCTTTCTCCTGTTTCTTCATCTGGCCCAGAGACACAGTAAGACTCTCGTTCTCCTTCAGCGCCTCCTACAGGACAAGATGAGAAGTGCACATATAGAACAAAGTCAAATGAGATTAATGATTAAAGATACTTTTTCATCCATGAACAGCCATAAAACTACATTATACAAGCGTATTGTTACGCAAATAAAATCTATTAGTGAAAAGCAACCAGAATCCTCATAGCTGTTTAGGGTGAGGCACGCTGGACAAAGACGACACACAACAAAATGCACAAAATGAATGTAATCAAGCAGACAAACAGGTTATCCAACTGCAATCTTGATATGCATATAACATTACTCTGCACTTAAACATCATAAAAAGCTTTTTGGTGGTTATAATACATGGATCTTACATTGTAAGTCATAATGTCTATAAATAAAGCGCTTAAACCCAAGCCCCAGTGTAAACAGAAGTCGTAAGGAGATAATGGAGCTATATCTGGTACTATATCCAGCTGAGTCAGTAACAGTTTTGTTGCACTGGGAGCTTCGCCGGTGTGTCCATCTCTATGTCTGGGTCACTTAGTTTAGTGTGGGGTCAGTAAGATTATCATTATATATATTTTTTTTACAAATGACTTATATTCATCAAGTAATAGTACAGAATTTTACTTTGCTTCAAAAGAGTTAAGCACTGAAAAAGCTATTCTTTCATCAAAGAATACTGAAAAAATGTATCAGTTTCCACAAAAGTATTAAGCAGATTTTCAACACTGATGATAACAAATAAAAATTTTTTTTAAATCTTGAGCATCAACAAATTAGAATGACTTTTTAAAAACATTTTTATTAAATCATACCAACCCCAAACTTATGAACGGTAGTGTACTTTTGGGGACATTATCAAAAAGGGAATAAAGAAACTCTTAATGCATTTGTGAAAATACCCAAACCTGTAAATTAAGATAAGAGTTACAGTCTATAGTAACTATAAGAAGCTTAATTTAATAATCAAAACTCAATTTAAATAGCTGGGTAAATGTGTGCTGTTGTTGATTCTGGTCTGTTTGTGTCTCTCTCCAATAAAATTGTGTTTTATGACAGGGTGAGAAATTAGCAACAAAAAAAAAATAGGTTTGGTTGCCATCTGGATTTCCCACCCTGTCATAACTGAAGGCTTTGCCTTATCTACCAGACACTGTGACATGAGACTCGGATTGGACTTTGACAATGCTGTTCAATGACACTCGTTACATGTTATTACATCAATAATACACTGCACACTGATGCATTTCATCCCTTTTAATGTTTAGAGTGGCCATGTTTGAATAAAGGCATTTTAATATTTTTGAACCAGAGGAAATGCCTTGGATCTTTTTTCTATAAATGAAGAGTTCAGATGCAAAAGCCTCTAAATGCCATTTGAAATTTTCTTCTAAAATGATAATTTTTATCAAGCTTGTATATTTAAGTTCAGTAATTTCACTTAAATGGCAATGAAGATTACCTATTAATTGTCATTTAAGTGAAATTACTGAACTTAAATATTCAAGCTTGATAAAAATGACCATTCTAGAAGAAAATTTCAAATGGCATTTAGAGGCTTTTGCATCTGAACTCTTCAAATGCACATTTTATTATATTTTGAGGAACGTGAAAGAAAAACTGGAGAGGTATGTGTCTGATTGGTTGAACATCAGTCCATCTCCGTCCCATCGTTCATAGCAAGTTTTTCTATACATTTGATCTGTTTTTTTTTTTATTTGACCTAGATGCATCAAAATGCTTATAGATATCACTAGAAGTTAACCAATTTCTGAGATCTCCTTTTAATGACCTCCCCAGAACGAGAAATGGTTAATAAAGAGACTAAATACCTTTATATTCCAGAGCAATGTAAATAAAAATGAAGGCCATCATTAAGATACACCACCGTTCAAATGTTTGAGGTCGTTTGAGAAATGATTGAGATTTAATAAATCAATAAAAACAGTGATGGTTAAATATTACAATTCAAATAACTTTTCTTTTGAAATATATTTGACTATTTATTCCTGTGATGTGCTTATTATTTGATGAATATAAAAAAGAACAGCATTTATTTGAAATAGAAATATTTTATAACATTGTACTGTTTTTACTGTCACTTTTGACCAATTTAATGCATTCTTGCTGAATAAAGGTATTCATTTCTTTACAAAGATCTTTTAAACCCTAGGGCCTCGGTTGGAGTCTCTCAGGTCAGTGTGATTGTGCATGTTGTTGTACCATGAGTTTGGCCTCAGTCTGTGTCTCTCTCTTCTGACTCTCTCTCAGGTCAGTCTCTGTGTTCTTCAGTTTTCCTCTCACATCCTCTAGATCTCTCTCTAAACTCTGCTTCTGCAAACACACCTGAGAGAAAGACAAACAGTCAGCAGAAAGATAAGACCGTAAGCCAAGAGAAAGAGTGCAGATCATCATCATGCCGTGTTTGTGGCAGATTGAGTCATGTGACTCAATTTCATGCAAGATGCCACACAAACCCATGTCATAGAAACTGTGACAAACATGATGAGATTTATTAATGGAATGTAAATGCGAAACATTATTTTCACGCATCTTGCAGTTTGACCAGATGATGTACAAACCATGCAATATTTTTGTTTTCAGTTTACTGAAGTGAATATGAAGGCTTACTCTTGTTAATTAGACATTCATGCAAACCGCATATCTAAAATGTGTGTGTGCTCACTATCCAGATTTAGAATCATGTAAAATATCTTAAAATATCGAAGGGAAACGTTTAAAAATTGCCAAAAGCAAAGTAGAAGTCAAATCAGCACATTGCATCACCTCAAGTCATTTGAATCAATTTTGTGTCCCACCAGTATAGAGACAACATTTTTATCTCTGTATTGACACATTTGTATCACGGCTCCTACTTCAACACACAGTATCGCATCATCAGTCTTATTCTACAAAATCAACAAAACATGGTTCAGACAAGACTTGTGTTTTTCTTCAGTTGCTAAATGCTTTAATATAACACCAATCAGTGAACTATATGTCAACAGGTGAGATTTTACAACCAACATACACACACCAAACTTGGTCACCTCCATATCTCGTTGTACCCATGTTTCTGGAGAATATAAGACATTTGTGAAAAAAACATGCCATGAGTTTCAAAGTCAAACAGACATCACACTGAGATTACAACACTGACCTTCGCTCTAGTGTCCTCTGATGAGGAAAAACAGAAAGAGAAAAAAAAAGGAATAGAATTGTGTGAGAAAACACATGAGCCGTGGGAGCATGAGAGAAAGAGAGAGGGGTGACATTAGTGCATTGACCAACGGACACCCGTTCTGGAGCTCCCATGAGACAGAGGGAATAAAGAGGAACAGAGGAAGTGGACAGAGAGCAGAAGCTACAGTTGAATCTAGAGTAGATAAACTACAATCAGGCTAGCCGTCTGGAAACATGAAGTTTCTGCAAATTAGAAATAAGAAGTAGCTGACTGCACTGAAGCTATTTAAGGAAATAGAAGCGAGTAGCAGCAAGTGGTGTTCGTCTAAACACTAGACGAGACATTATTGCATTGCTCTACGTGTTCTAGTTGGTTGCTGGGACACTGCTGTGGTTTCTAAAAGGAAAAGTATACTAGTATCGGGGCTCTAGACTAACGTTTGAGAGCAGTGGCACCAGCAGCATTTGAGTTAGCAGCAGGGAGGAGGTGGATATTAAATCTTACATGTTTTGTCTATTGAAAATGCACATTTGACAGTAATTTGCATTGCCAGTATAGTAGCTTCAGCTGAGATGCGGATGCAAATTTATTTTCATTTCATTTTAACAAAAACCACATCTGTAAAAATTAACTTCTTCATTTTTATAGGGTAACATTGAAATATGCTGACTGAATTTGGACTCAACTCTTATTAAAATTGTTCTTCCATAGTATCATACATTAGTAGATCATGATAATCACAGGTAAGATTCATGCATGGCATCTCATTACCATGGTAAAAACTAAATTGATTCTATCCAATGCTATAGCTTTAAAAAAAAGTACAGTAAACAAAAAAACAGGTCATTAATGATATATAATAATCATAACAATAACTTCATTAATAATATAATAAATTTGATATCCAGGCATGTGATTGTCTAAGGACAAAAAAGCAGGAAAATATACCGAGCCCCCACCCCCCCCCCCCCCTCCCCCTCAAGATCGTTATATATCCCAATATCTTTTCCGCTAAGTGAGAGCAAATGTTAAATCAAAGTCAAATATAGTCTTCACTGTATAAATTATACATTAATTATTATTAAAGCTACTATTAAAATTCTCAGTCAAGAGCAGTGAGTGATTTCCTCTGTGTTTTGTTGTTTTATCAACTTTAAATAGATAGTTCTCCCAAAAATTGTAATTGTCATCATTTACTCTCTCAAGTTGTTTTAAACCTGAATAAGTTTCTTTCTTCTGTTTAAGTTATTTGGAAGAATGTGGGTAACCAAACAGTTGATGTACCCCAGTGATTTCCATAGTAAATTTTTCTCTATGGAAGTCAATGGGGACCAGCAACTGTCTGGTTACCCACATTCTTCAAAATATCTTCTTTTTTGTTCAGCACAAGAAATAAATTAATACAAGTTTGGAACAACATTACAGTGAATAAATAATGACAGAATTTTTATTTTGGGTTCAACTATCCCTTTAGAACAAGGGGCTGCATTTTTATTATTAGGGCTACTGTCACTTTAAGACCTGTACGCGACACCACGTCTAATATACACGGAGCACTTGACAAGCAGATTTCTCTCAATTTCCTCGGTTTGCTTTGAATTTAGACATAACCAAATGTTCTTATGTAATCCTTGCATGTATTTTAGAGTATTAGCGAAATAATACTCGAAAGAAAGATAACTTAGTCCAGCAACCAGGCGCTGTTAGACAAGCTTTTAGTGCATGTGCACGTCGGGTGTTCGCGCTCAGAACAGCGCATCAGCAGTGAATGACATGTTTAACCGGCAAGGCTTAGTTTAAAGCACATGCAAATTAACTTTTGTGAACTCGCTGAACTGATGTTGCCGTTCCTATGTGTTAATATTGCGAGTATTTGTCGCGTTGTACACTAAGCTGTTGAGACGGAGGTGTCAGAACTGCAACTGACAGAATGCACGATATACATATTTCTACAAAAGCAGTCAGGAGCTTGTTTGGAGCAAGGATCATAGCGCAAATTTGAAATATATCGATATATTCTTGTCAACTGACAACGATACCAGCGCGAGAGCGACTGAGATACGAAATTGAGCAGGTGAACAAGCTGAACCAAATAGACATTCTCTGGCTGAACGCAAATACGTCCTTGTTGATACTTTGAAAGGAACTTTCTGTACGCACGTCAGCCAGTTATGAGTTATGTCCTCATATTCTCTCCTTTTTCACTCCGGCTGCCGACACCCGTCCCCCTCTTTTTTTTTTTTTTTTTTTTTTTTTTTTTTTACAGATCTGCGTGATTCACGTAGGTCACATTTTCAGGTCGGAAAATCCGGAATTCCGGATTAATCCGGAAAAATCACATCCCTGGATATTGAAAACATCTCACATTTCTGCCACAATACCATGGTTACTGTTAGCGTTATTCCAATAAATCAATGGAAAATGTTTGGGATTTGTGGATTTAAACACCTCCGAACTGGATCGTTGTGGCACAAAGTGTCTCCTGAGAGTCATCGCGGTTTCATTTGGCTTTTGAATAAAGCTACACTATTTTTAAAAAACGTCTGAGCAACCCCTACACTACTGCAGTCAAGTAAATGGGGTCGCCACATTTAGTTAGTCGCTCCTCAGCCCTGGTACCTTGTCATGCTGCGCCTGCAGGGTGTTGTGAAGAGCTCTGGCCTGCTGGATCTCCTGGTTGAGTCTGTTGCTCTCCTGCTGATGTTGTTTTTCCAGAGCCTGTCTCTCTCTCTGCAGCTCCGACAGCTCCTACAATTCACAAATCGCAACCATCTCTTAGTTACTGTAGGACGTTAAGAAGGAATTTTTTTGTTAGGCTGCTTTGAATTAACATGCATTGTGAAGAGTGCAATAAAAATGAAACGTAATCAATTCCAAGACTGTAACTGTACGTTCACACCAGACGCGAATAACACTCCAATTCACGCCTATCGCATCTAGTTATACACTCGAACACTTTGAATCCATTCGCGCGTCAAGAGCAAAATTGATACGTATCACGCGCGACGGAATCGGAACCCGTTGGCGGCCATCTTTTTTTATGTTATTCGAGCATTCATCGAGAGAGTCACCGCTCTGTATTAGCTCTGGAGAGCAGAACAGCGGCGTAGGGATCATCGTCGCCGTATTTGTGTCCACCGGACCCTTCGGAGGCGAACCCAGTTTGGCAAGTTTCACCATTTGCTCGCTCCAGGAGCTGCGCCTGGATGACTGCCGCTGTCAGCGGTACTTCCACCTGTCCCTCGCCCAGTTTGATGACCTGTTGTCCCGCATCGGAGCGAGGATCACCCTCGCCCTCATCCACCTAATCTGTCATTATGTATTGATGATAAATAGAGCCAGCCTCCAAAAGTTAACCTGTCCTGTGATTTTTTTCTCTCTCACGTACAGACTTGAACTTATGCACATGTATGTTGGTTGTCTTTATTATATTAATATTTCATATAATCTAGATATGGAATCAATAGCATTAAGAACAAAATGAACATGTCTCGTATATTGAAATAAAGTTTTAAGTGATAAAATATTTGCTTTGTTGTGCTTTAAAACCACACCAGGTATTTAGTCATATTACAAAATAATTTACTGAAGCATCCAGACACTTCACCACGTGACAGCAGCTAGGCTCCTGATTGGTTAACGCGGCGCGAATTGACGCCAAAGTTTAGATTTTTCAACCTGGGCGGCAAGCGCGAATTTGCGTCAAACGCATGAATGCACAAATAGCGCTAACTAAATAATTTGCGCGTAACACACCAGATGATTAATTCGCGCAAACTTCACGCACAATTGAGGCATATTCGCGTCTATCGCGCCACACTCTGCGCCTCTTTCGCGCCGCAGGAATTTTTTACGTGTGTAACGAGTCTTTGCTTTGACTTAACTTTGAAATCACGCACTATTCGCAGTGAACGCACCATGAGAACTCAAAGCTAAAATAGAACTGCAACAGAGCTGTAGATTTAGCAGCAGGACAGTGCAGGAAACAATGAATCACAAGCATGTCCATGTACTCGGTCTCACCCTCTGATGTTCTCTCTCGAGGTCTTTCCTGCGCTGTTCTGCACTGCAGCGGCTGCTCTCAGCATTCTGCCTTTGACACTTCAGATCCTCCTGAAGTTGCTTGACTTTTTGCTCAGCAGACAGGACCTACACACACAAACTCAGTTATAATTACATTTTCTAAATATTCAATGTACACAATGTCGGCACTCATTCTCAAGAAAATGAAAATAATTAGATAATAGATTTTCCAGCCAGTTTATGTAATTACATAGAAACACTTCACAAGGTTCAATTCGTTAACAAAAGCTAATGCATTAGACAAACATTTTCACATAATTTATTAAATAAGCTTAATTTATGCATACACTACCATTCAAACGTGACAAAGAGTATTACAAAAGATCATAAACGCTGTTTTCGAACGTTCCATTTATAAAAAAAATCCCCAAAAAATATTAAGTAGCACAGCGGATTTCAACATCTATAATTATAAGAAATGTTTCTTCTGAAGAATCATGTGACACTGACAACTGAAATAATGATGCTGAAAATTCAGCTTTGCATAGGAGGAATAAATTACATTTTAAAATATGTTTAAATAGAAAAACGTTATTTATTTTGTAGAATTTATATAAATTTCAATAATAGATCACACTATTACTGTTTATTGTATTCTTGAGTTACCTGGGAGTCTCAAAGAAAAGAGATTCCTGCATTCAGAGTGAGGAAGTACTGGTTTAAACACATTGTTTAGTGTGCGTTTACCCGCTCAGTCTCTTGTGTGATGCGGTTCTCTGCACGTGTCAGCTGGTCTTGGCTGCGTGTCAGACTCTGTTCTTTGGTGTTGATCTCTCTGTTAGCCTGAGCCAGGCGAGACTCCACGTCCTTCAAGCGCTCAGACTCCAGCTGTGCCTCCCGCTGTAGATCTGATACACGCACACGCAGCTCTGAGAGAGACAGACAGTCACTAAATTATTAACGTTATCACTCTGACCTTCTGACTGTTTCGGGCTCTTTTGAAATAAAAGAGTATATACCAAACACTAATGTTCACAGTGCAAAGCTTCATCCTCAATACACCAAAACCATTTATGGAAACTAAGTTATGCATAACTTTATTTATTTCTGAATGACATCACAATCTAATTAACATATGGCTGCATATATCCAGCATCCATCTGTTAGGGCGTCTAGCCCTGGTGATTCCCTGCACTCTCAGTCCCGTGCTCTCTCTCCTGAATACTAAGTGTCTCATACTTCAGTTTACTAGGGATCGATATAGTCCCTATAAAAGCCCTCCGAACCAGCAGCCACTGTGACTGTTTATTACAGCTTCTTAAAGGGAATTTACATTCCTGAAAATGTTACATTCCTGATCCAGATGTCATTGGAAGGGAAGTGTTTAAAGAATCAGTGAGACTGTGGTGTAGAGCTGTCAGAGTCAGCTGTCTGTGAAGATGACAAACCCTGATGACCTCACTGATGACTCATCAACACAAAGAAACAAAACAATGAAGAGCATTTATACCACACACACCAACAGTAATACTAATCTCTCTTGCTCAACAGATACACACCCACTCACACTAAACCACCCCATATCTCACTACAAATATGCCAAGAGATAAGACCAGCATGTTTAAGGGTGTCCAATTCACTCCTTTCATTTTATCCAGTACACTGCATCAATGGCAACACAATCCTCAAGGCTCTGTAAACTGCATATTGGTCAATATTAGCATATTATGCTAACTTTCATTATTTATTATTATTTCATTATTCAGATCATAGATGCCAATACTGGAAAAAGACAATCCCCTGACATCACAAAAATAAATTACATCTTAAAATATATTCAAATAGAAAACAGTTACTTTTAAATGCTTCACTGTACTTACAAATAAATGCAGCCTTGGCAAACAGGAAAGAAATCTCTTATCAACTCCTTAAACTAACAGGGTATTGTGCTAACAGGGTATAACACTATATTGTGCTCATTTTATACATGGGCGAAAACCAAAAATATTTATTGGCCACCGGTATTGGCAAAAATGTCTATATCAGAATGATCAGAGAAATCGGTTCTGTTTTGGGCCTGCTTCACTAGAAAAGCTTTATTGGAAAGCTGACAATAGCATTCAATATGAATCAGGTTGCTTATGTAAATAAACCTGACATTTAATGAATAAATATGATACTCCTCACTCAGTTTATGGGCAAACACAGCTGCACTAAATAAATAAAACTACACTTCATTTCCTTAAACTACCTTAATCTTATACACACACACACAAATGCAGGTATGCATCCAATTTCTCTCCAGCTCAGTCTGAAGATACGACTGCTGAAAAAAATCTCCGCCCTCCTTAACATGCAAATACTACACAAATCTGCTCATGCCACTGATGAGGGGGAATAACTTACTCTCATTGGCTGTCATGCCAACATGCTTTAAACAGTGACTTTGGACTGCTTTCAATTACGATTATTAAAGAGCAGACAAAATGTCCTGGATTAAACACACCCAGGAAAGAGAGGTGTAACTCAATCTGAGTTCGACACAGTGTTTAAGTATTTACGCAAGTTAAGTCTCTGGGTTGGTTTTACTTCGGGATGCCTGAACATTTAAAATGAGATGAAAAGCCCAATGGCATAAGAAGCTCACCATCTATCTCGTTCCTCAAGGCCTCCTCCATACCAGAGTCAGTGCTCTTGATTATGATGTCACTGGATGAAACCGAGGAAGCTGGTCGTCCTTTGGGAGTGGACCACAAATCACCACGTTCCCATGGAAACACAGAGGTGGGGGTGGAGGGTTCTGATTGGCGAACGTTGCGCCGAAGGGGTGGGGATTTATGTGGTTGCTGTGGAAACGGGGTGGAAGCCCCGCCCACTGAGGGCTTGGGGACGTCTCCGAACTGCAGCTGCTGCTACAATAGACAGAGCACAAACAAATGAGTCAGGAAGTACATTCAAAAACAAAATATTTCTTATTAAGTGGGATTGTGCATTGGAGACTTACTCTGACATGCTGTGTTTTGCCTTCACTCTCTGCCCTGAAACCACCTGCAGAGTTAAACAGGTTATAATAACAGCAAAAGAATAACGATGAAGAGCTCGTTCTAGATGCATCCCACATGGACAAACATGCACACAGAGCCTGGGTACAAAGTCAAAATGTAATCACATTTTTACTACGCAATTCGTCCTTCTTAAGGACATTCAGACAAGTAAAACACCCTTTTGCCTACTTTATGAGTGGATACATTTTGCAATCTTTAAAGAGGGACACTCTGTGAACAGACAGTGAATAAAACAAAGGGACAGAGCGTGAGGGATGGTACCGTTGTTGTCCCAGGGAGAGCTCAGGTTCCAACAAGGTGTGGAAAACAACGTTGAATCCCCAGAGCTTTTTCCCTTCTGCAGCTTTTCCAGCTCCGCCTCAAGCCTACATGCAGAGAAAGAAAAATAGCTTGTTATAGGTCATTATAGGCAACCAAGTAATGGGGCAAACACATTACTCAAAGGTGAATTTCAATTCTTTTTAGTGCTTCTAGGTGTCCAGAAATCGCTACTCCACCTTTACTGTTACTAACAACCTTACCAGTTACCTCATGATACAGTCCTCATCATGAGTGTCAAACCAGTGTTATAGACCTTAGTCAGGTTAGACGGCATATTGAATTTAACGCAGACGAAAACGAGGCTGGGAGGGATAAACTTACAGCCTTTACAATGGTACACACTTTATAACATTCCTAATCACATCCTTTTCACAACTTTTAAAACTGTTTTATGGAGTTTGTCTCAACTGTAAGCTTTTTTTCCCCTGGAAAGACATCGTCAGCTAAACAACCGGTATGTTGTTAAACAACAGCACAATCTATTAGACGCACTGTATTTCTTTTGTTCACAGCCTTTTGTTCACAGTTCCTGTCAAAAATTATATATATTTAAATTAAATTTATTTATTACGTAAACTTTTAAACAACGGCAACATTTCTAATTTTCATTTATTTTAGTTTTTTATTCGATGTTATTTTTTTTCAGCTTCATTTCAATTAAAGCTGCGGTCCGCAGTTTCGTCGACACGGCACAGTCGAGGGTATCGATGAACACAATGTTTGAGGAGAGTGTGAGGCTGTCAGTCACCGTACCTGTGTCGATAGTGGCATTCAAATCACAGATTATTTTTTTGGGGAGTATGAACAACATAATTTTAACAGGAAAATGTCATCTGAACAAGTAAGAAACATCCACTTTTGTTCTGGTTCTGACACTGCAGAAAATCGTGGTGATTCAATCTAACAATCGCTTATCATATCACACAAAACCGTGCAAATTATACTTTGTTCTCAAACTGTTAACGTTAACAACGTCAGCATTGCATGACTACATGAAATGTCCTTCGGATATGTATCCATGTTGTGGGTCCAGTTGCGTTCTCTTTTTTTCTGTAGCCACTCCGAAGTCCGAACGAAGTTTTTTGCATTTTACAGCGGGTGAATCTGTTGTCACTGGTGATTGTCGTTTGAACCTTTCTGGATCTTGATAAGTTTAATTAGATCAGGTGCTGTGAGAAAAGGCTATAAATCACCACCTCCAACATCCTCACACTCAATATAGCTTATACTAGCCGAGACTCTTCTTTATGCGTACGTAATGACGCAAAGACAAGCTCGAATTTCCCGCAGAAATCCACCAGTACCACTGGAATTAAAAACATTATTACAAGCGTACCGCTTTGAATCGAGCTAAAGCAAGCTGATAATTTTGAACAATGGCTGGTTATGTATTTTCTCAAATATGTATTTTGGATCATTTTTAACCCCAAAAAAAGCTACGGACTAAATAAAACAGATTTTAATCGTTTTAATTAACAATAACATGAACACAATTTGGTTATGAATTTGATTGTTGTTGTTTTTTTGTAAACTACAAAACTTTTTTTTAAAAGTGTGCGATATTCCCATTTCCATAGTAACAGCGACTTCTCCGATTTTCAGATCTCTCTTTAGGAGTTCAAAAACATTTGCATAACTCTAAATTGGATCATTCCTTTATTCTGAATACAGTAGTGACTAGGGTTGGGTATCGAGAATCGAGTATCGATTGGAACCGAGACTAACTTTTCGCTTTTCCCGGAATCGTTCAAAAGTAAAAATTTCGATTCCTAGTTTCGATATTCACAGTCCGCCGAGCGGAAGAAGAAACCGCTGAACAACACCAATGAAGAAGCGTCTACCGGAAAACCACGCAAGTCGAACATGATACCTTACGTCGGCGATCCAAAGTGTGGCTTCACTTTTCTAAAAATAACGAAATCTCGGTAAAATGCAAAATTTGTGACAAAAGGTGTATTTTTACAGAAGGAGTATTTCCTTCAGAAAGGATTATTTCCTTCAGAAAGAGTGTTGTTTAACAAGGTTAGCTAAAGTTTTTTGACCCTGCCTCTTAAAAGAATCGGAATCGAAAATCGTTAGGAACCGGAATCGAAACAAGGAATCGCAATCGGAATCAGAATCGTTCAAATTCAAACGATACCCAACCCTAGTAGTGACGCAAGAATCTAAAGTATAGGCAGAACATTGTAAGAAAAATAACGCAACATTGACTAGCAATTGAAATGTCTTGACCTCATTCAGTTTGGTATGTAAATGCACAGGAAGGTTAATGTGTGCGTGTCTCACCGCTTGATCTCCTGCGTGAGGTTTTGTGTCTGCTTTTTGGCAGATTGGAGTTGTCCCTCTAGCGAGTGCACTTGAGCTGTTTTGACCTGCAGGTCATGGGACAGGCGGTCTCTGGTGCGCACCTCCGCTTGCACTGCCTCCCGCTCTCCTCCCAGCTCTCTCTGAAGCACAGCCAGCTCTCCACGCACCTCCTCATACTGACGGAGAGAACACGCTAAATTACACATCCAGCACTGTTTGTGCTACAGCTATGCTGAAAGTCGCAGCCAACTTTCCACTTGGTGTCCTTTCAGGCAGTTATTTCTGCATTGAGTGCCTCTGTTAAGCCTATGAAGACTGTCGTATCCGATCTACTACAAGCCTACTGTCGTCTGATTGACAGTTCATACTTTTTAGCAGGTAAAAAACCTTTTAGGATAATAGTAAAATATTCACCAAAATATTGTGGTGTATGCACGCGTCTTTTTAAGATTAAGATTAAAGAACGGTGCTGTGCTGTCTATATTGGATCTGACAGGAATGGTGCGACACACGGACTCTGGGTCCAACATGTATGGGTGAATCGTTCCGGATGCCAATTTAAAATATTGGACGTTTTCAAAACAATTTCCCCCACGTACACCGATGAGTGAGTTGAAACTCATTATAATATGCAAAACTGTTATCCACTCACAGCAGTGGGCATTTACTTCACTTCATTTTATTAGAGGATAACCCCTTGAGATGGAACATCTCGTAAAAATATGGAGCGCTTCACGGATTTGCGTGTCATCCTTTTGCAGGGGCCATGCTAATCTTCTCTGTATTGATCGAATTTTAGTATATTTAGTAAGTCTATTTCTAAATCTTCAGTATAAGTGTATCTTCAGTATCGAATCTATAGTACGCCCATAAAAACCAAGTGTTTTTCAGCTAGGCTCAAAAATAGGGTAGAGGCACACATATAATAGCCTATTACTTATGCATTTTTGACGTTTTTGAATGCATAAACCAAGCGGACGTCATAAGTTGACCTCAGACAACAACATGATAAAATTTAAAAAGCCAGTTCATGACCCCTTTAATAAAACTGAGGTGTTTATTCCTTCTCAAGTCTTGAGCTCCATGTCATACTATTAGAGCCATAAAAAAACTGATGCATCAATTACGATGCTCAACAAAAACCACATATGCAAACTTCCTTTTTAATAATTCAATAAATCAAATTATTATTTCATATGTCAGACTTTAGAGGGTTTTACATTTCTCTCGAAGCTCACCTTCTGCTTCTGTTTGTGCAGAGCTGCTTCTGAGTTGTCCAACTGCAGTTGCCTCTGCTGTTTTTCCTTGTTCAGCTTCTCATTCTGAGCCTGAAGCTGCTTAACCTTCTGCAGGACGTGACCCGTCAGACCCACGGTCCAGTCGTCTCCGGCCCAGCTCATCGCTGAAGATGCTTACAGACTGAGGTTTTTAGAGAGCTTGGCCGATCATCTTCCAGCGCTGAAACGGAAGAGATATAGAGCGGTCTGGCTTGAGTTGTTGTTCATGAGGATCCTGTGTGCTGCCTTAGGGGAGATACTCTCAGCTGTCTGTACTCGTTTCAGACCAGAAAAATCAGTTCACATACTTATCGCATTCACTAATGACAAAAATGAACCTTATCTGCATCTTTATATAAAGGAAAATCACAGCGATCGTGTGGGTGTGTGTGTTTGTCAGAGTGTTCATGGAAACATTCTTAAGGGACTTCTGCTTCCAAAACACCAACTTAAACCAAAAACAGAAGATTTTGTCATCATTTCCTTATATCGTGTCTTTCCAAACCTGAATGATGGCTTGTTTTCTTTGCAAGACAAAAAAAAAAATATTAACAATTTGTACTTGTTGTTTTTATTCATGCAACTACAAAGAATGGGGACTGTCAGTTGAACTCAAAAACAAGATCGGTCTGATTCATAAATTAATCGTTCAGACTACCCTTTTGTGAGCTGGGTCTATTGTTTTACTCAAAAGAACACAGATTTGACATAGACACTACTCTAGCACGGGTATATGTGAAAATTGCAAATGCATTATTGTGGTTTGATACACAATTTTCATAAGTCATCAGAAGGATTAATATGAAAGCTGGTTTCAGCCATTCATTGAATAAAATATTTTAAAAAGTAATTGTGATTTTTTAATCCCTTTTTTAAAAACTTTCTCACAAATCGCGAGTTTACATCTTGCAATTCAGATTTTTCCCCCCTCAGAATTGGACTTCAAAACTCACAATTCTGACTTTTTCCCCCTTGCAATAGTGACTTTATTTCTCAGAAGAACTATGAGTTTTTATCTTGCAATTTTGAGAAAACATGATGTAAACTTGCAATTTCGAGAAAAAAGGTAAAAATTGTGAGATAAACAAGCTTTAAAGGTATGGTTCACCCAGAAATGTCATTTCTGTCATTTATTCACCCTCAAGTTGTCATAAAGCTGTATGACTTTTTCTGCTGAACAAAAAAAAAAAGATATTTTGAAGAATTTGGGTAACCAAACATTTGATGGACTCCATTGACTACCATGGTATGGAAAAAAATATTGTGTGTGTGCGTGTGTGTGTGTGTGTTCGTTCGTTCGTTCCGCATAAGAAAGAAATTCATACAGGTTTAGAACAACTTGACATAAGCTTGAGTAAATGACAGGATTTAATTTTTTTTTATAAACTATCCCTTTAATGATAGTTGTTTTGTTTTTAAGAGCACATTCACTTTCATTATGACAAAAAGAGTGTTCTGCAAAAGAAAGTTATATGGGTTTGGGACGACATGAGGATGAGTCAATAAAGACAGATTATTATTATTATTATATATTAAATGAACTAGGGGTAAACTATCCTTTTAAGAGAACTTCCAATGCAAAGGTTTAAATCCTGAAGTGAATAGTCCCACAGACACACACATACAGTGAAAGTGTCTATTTATATTATCACTCAACCTCCTGTATTTGGTTTCTCTTCGCAGTCTCCAACAGTATGAACTGGATTGCTGAAAGAAAGGAATGATGAAAATCCGGCCTGTGAATCTATAAGAATTGTGAAACTAAACATCCGATTTGTTCCTGAATTTCCATTAAAAATCATAAAAGACCCCATTTCAAATACAGATGACGCCAGGCTGGGATAATGACCATCAGTAACGAGATGAATATACACGTTGCACGTTCAACAACCAGTCTTACCAGTATTCGCTGTATAATTACGTATACAAACCTCAGCAGATTTATGAATCCTACTATGGTGAGTTTTGGGTCATGAATATCAATTACACTTCGTGAATGGAGGAAGCGAGAAAGGCTACTAATTAATATTCATGAGAAGAGCCTTCGCTTTAGTAAGATTTATAAATTCGCTGGCGGGGTTTAATTAAACTAGAATCTGTAGACTGCTGGAAGAGCTAGTAAAAAACTAGTTTATTTTGTGTGTAAAACAAATGCTGACTATAATCCTGTCAGGTAAAACGAAATGCTTAACGTTAAGTGAAATCAAACAATGTGGCATTACTTACCAGGACTTCTGATATGTTGATCTCTCAAACGCTGTGATCCTGTTGTCTTGAATGCCGTTTACGTGTCTGTTAATACAATACAACCGATATGTATATCTATAGTATCTGAAGCGTTTGACCGTTTAACGTTAACAGATTGTCGTTATTTTCAACAGTCAAAACTGAGCGCACGCGGTCGCTGTTTCTTGCGCCCCTCAGAACTGGCTGCCGAACATGATTTGACGCGAGGCGTGGGGGTCCGTGACGTGTACAAAGAGGCGGAGCTTTAAGAGGTAACCAGAAGTGCAGTGGCACCCACAGGTCACGTTTTGTTTTGTTTTTTCAAATAAATTGATTTAACACTGAAAAATGATATACATCAAATTAAATATTATGAATTAAAATGTTAAGTTGCTTAAATTGAGTACACAAAAATATTTTAGCATTTTATCCCAAACTGTTTTACATTATTTGTAAAGAGGAAGAAAAACATTGGACACTAGCTAGTGCTTGTGTCAGAAATTAACCAGGCATTGGGGCAAATATATAAATACATAGGCTCTACATACAAAAGTGTGATGTTAAGAGCTGAAAACGTAATGGAAATTTCTATAATGAATTCAATATGTTTGTTATACTCAATCAGTAGCCTACAGCCTGGGAAAGTTTTTCAAAATGAGTAAAACACTGATGGGTTTAGTGTGTTTGTAGACACAATAGTGACCTGTAGCCAGCATTTAATCTTAAATAAAGGTTATTTATTGGCATATGTTTCCATGAAGGACATTTAACAGCCATGGAACTTTTCCATTGGACAGATGGCTCTTTATAGTTGAAAAAAATATTCTCCTATGTGGCATCGCTGTGAAAAAACACTTCTGGAACCTTTATTTTTAAGAGTGTATATTTTCCTATTTGAATCTTTTTGAGTCTAGCTTATATTCAGTGATTTCATTTTATACTCGACAACCAAATAGACTGATTCATAATGGGCAGCACACAAATTTCAGTTCCAAACCTATGAGTTTCTTTCTTCTGTTGAACACAAAAGACGATACTTTATAATATATATTTGGTAAATGCCGGTAATCCAACAGTTGAAGGCACCCATTGACTTCTTATTATGTTTTCCTTCTATGGAAGACAATGGGTGCCGTCAACTGTTTGGTTGCCAACATTCTTTAAATATATCTTCTTTTTGTGTTCAACAGAAGAAAGACACTCATACAGGTTTGGAACAACTTGAAAACATGAGGTTTTTGGGTGAAGTAAATCAGTGCTTTAAAAACATTAAAGCCTTCAGAAATTAGGTACAGAAGCGGGATGCACCTTGACTATCAGTCATGCATTATAGCCTGATTGGTCACTTTCACTGGTCTAATCCACCAGCATAAACAGCATGTACGGTAATCAGATTATCCTTATTGCCGTGGCCCTTGTTTCTGAGAAGAGTGTAGGAGTGCAGTGTAATCCATGATCACACATATGAATATTAAATCTCCGAAGTGCTGAACAGACTGGAAACCCACACAGCATGTACAGATCTGTTATCTCTCCATCTTTCGGTCCTGCTTGGTACAGATACGCAATGATTAAGACAGCGTGTGCATTGAAAGCGGGTTACATAACTTCTTAAGTACCTTTGAGTAACTGATGTTACCACCTTAACAATAGAGCTAATGGACACTTTATACAGCTCTGCCTTTTACAAATGATTACAATGAAACAAGCTGCTAAATTTCTTTGCTTTACTTTGCTTGAAACGTAAAAGTTACATTTTGTATCACAAATTAATCCATTAGAAATTCCTTTTTATAATATTCAATAGATGCAATGCTACAATGTTATTTGTATATGCATTAGTTAATAATGCATATAAATATCTATCTATCTATATATATATAATGATGCAATGCTATAATATTATTTGCATATGCATTAGTTATAATGCATATAAATATCTATGCAGTATAAATATATATAAATGATGCAATGCTACAATATTATTTGCATATGCATTAGTTATAATAATACATATAAATACTGTATCCATCCATATATATATATATATATATATATATAATGCATTCAGTGCACACATGTGCTGGCAGCTCAGGATGAGCAGGAGGTCACACTGTATGCAAGGTGTGTGTTCAGCGCACTAATCAGAGGGCTAAATACCAGCTCACATATTTATATGGGATTACATACACATTTACATTGTCTAAATCATCGCAAAGGAGAGCTGTCTCAACCGGAGTGCTCAGACTGGAAACGAAAAACCCTGGATTTTGAGATTTTGGTTCCACATATATTGCACTTCGAGTCCAATTTGGAGACATTTGACATTAAATCAGGAATATATTGTCAACATTTGAAAACTCACATCATCTGAAAGGTAATACCCTTTTCCTCTAACTTGTTTTTAAATGTATATGGTGCTTTATTTTTCACCATAATTTCAATTAATAATACTAATATGCATCCCATACAGGCAGTATACTGTACTCCAGAGCAAATACATTTGACATTTAGTCATTTAGCAGACGCTTTTATCCAAAGCGACTTACAAATTAGGACTAAATTAAAGCAAATCATAGAGAAGAGGCAAAAACAATTCAAGAAGTGCTTAAAAAACAAAGTGCAGGCATTTCTCAGAGTTGCATTAACCAGACAAGGGAGGATTAAGGAAAAAGGTTAGATCTGTGATAGATTTGTAAGCGTTAATGCCTTGAACTTGATGAGAGAGGTAGCCAGTACTGATTCAATTTGCACAATTGTGCACATGTTTGAATATCTAAACTATTATTAATTGGATAGTCAACCAGACAATTATCCAAATTCCTGCAAAGACTATATCAGGGTGTTGCCAGTGTTATTTAGAGGAATTAAAAGTCTGCATATTGAACTAAAGTTGAGTAGGACACAAAGCATTAAACGGCAAAAAAAATTGATTAAACCAAGCTCCAGTACCTTACTTTGCACTTAAATTTGGACTTGTGATCTAATAGTCAGATATATCTTTAAATAAATAAGTACAATTCAAAAATAAATCAAAATCATTTTCACACATGAATTGGCTTCTCTGAGTCCAGACCTTAAATCCATTGAAAGTCTTTGGGATGTGCTGGAGGAGACTTTACAGAGTGCTGGACTCTTGCATTGTCAATAGATGATCCAATCATAGACTCTTAAGCATTTGCCTAATTAAATCCGAATAGAAATTTGTGTTTTGTTCGGGCAGGGTGTGTGACAGACAGGCAGACAATGTTACAACCTGAACTTCATATAACTCAAACCTCTAATGGGTTTTTGCTCTCACAGATGTTCCCCTGGTCAGCAGTGTTCTCCCTGGAGCCGAAGGTTCCCGGACAGCGCACTCCAGAAGAGCTGGTGACCAACACTTTGATGCTGGAGCTGGGTGCCATGGTGAAACGGACCGAGCGGATCCGGCTGGAGAAGGCAGCGGAGGTGCGCAGACGGCGAAACTCTTCCTCTGCAGATTACAGCTGGCTGGCCGACCCTCAGCCTCGGGCCCCCTACGAGCTCACGCCGGGAGAGGTCCTGGAACTGCAGGAGCTTTGTGCCCAGATCCCACCTCAACAGTGTGGGCCGGTCATTGTCAGGTAGTTACTGTCAGGTAGTATCTCATGGGTTACTGGGATACTCGTATAGGTTTTATTAATAGTTTGAATTCGTTTTTATATTCAAAGCATTTTTAACCTTTGTTAACATTAGTTTAATCAAGTACAATCACAGTGCATTAACAAATGTTAACAAAAACAAACTTAGTATTAGTAAATGTTGCATTTACCATTGACAAAGATGAATAAATGCTTTAGAAGTATTGTTCATTGTTAGTTCATGTTAAAGGAGTAGTTCACTTTTTTTTTTTTAAACTTTTGCTGATAATATGTCATCCATGTCATTCTTTCTTCAGTCGAAAATAAATTAAATTAGGTTTTTGATTAAAACATTCCAGGATTTTTCTCTATACAATGGACTTTACTGGGAACCAAATGGTTCAAGGTCCAAAAGACAGTTTCAGTGCAAACTGTTCAGAGGGATTTAAACGATTCCAGACGATGAATAAGGATCTTATCAAGCGAAACGATCGCTCATTAAAAAAAAAATAACAAAGTTTAAGTTTTATAAACTCAAATGGTCGCCTTGCTCTGTTCTGTGATGCACTGAAACTGTCTTTTGGACCTTGAACCGTTTGGTTCCCATTGAAGTCCATTATATGTAGAAAAATCCTGGAATGTTTTCATCAAAAACCTTAATTTCTTTTTGACTGAAGAAAAAAAGACATGGACATCTTGGATGACATGGGGGTGAGTAAATTATCAGCAAAAAATTTTTTTAAAAAGTGAACGACTTTAATATAGTTAACTAATGTTAACAAATCAAACCTAATTGTAAAGTGTTACCGTTATTTTAGTAAATCAAGTTAAATGAAACCGAGAAGTGTTTTCTTTTTAACTAGCTGAAGGTTTTTTTATACACTTTATTTAAAGTAGCTAAAAATAAACGTTTTTATTGTTTTAATTTTAGTTACCCATAATAACCAGGTAGTGATAGAGGTCAGTCATGTATAGCCTACCTCTCAAAAGATTTTGATATTTTGTTGCAAAGGTTCCGGAAACTAGTGTCAGAGTTTGAGCCGGAGGTGACCGAGGTCCCCAAACTGTTTCGGGGCGTCCTACAAAACTGCCTGGATGAGCTTCAGGGAGATGCAGAAATCCAGGATCGGATGAACCGTTGGGAAAAACAGCGCAGCAAGAGCCTTTCCTTTGTCACTTTCCGGTCCAAGTTCCGCACCCTAAACCACGGCAGGGGAAGCTTCGGCGGCTCCCGCAACAACCTGCAAGAGGAAAACACATGGTCTGATGAGGAGGAAGAGGAGGCAGCCGAACAAGTGGCAACAGCCCTGCGCGCACGCAAGGGACGGAGTCACAGCATGCCAGAGATCACCCCTCTTGAGCAGCCCACACAGAGCTGAACAACAGGAAGACCAGATGAATGGAAAGACAGAAGAAAGAAGGAAATAGACTTGAAAAGAAAAGCAGCCTGCAAGCTAAGCTGGTGATGGAGGAGGAAGAAAAGAGAAAGTGGCAAAGAACAAGAGAAGAGAAGACAAATCTGATTCAAGGAAACATCTTGAAAGACTAAAGTTTGTGTTATCAGATTGTAAAACAAGCACTGTTCATTTGTTAATTACACCAAAGAACACCAGTATAGGCATATATAAGAAGCCTATAGGCCTAGTCCTTTTTTTTACCTTCTAATGTGTTCTTAAATATTTTAAATATTTGGATGTGACTATATGATGAAATTCACAAAGCATGATAAGTGCGTGTCCAGGTTATATTTCAGGTCAGGTCAGATGTATATTAGTGCTGTGAAACGATTAATCGCGATTAATCTCATCCAAAATAAAAGTTTGTGTTTACATAATATATGTGGGTGCACCGTCTATATATAAATATAAATACACACAAATGCATGTATATTTAAGAAAAAATATTATTTATATATAAAATATTTATATTTATATATAATATAATTTATTTCTAAATCTATATACATTAAAATATTTCTTAAGTATATACAAGCATGTGTGTGTATTTATATAAATAAAATAATTATACACAGTGCACCCACATATATTATGTAAACACTAACTTTTATTTTGGATGCGATTAATCACGATTAATCGTTTCACAGCCCTAATATCTTTAAAAAAGCGCAGGAAAATGTGGGGAAAATATTTAAATTTCAGAGCATATCCATCAATACAGGGTTAATTGTACTGCATAAAGCAGCATCACCATAAGAAATTAAATTACCCTCCAAAAAAACTCAAAAGGTGAAATGCGCTGAATTATTAAAATAATATCAGCTTAATTTTTGGTATGACATACTTTTTTTTTTTTTTACGATTTTGGAGTGACCCAGACAGGTTTTTTGCAAGTTTTGTGAGATTTACTCCAGAAAATCATTACAGTCATAGCAACAAATGCAACATTAGCCAGAAACACTACTTCTCAGATGTGTATTAATATGTACTGTTTGCTCTTACATTACAACAATGTTCAGTTCATACAAGAGATGCAGATCATCAGCTAAAAAAGCCTGGAAACAGGAGTCTTCATAAAAAGTGCTTATTAAATAATACACTGTACATCGTTCATGAGTTTGATTTGAGAGTGTGTGGGAGAGAGAAAGTCTGTGATTTAGCAAATGAGAGAGTTTGACCTGGAAAAAGCTGTTTCTAAGTGAAGACATCATCTCTGGCAGCTCCTCCTCCTGTTTCATTATTCACAGCATCACAGCATGAAGGAGCTGATCTTGTTCTTTGTGCCGTCGGCCAATACTTTCATCAGGCCAAGGTTGTACCGATCGGTTTCATTACCAGACGTTCAGCTCCAGAACAACCAACACGTGAAACTGTCTCAGCACAGATCTGGAACGAAACATCCTAATGTGATGAATGAACAGTTTTTAGCTTTAGAACCATCTGGAGTCTCTTTGGGCCATTTAAACCTCTTTTAAAATCTATATTACTGGTCTTCATTTGCACCTTGTGGAGCAAAATCATACGACCAGGTAACTTCCTCTAACTCCTTGTGTATTTGGCAGAATCAAACTCAAAAAAAAAAAAAAAAAACCATCAAAGTCTCTAAACAGTATATAATATTGCAGACCTCATATTTACAGGGCCGGCAATCAGAAGGCCTTAACACTAGAAGGTAGAATCACATGAAAACTGGCAGGAAATCCCAGGCTCATATTTCACCACCCAAACAAGAAACATAAGTATTTTTGTTTTGCATGAATTCCTCCAAATTTTCATGACTTATGTTTGAAAAAATATATACATGATTTCTATATGTACACATGCATTTGCACATTTTTAAAGTACGTTTGTAGTGTATATCATTGCATTTAATTAAATTTCCGTTTATTAATAATAAATATATCATGCCATATACAATCATTTTCATCATATTGTATTTTTTTTTCCTTCACATTAAAACTAAAAATATTTTTTCCTTTCATTTTTGGGGTAAAATATGACCCTGATATTTCTTTGTGAGAATGACCCATAAGTGGCAAAAATTGCATAACTTTGATATAAAAACAGATCAATAGAGATTATTATTATCAGGAACATTTTATAAAGATAATTAGAGTCAATTAATTTACTGTAAAAATGTTATCGATGATTACGAATAACACTGGCTGAAGAAAAACAAACTAAACCAGTTTAAAGAATCAAACCATTTGGGGAAAAGCCTTCTCTTTTAATATGTGATTATTAATGAGAAACGAAGGCTCAAGTATTAATGTAGACGTAGATGAAGCTTAAAGAGAACAGAGTGAATCAGAACACCCTCCTCTCGGTCTAAATGCACAGTAAATCTCAGTTCCACCTTCGTCAGCGTCATCACCATCCTCTTCCCTCTAGAGTGAGAGAGTCAAACATGGACAGTCACTCTGACCAAAATCCTTCCACCAATGAGCATCAGATTGTCCTCCCCCCCCCAAAAAAGAAAGTCAGAGTCCCAGTCCACTTGTGTTTGTGTTTTTGCACATTCGCCCGTAAGTCCATCGCCCGTTCCTCCTTCCTTCAAAACCTTTGGCTCTGTTTCCACCTCTTCTTACACTCAAGGTTGTTCCTTCTCAGGCGAAGAAGACCACAAAGATGATGAAGAAGACGATGAGAACGAGGAATATCTTGATCATGAGCCAGCGATTGGAGGAGACGGACTGGAAATACTTCAGTATCTCGCTGTGGGCCATTTCCACATTCAGCTGGGTGTCCTCCACATTGGCGTCGATCCTGGTGATCAACAAGAAACATGAACAGCTCAGAAACACCTCAGGCTTTTGACAGCATTTTTGACAAAAACAATTCAATTCATATTTTTGCTTTTTATACTATATTATTGTGTAAAAAAAAACTGTTTCACTATAAGAAATTATACTATAGTTATTAGCAAGTTATCGTTTATATATAGTTATTAGTATATTTTTACTAAAAATCTTCAAATTGTCAAAAAAAAGTTTAATTTTCTTTATGCAAAATACTATTTCTTATTTTTTTTTCTTTTGATTTTGTGTTGAAATGTGACCTGAACATGTTTATTAAAATGTTTATGTTTATCATTATTAACAAAAAATAAATAAATAAAAATATTTCCATTGTAGAGGCATATTTGAGTGCTACAACAATCATCAGTCTTAAATGACAATAAAAAAATATAATAAATGGACATTTTAAATACTAATATGCCATTTTATTGTGCAGCATAAGATATATTCATGCCACATTTCTACAACGAGAGAGTGATAAGTGTTTGTGGTTTGTACAGCATGTATCTGTTGAGTCTGTGGTTTTGCAGTATGCATATTCATATGGTGTGCATGTGCTTGCGTGTGATCGTCTGACCTCTGAATCGTCTCCTCCTGCTCTTTGACCATGTGTGCCAGCTGCTGAAAGATGGAGCCCAACTCCACGATGGTGCTCTCGATGTTCTGCATGGTGTCCGCTCGGCTCTGGATATACGAGTCCTTCGCAAACACAACAAAGGGACACTTAATCATGAAATCAGACATTCAACATTTGTCATACATGCAAACGTTCATCAACAAGCAGCAGCATAGTCTAAAATCCTTTCCTCTGAGAGACAGATACCTGTTCGTCGATGAGCTGCAGCTGAAGAGGGTTTGCTGTAGAGCCCATGTCGATGGCCACCTCGCCTCCCAGACTCCTGGACTCATCCTGCATCAGAACTGAGCTATCTGCAAGAGGCAAGAAATTAAAAACACTAAATAATGGCACCAAGTGTGTCTAAAAACAAATAATTGGACATGGTGAAAAATTCTGTTTTCTAAATAATAAATGCAAGAAAAAAAAAAGTCACAAACAAGAAATTAATATAATAATTAATCTATAATAATTGTAATATATTACAATATAATAAAATAATATATTATCAGCAATAATGTTATATTATAAACTATATATAAAACATTAACATTAGATAATATAAAATATAACAAATAATAAAGTTGTGAAAAATGTTAATATAAAATTATCACAAAAGAGAAGCTCAAATAGAAGGATGTTTTTATTTGTATAAAATGTTTGGTCATACTATCATCGTGTGTTACTTCATATTTAGTTATGATTAATTTACCATGTAGAAAATATTGGCAATGATTTGAGAGTATCTGCACAGCCCAAGACTATTAATACTCATATTAGTTGACAACAAACTGTAGCATGACATTTTAAAGGGGTGACGTACTGAAGTTATTGGTGAGCAGAGGAGAGGCTGAGACAGGAGCTTGGGAGAAATGCTCTCTTCTGCTGCGCTGATGCTTCAGATTCTAAACACACAACAGGACAGACACACATCAGTTATATTATAATATTCACTCATTACAAATTATTTTGTTTGGAAAACAACTCAACCTTTGCTACACAGCAAATGGTTTCACATCATCATGATCCACAGTGAATGCACTTTGTGTATTTTTTCTTACTAAAGAGCTGATAATTAAAAGCATAACAACTGCTTGACACAGAATTGATGACATTATTAAAGTGCAGCACTTGTCATAAACCAAAAGAAAACTCACCTCTGTTCTCACTTCCAGGACTGACTTGAAATCATTTGACATTGATGCCAGCTTGGACTGCAACACAAACATTCCCAGATAAGAAAATGAAAGGTGTGGCGGCTATTTAAGTAATTTTATATGTCAATCCAAATAAGATCATCCACCTCTTACGGTCTACAGCTAGGGATATGGGAGACTTCCTTGAGAGTCTCAAATATTTGTTCACTGGAGGAATTTTAGATATAAAACTGTACCTGCAGGGAAACAACAATTGTGTTGGAATGTGTCTGGATGTGGCGGCCATTTTGCCCACTGCGGGATCGCACAAGGTCTTGCAGCTGCGCTATCTGCTTATTCAGACTGGTGATGTCCTGATGAGAGACAGACAGCATATCAGATCACTGCAAGAGGTTTGATCTTTCACATTATGGAAGTTAGCTGAAGGATATCAACAATCCTACAGGCAACTTCAACATCAATGCAAGCTAAGTGAAATAAACAAGTATTGAAATTCATATCAATATGTTTTCATATGATGGATAGGGAGAGGGACGCCACTAACCTGTTTAATGATGTACGTTAACTCCTCAATCTCCACTGCTTTATCATCGAACAAAGACTTCCTTTTGGCCACTAGGAGTGAGGGGAGAATTAAATTATAAAAATTAAAACAGTCTCTAACAGTAACAACAACATCAGTTTAAACCACATGTAATGTAACATAGCTTGCGAAGAAAAATGTAATTCCAGGCAGTAATCTTAATCAAAAATGAAACACAAACTATTCAAAAGTTTGGGGTCAGTAAGACTTCATAAAGTATAATTAATACTTATTCAGCAAGGATGCATTAAATGAATAAAAAGTGACAATAATATTACAAAATATTTTTATTTCAAGAATCCTCAAAACAATTGACAACAACTGTTTTCAACATTGACAATAGTAGAAAATGTTTCTTGAGCATCAAATCAGCATATTAGAATGATTTCTGGAGGATCATGTGACACTGAAGACTGGCGTAATGATGCTCAAAATTCAGCTTTGACATCATAGTAATAAATTATATATTAAAATATATTAAAAATTAATAGAAAACAATTCTCTTCATTTTTAATAATATTTCACAATATTGCTGTTTTTGTTTTGTTTTTTTAAATCAAATAAATGCAGCCTTGCTGTTGAGCATAAAAAAACATTTTAAAAATCTTACCAACCCCATACTTTTTGAACAGCAGTGTATTTTAAATCCAAGTCAATTGCATTATACCAGGGAACTAGACTAGGGACATGGACAAGCATCAGAACTATTAAATACACATTCTTCCACCACCAACAAGAGTCTAAAAAGAAATGAAGAGCAGTCTTCTATTTGGTGTTACTAAATCTATTTAGTGTTACTGGCATGTTACTTACAAATTGTAAGCTTTTCAAGCTTGGCAAATGTGTTGCTCAAGTCTTTCCCAATTCTCCTGTTACAGAGAAACAAAACAAGATTTAAGGGAGGCAAAGATTCAAGGAAACAGAACAAGACAGAGTTGCTCTGAAGTGAATACACAAAGATCAAAGAGAAACATGGATCTGAACTCTTACTTGGCCATGAGAGTGAAGTCACTGCGCTGTTTAAGGGCATTAATGACAGGTTTAGCATGAGTCCCATTCTGAAAAAAACAGAACAAGAACTTTTGGTACATGTGAACACATTAATAACATATCAAGTAGGAAATACATTTTTGCCAATAAGCAAAAGTTTGATATGATTTAAAAGATCAGCAAAACAACAAAGACAATTTTTTACTTCCATGAAGCACAAAAGGAGAACTTAGGTAGAAGTCCAAGCTTCTGCTTCCAATTCAAGAAAAGAGGATGGTGATTTATAATGCTTTTATTTGGCTTGCTTTGCATAGTGTATTTTTTGAAACTTGCAGCTTAAAGGCATACTCCACTTTTTTTGGAAATAGGCTCATTTTACAAGTTAAACAGTTGGGTTTTACCGTTTTCGAATCCATTCAGCCGATTTTCTGATATTTAGAAGAATATCAGTAACCAGACAGTTTCTGGTCCCATTGACTTCCATAGTATACATTTCTTCCTACTATGGAAGTCAATTGGACCAGAAACTGTCTGGTTACTGATATTCTTCTAAATATGGAAGTCAATGGGACCACAAATCCCATTCATAGTACATGGAAGTCAATGGGACTAGAAACTGGTTACTGATATACTTCTAAATATCAAAAAATCGGCAGAATGGATTTGAAAATGGTAAAACTCAACTGTTTAACTCTAGAGGTTGTAAAATGAGCCTATTTCCAAAAAAAGTGTAGTATCCTTTTAAGTCACCATTTATTTTTGCGCCCAGTTTCAGCCTAGCCCTGACTCAAATGCATGTTCGAGCCGTTTGAAATGCAACAACTTGCTCTGACAATATGTCATTGCCATTGTTTTAACTCAAGATGCTCACCAGTAATGTTTTTCTTCAAGGCACATTTATAAAAGCTACTCAAATGTCCTGATTTAACTAAGGCCTAGTCCTGGCTTAATCAAATCATGCATATCTGTGAAACCAGGTCATGTATAGTAAAGAGCAGCTCACATTCTGCCAAGCATTTCTTTTTCGTAAAACAGTTCAGTAAATGATGACAGAATGTTTTTATTTTAGGTTAACCATCCCTTTAAAATGTTCAAATAAAGTATACTGTAAGATAAGATGATGTGTAACAGGCTACATGGTTTTAAGCATCTGTAAAAACTACATTATCCACACTGTAGATGATTGTCATACCTGTAACTGTCTCCCCTGCAGGGACTTACAAGCCGACTGGAACTCAAGTGTGCGGTCCCGACACGTCATGATAATGCCGCAGAAGCTTTTCTCCTCAACGTGATCAGGATGTGTGTGACAGTGAGTCTAAAGTGATCCGGCTGCTGTGAAACTCCACTTGCGTCTTTATGGTGCCAAAACAAACAACTCAGACTCCAGAGGTTACTAAGATCTTGGCTGAGCTGACTATTCTTCAGCGACTCCGCACATCATCTGAGGATCACACAACGATTCAATCAATCACCTGAACTTTGGTTGTTGTTGTTGTTGTTGAGAAGAAACTACAGTGTTCTAGAAAGTATTTGGACACTTGAGAGTATGAGTAATATTGTGTTTGGTTTGATAACAAAATAAACCGAATGGTAACAATATAATGCACAAGCTGTCATAGAACTAATGTCACCTTTTTAACCAATGATTTTTTTTAACCACTTGGTGTCAAGTTGATTTTTTTAAAATGGATGTGTGAAGTCAGTTCCCCTGCAATTTGATATGAAGAATTTATTAAAAGAATTTAAAGTTGAGCTGACTATAATTGAAATACATTGATTAAAACTGTGTGTGGAAAAACATTACCTAGCCAAATGGCGCAAAAAATATTACATTGCCTCAGGATGCTTTCGAAACAAGATTGTGATCCTATCCTTTCATTTAGATTTTGTATCATAGAAGAGACTCTCCATTTACTTGTTCCTGAATATTGTATCGAAACCAAATATATATTAATATATAGTAATAATAACTGCAATAAGATCTTAAAGTGTTACAAGAGATGTATAGTTGTGTCAAAGCAACACTTCAGGCAAATGTCATTCTCTGGGTATATACTGTCTTCACGTTGTAAGAGGTACAGTAGGTAAACAGTGTTGTCTTTCACTTCTACATCCAGAAATAGTTAGTTGACAGATATAAGATCTCCTCGGTTTGCCCTTCTTTACGATATTAATGAAGAAAACCACTTTAGATAATGTCTACAAATAACCCGCCCATCAGTCAGCTGAGCAGAGAGGTAAACTTAACTCACGTTATCGCATTATAGGCCACCTAGAATATTCTGGCTCCACAGGCAGACGTGGAATAGCACACATCAGTGTGACAACTCATTATCCGTGAAGATCTATAACAAACAACTACTTAAATGTTTTTAAAAAGATGAATATCTTTAAAGGTGTTTACATGTTTGTTTACATGTACTGTGAGTGACACCGTCTTCAGACAGCAGTGCGCAGTTCTGTGTGCGCTAATTGACCAAAAACTCGACAATTTCTGTCTAAATTTAAACCGCAATAGCTAAAAAATGAACCTAAATCACTAGCTAACAAATTACTGCCGTCATTAAGAATCGTTTACTCACGGTTATTGTGCCATTTCGTCGTTTTTTACAATATTCCCCGGCTTGTCGATGTTAGTGAGGTCGGGGTTTCACTTCCAGTCCTGACCGCTTCCGGTGTGCGTCACGTCACTGCCACGTCCACGAACGCGCACGCTCACTGCAGCTTTCCGAAAGCGTGATCTGTGACGCAAGTATTGCACTATTTGTTTAGTACATGGCTCTGGTTTAGTTTCTAATTTTATGTAATAAGTCATTGTAATGTTTTTAATTGTTTTAATTTGATACTTTTCTAGTTTTTTTTCCATTTTCTTTTTTACTTCTTCTTTTATTTATTCAATTAATGCGTCTATCTATTAATGTTTGTAATACTCCCAAACGGTCATCTCTGTTTAGGATTTTTATAATTAATGCAAGATAAAAAAAAACAAAAAAAAAACAAAAACGTATATTTAGTCTATAGTTTTGGAGCAGTGGAATTTAATAACATTTTGGAGGGGTTTATCCTATCCAATTATTGTATTATATTTATTTTTTTGTAAAATAATAACCAGTGCGTTTTATGTCGAATATTCGTGATTATGTATATTTTATCAGAAAAAAAATATTGACAGAAACATTTCAAACCACTACAACACCAGCAGATGTCGCCAAAAGAATATAAAAAACTGCACCTGTTATGTTGTCGAACAATTAAGCCATGCTGTTAATCATTTTGAGGTGAATATGATTGTAAATATTAAAATAACTATGCACACAGTCTAAAACGGACTAATTATGAACATAAGCAAGCCAAATGACAATGTTATAGGGTGGTTTTGAAAAGATTGTGATCCTTTAAATAGCTAAACAATTTTAGGCTACAATTGTGTTCATTGTTGGGATATTTTGTATCCAATAACCCCATCAATAACATGATCACACACCGGTTTTCATTTTCTTTTAGGATGTTTCCTAATCCATTCTAATCTTTGTATGTTTCCAAATAATTTTAGATTTTACTTGCATTATGTGAACAATATGGTGTACTCTCCAGTATATAGGAAACCTTTATCACACATACATATTCTCCTGAATTCAACATGAAGCAGCATGTAAACTGTTTGATGTCCTCTCAGCATAAGAGCCGTTTGTGCTCCTTATCTCCTTTGTGCTGATTAGCCCAACTCCCTTTGAATTCAGCAAACCCCATAACTCATCTCAAGATCTGCATTATTTTGAGCTTTTTGCACTCAGATCGATGACACAGCTCTTTCCAGCCCATTTGAGACAGGGTTCAATGGCATCGGTGTTTCCCCAGAGGAGAAATGCTCATAAAACACATTAGAAAACACCTTTATTGACTTAAACATGAAGGTTTACATTTTTCTCACACACACACACACACTGGTAGGCCTACACACAGGTAGCACTCAGCCAATGTTGTCGTCTCTGCCAGATAACATCACAACGCACACATATTCATGTTGTCCAGATAGCATCCAGACCTGCTAGAACACAGCTGCTTCAACAAAGAGACACAAGGAAAACACGACTGATGTTTTATCATTAGTGCCACTTGGGCAGCAACACACTCGCACACATGAGAGCAGGAAAAAAAACACGGGACTGTGTGTTTTTAGCTGGAGATGAAAAAAGAGGTGAACCTGGAGGGGGAAGTGGGTGGCCCTGAAAAATATAATTTAATGCCTTTTAAGAAGAGAGGGAGGAGGGGAGGGAGAGAAAGTCAGAAAGTAGCACAGAAATGTATTCCATCTTCTGGATGGATGAGTCACTCTCTCCAGTTTTTTTCGTAATCTTGCAGGCGGGCTGCTAAATTTAGTCCTGGCTATGAGCCCTGACAGACAGGTAGCATCAGCCTCATACACACAGTCTACACACACCCTGTACAAAGCCCACTCAAACACACCATTTCAGAAGTGAAGTGGGGCAGACATGTCAAGTGTAATGTCTAACAGTTTTTTTTTTTCTTATATTTTCCTTATGACAGTTGATGATTGGTTTACAAGGGTTGCCAACTTTCTGATTTGGAAATAAGGAAGGGGTGAAAGTGGAGAAAATTACCCCTGAAATTCAGTTACACGAAAGAAAGGACCCCTGAAATTCATACATTATGGCACATTACAATGCAACTTATGAGGCCTATATAGAATAGCAAAGTATGACTAATCATGACTATGTACCACATAGGCAAGATAGATATAAAGGCTTTCATGATCATTTTGCCAACAATGAACCATTTGTTTAGTTTATAATAGGCTACGTTTTATTTTTAATTTCAACAATTAAAACGTATAACATTCAAAACTCATCGGCTTAGACTGCATTTGAAGAAAAATAAACACAGCAGTTTTCTGGGACTCACAAGTTATGACGTCACTATGTAGGCCAAAACGCGGAAGTGAATTAGCATTTTAGCACTGCCGGTTCCTTTTGCTAAATCGCCTGAAATGAGGTCTGTGGTGAACGAAGCCTCTAGATATTTTCACGTTTTGTCTATGACATAGAACACACAGTTGTAACCTGCTTGTGGTTTTTTAAACTTTATTGTGTCTGCTTGTGTTTTTAAAAAACGTGATATATGCCTCAACTTGTAAAGATTATCTACAAAACGTGAAGGGGTCACAACTCTTTGTTAAACACAGACCTTATTTTTTGCGCTTTTCCAAAAGTCTATGTGGAAATTGCATAGCTTTTCGATCGAGGGAACACACGCGCCGCTAGCTCCCGAGTTGTCCTACAAAGTGACATCATCACTTCGGTACTGACTTGTGGACTTTCTGCGCGAGGGCGCCCTCTGGCGTGGCGTCCAGTATGAATAAAAAATATATTACAGGAGAGTGTTTAGCGCTCAATGTTCACATCTAATGATTTTAGATAAGAATGTGACGTCAGGTAAGGCATGGACTAAGACTATCTTGTCTCTTTGATTGAATCTAGATTTATTGACATTGGCCAATGAAAACCTACGTGAACACATTTGCCCGTAAAAAGATATTTTGTGGGGCCTGGGGGATATGGCCTATGCACACAC
Organism: Pimephales promelas; assembly: GCF_016745375.1. The sequence continues at coordinate 2,939,033 of NW_024121543.1, read as the reverse complement.
ACTTGAAAACAGACAAGGACCCTTATACACACAGACTGAAGCAGTCATACACACACATTACCTCACTGCATCAAGTGCAGTCATCAAACATGCTGTGAAATATTTATATGAGAACTCGCCGCAGATACACTGGAGAGGATGTTCTGTTTTGATAATGTCACAGGAATCAGATGTCTGACTCTATATAATGCAAAATCCAATATGAGAATTGACGAGGGGACCTGACAGTGAATAAAAGCGCCTATGCCGCTCAACGTGAATCTGACCTTTACAAGACAGTCCAATAAAAACCCTGTTTACAAACTATAATATTTTTGTTTTATAAAAAGAGAGAAAAATAGTCTCATTAAAACTGTCCAGAAGATCCAAATCTGTCTCTCCCTCTCCTTTCTAAAATTTGTATAGCCTATAGAAAGAAGGAAAGAAAACAAAGCCTATTCCAGGACTTTGGTTATAAAATGTAATACTACATAATAATAATAATAATAATAATAAAAGGTATTTAAAAATGAAAAGAAATTGAACATAATTATACAAACAAGTCCCAGTCATAAATCAGGCTTCATTTTTACATGAACATTATTTATTTATTGTATTTAATACACATAATATTTAATTCCCAAATTAAAAGATATAGGCCTATGTAGAAGTTAGAAAATGAAGCTTATTTTTAGGATTTAGTCAATTTTCAAACAATTTAAAGAAACTTGTTGTTATAATAATAATAAATATGTAATATAATAACCATCTTCATCATAATAATGATAATAAAATAGATTAGAAAAATATTTACAAAAATGGTAATGGAAACAGACTTCATTTTGTATCACTTCTTGCTGTATCACTCCTGTTAAAAGCCTAGAGAAAACAAGGATCAGTGAATCAGCAAACAGGAGATATCAGGTGAGGTAAGGCAGGTCTGTGCTATTCCACAGGCGCTGGGCAGGTGGCATTATTAGCTCTGTATGTGTGTGTGTGCGAGTCTGACTCAGCAGCAGTCAAGCGAGAGGAGGGAGAGAGATAATATTATTTCTCACATCATTACGGAGCTGGCGGCCCTCTGCCTAAGACTCCCAGACCCAGGTGATAATTATCACAATGTTTGTCTTTCATTACCGTTAAACGGCAGGGAAAGAGAGGGAGGGGTAAAATGCAAAATAGGGAGGATGAATTGGGAATATAACAAAGACTAAAGCACATTAATTTAGTCCATTCCCTACAAAAAAGTTCTGCTGCACTTTCATACAGTGATGGTATTAGAGGAATAGTACTTTAATATGTACTGAAAGATTACTATGCCATTATATTAACATGATACTTAAAGTCTTCTTAAAACATGTTACATGTCCAGCTATAGACCATATTATCACAATAGATTGCCTCAATATTGTTCAGGACACGTTTCACCACAAAAAGTAGTATATATATGAAGAGTTCAGATGCAAAAGCCTCTAAGTGCCATTTGAAATTTTGTGATTTCACTTAAATGGCAATGATAATTACCTATTAATTGTTATTTAAGTGAAATTACTGAACTTAAATATACAAGTTTGATAAAAATCATCATTAAAGAAGAAAATTTCAAATGGCATTTAGAGGCTTTTGCATCTGAACTCTTCATATATATATATATATATATATATATATATATATGCACACACACATTACATTGGACATTTTCTTTTTTGTCTTTGGGGTAAAATATGAGGTTGTATGAATGAAAATGAATCTCACAGGTTGTGAGATTCTCCTAATAATATTGTGGTACTGTTTGCAAGTGTGTGGAACGTTTCAAAATTACCAAAACATCACAAATCTATCTCAAAAATAAGACATTTCACTTTATTTATATTAATATATAGCACATTGCTTTATGGCTGTTGTGTTTTTATATACTGTATGTGTGTGATCAGACCTACATTTGAATGTATACACATTGTAGACATAAAGCAGAGCAGGTTATGTCTCTCTGTAACAAATATTATACACACGTTCACACACACAGGAGAATCGGGCACAGATGGTATAGCAGCAATAACCATTATTAATTACGTTCAAATACTCAAAGCTTATATTGTGTATAGACTGTGGTACAGATTGGGTCCTGTGGTGTCCTGTTCTACATGTCAGACAGATACGCTTCTATGCACAGGACTCTGGAATTATCTTTACATAGAATAGAATGGAAACACTGAAGCTCTGTCGGTACATTCATATTGTATGCATTTTGTGTATTTGTGATTTATATATTTTCACGGTTCTATATTCTTACAGCGATAGTTACGTTAACTGCACAGACACAGAGGTAGTTGATATATGTTACTGTTGAGAGAGAGAAAATGCTACGTTTATAGCACAGGATATTTCACAGAGTTGAAGGAACGACAGTCATCATAGACGAGGAAACAGGACAACATATTGACCAGTTGACACTGGAAGTCAACATGAACTCAAAATCAACCCTATTCACTTTCATAAACTTATTGTACATAGTTTCAAAGAAAAGAATATTTCCATTCACATCTTTCATCAAAATGGAACGACTTGCGTGTGGGTCATGTGGGCTGCAATAGTCAAAGCAATAGTTTGGCTTCATTTTGGTTTGGAACGCCCACTTTTTACCATTCAATCAACTGCCAATGTTTTAAATGAAGAGACCCCCTACATATCATTTTTCACAGTAAATTGGGTTGCAATTGACATTTCATGTTGACTTTGACAAATATCAGTAGTTTGGGAATGCTGATAGCAAGTGGATATCCTAGTCTGGAGGGTGAAAGGGTGCTTAAGGATCTCAATTTACATTAATGCAGATTATGACTAAACAAATAATCTGAGAAATCACTTGAGTGAGGTCAGTAAGGCCTCAGTTCCTTGCTCTTAAAAATCATAATTCAGTCAATAATGCTACATAAATGAGGTGGAAAGAAGTGTTTGGCTAAATGAACACCGTTAAAAAAAAAGTAAGTAACCTTCAGCCTCCCCAGCTAACAGAAAATATGCTAACGTTACCATTAAGTTATGAAAACGTTATTCCTGAATGTTCAAAACATCCAATTTTTTGTCTTACATTAGAGAAAACATTAAAGGGATAGTTCACTTTTAAATTAATTTTTTTTATGTTTTAGCTTACCTCAAGGGCGTCCAAGATGTAGGTGTCTTTGTTTGTTTCCACAGTAGTTTCAATTTTTATTTTTTTAGGTCAAACCGTTCTTGTTTGTCAGTCATATAATGGAGGTCTATGGTCACCACCTCAAAGAGCATGCACGGAGAAGTCCAAATTAAACATGATTTAATGACTCGTAACTGTAAGTACACATTGATGGCCTATGACACGAAACGAGCGGTATGTGTGAGAAAATGAACAAAATTTGAATCGTTTTTACCTCTTGTAACCACAGCTACAAAGCGTCTGTGGCCTCAGATCACTTGGACGTGGCTGTGGTAACAAGAGGTAAAAACGATATAAATACTGTTCGTTTTCTCACACAAACCGCTCGTTTCGTGTCTTAGGCCATCAATGTGTACTTACATTTACGAGTCATTAAATCATGTTTAATTTGGAGTTCTCTGTGCATGCTCTTTGAGGTGGTGACCATAGACCTCCATTATATGACATAGACAAGAACGGTTTGACCTAAAAATATCAAAATTGAAACTACTGTGGAAACAAAGACACCTACATCTTGGATGCCCTTAAGATAAAACATTCCAAAAAAACGAATTTCAAAGTGAACTATCCCTTTAAGGAAATGTTTTCTCTAGTATATCATTTCGCAAGTATTATGGGAACATTACTTATGAATGTTCTCTGAACCTGAAAAACGTAGCAAGTAGTAACATTTAAAAACAATAGACTAAAATCCAATTGAAATGTTTCAGAAAACAGTTCAATGAACGATGTATAAATAACATTTTTTGTGCTAATGTTTTGATTATTAAATTTCATTTAATTTTTTGGTTATTGAAGACCAGGGACCGGATTCATGAAAGTCTTCTTAATAAAAAGATTTTTTTTGGGAATACAAAATATTCTTATCTTTTTTCTTAAGTTAGAAAATAATTGGCCGTAAAGAAGAGTTTTATTATTAAGAATGTTTCGTAAGTCCGGCCCCTGATAACTATGAACAAACATTCTATTAACGCAACTGGACGAACGTTGTTCATAACTTTGAGAGTTCCCTGTTAGCTGGGGAAACTCACAGTCCTCAACATTTCTCAAGAAATCAGGCAAAAATACTCAATATTCTCGGATCATTACAGGCGCAGCAAATTAAATGTCCCACAAGAAACATTGCAAAGCATAATACAAAATGCATCTCAATATAAAAAATAAATACATCATCCTCCCACTCCTGTGAGATGATAAAGAAAAACTTAACACACAGAATGGGCCCTTCCCTTTTCTGAAGCTTGCCGGGTGCTCTCAAAGTCGAGACTGCGAATTTGTCTATGACGGCCACCCAGCCTGATTCTATTGGTTGAATTAACAAAGAAACATTCTTTAAAATAAAATGGACTACAATAACATTAGTATTCTTTACAAAATGAATAAGATAGATAAAATAAATTCTTCTTTCAGTATCAACACAGAAAAGCTTATATTTACCTGCTTGCATTTGTATGTGTACGCATGAGTGTTTGTGTGTGAGGGAGAAAGAATTTTAAAAAAGAGACAGACGAGGTGAAAAGAATAAAGAAAGAGACGAAAAATGAGTGTGATCGGGGGGTGTGGGAGAGAGAAGACGTGTGTTTGGTGAGCACCAATTGAATATAGCCAGGTTTCTATACTATTGGCATTCCCTTCACTGGCTAGCCAGTGGGAAAAGCTTTCAATTCCCAAAGGAAGGAACCAAACAAAAAGCAAATCAAACAAACACAAAAAGGCTCATTGATACAGTCTGTGAAGCCACATTATGGACTTATAGAGGCTAGGAATAAATTAGGATAGACGAGCAGATCCTTATTATTCACCACTCAGACCACACAGACACCCGTCCATCCGTCTAATCAACCCATCCAACCATTTAACGCAAGCAGAGGGTCAGAGGACACATCGGGGACGTTCTTAGGATAAGATACTCTGTTTGTGTAGCGAGACACTTGAGTTCTCTCAACATTGAAGGTCTGTCAACATCCATCCCATCAAAAACTCTCCACTTAAGTAGTTTTGTCAAAAAAAAAAGACTCCTTCCTTATTCTCTTTTCCTTTTAAGCACACTTGTCGTCCTTAGCATTACACTAGCTGCGTGTGCGTGCCTATGAGGATCCATTGAAGCCAAAGAAAAATCCCAGAATTGGTTTTGGACAAAGCTCAATGAGAACTCCACGACTGGCTCATATTCCAGCGACTGACCCACCGAACTTTAACCAAACACAATGTCAAATAGTTAAAGGTGATCTGAAGATTGGTTTACAGTGGAGAAAAAGCTTCCTAAACTCAACAATAGGATCTGATGTATTCCATACACACGGTACAGAAGTGGATATACAGTGCAAACAGAATGTATATGCATCTAATACTGCTGAAATAGTGTGTGGGACGTAGCCAGATGGGCCAGGGGGTGGGTCTTTCCCAAGCGCAAACCCTCTTTCTGGGTGAGACCCAAAACTTCAGAGTCCATGACAAAAGAATAAGCAAACCTTTGACCTCCTCAAAGCTGTGCAAAGTTTGATCTGTGGATTATACGGGTGGTTTGATTTCACTATTCACTTTGGGTTTCGCATCTGAAAGGGAATGAGAAGAGGAAAGAGATTACATACATGTTAAAAATAGCAAGCAACACTTTACTTGAGACTTTTTATAAACAATTGTGATCAGTTGTAATGCATTAAAATACAGTACGCTACAATTCAAAAGTGTAGGGTTGGTACACTGTAAAAAAAATATTTTTTTTATGATTTGTGATCACAACATTTTTTCTTTTGACAAATCAACTTAGATCATTTATGTTGTTCGGATAACATCATATATTGAGTTTCTGATGATTAAATCAATCTCCTTCATTGTATTAACTCAATTTTTCCATTTCAATGAACTTAAAATTTTATGGTAACCAGGTTCCTTATTTTTTAAAGTTAAACCAATAATATTTTTTTTTTTACAGTGTAATATTTGTTTTTGAAAGAAGTCTCTTACGCTCATCAAGGCTATTGAAAACAGTTGTGCTGCTTAATATTTTTGTGGAAACCGTTTTTATTAAGATTCTTTGGTGAAAATAAAGTTCAAAAGAACAGCATTTAGAGATAGAAAAGAGATAGAAATCTTTTGTAAAATGTCTTTACTTTCACGTTTAATCATGCATTCTAGTGGGAAAAAAGTATTCTTTAAAAAAATATTATATATATATATATATATATATATCAAACAACATCATCCAGATGTGCCAAAATGATTTCTGCACAATATATTTTTGTATTATTCCATTTATTTTGCACTTAGAAAAAAGTCAATCTTGCGGACGACTCATTTGTTCCCTCAATTTATAAATCATGTGCACGATATAGCAAATGAAGGGAATAAAATGGTCAATAATCCACACGATTTATAAATCGAGGGAACATGTTTATTAGTAAAAACTAAACCATTTTTATCAAATAAAGATTTTGAAAGGTTGATCCATTACTTTATTTTAACACAACTGGACTTTTGTAACTCTGTACTGCGGTATCGCAGCAGCTTCTTTATCACGATTACAATCAGTGCAAAATGCCGCTGCAAGGATTTTAATGAGAGGAAAGAAATATGAATCAATTACACTTGTATAGCGTCTTTGAATTGGCTTGTGATGTTTAACATGCTGTCTATTTATTGATTTACGTGTGTTTCCTAATTTTTTTATGGTTTTATATGTAAAGCACGTTGGTTCAACCATGGTTGTGTTTTAATAGTGCTGTATAAATAAATAAAAGAAAGAAAAGGAAGAAAGGAACAAATTAGTAAATCATGCGCACGATTTAGCCTACTATTTTTTCCCTGTGCGGGGCTCTGTAATTTAGTACTTTTATAACACAAGAGATACTTTTCAGTTTTGTAGCTGATTGTAGATCTGATAAAAACAAAAAGGTATTTGGTCACAAAAAAAAAAAAGACCTATGCAAGAGTGCATTCTGTTTACTGCTTAGTGCTCAATACCCTAAACGAGACTGTACTTTTCCAAATACCTCAGGGTGACTTCTGTGGACCGTTACTTTCTCTTATCTATGGGTCACGGATGGAGAAACACTTCCTTGTGCAATAAAATCCCAAATGGAGGCCATGCCATTGTGTGTAAGGGTCTATTTTTAGCACATCGGGTTGCATTTGAATAAGTTGTTTGGCTCTGTATATGTGTGTGTGTGTGTGTGTGTGTGTGTTTACCGGCAGCTGTGCTCGTTGAGTGTCTTCCCTCTCTTTGTACAGCTCACCTCCCTCAAACTGCACCTGCATTCGCAAGAGGGAGGCTTTGATGTCATCCTGTGGGCGGGGCATGGTGGACACACCTCTCTGGCAGGTGGTGGAGGGGCGGAGCTAGGCGGGAGGGCAGGAGGGGGAGGAGGAGGGGGTGTAGTTGGCACAAGATTCCTGCTGGCATGAGAGGGAAGAAAATAAGCTGTTGGTGAGAAATAAAGACAGTGTGTGACCTTCATATGCCAAATATGAGCATTTTGACATTGTTTATTGGCATATTACACCAAAAAAGCATCATGAAAGTAATACATATGTCTATTGAACTACATTTCAAGTGTGCTAAAGCCATGTGATAGATTTGTGAGAGTAGCTATTTTGAGTCTGGTACAAACCAACATGAACTATTTTGCGTTAAACAGTAAAAAAAAATAAAAATTGGGAGGAATCCCACAAACTAATTCAATTTCAAGTTGAAGAGCACAGATGTCCGAAGGAAATGAGTAATTTTAAAATGGTAAGAAAAGCCTCACAGTGATTGAGTAAAGCATATCTGACATAATACTTGCTCTGACAAGTCCGGCGCTGAGAGAATTATGTAAAACCGCAACAACGGACAAAGAGCACGTCGATCCATGCAATCATTAACTTAGCAAAACCAGACCTAAGCCTGCATCTCCACATTAGGCTTGAAATTAAATTCAATAACAAACACAAAAAGACCCATAATGCATTCTGAGCATGCATCAGCCCCGATCTTCTTTTTGGACGGCGGCACCACAGACACACTCTGGATATTGTCTGTGGCCGCCAGTTCTTTGATGTCTCATTTTGTGACGTCTCTGATGGGATGGTGGCCTGATGGGGCTGTTTTTCCCTCTCCCCTTTATTTAACTAAACCAAAACTGAAGAGAAGTGTATAGCTGCGAGTTAATTAAGGAAGAAAATCAATCTTTGTGTGGAAGTGGTTTGAGAGGCATGATAGAGCATGTGGAGGGGAGGCTGAGGAAAAGGGAGGGGCGTTCTGGCTGGCAAATTAGCCTGATTTCACACTTGCCACTGACTCCATCAATGGAGGAGTGCATGATGGATTGCAGGGAGGGAAAGATGGCCCAAAAGGAGCTCTCTCCCTCCACTTGCCCTCACCAAAAACCAATGACGAAGAAGCGAAAGTGAAAAGGAAGGAGAGGAACTGATTAATAGTTTCCCTTCGACCGGAATTCATTAATTGTTCTCTGAGATGAAGTCAATGCTGCGTGAGTAAATGTGTAGTACGGCACGTACGAAAAAAAGGGATACTGAGGGAATTCGCAGCTCTCTTTGACCAGAAATGGGATTCATGTGCTTTAGTGCTTCGAAATAGGTTTTAATATTTAATAATATTGATGGTACTAAATAAATAAAGGCAAAGCAAAGATTCATTATTAAACATCTTGCTAAACGGCTTCTATTAAATGTATATCAATGATACTTTCTACAATGGCAAAAGAGCATAAAATGTACCATGTTAGTCTTTAAAATGAAAATACCATGGTTAATTAATATACTAATAATATCCTTTAGTACCAAAGTTAATCCAAACAGCCTGAAAACAAGATTGCAACACTGTGTACAACATTATGATATCAATGTTTTTTAAGCCTCACCAAATTTTGTTAGATGTATGCTTAAACTTAAAACCGTATTCAGGACAAATGTGGGCAAAATAGTTTTGATTTATTTTTTCCTAAGTTTGCCTCCTGAACACACACAATTTTTTTTACTCAATTCTACAATGTTAAGTGGGTGGAAAAAACTCCTTAATCGTGTATTTGGGTCAAAAATAGGCACACATAGAAATGAATGGGAAAAACTGTAATTTAAAGCATTCGAAAATAAGCCAAAAATAAGACACCAGGTGACAGCACAGTCACTTCATCTTTAGGTTTTAGCTCTAAGAACTTATTGGAATGATATTTTAATGTAGTTTAAAAAATTTTAAAAAGTAAAACATAAAAATAAGCATAATTTACATAGAAAATATGGTACTTTTTGAAGGAAATAAATTCAAAAATACCCCCAAAATAAAAAAAAACACCATAAATGGATAGACAAAACTTTATCGATAGTGATATAACATTTATAATAAATAAAAATTAGGATCACATCCGAGTCCTCTGTGCCCACATTTGTCCACAATTACAGGATTAAAGGGCTATAAAGTGAATACGGTTTGAGGGCTACTGTACACACATGGCCAATGGGGTAAATAAACTTCTCAAGATATAATCTCTGAAAAAAAAGTATAATTTATAAAATTTTTCTTTTCAATTGTATTGATCTTGTTTTCAGAACATTCAGATAATAATAAGAAAGTACTGATTAAGAAAATTACTTTTGTGTAAGAGGAACATACAATGAACTTTTCCCCATGTGTTTCTTTCGTTTTGGTTTCCCCTTTTGCCGCTTTTTGCCTCTTCTGGTTGTCTGTGGGCCTTGCCTAAAAGAAAAAGACAAAATATAACATATATTAAATATAAATAAATAGGTATTAAAAAGTACATGGCCAAGACTCCATTCAGCTAACTTTATGGACAGACTTTCTACACTTTTTTTTATGTCAATGTCAGTCGAGTATTAAACTAAAGTTTATATATTTAATTCAGAGAGTTTTTAAGATGACTTTATCACGTCTTAATTCTTGTGATATTTTGGCTTTGGCCCGTCTGAGGCTCCTCAAGGGCCAGTGGCCTAATTAAGCAATAAAATGAATGTTCTGTTCCGTTTCCCAACAAAGGAGGGTTCTAGGTTTCTGACTCCCTTCCAACAGTGCAAAACGCACGCCAGCTGGACAAACACACACACACACACACACACACGGATTGAGTCTTTTAGAAGTCTGAGACATTTTTTTTAAACAACAAATACACATATGCAGTCACAGAAAGTCTTAAAGTGATAAAGTTTTCCTAAGGTATCTTCATCTACATAAATATTTTTTATTTTATTTAAATGAGCTCACTGGGAATTTTTAAAACTTTATGTTCCTTGTCATTCTTATTCTTATTCAAATGATCTTTTAAGAGTAAATTCCACGTTAAATTAACAGATTGGCTGTCCACTGGCAATAAAGAGAGGAGAATTAGGAGGAGAATTAGAAGTGTGAAGCTGAGAAGGACCAATGCCAATTTCACACATTACATCCTACTTAAATATTTTTTTTATGATTTACCACTTGCTCTCAACAGTTCTAATAACAGTATTGGTTATAATTAGCTGATGTCAGGATACACACTAAAATGAGCCTCAAGCTTGCAATAAAACTCAAAAATAGTGGTGTAAAATTATCATTATTATAGCTCATACTTAAAAGTAGTATGTACAAACAGACTAAGTACAGTTTATGCAACAGATAAATCCTGTGGCACAGTGTCTAAGCAGTTAGACTTGTGTTTTTCATCTAGAGGATCCTAGACGGGACAATGAAAGGGATATTTGTAAAAAGCATTAGCCTTTCTCTTTAACACCAGGGTCAGAGTAAACTAGTATCAGCAGAACAGACTGAACCAACCACCTCTGCCTTTCACACACAATTAACTCAGCAAGCAGCCATCTCCATGGAGTTAATGTGTGTGTGTGTGTGTGTGTGTGTGTGTGTGTGTGCAGTGGGGCAAAGGGAAGAGAGGGCAAATGCTGTTCACACTGCTGGTAAACTTCACATCACTCATTCTCACTCTCTCACACAGACACACACACACACATTACCTGGTTGGCTCTGCATAAAGATTTGCTTTTAGCCTGTAGGGAAAAGACAGACAGTTAAAACAGAATAATGATGAAATTTACAAGTAAAAGAAAGATCACATATTATAAAAGCATACGCACAGAGATATTTAATGGTTGATATTTAATTATTGTTCATATTTTATATTATTAAAAAAAACAACAACAACTATAACCCATTAAAAAGTATTAAACTGGTGGCATGCATTTTAATTTAATCACATTATAATCGACAAAGCTATTTTAAGCACTTAAAGTGAGAACTTCATCATATTATATTACTAAATCATATTATTATTTAATAATTGTAAAACAAAGCATCTGGATATGCTAATAATACATTCCCCACTGATTGGTGCACAGTGATTGCTGCTTGTTCAAATAAGTGCCATCTATTACCCGTATAGCAACACAGATAATATCGAAAACGTGACAAAATGGGCAGATTTCTAAACTCGTTCCTGGCTTTAGATCAATCCCGATATATATATATGTCGGATTTCTAATGGTTTCAGCATGTCGGAGTGTAAACGTTATCAAATGTTTTATCGCATGATAGCGTGAGCATTAGCAGAGCGATCAGAACGGGCGCAGGTAAACAGTTAATAATGTTGGCTGCGTGGGAGTTGGTCAACAGTAGTGAGTTCAGTTTGTACGGGGCAGATCAGTATTACAAAGAGAGGATAGAGAGGCGAGCGCATGTAAATGCTCTTACCGAAAGCTCAGCTCCAACCCTGGCCTTAATCCGAACCCCACAACCTCTGAAAGGGCTTTTGAGGAGAACCTCACAATGAACTGATAAAGAGCCGACGGTGACAGCTCGGCTACGTGCCAACAGAACAGTGTTTTGGGGGTGACGACTTTCTGTGACTGGGTTCAGGAAGTACTCCGTGGGGAGATGGGGTCATTCCCCATGTGACAGACAGGGTGGTTGTGAATTTGTGGGTGGGTGTATGTGGGGTGATCTGAAAGTCAGATAGGCTTTGGATTGGTGTGTGTGGGTGGGTTTACTTAACTATTTTTTGAGGACAAAATTCCCCAAATAAGTTGGCAATTTGTTTACTCCCTTTCGAGTGTTTTTCAATGGTTAAAATGATTAATAAATATAGTAACTCTTACATCCAATAATGCTTAATAACCCGACAATGAGGTCAAGTAATGTCCTTAAAGGAGTAGTTGACTTTTAAAAAAAACGTTTGCTGAAAATTTACTCACCCCCATGTCATCCAAGATGTCCTCGTCTTTCTTTCTTCAGTCGAAAAGAAATTAAGGTTTTTGATGAAAACATTCCAGGATTTTTCTCCACTTTACTGGGAACCAAACGGTTCAAGGTCCAAAAGACAGTTTCAGTATAAACTGTTCGAAGGTCTTAAAACGATTCCAGACAGTGAATAAGGGTCTTATCAAGCGAAACAATCGCTCATAAAAAAAATAATAACAAAGTTTTAGTTTTATAAGCTCAAATGCTCGCCTTGCTCTGTGATGCGCGTTCGTGACTCTCCTGTTCAAACTCGTTCATCAAAATGAACAAATATTTTTCCGAGTCAATTCCTTCATTTCGTTCATTGAATGAGCCAAATGACTCGAAAAAAAGATTTGTTCATTTTGATGAACGAGTTCGAACAGGAGAGTCACGAACAGAACAGAGCAAGGCGACCATTTGAGCGTATAAAGCTTAAACTTTGTATTTTTTTTTTTTAAATGAGCGATCGTTTAACTTGATAAGACCCTTATTCATCATCTGGAATAGTTTAAAGCCCTTCGAACAGTTTACAATTTGCACTGAAACTGTCTTTTGGACCTTGAACCGTTTGGTTCCCATTGAAGCCCATTATATGGAGAAAATCCTAAAATGTTTTCATCAAAAGCCTTAATTTCTTTTCGACTGAAGAAAGAAAGACATGGACATCTTGGATGACATGGGGGTGAGTAAATTATCAGGAAAAGTTTTTTTTAAAAGTGAACTACTCCTTTAAACTGTGTTCTTTTATCACAAATTTTTATGACCTTTAACAAATTTTGCTCCAAATACACTACCGTTTAAAAGTTTGGGGTCCTTAAGATTTTTTTTGATAGAAATGAACACAAGGACACGTTAAATTGATAAAAAGTGACATTCAAATAAATATATTCAAATAGAAAACTGTTATTTTAATTTGTAATAATATTTAGCAATATTACTGTTTTCACTGTATTTTTATCAAATAAATGCAGACCCCAAACTTTTGAACAGTAGTGTGTATACTTGCTTTCTGAGGGATTATTCAATGTGCTAATGTCATTTTACGTTTTCAAAATCTTTTTTCTTGAATTGTTTTCAGGTTTTTCAATGATCTGAAGTTTTTCTGTACATATAAATTATAAAAATTTAAGCCACAAGTACCACAATTTCAAGATTTCAAGAACTATTAGCATTCAATTTTGTAGTGCTACGTCTAGATGTTTCTGAATAGAGCGTGTCATGTGCACGGCCTCTTACACTCTTAGAAGAAAAGGTTCTATATAGAACCTTAAAAGGTTCTATCAGCGCTACGTATTTGGAACCCCTAAAAGGTTCTATACACTCTTAAAAAAAGGGTTCCTCTGGGTTCTATATAGAACCCTGGGGTTCCTTACTTGGCCAATAGAACCTTTTACCAAAAAAAAAAGGTTCTATATAGAACCATTTTGGAGTTCCATATATGAAGCGGGGGATGGAACCATTTCTGGTTCTAAATAGAACAATTTCTTCTAAGAGTGTAGGGTTTGGATTCGTCTGTCATAAATAGCTTTATATTAAAACAACACAAATCTATGGTATGCTGGCCCTTATATATATAGCTAGGTCAGTTTGTTGGAATATGTATGTGTGAGTATGTATCTCACCTGCACTCACACTGGTTGTGTTCAATGAAAGGCAGCTGCACAAGGTCATGCTTCATGTATGAGGTCCTCATGAGCTGTTGAGTTTAACAGAGCAGGAGTCAGTACACACACACACTGTTCTGCATAATAATGACTCTATCTTTTATCCAAAATCTCTCTAATACAGTCCGTGACCAGGATCCGTCCTGATCCATTACACTAGAGACTCCATCTAACCACACACTGAATATGTATGACTGACTCATGCTGTGTGTCCTCTGTGGCTGAGACATGAGGTTTGAGATCTTGTATTATACGGGGGGTAGTGTGTGGAGAAGCCTTGTGTAGCCTAATGACATAAGGTATAGGCTCTATAGCCACTGCTATTGGCCAATGACTGCACACTTAGTCAGGACGAGGCTGTGTTACTTACATGTAAAGCAACCAATCACGGTTTTGTTATGGGTCATGTTTAGGGGTGGGTACAATAGCAATTACAGCATGCTGTAACAGACTATCAATACCTTTATGTTTACCTGCATATGCAGCACATATTTCTTGATCTTCTTTTATAGATGTGAGAGGACACACAAAATGTGAAAAATCACATGGGAATCCAAAGGGTTGGCCAAGCTTGGGAAATAATAGTTTCCCTGTATATTGTCGGTACACATCCCTTTTGAATACAACTACAGTAAGTGCCTCAAACACATGATGTCTTAAAAGTTTCAATGCTGTAAATCCATAATTTTGTATTCATTTGTGCGGCATCGGATCTTTTAAACGCTGTTTTGTTTCCTGGTTTTTTGAACAGTTTTTTGAACAGTAGTCTAAGTTAGGGTTACGGTTAAGGTTAGATATAACCCTATAGGATATACAGAGTATTCATCTAATCTAATCTAATTAATTTTTTCAGATATTACATCTCAAGCACACTTTAAAATCCAAACATTTCACAAAAAGAAGTTTGTTGAATTATAAATGTTAAAACAATAGATAAACTGCTCAAAATGAAGATAAAAAGTACTGTGACACTGGATGTCAAACATTTGTGAAATATGTCCACAGTTAATGTGATGGACCACCTGAGTTGTGCATTTGTGTGTGTGTGTACCTCCATTACAAGTGTGTGTGTTTGTGATGGCACACACTCGAGCGCCTCATCGGAGCAGCAGCCTCCGCAGCGGCGCAGCGTTACACACGACGGCAGGAAGAGGTGATGCGTCTCCCAAGGAAACTCCCGCCAAACCTCCACCAACGTCTCTCTGGGATGACATCCGCTTCTCTGATACACATCCAACCACCTCACCACTGAGAGAAAGAGAATAAATGAAAGATACAGAGTCAGAAAACACTTCAGTCTCAAAAGGATAATTCAATTCGGTCATCATTTATTCATCCAAACATGTTTCCAAAATGAGTTCCTTTCTTTTGTTGAACACAAGAGAATATATTTGAAAGACTATCTATTTTAGACAACCTGCTTCATCATTCATTTAAATTATTTACTTGTCAGTGGAGATCATACAAAATCGGGGTGATGTGAATAGAGCTCTTGGTGTGGAAACAAGATATCCATGCTCTTATAAACTGTATTTAAATGAATTACTGTCGTAACTGACAGCATGTCAGAGATGACATTTATAGAGCATAACCCAGAACATTCCTCTAAATATTAAGCACCAATGTGCTGGTACTTTAAAGAAACCTATTTACTGATATGAAGCACTTATAAATGTAGAATTAAATATATTTTTACTCCCCAAAACATATGATTATATTACAATAGCAGATTCTTTAAGTGACCTTCCGCTAAAATAAATAGTCCTTGAAATCAAAGTTAATACACTACCATCCAAAAGTTTGGGGTCGTTTTGATAATAACAGTAATATTGTTATGCTTTTAAACAATTGTTTTCTATTTTAAATACTTTATAAGTATTTTGTTTCTGTTATGGGTAAGTCATAACTCCAGTATTTAGTGTCACATTGTCCGCTGATTTGCTTCTCAATAAACATTTCTTATAATTGTGTATTCTTATTAAAGCAGTAGTTCACTTTTAAAAAAACCTTTGCTGATAATTTACTCACCCCCATGTCATCCAAGATGTCCATGTCTTTCTTTCTTCAGTTGAAAAGAAATTATGGTTTTTGATGAAAACATTCCAGGATTTTTCTCCATATAATGGACTTCATTGGGAACCAAACGGTTCAAGGTCTGAATCTTTGAACGAATGAACAAATATTTTTTTTGGAGTCATTTCGTTCATTGAACAGAGCAAGGCGAGCATTTGTGCTTATAAAACTTAAACTATTTTATTTATTTTTGAAATGACCGATTGTTTCGCTAGATAAGACCCTTATTCATCGTCTGGTGTCGTTTAAAGCCCTTTGAAGCTGCACTGAAACTCTCATTTGGACCTTGAACCATTTGGTTCCCAATGAAGTCCATTATATGGAGAAAATCCTGGAATGTTTTCATCAAAAACCTTAATTTCTTTTCAACTAAAGAAAGAAAGACATGGACATCTTGGATGACATGGGGGTGAGTAAATTAACAGCAAAAGTGAACTAATCCTTCAATATTTTTGTGGAAACCATGATACGTTTTGAATCATGATGAATGAAGTTCAAAAGAACAGCATTTATTCCAAATACAATTTTTGTAATGTCTTTAATTGACTGCCACTTTTGAACATCATTGGGTAATTTCTGAATTAAAGTATTATTATTATTATCATTATTAAATCTTACAGAGCCCAAACTTATGAACTAGTATAGTAGACAGTACCTGCAAAGAGGCATTTTGCCAAGAACAATAAGGACCAAAAAACAAAATCAATTTTATTGAATAAGCTCACAAAATGAGTATTGCACCTATGATAATAGAAGTAGAAAAGAAAGCAAGACTCAATACCTTCTCCAGACCTGTGGCTCTCTGTTGGCATCCAGTGGTCTGACTAGAGGAAAGGACACAGACAAGGAGTCAGACACAACATACAGCAGAGACAATAACAAAACCGCATAAATGGTGCTGTGAAGAACTGATTCCAGTGAACATATGCTAAAAACATGATTTCTAGTGTTTATTTGTGCCAGAGCAGCATAAAGTTGGACATTAGCACACATTCACACAAACATGCCCCTCATACAATGGGGTCCGCGCACTGGAACAAGGTCACCGCCGAGAGAGAGCAGACTTTGCACTACAGCGCAAACAACACACGCATACATGGCTTCCCTGCACCATGCCTGACTACTTTCTGTGAGGGTGGTTTTCCGAGCATGTGTGTCAATCGCATTACAGGTGATCTCACACTGATATAAGCCAGTGCATTCAATTACACCCCCACAGACTCACACACATGGTGTGAGAATGAGTGCTTCTGCACGTTCATTTCGCAACGATGGCATCAAAGCAATAAATAAAGGTTTAACGTAATTAAACACAATATTTATCAGAAGACATGGCAGATCCTTGCACGGTTACGAGTGGAGAGGCCTCTGCAGAGTCTGTGTTGCAATATGAAGGTTGAGTCAGTCAATTTCTCATCAACCTCATGCCTCAGTGCCATTGTGAAATACAGCAGCCAGCACAGAGCTGGCAAGGGGACTGGCACACACACATATTAACACTCACTTTCACTCCCTGAAATGCACACACACTAAAAATCTCAATGCTGCCAGTTTTTTTTTTTTTTTTTTTTTTTTTATGCAGCAGTTGGCTGGATTTGGCTGCGTCAGTCCTCTCTTTCTAAAAGCCCTTGAGTTTGAGCACCAATCATCAGCTCAGCTGCCCCGCTCTCCCACAATCGCCCTCCACATGAAGACCGTGGGTCAGGCTGGCATTTGTGAACGGACTCGAGCGTTAAGAAGTTAGGAAACAAAGCT
This sequence comes from Pimephales promelas, assembly GCF_016745375.1. The sequence continues at coordinate 2,921,149 of NW_024121543.1, read as the reverse complement.
ATCAGGCACTGGTTTATGGCAGATCCAAAAGTCTCAGATCACATGGGAAATCTGGGATTCTTTTTTACATTTAAGACGTTTTTTGGATGTTCACGCATTAAAAAAAAAGAGAAGTTATGATGTAAAATATTTACGATTTTGGACTATTTCTAGGTCAAATATAACCAAAAACATGAGAACTCCATTGAAGCAAAAGATGGAACGAACTTATCCAAACATGCTGGAGAACGTGACCATCAGGTTTCGTTCATGTCAGTTCCAGTGCTGCTGTCATTAAAGCATGAAACGGAAGTTGCGATAGTCTTTTCTTTTTTATTGTGACGAATATCTGAAGGGAGACAGCTTCTCGAACAAGATGAAATGTACATGGCCTGGGCACAAAAAAATGGTCCAAGCCAAAAATGGAAAAATATTTAGTGATCTTTTAATGGACTCTTAACCATTTCAATCACAAATTACTGTGAAAATTAGCCTGAATAGCACAAATACTCTAGATGCAGTAACTTAGCACCGAGTAGCCTTCCCTTTTGCATTCTTTAAACGTTTAAGCCGTGTGGTAAACTTGCAGACAGCTTCTTACAAGAAGGAGAGTCAATGTAGTTCTACTCAATGTCATTCGCTTCAAATAGTTCATGAGCAGTTGAAAAACGTCTCCCAGTTAGTTTGAGTTTTAATATAGGCGCTTTTCCACTGCATAGTACGGTACGGTTCGGTTCGGTACGGCTCACTTGTGGTGCTTTTCCACTGCATGGTACGGTACAGTACGGTTCGCTTCAGGTCGCTTTAAATGGTACCTGGTCTGTTGAGGTTCCAAGCGTACCGTACCGGTACTAAAATGTGACGTGAAACACTGCAGATCACTGATTGGTCAGACAGAATCGTCACTACCAGCGTCACTACTAGCGTCATTGGATTTGCGACACGAGACACGAGACACTTTTTTAGCAGTATTTTTGTTTTGCTGCCATCAGCCTCATTTTAAACACATTTTTCCGTCTAGCAGTTAAGAACAACCACATACCGAGAATCAGGAACACCATCCCCTCGATAGTCTCCATTGTTCCTGAGTTGTGGGTTTGAAAATGTGGCGCTTTTAAGATGATGTCATGGCAGTAGAGGCGCGCGCAAATAACGATCAGTCCCACACACTTTGAAGGGGTACTACTGCAGTGGAAACGAAAAGCGATCCGAAGTGTTCCGCGCCGAGTCGAAGCGTACTGAGCCGAACCGTACCGTACTATGCAGTGGAAAAGCGCCACATGAAACCAAATATTGTCTATAGGGTTCAAATCTGGACTCTAACCAGCCAAAACATCAGCCTGATGGCCACATCTTGGTTGTGTTTGCAATTTAGGCAGGAGCATTGTCTTGTTGAGAAATTACATCTGATCATTCCATGTTAGATAACAAGTTTTCAGTAGTGGGAAGCAAGCCATTCTGCAATATTCTCCTGTACTCGAAAAAGCATCACAGTGACTTAGCTCACCGATACCAGCAGCTAACATGACACTCTTCCTCCATGCTTCACTGTGGTAGAAATGCATTAGCAACTCGTGTTTCATTGTGATTCATTACTCCACACACACAACTTCCCATATTCTGGCAAAGAATATATTCTGTCTTATGTATTTCTGAGACAGCAATGGCTTTTTAAGTAGGCCATTTGCTTAAGTTTTGCTAATTTCCTGAGCAATAATTTGAGGTTAAAGGGTTAGTTCACCCAAAAATGAAAATTAAGTCATTAATTACTCACCATCTTGCTGTACCAACCCAGTAAGATCTTCGTTCATCATCGGAACACAAATGAAGATATTTTGGATTAAATTTGAGAGGTGGATCACTGCTACATAGGCTGCCTAAGGGATTGAAACTTGACGGCCCAGAAAATCAATGAAGAAAATGTTTAAATATTCGCTTATCAAGCAACGAGAATACATTTTGTGTGAAAAAACAAACAAAAATAACGACTTTATTCGACTACTCCATTTCTTCCTTGTAGGCCTGAGACGACTTCAAGAGATTTCCACGACGCATGCGCGAGAATTGCGATCTTCTTCAACAACTTCAGTTCAATTCTCACGCATGTGTCGTGGAAATCTCTTGAAAGCTCTTATAGCATGGGGGTGAGTAAATAATGACTTAATTTTCATTTTTGGGTCAACTAACCCTTTAAGAAAGCTATGCGTTTAGGGCGGGACTGGATTTTGCCCATAGAGACTTGATTGGATGGTTGTGGTTTGCTATTGGTGGATCTCATGTGAGTGAAAGGTTGCCTTCACGACAGTAAACACATCATAGAAGAAAAGAGATGCTGTAAGAGGGAAAGAAAGTTTTTTTGATTAAAAATTATAAGTGCACAGACATTTAAAAAACTAATGATGTGCACCGAACAGATAAATCATTTATAATAAATACTGCAATTTTCCATTTTTAAAAATCCATAAAACAAAAAAAAAAAACAACAAAAAAAGGTTTGTTCATTTTGATTTTCATTGTGACTTTAAAGCAAGAGGAGACAAACCAAATACTGTATTCGACCGGATCACAAATGCGTCTTTATAGCATGCAGCCGGTGTTTTTTCGCTAAAGTGAGTTTTTACGTGCATGGTTAGGGTAGGTTTATTGGTGGTGTGGGGTGCGTGTGTATTACACGCAAATGAACTGTCTGCGTCAACCCGGTCTCATCCCAAATCGTCATATAACTGACGTTTTGGGACGTCTTTTGACCATACGTCAATATTCGCCTTTTTAGGGCCCCCTTAAACGTCGGTAGATGAGGTTATGGGATCCTAACTCTACCCCATACCTAAACTTAACCCTAAACCTAACCCGTCACCTAACTGACGTTAAAGGTAAAGCGTCAGTTGTATGACGGCCCGGGATCGCCATCTACCGACGTTTAAAGGTGCATTGCGCAACATTTCATGTTAAAAATAGCCGTTTTCTAACCCATACATGCTTAAACACTTGCCTGATGAGCTGAATGAGCCCTTCTCTGATCACTGAGATCGCCTCTATAATCCTGTACAGTGAAATATATAAGAGGGATTCGGGCTCGAATCTGAGACTGGGCGTGACGTCATGCGCGTTCACGCTCGCCTGGCTATGTCTGGCAGGTTCGTGTAGCTATTCGCCGCCGTTCTCCGTATCAGAGAAGACAACTCGAGCGACACAACTCTAGTCAGCTTTCCACAAAAGTAGACGATGGGTTCAAAGGGGCTGTTTACACCTGGTCACTTCATGTGTTTTCTGTGATCGGATAGCTATTCGATCGTGAAAAGACCAGGGTGTAAATGCCCTCTGAAACGCGTTAGAGACGGATGAATCCGATCGCTCAAACCACTTGAGGACGTGGTCTGGGCCGCATTCCAGACGAAACTGGACAAGTGTAAATGCATCTGGTTGTTGAAACCAAGCTATATGTCATGTTATTTTAGTCATATATGACGACGCGCATCACCTCAGATGAGCAGCTGAGCTGAGCAAGCCAGCGCGCCGCAATCTATCGCAAATCAAAGTGAAAGTAAGTCGCAGACGCTTAACACTACCATCTTCATTAAAAGTAAAGAAATGAATTGATCTTACCGGGCCTGTTGCCGATCTCTCTTATTGCTGTCTTTGCTGATTTTGAAATTAGCCGATGAATAATAAAATCCAGCTCATATCTGTTGCTTTCGGTGACGTGCACTTCATATCTGTATATGGCGCGGAAAGAGACCGGCTTGTAGTTCATTACAAACCCCAACGCAAACTCCGCGTGAGACAAAGAAAATAAAACTTCAGTCTGTCCAGTGCCAGGCGTCGGAATAAGACGAGAGTCGACATCGGGAAGGCTTTCAACAAACGGAGAGATCTCTGGTATGCTCTAGGGCTCAAACGGATCCTGTACAAAGTGATAACTGAACGTGTTTCCATAATAATTCAATCATAAGTGGATACAGTAAGCACAGGGAGATAGATGGAAACAAAAACGGAAGTTTTCTACTACCCCCGTTTCCCCCTCTCACACACATAAGTGTGTAATTTACTCGAATGCCTTTCCTTTCATATACTTTAAATGACTTGCAGATTTATTACTGTATTACCTCATTATGACTGTAACAAAAGATGTGTGCCGCACAGTGTGCGGCTGATGCTCCTTAGGTTATGAACAGCTCGTGCAAACGTGCGTATGTGTGTGTGTTCCTCCATGAACGCGCACAGCTCTGGTTGCAGTTTCGCTTGTCGCCAGAGGGGGCGTAGTTCTGCAAAAACTCAGAGACTTGCGTTTAGCTCCTTTAAGGAGGCCCTAAAAAGGCTGATATTGACGTATGGTCAAAATACGTCCCAAAACGTCAGTTATATGACGATTTGGGATGAGACTGTGTTATCTGCGTATCATATGCACACACTCATTTTCGCGTATAAACTGCACGACAATACACATTGCGTGCTATAGAGACGCGCAATTTTCTCTCACATTTTTATTTTGATAATATTATTTGAAAGTGAAAAATACAAGTATGCAAAATGGAACTATTTTCGCTGGTGGCCTCAGACTTCAGGACTGCAATGCATACACAGAAAACGTTCGCACTAAGCAGCTTCATCATCACTGTGCACGTGACAGGGAGAACCCTAAAGGTCACAGGGTTAGACTTTTCGTGCCATACCATATCATGCACTTTCACCAAGACTGGCAGCATGCCATGCAATGTAATGCAACATTCTGAAGGTTTACATTTCACGGCATCTTCAGCATCATCAAATTAAATATACTAGAGCCAAACTGCAGTCTAAAATAAATAAAAGAAGTTTCGGCTAAACACAACAGGACAAACGATGAGTGGAGCTGCATCATTATGAAGACTTATGATATGCATCCATAAAGCAGAGCTCTGGTCACACGTACACCGAGCAGCAGACCACATACCGCTGCGCTTGCGAAGAACGGAGATGCGCAAAATCAGTGCATTCTGCCATCATCCTGCTTTCATATGCTACAGCTCGCAATGCTGATATTCTAACAATAGGTGTCATATACTGGCCTGATGGCTGTAATGTTGACAAAAGCTTGTGTAAGTGAAGATAACGATAAGATAGGAAGTGCGTCACTGTCTATCCTTCGGAGATCCAGACAAAAAACAAAAAGGACATAAATATGTTTAGGGCAAACAAATATATATAGCCTTTTAAAATGTTATTATTATTATTATTATTATTTTAAACACGCACACAAATTATTAAACAGCCACTAAGAATGTACGAGGTAGGCCTATAGAAACTGCACGAACTAGCCAAAATATTGAGACTAAAAAAAAAGTAAAAATGAAGAAAAAAAAAAAAAACTTATAGGCTAGTGGTAATAAAAAATATAATATTACCACATTAAATTATGCATTTAACTATTTGAAACATTTAATAATATTCTAGCATTATATTAGCCTATAATTAATATTATTACCATCCCCACATTATTAATTAGGCTATCATTGGCCACACCCCCATGATGTGCTCTTTAACACCCTCAGATCGCTGTGCTCTCAGACAATAAACAAAAAAAAAATATAGGCCTATACCCACTGTGAACACAAATACATGTGGGTTTTATCAAAGCATTATATATCTTTAAAAGCAGCACATTTCCCATCCTGCCAAACGTCAATGACCGTCAGGTTATTTCAACATATAAAAGCTTAGACGAGTGTTGAGCATTAACTCAGCTCTATAAAGTGCATTTTACAAGCAATGGTGTAAAATCTGCCATAATAAAAGATATTTATTCAGTGTGATAAAAGACAACCACAACAGAGTTAGGCTAATTTAATCAAATCAAGTTTAAAGATTAATATAAAGAACACACTTTATAGCGGCTGATTTAAATAATCTGCGAGAGCATGTAATGCTAACTAGGCCTATATAATTATCATTAGGCTATTAAAATACAGAGCATGTTCTTACCGGTGTCTTGGCACATTGTGTGGGTATTCTGGCAAGTGAGACGAACTGAAACATTCCCAGAATAACTCTCAGTTTGATCCCCATTGTTTGAGTTCACCAAGAAAAGTCCGAAATAGTTGAGTGAATAATATAACAAGAGGTCCAACGTCCAGTCCTGTATACAGTTGGTAATTCTCTATGAATGATTATTCCACTTTCACATCCGAATCCAACATCTTTAATCCAAACAGTGACAATTTACTCAGTAGATTCTCAAAAAACAGAGCAATTGTCATTCCTGTCATGGTTTAACGATAAAAGAAACAAAAATGAAATATAAGTTTTAAAAAGGGACACAACACGGGCTCCTTGAGTAAAAAGGCTTTTGAGATGCCCAGATGACCGTAGGACGAATTTATTATAAATAACTAGCTATAATAATCCCAATGGGCTATGTTATTTTACAGGAGAGTTTTCCATGCATTTCATTTATACCGGCTCCCTCGCAGCAGAATTCCCGGTGGAAGTAGAGTACGTCCTTATGGTCCAGAGGAACATATATCCGCTAACAAATAAATATATCCTCAAGAATCGATGTAATGAGCCTCCTGAAGGTCTCTGTGTCTCCCGTCTGGTATTTCAGACCCTTTGCTTTGTGTGGCGCATCCCGTGCTACTGTAGGTCACCAGTGAAATCATGCACCTATGATGACGCTTTGCTTGTCAGACACGAGATCTTATAATTTAAATGTTCGACATATTCATAATATATAGGCTACGCAATGCACATGCGCCTATATGGAATAGTAATCAGAGAAATGCACCTTGATATGGTTAAGGTCGTTTTCTCCAGTCTCTTATTTGCCCTTCAGGACTCACACGCTCCCCAACTCTCGGTGCGCGTCACCGTCGCGCTCGTGGAGGAACTTTTCTTTTTTTTCCCCTTGACGCGCAGACTTTGCTCGCGCGCAAACTAGCACAGGTGTAATGCTCGCGCATCGTGAGGTGGACAATTATTAACTGACTCCCCCTGTCTATTTGTGAGTGCTTGTCTCTGTCAGGGTTTTTTGAGTTATTTTTTAAAGGAGAAACGTAATTTAGGTTTTACACCCTGATCTGACAGGATGACGGATAAAAAACGGATACTTTCGGTTCTGGATGCAGATTGGTAAATTTAGCTACAAAATATTAGTGCGATAAACAGTTCAAAGCGAAACGGTGTGGATATTATCTACCTCACTTTGTTCTAAATAACTTGATTTCATGACATTTCATATTTTTAGCTTAAACAATAATAATAATAAAAAACAGTTACCACATTAATCGCATTTTAGGTTACCTGACAAGACATTTTTTAGTGTAGAAACGCGAAACACCTGTTTACCTAGTTACTATATCACTGCGCAGCATCCATAGAGACCCGACTGTCAACCAGGGACTATATCTTGCTGCGGAAGGATGGAACTTAAAGGGACAGTTCACCCAACAAATTAAAGTATACCCCATGTCGTCACAAATCTGTATGACATTCTTTCTTGGCAAAGACAAAAAAAAAAAAAAACAACAACAACAACAGTTTAGCAAAACGAGTGAGCTGCTTTTGGACAATAAAAGTAGACGGGGAAAGGCTCCAAAAATAAATTTAAATCTAAATCTTCTGAATACAACGATAAGTTTGACTAAAAAACGAAAACAAAACAAAAACCCTTTAAACAGTCACCATTCACTTCAATGTATGGAAAACAGCAACTTGGACATTGACTCATTTTGTTCTACAAAAATAAACCACGTTTCGAAAGACAAATGTATATTTCGGCCAAACTATTCTTATCCATTAATTTTTAAATGATGCAATTATTTTCCAACCAATGTTGTGGACAGGACTATTTTTTAAAATTCATTCTGCAGGCAATACTTAAGCTGCAGAATGCACCTACAAACTTTTACTTGCCAACTACATAATATAAAAAAAATCTAAAATCAATTAAAACTTTGCTGTGCATTATGTTGACTATATTATCAACATAACACAGCCTCAGAAGTCAGTCCTGTGACTATCCATCTTCAGGTGTTAATTCAAAATAATTAAGTTGTGCAGCATCTGAACTTGAACCCACCCCACTTTGCTTGCATGTGAAGACCCTCAACATCACCCGCAGGTATGTTTGGGTTATACACAGCAACAAAAAAAAAAAAAAAAAAAAAAAAAAAAAAAAAAATTCATGTGGGCTGCAGGAATGCAGGCTGTTCTATCTCTCCTGGACTGCTTACAGCATTAGAGCTGACAACCGCAAAGAGCCCTTTCAGAGTGTAACCATCTAAAGGCCTTCTGGAAAACCCAGAGTGGCCAGGAGAGAAGGTCCAGTCATCACATATCCAAATAAACAAACTGGGCCAAGGTCACAAGATTTCACCATTGATACTGCTGAACTGTGGGTGATGTTAGCCTTTCTGAGAAGTCTCCCCAGACGGTGCCATGAAAAAGTTCAGTTTTAAAACGTCAAAATGATAGAAGGTGCCCTTGTACAGACAGACAGGCAGAAAAAAAAAAACACTGTCGAAACGGTCCCCGACTCATTCCTGAAAGCTGGTATCTCCAAGATCAGACCTGAGCAGAGAGTAGCACCTGCATATGGGCCCTATGCGATATCAGAAAACCACATCAGACTGAGTCCATGGCTGTGGAGTCACAGAACGTCAACATCCGCACATGGGTTTGGGAATGTCAGGCTTACACGCACCTACTGTAGTGGATTCTAGAATGTCGTGAACATCGCTAATTGGGAATGACGTAGTTGACGTTTTTGTTTGCCAAGAGGAGTTAAAAAGTGGGATGATAAACAACAAGAAGTAATTGAAGTATGTGGGATGTTTTAGGTTGTGTTGTTTAGAGAACTTACCCGGCAAAGTTTAATACTTAGGGTTTTGTTCAAATCACTAAACCCAAGTATGAACAATAGCAAAACTGTTGCTTACCTTTGGATAGAAGTACACTGCCATTAAAAGTATGGGGTCAATAAGTTAAAATCCACAAAAATGTTTTCAAATACAATTGTACATTCCATTACGGGAATAAATTAATAATATATATTTCACGATTCGATACATATCACGATACTGAACTCGCGATACGATATTATTGCGATACTCCAAGATGTTAACAAAAATGTACTGTTGATTAAAATGCTAAATTTGACATTACATTGTGGGTTTAAATGAATAGGCTTGGACTTGGTGCTTATAACCCAAGGACAATGGTGACACCAGAATAAAAATATTCATGATTCTGAATGAACATGATTATATATAGTAGTTTAATGTAGTACTAACACTAATTTTTTTTCTCACACAGTAATTTTGATTTTAGGGGGACGATACATATTGTTGCGTTTTTGCATTGCGATATATTGTGGCACGATATTGGTACACCCCTAATATATATATATATATATATATAAAACAATATTAAAATGTGAAAAAAATTCAGATGAAGAACTTAGTTACATAATTGAGATCCATATCGTCTTTAATTATTCATTGCTACAAACACAATGACATTAAGGCTTGCATTAGAGTTATTCCACACATAATCAATATTTCATTTTTATTAATGAAGGTGCTCTGGTAATTTAAAGTTACTGACTATTGCAGAATTTACATTAAATGTCAAACCCTAAAAAAACAAACATCCCAGAAATCCAGTCTTTAAATAAGGCAATGACATGGATATCTAAGAAGACTTCATTTGCAGAGCCATGCCTTGTGACAGCCAGGGTTTGAATCCAGGATAAAGGAATTGTTTAATATAATCTTGTTATATAGTTCTTATATAATAACTTGGAGGAAATGCATTTGATATGCAGACTATATCTTTTACATGGGGGAAAGAAACGTCTCATCATTTGTCAAAGCACCATTTACTTCTTGTTCAAGAAAGAAAATCTGATGTTGCATTTACCTGAAATAAGTCACACTGGACAGCACTGATCTGTCCATCTTTAGAACATTCTTCCATGAGAAACTCTGTGACACATACACACACACACACACACACACACACTGAGCTTAACAAAGTGCACAATGTACAGTGTTTTCAGTGTTTTGATGAACTACTTTATCAGGAATGCAATGTTTCCATAACACCCTTTCCAGGTGCAGTTACAATGTCGCCTAACATGCAGGCAATACAGTAAATGTACAGGTGTTTTCAACACCTGATGAGGAGCCATGGTCTCCTATAATCAGCCTAATTTCTCTTGCACCCTCTGTGACCTTATCTGACAGAGTTGGGTGAAAGAACAGGCCAGGAAATATTCCTGCATGTAAAAAAAAAATAAAAAAAAAAGATACCATTTTGAAACACGCAGTGAGCGTCTGAGAACCTTATTCGTGGATCTGACACAATGTGACCCTAGAAAAATGTATAAAAACTATTGACACAAAATACAATTCACATTCACCCACAACCTGCACTCTCTCCATAACCCTCTGCGATGATGAGCTTCCTGTAGCTCGGTCTTTTCCTTGCTTTACTTCTCTTCTCCATTACTGCGGATCTTGTATTTCTCTAGGAACTCGGCATGTTTCTGTCTCAGGATCTCCTGCTGCTTCTTAAAGCCATTCACTCTAGAGGACAAAACAGAAAGCATGATCAAATCAACTATGTACAATTTCTTAAAGAAAAGTGCAACTCCATGGAAAAATCTCTGGTATTATGAGAGGCCAGGGTTTCCCAAATATGGGTTCGCAAGGGAACTGTGGTGGTTTGTGAGTTAATAAAAAGCTAGGAATTATTTATTTCAAATGTACAATTATAATATAATGATAATCGTGAGATAGCCGAGTGCAATTGTCAAATAAAAGGCTCCAGGTTTACTTTATTCACATATTTACATAATCTCCAACATTTTTGAAGACATAATTTTATAGCATTCCACTAGTATTCTACCAAAATAAAAAAATTGAAATGTTAAATACTTGTAAGAGTTTGAACGTTTAAAAGTGAAGAATTTGACATACATTTTTTGTATTCATGTAAAATAAATATTTAAAAAAATATGTAAAATAATATTATAATTATATCAATAATATATATTTATGAGGTAAACAACAATAGTAATAGTGCTGTCAAATCGATTAATCGCATCTAACAAAAGTTTTTGTACATAGTTTTATATATATATGTGTGTATGTATGTATATGTGACAGCACTAACTAATAAATATTACTATTACTCAATATGATTGTGTTCCCAAAACACCAGTGTGAATGTAATGTGGACTGAGACTCAAATAAAAAGAGGTTTGAGTCCACTTTAAAGTCCAGCTAAAAAGTCAAAATAAAACATTTATTTTGAAATATTTTATCTATTTACTTGCCTTTGACCTGATCAACTGATATCAGAGAACTGTGAACATACAAATGTAATGTTAAAATGTTAAATCATTGAGATATTAACAAAATCTCAATGGGTGCTTCAAGTACATATTTTAAGGGTTCGGCTGACAAAAAACATTTGGGAATATCTGTGCCAGTCTGATTTATGATATTCTGGTCCCATTTAGCATTGTTATAATTACCAAATTTTTCATTTTTCAAAATTTGACATGATCTACACAAGTACTCAAAGTACGCAAGTGCACAGTCCTGTTGAACAAACTCAAAATGTGCTCTTGAATTACTGTGGCGACAACAACCTTCAGTACTTCAACCTAATAAATGAATAGCTAATAAAGGACAAATCCATCAAGGCTGTCAAATAAACATGCGATGAATCTATAATCCTCTTCCCTTGTCCCACAACTACTCTCCTTTACATTTCAACAATGTCTCCATAGTTTCAAACGCTCTCGCTTTCGTGTTCAAAACCTCTGATGCGCCTCCTGAGGTTACATCAAACTGCTCCCCACCTGGCTCTTTCTTTGGATTCATTGTAGATCTCACTGATGACTCTGTCCTTCTCATCCATGAAGTTATTATGGACCTCTTCCAGTTTCCTGCATGACAGACCAGCCCAGAGGTCAAAGGTGAACAGATTTACTGCCAACATATATATTTTGTGGGGTGAACAGACATCCACGAGGTGCCCACATAACTTCGGGGTCACATTTAAAAGGGCACATGGGCAATAAAACATTTGATCATTTTTCAAAACATTTCAAGAGGACTTCTGCTACGCGTCAACCGAGCAGTGTCTGTTTATAGAAGATACTTAATCTCAGTCGCCTGAATTCAAGGTGTAAAAACAATTCGCTGATACTGGAAAGCATAACTAAACATCAGGGATTATGGGAAACCAGTGAACACACTCTACTGGGGTTTGTCTGGCTCTGGGACAGACAAAATGCCTTTCAAAAACAACACACCGTTATCACGCGCTCATCAGAAAAGCGACGCATGAACAAAAGAAAAACATTTTGCACTGTGTTTCATGCAAACAGTTGCAAAACACTCACTTATCAGCACAGCGTCATTCAGAATGTGATGAAAAATATTAGGATGAACCGCTGTGCATGCTGACCTCAATACTATGTGCACCTTGATATGATTCGGTCTCACCTGAACCCAAAGTAATGTGCGGAGAGACTGATTAGCATGGTGAAGACGCAATAGCCCACCAAACGCTTGTTCCGTTTCCTTTTCTTTTCCCGCTCCTCAGCCGTGTTCTCCTGAGGCTGGGCCTGTCTGAACTGCTCCCAATACCGCATGCTCTCCGTAGCCTCCGCACTGAGAAACACAGACACACAGTACTTTAGCCATTGAGCCATGATCTTTTGTAACCACAGAAGGAACACGTATACCCAGAAATGATCCTATTAACTTTCGTATGAATTGTTTTGAATTATACAACAGAGCACATTTTTTCTATATGGACTAAAAATCGTTTTCATAACCTTTCAACTTTTCTGAACAAAAAGGGTCTAGTGTTAGGGTGTTCTGGGTGGTTGCTTACTGGTTCAAGTCTCCCTAAGTCTCTATGATAGACTATTCTGGGCCCTCAATTATAAAGATGTACATATAATAAACAAAATGTGAACAGACGACAGTTTCCGAAATGTTCTTATGAGCGACAAAAAAAGCGACCCTAAATGCGACCCTTTCTATAAATGGCAGTTCATCTCAAATTCAAGCGTAATGTGTTGTCACACACACATCCTCAGTGGGCAAAGAAGTGCACTCTCAGAGAATATATGTGTGGTAGGAAAGGCCTGGTTTCTGTTTGTGTGTGTAGGCATATATTATTATTTTCAGGAAATCATTCATATATGCATGTAATTATCACAAAAACTTAAAAATCTTGCCCATTTGTGCATTTAATTAAATTAATGTATAATGTGGTGGCCTAACTATCTTTAAAGTTTAATAAACAACGTGTTAATGATAAATTAATTATCAATTAATTAATTTAAAGGAGTAGTTCACTTTTAAAAAAAAACTTTTGCTGATAATTTACTCACCCCCATGTCATCCAAAATATTCATGTCTTTCGTTCTTCTGTCGAAAAGAAATTAAGGTTTTTGATGAAAACATTCCAGGATTTTCTCCATACAATGGACTTCAATGGGAACCAAATGGTTCAAGGTCCAAAAGACAGTTTCAGTGCAAACTGCAAACTGTTCAAAGGGCTTTAAACGATTCCAGACGATGAATAAGGGTCGTATCTAGCGAAATGATCGCTCATTTAATAAATAAATAACGAAGTTTAAGTTTTATAAGCTCAAATGTTCGCCTTGCTCTGTTCTGTGATGCGCGTTCGTGACTCTCCTATTCAAACTCTTAATCAAAATGAACAAATCTTTTCCCCGAGTCAATTCGTTCATTTCGTTCGTTGAATGAACCAAATGACACAAAAAAAGATTTGTTCATTTTCATAAACGAGTTCGAACAGGAGAGTCACGAATGCGCATCACAGAACAGAGCAAGGCGAACATTTGAGCTTATTTTTTTTAAATGAGTGATCGTTTCGCTTGATAAGCCCCTTATTTATCGTCTGGAATCGTTTAAAGCCCTTTGAACAGTTTGTAGTTTGCACTGAAACTGCCTTTTGGACCTTGAACCGTTTGGTTAACAGTAAAGTCTCCATTATATGGAGAAAAATCCTCCAACACGTTTTCATCAAAAACCTTAATTTCTTTTCGACTGAAGAAAGAATGATATGGATATCTTGGATGACATAGGGTTGAGTAAATTAACAGCAAAAGTTTTTCTTTAAAGTGAACTACTCCTGTAAGTACTGCTACATGAGCCCAAAAAAGTTAATATGCATGCTTTTTGTCGCCACATTTGCACGTCAGTTTCTGCCTTTATCGATGCCGTTTTTTCCCTCACTTTTGACATAAGATAAAATCCATGGAATTTATGTGTGTTTTTAAAAATGAGGCCCCTGGTTTTCTATATAAAGCAATGTTATAACTTTCATGATGGTATAAAATGCCCACTTTCACAATTCAGGTTTCACAAGTCAAGTTGGTTGATTATAGAGCTAACAGTCTCCCAGTTGTTGCTCACCTGGGGCTGTTGGTGGAGCTGGAGGAGGTTCTGAAGGACGGACCTCCAGACTTCTGGTACCTCAGCTTGAGGTCATAGTCCCGTCTGGAAACGTCTCTGCTCAGCACCCTGTACGCCTCGTTCAGATGCACAAACTGAGTGTGCAGGCCGGGGTTGGAGGGGTCACTGTCTGGGTGCAACTGAAGGAAAAATGCAAAAGAGGATAGAGAGAATAAAAGCTTGTTCCAATATCTTTACCTGTAATGTTAGAAGTGACACTTGCCAAAGCATGCATGACTAATTACGGCATTGCTGTGTGAATGCTAATGAATGATCTTGATTGGGTTGTTAATTTCACTGTTAGTTAATTTATATTTCCGTCAAAGGCTTTCAGTTGTTGCTGCTACTAGTGCAGAAATTACATCTTCACATGTTCACTACTTCCCATGTAGTGACAAATAAGGACTTAAAACCATGATTTTATTATTATTCAAAACTTAATTTATTACATTATTTTAACTATCATGCGAGACAATCAAAGGAACAGGGACTGACATACATGTACAAACATGTAGTATCCTTAATCCATTGAATTCATAAAAACACTAAATAAAGCCCATCAGATTAATACATTTCTCATATTTAATGAATAAAAAAATGCCAAAATTCTCATCTTTACGACCTTTTGGCCTTTCTGCTCTCACTTGTTCTGTATGTCACATGGCTCATAAACCTTTTATGACCTTTTATCTGCTTCTGACTTGGAAACAAAGCGCCCATATCCCCAGCTTGTACCCTCATCTCCTGTCTCTCACACACACAAACACATGCGCACACACACACACACACACACACACACACACACACAAACACACACACTCACAATCTCTTTCTCATAGACAAACGCATAATTGTCTTATTCCTTCTGTTTGATTCCTGTGAAACTGTCTCCCCGAAACATATTGAATTTCTTTAGTTTGAGACGTTGACAAATTATACACACAAAAAAAGTGCTGAGAGAAAAAAATACAAGAATAAATGCCTAAATATTTAAGAATATGGGAACAGACAGCAGTCTTTCTGCCACAACTGAAGAGCTCCCTCTAGGGGTGAGGAGGTAAATAACTAGGCATCATTTTTGCACAACCATAAAACATTTTCAGAATGCATCAAGCAACTTTTTAACAGGATTAACTATGTTTTAGAGAAGAATTCTGAGGATCCGTCTTATTTTTTGATCAATTAAATGCAAAGTGCCAAATACGTTGCAATTTAATGCATATTTTGCATGCATTTTGCTAACTCCCCTTCCATTCTCCTTAAATCAGGATGGATTCTGATTGGCTGTCAATGTTCCCCCACCATTCATCAGCTGGAAAGAACAAATTCTGAAAGTGATTCCAACTATATTGTTCCTCTATGTCATTATTGGACTTCGCTATTCTCATAGAATTATTAGAATGTTTATTAAAATGTTGTAGTTATAGTTATTGACCTTACTGTGGATGTGCTTGAATAGCTGTCAGACCTATGCAGTCAGTATAGTTTGTGCCAATTGTAACACTAGACTCTATGACTCTAAAATAACAGCATAATCATGAGAAATTAACCTTTTTGGACTTGTCGAAAAACGCATTCTTAATTTGTTCCAGCGTAGCGTCCGGTTTCACCCCGAGAAGTTCATAGTAATTGGCTGATGATCTATAAACAGAATGAGAGGCGATTAAAACAGATCATTTCTCAACACTGTCTTCATAATGATAAGATTTTAAAAAGTTTCTCTACAATAATAATAACAACAAACAACTGCAGCCAAATCTCATAATCTTATGCCCCTGATGATAATAATAATAATAATAATAATAATAATAATGTACAAAATAACTAATTTCAAAAATAGATTTTTATGTTTTTCAAACTAAAATGTGGGTGATAGCTGGTGGTTGCCAGGGTGTTGCTATGGTGTTTTCGGTTGTTGTTGGGTGGCAGACAGGGTGTTCACACCCCCATGTTTCTATAATATTCTGCTCTATAGATATGACGACATCAGCTCTGAAGAATGCATTTTACATAAATGCTCTGAATCAGGAACAATAATTCAGCTCACATTCAGACATTTGAAATCAAGTAAATTCAAGTCTATTTCAGACGATTTTTTCTCTCTTCACAAAATCTCAATGAAAAAAGTGAATTTCTTACTCAGTATTTTTACAGTAAAACTATCTAAACCATACATTTAATAGAGAAGAAAAAATACTTCAGATATTAAGTCTTTGTTTTCTGATAAATGTATACTTCAAAAGAGAGAATATCTGCTAGTGGGGTAATTTTCCTTTGAAATAAAGTTTATTTCTCTTTTTAATAGATTTCAGAATTAACTCACTTAATTTTTTTTTTTTTTTTAAATCACAGGAAATATCATGTCAAATCTAATTTAGCTGCTCAAGTAAAAGTATCTTGATAAAAGAATGTTTACATATTTGTACTGGAAAACAAGACAAAAATACAGGGTAAGAAATCACTTACTCTCATAATACACGAGTAATAATTCATGTATTGTTACTGCTGAAATGAAAACAAGTTTCATTCATATTTAACAGATAAATAAAGTTTGGTGGTACATACCTCTGCGCATTACAGAGTGAGAACAGCCTCTGAGAACTTTTACAGTACAACAAACAACTCTGACAGAAACGAAGCTGAGCCATCACCTGCATGATGCTCAGAAATAAACTCAATGATAAATCTGAAGAACAGGAGAGAGAGAGATGTGTTATGTGCACAGACAAGAAATAAACACAACTAAAACAGATCTTTATTATAGTAAGAGAAATTTGTTTTTTGGATGTTTTGTTTGATTTTTTTCTGTGGTTTCAGCACATTCAATGTATCCTGCGTTTGGTTGCAGTTTCAGGATGTTGAATGTGGCCTGTCTGAGTGAGGCTTTATTTTGTTGTCTTTAAGTTTGAGCATGCTGAATGCATGTTGTGTTTGGATGAATCTTTATCAAGATGAACGCTTGCTACGATTGGACAAAACCTGATTGTGTTCAATGCATGTTGTGTTAGCTTGAAGCTTTATCATGCTGAATGCACATTTCGTTTGAGTAAGGTTTTATCATGATGAATGCATGTTTTGTTTGAGTGAAGCTTTACATGTTGAATGCGTGTTGTGTTTTGGTGCGACTACATACCGCTCAGCAGGATCCCATTGAAATGCAGGCGGTCAGCAGCTCTGCAGGAGATCCTGAATGGACACAAGAGATTACACAAAAACATTTGTTTTATATCATACTTTAGGCCTTTCTTTGACATCTACCCCCGTTTTCAGAGACAAGGCTTAAGCTAGTCCCAGACTAAAATGCATGTTTGAGCTGTTATAACTCAAAGTTATATCTTAAAATATGTCAGTATCTCGATATGTTTTATCGAGATGCACACCAGTAATGTGTTTTCTAAGGCATGTTTAAAAAAGTGACTTAAATGTCAAAATTAAACTAAAGCATAATCCTTTAGATTATGCTTCAGTTTAATCTAAAAGTCTGTGAAACTGGGCACTAATGTTCTTAAATTAATCTTAAGTAGAATCACTACACCCTAAACCATTGTAAAGTTATGTGTGGACATTATTAGTTAAGTTTGACCTCCACAATGGAGATGTCAGGTCTTCAGGAGGGACCACATAACTAACGTTACACACCAAATTAAGGTAATGCAATGCATGTTTCCTGTCCAAACATCTACATTAACTAAACATCATAAATCTGAATAACAATTTATCCAATAGGAATCTATGACCAATAAACCGAGTAAATGTCCAAATCTAGTGAGCTGCCTAACTAGGCAACATTTTCAGTACCAAACAAGGCTGTCGTCTAGGTAACTTAGTCAGTTCTCTTGGTTTGAGACACAGCCATTGAAAAGTAGGCTAACTCAAATTTGCCGGTAGCAAATGTAAAAAAAAACAAAAAAACTCAAGTGTATTTATATGCCAAATAGTAAACGATCTTAAAACGTTTGTAAACAGTGTCTTAAACCATTTGATAAATGTTTAGTATCAAATTATCGGCTCGAAATTCACTTTCCACTCATATACTAGCTTAGCTGCAGTGCTAAAAACAACAACAAACTCAAGGGAAACGTGTAGATTAGCGGACAAACCCGGATCAAACGTGCTGTAAATCTCATTAGTCACAAATCAGCAGATTAAACACAAATAATGGTGTCACCTTCATTCATGGACACTCTCGGGTCGGCTGTGATCATGTTCTGCCCGCTTTCATAACGCCTTAAACAGCGCTGTTACATAAAAGGACAAAGTGTTTGACATACACAGCTGCTGTTTGCACTATTTACCTGTTTTCAATAGATTTACTCTTTATTTACATTAATAATAAAACGATACATTTTAGATATAGCGTGCATTAAATAAAAATTTGGGTACATGCTATTTAAATAGTTAATCTAGCCGTTCATTACTTGCATATTTGTGAGTAATAATAATAATGCAGTCATTTCAGGGATCCTCCTGTATACAGATTGTAATAAAACAATTCAATATATCTGGGTCATTAAAATAAAGCTTCAAAAAAATGTGTTTTTTAAAATTCTTTTTTTAAAACTGACATAGGCAGTGCATATTTTTGAGTCATGAACAACGTGTGTTAAAAACACATTTCAAATAGTTAAAATACATTTCAAAGTGTATTTTTTTAGTTTTTTTTATATATTTAGTAGTAATAGTTTTTTTCACCGTATATATATATATATATATTTTTTTAAAATAGTTTTCTTAGTCTGTTCATTTGTTCGGACAGTTGCACCACCTGACATTTTGGGGGTTTAAGATAACAAAATATAAAATAATATTTAAAAATACTATTCAAACTGAATAGGTTTTATAGAATTAAATGATATATGTCATGAATTTATCAAATTATCTGAAAAGGATATAATGCACATGGACACAAAAATATGCACATCTCGTTGACCCATTCACAATAAAACAGTACATTATATATATATATATATATATATATATATAGAGAGAGAGAGAGAGAGAGAGAGAGTGAGAGAGAGAGAGAGAGAGAGAGAGAGAGAGAGAGAGAGAGAGAGATAAATATATATAAATGTATAATGGATAAAATAAACATTTCAACCAGGCTCTAAATGTACTCTTTTGTCACACTCACGATTAATGACAGCGTAAATTGAGAAGGGGGGAAAAGTCAATAATTTTTTTTTATTGGCCATGAATTTTAAACAGTACATGTGTTTGTGCTGTTGTCACAATGATATGGGGGTTGTATAACTCCCGTACTGAATTTTGAAGACACGGCAAAATCCAACTGGGCACTTACTAGGGCACATGGCTAAAACATTGAACCGTCGCATCCATGGGTCAGTCTGATCGTCTTGAGAAAAAAAGGACATGCTTCACATAAGCAGCAAAAAAGTAATTTATTTTCTGCCCACTTGCATAACTGAATGCTTGAAGACAAGAGAAAGTGAAAAAAAAAGTTGAAGAGAAAAAAATAAATCTTTGCAATTCTGTCTTTGGTGTTATGATGAAAGACTCTCCACCTTTAAAAAAACAAATAAAAAATAATGGTGATTCCTAACTTATAATATGCCCATAAATATGAACAGGTAAATGCATTACTGACCTCAGAGAAAGAAGGGAAGAGATGATCGAGAATGTAGGCAGCTTTGAGACGTTGCTCTTCTTCACTGTTATACTGAATCGCTTCCAGCTGAGGAACACCATTTAACCTCGTAAACTCCTCAATCACCTGTTACAAGCAGGAGCACTTCAACTCAATTTGCTCGTCAAGTGATTCTATGAATGAATCGTCATACATAGATCAATGTAAACCGATTTTAAATGCGGGATTATCATAGTTAACGAAATCTGAAACCATAAAAAAAAAACATACTTAAATGTAAATAAAATGAAATTTAACTGAAATAAAATAAAATTCAGCCAGTTGCCCAACACTTGTAATTTTCATTTAGTTTAACTTGATGTATGAAAATAACTATAGCTAAAATAAATTCATAGACATAAAAATCTAATAAAGATGACAAAAACACAAAATTATTTACACTTTAAAATTTAAATGATACAGGAACATAAAAAAAATCCAAAATACTAAAGGTACATTATGTAGATTAGGCACAGGTTAGTTGGCACAACGAGTGAGAAATGTTGACATGGATCAGCTAAAGAGAAGAAAAACGCAGAACAGAGGACAGTCTGCTGGCAAAATATAATGAGACAGAGCTCGTAATAAAACCAGAATCAACATTGGCTTGGCTTTTAGGAGATGGCGAGAACTGAAGGATTTGGATTGTTCTAAAAACGATGGAGATGGTGTTTATCACTCAACAGGTGAGTAATGTTTTGTATTTTATTAAACAGATAAATTCGTAGCTCTCTAACATAAAGCATTATCTATTGTGAAGGGTCTTATTCATCCGCACAATCAAAATGCATGCAGATTTGTTTAACCGCCAAAAGTTACAAAATGCACCTTTAATAAAACTATAATAGTCTCTCAATGATACTAAAACAACAGTGTTTAGGTGAGACAGGATTCGTATATGATCACCCTCACCTGTGGGCTGCTGGATAGCAGCATGTACAGCACTTCCAGGCTCAGCGTCACCACTTCTGGCTCGGCCATCTTGAGTGTGGCACAGAGGGCGCTGAGCAGCCCTGCTTGTGTCAATCTAACACAGTATTCTGTGCCGTGATGCGCGATATTACCCAGAACTCTCAGTGCCTTGTACAAACATAAATGGTTGTGAGAACGTTATATATGTATGTTATGGAAATGTACATTTTTATGAATGAGTATAGTAGACTAAAGCAGCAGGGAGATAAAACTGTTTATGACAATGGTTACCATTTTATGGCACAGTATTACATAGCATTTTCACCTTTAAAAAATGGTTTAAAGCCAATTATTAATATCTTTCAGTAGGAAATATCAGTTTACATTTCCAAACATTCATTTTGCCATTGATTATACAGTAATAATCCAGTGAGATTTTCGGAGAAAACGGAGACAGACTAAATCCAGGAGAACTGTGGCAATGTCTGAAAAACTATGCAGGTGTATCAGGACAAAAGCTGTTTTAAATGCAAAGGGTGCTCACACCAAATATTGATTTGATTTAGTAAATAGAAGTTAATAGATAAATAAAATCTTTTTATAACATTATTTTTGGAAGCATCATCACTTTACAGCATTTTTTGTACCTATAATCACAGAGAAACTTGATGATGGTGAGATCAGATCTGTGTGTGGATCATAACTGGCTGTTGTCAGACTCCCTGTGCATACAAAAATTAATAGCAAAATTAATGTTTGGAAATGTAGACTTCAATAGATATAATTACCTGGCTTAAAACCATTTTGGGTGAAAATACTAATGACTTTTGCACAGTACTGTGTATATACACCTCATAGCGGATCGGAGTCCAAAATGTAGGTCTATATGTTAGAGTGATGTATATATGCATGCCTGTTCCTCACCATTGTGTTAATTCCTTTCGAAAAAGACAGAAATTGGATCAATATGGGAACCATGTTGAGGAGCAGCAGGCCAGAGCAGAACCCACTTGAACCAACTGAAAAATAAATAAAATTGTATAAATCGCAGTCATAATTGTGAGAAATGAGTTTTCTCCAATAAAACACAAGTTAGTTTGAGTTTTTATGTGGAGTTAATTGAGATGAGCAAATGCATGCTAATGTCCTGCTGACCGGTGAGGTTGTTGAGCGCCCACAGGCTCTCTCTGGACAGAGCAGGATGAAGGTGAAGGTAAGTCTGACTGAAAACACACAGCGCAGCGAGGAGACGAGTGTCCTCTGGCATTACGTCACCTCCACTGACCAGCAGGTTACCAAGGCAACGCAGAAGAGGCCAAATGAGCTGCACAGCAAAAAAAAAAAGTCAGGGTCTAAAGGAAAGCTCTGAGTTCTATGAGCTTTTCAGAGACTCATCAGGAGCCACATGATCATATTGCTGATAAACTGTGCAATTTGAACTGTTTGAGAGCTGAAGGTCAAATGTTATTGTATGAAAGTACAACTATGACATCAGCATCTATACCATAATTCCATTATGCTTCATGAGATTCAAGAAATAATGTAATGGTGAGAATTCATTATACAGTGGGGCCAAAAAGTATTTAGTCAGCCAGTTTTCCTACTTAGAATGATGAGAGAGGTCTATAATATTCATCATAGGTACACTTCAACTATGAGAGAGAAATTGAGGGGGGGGGAAATCCAGGAAATCACATGGTCACATTGTAGGAAAATAAGTATTTGGTCAAAATACAGTGTGTGCAAACCTGGTGAAGACTTACAGGAAACGTTTGACCTCTGTCATTGCCAACAAAGGTTATGTTATAAAGTATTGAGTTGAACTTTTGTTATTGACCAAATACTTATTTTCCACCATAACTTACAAATAAATTCTTTAGAAATCCCACAATGTGATTTCCTGGATTTTTTTTCTCTCATTTTGTCTCTCATAGTTGAAGTGTACCTATGATGAAAATTATAGACCTATCTCATCATTCTAAGTAGGCGAACTTGCACAATCAGTGGCTGACTAAATACGTTTTGGCCCCACTGTAACAACATTGATATTATTGTAAATTAATATAGGCGCTGTTTCTGTTCAGTGAACATGCCAATTTAAAATTACTCTAATTTTAACCAGATTTGCAGTTATGTAGGTGATGTCGATAATAAACATTTTGCTGTGATGGCTTACCAACTCCAGTCCACCCTCAATGTTTCCTTGAGCAACAGCGCCTCCTAGTGTGATCAAAACAGCACTGCACTGTGAGAGCGCGCCTTGTGCAATCAGCCTTGAGTTATCCAAATTACTGCAAGCAAAACACAAACGTCATGTCACACATCAAATTATTTTTTACCCACTAGTCACCTTTTGTTCCAGAACTTACATTATCTTGCAGAACTGACACTAAACAGGTTTAGAACAATTCTCCATTATTGAGTAAAACGTATGAAAGGAGAAAAGGCCACACCTGCTGACTAAATAGTGCAAACACCACATGCACTCGATCGCTGGCCCAAAACCAAACTCAGGATCTGGAGTCAATGCTGAGATCACATGAGGGACTATTTCTGAAGCCATGACCGCTCTGGGGTTTAAAACACACAACGGACACAGAGAGAAGAGTGGCATGTTGAGATGAATATCCTATTTGTCCTTGGCATCAACAAGAGTAAACTAGCAATTTCAGCATTTCGAGACCTCAGCTCATTTGTTCCACATACAACCCCAGGCCAAACTTATGGAATCACCACACTTAGAGGATGTTCCCAGATAATATTTTACTTTATTAACAAATAAACAAATCACAGATATGAACCAAAAATATTTTTTGTTCAATAGCTTAGCATTCTGGCTTTATGAAACATCTAAAAAAAAAAAAAAATTCAGATCAAGTAAAGGAAAAAAGTATGGAATCGCTCAATGTTGAGGACAACATTATGAAATCATCATTATAAAAAAAAAAAATTATAATAAAAAGAAATTGTATTTTCTCTCGCTCTCCCTCCCTCTGACTTTTATGACTGCCTAAATTCAATCTTTTTTAACTGGTGACTAATTAACATTGATCTGGAAAAAAAAAAAACATGCCATTATGTGTTTATTATGCTATAAAGTAATAAAGCAAGGTAAACATCCACTAAATGTGGTGATTCCATAACTTTTGCCAGGGGTTATACTAAAAATCTTAACGTAACAAGCTCTGGTCACTTACGGGATGATTTTTTCAGTTGCGTCTTTGGCTTGTAGCAGCTGAGACAAAGTGAAACCAACCGCCTCCACCACTGCCAGATTATACCTCTGATTCTAGAACAGAGAAATCACCCGGTCACATTTCACCCCAAAATCAAAAGAAAGAAAAAATCTAATATTTCAGATAGACACACACGTAATTTTCATCATGCAAATTGTAATTTTGGAGAGAAAAAAAATGATGCAGAAAAGTTTTGGTGAGATTCATCCTATAAGAATGCACCACCATCCGTATTTATGCCAAGACTTGTGTTTAAAATTCAGGTTGATTATAACCAGTAAGAGTTTACAGGCACAAAAGTGACCCAAAGGAGCTTACGTGAATACAGTTTGCCAGCGCAGAAACGATTCCCTGAGCTAGAAGCTTCTCTCTAACTACAGTGCTTTCAGGACACAGATTTCCCAAAGTGTATAAACAGAGTTCCTAAAGGAAAAGACAAAGGAGACAAATTCATGAGGAATGATGGATTGCATCCCTCTGACAGTGACTTTAAAGCGGTAACTCACTGACCGTTAGCTTGGTGCTCTGGCTGGAGAGGTAGGTGAGGAGGTACGGGCCTGCAGGCAGACAAGCCTGACCCACGCTGGGTTGAGTAGAGTGAGACAGCTCATGGAGACAGCGTGCTGCTTCCAGCTGACACTGGGCATTATGAGCACTGAGCTGCCCGATCAACATGTGCATGCTGTTCTCGGATCTGAAGGAAATAGAGGCACTCCTTTAGGAAGTACAGTATTTATGGCTACATGGCTATCCAATTATTTTATAGACTGTGAATTTGTATATACGTCTTATTCACGGCAGCGCCATCTTTGATTTTTAATGAGAATGAAAGCGAGGCTGTGAGGGATAGACTTGCATCTCTTCAATGGGCTCTACTATTATTTAATGTGTTTTCGGATTGTTCTGCTCATGAAACACTGGAAAAATATCTTTCCAAGAAATGTCAGTTGACAAAAAACTCCTGACAATGCAAGCTGTGGAAAATTGTAAGTACTCTAGAAGCTTTATTCAGCTTTTTACAGCGCATGCCATTGGAAACACGGTAAGTCTATCCCTCACAGCCTCACTTTCATACCCGTCATGGCACTGCTCTGAATAAGGTCTATAGGCCTGCTTAAATAAGGTGGAGTAAGCTTCGTGTTGGTTTTGAGGTTATACTTAATGAAAGTGAGTTGGGTCTCTGGGTTTCTTAGTGCTTTTCTTAGAGATGCGAGACGAACTGCTTTCTCCTCTCCCCCAGACTGGACTCCACGTATCAACTCTCTGACCTAATGTTAAACATACAACACACAGTAAATACACAAGCAATGTGACATCATGTGTAGTTTAATAAATGAACTCTGAAAACTCACCTGTTCAGGTGACAGAGGGGTGGAGCCAGTCTCCACTGAGTCTTCCTCATCCACATTCTGCAGGAGTCTCTTACTGATGAGATGGCTGTCTCTACGTGCCTGTCTAAGAGCTATGGATAGATGAAAGTGTCAATAATGTATTATGTTGCCAACATTAAAGCATATAAAATCAACATGACAGGGTTAAAATAATATAGAGGTTACACTTACACACCTTTCTCAAACTCTCTTCTCTTGCGTTTAAACTCCTCCAAATCACTGGCAGACCCACTTGCTTTGTGGTGGAGGGTTTTCAATCTCCACATCTTTATGATTACTGCATCCAAATGCAAGTTTGCGCCCTGAATATCGTATTAGTTTGTTACAAACACTCATTTCATACTTTAACGTATTTTGTCAGCCTGGCTTGATGTTGATATTTTTTAACGAGAAGTTCTCGTCGAGGACAGTGAAACTAATATTTCAAAATAAAAGTTCCCCATGAACCGGCGAATGACCTCCATAGAACAATAATTATGTTGTTTTTATTATTATTATGAAATACATGGTTGTGAATAGATCATTTACATATATTTTACAGGACGTTCCTTTTTACCATCCCCTCCAAATACATATTAAATATATGTATCTTAGTATCTATAAGTCTATGATCCTCTCACCACGTGTGACTTTTAATTTGAAAATGTCAAACCTGTCTCATCTGACGTGTTTGGCTTCACACCTCTCTTGAGAAGATTCGAGTAAACGCTCTCAATTCATCTCAATGCCATTAGTAAATAAATTCAGAAAACAACTAGAAGTTCATGTACAGTTTCTAGGTAAGTGTCTATGGAAATGCGAGCTTTTACAGTGTGAATAAATCTAGACTTTAAAGGTTTTTATTTGTCAACACAACATAAAGACCACATGTTTCCACAGCATGATTTCATTTAATGTACAGTAACTTACTGTTACGTTTTTATTGGTGAAATGATTTGCTTTTTGAATAATATATTTTATAATGATCATGAATATAGTGGCCACTGGTTTCCAGGGTGTCAGGATATGGTTTGTGTGTATGTTGACGAGGCATTGCAAAGGAACACACTGTAACTGAGTTGGCCTAAGGTGATCATTTGATATTTGAAAAAGTACCACTTTGTTCTTCTTGACAGTTCACATGCGTTTTCTCATATACCAATTCTCAATTTTTCAAATAAACAAAAGTTTACTTTTTTTTTCAGGTGACCGGTTTTTCAGAGGTTTATATCCACCATGTCAAAGGCAACCAAACGCAAACACGTAGTCAAAGAACTTCTGGAGGACTATATCACACCCACTGAAGACCAGAATATCATGAGGGTACAATTGCAGTAGTTTTTGAGATATGTACACCTTTGAGAACCCTATATTCTGATTATACTATGTTAGTAATAATTACACACCACCTCCTCATCACAGGTCTTGGGAAGTAATGGCAATAACCTCCATGAAGCTGTGACTGGCAGTGGCGAGCGCTACCTCGTCAGTATGCCTACTAAGTTTCGCAAGAACCTCTGGATCAAACGAGGTTAGATTGTTCTGCCTTTCCTGGGCATTTAACAATTATGTTCTTAAAGACAGACACTAACACGTTTTCACAATCTTTCTCTATTTTTAGGAGACTTTGTCATTGTTGATCCTATCAAAGAAGGAGAAAAGGTGAAAGGAGAAATAAGCTTCATACTTTATAGGGACCACATTCAGTACCTGAGGAAACTTGGTGTCTGGTAAGGCCATTGTGTCCATCCATATTACTTGTATAATGTGATTAATAATTTTATATATAAACAAACATTATATTGTCAATCAATTAATCATACATTTTTCTATAATTAGTGAAGTTCACAACATAATTTCAGGAGGAGTGAACACATCTAATCTTTTAATTAACTGTCAGAGCATATAAGCAGCCGCTCACCTTGCTCTGGCATCAGCTGTTTTGGCATCCCTCCACCTCCCCAACTCCTCCTACATAATTTAGGCATCTTGCTACCATACTCATCATCATCCAAGCATTAGTAGTCCCACCGGGGGGGTATATCTAAACTCGAGTTGAAGATGCTTCCTCTAGCCCTTCCCCTGCGGACAACAAGCCAAATACGCTTAACCTCATTAGCTTAAAGATTATATGGACAAAGGAACTTGTGAAATTGCGATTAATCACACTCAACATTAAAGTTTTTAATAGATTTGTATATTGTAATAATTTCCAAATTATTGTAGAAACAACAAAGACAGTAGCCTTTTTAAAATATTAGTTTAAAGGCATCTTTTGTTAGAAGAACAGTATGAGCGATATTAATACTGCTACTGATATCTATTAAATAGATTTGTCCTCCTCAATTTTAGCCATTCAGCATTACAGTATAATTAAAAGTCATCATTTTTAACATTTGTTAGGCTATAAAAAACATAATCATTTTCCAAGCTACAAAAGTTATTCAGTCGATGATTTTTTTTGTTTTTGTTCTTTGATTATCCTTAAAGGAGTAGTTAACTTTAAAAAAAACTTTTGCTGATAATTTACTCACCCCCATGTCATCCAAGATGTCCACGTCTTTCTTTCTTCAGTCGAAAAGAAATTAAGGTTTTTGATGAAAACATTCCAGGATTTTTCTCCATATAATGGACTTCAATGGGAACCAAACGGTTCAAGATCCAAATGAGAGTTTCAGTGCAGCTTCAAAGGGCTTTAAACGATTCCAGACAATGAAAAAGGATCTTATCTAGGACCCTTCGAGTCATGACACAAAAAAAGATTTCAATGAGTTCGAACAGGAGAGTCACGAACGCTCATCACAGAACAGAGCAAGGCGAGCATTTGTGCTTATAAAACTTAAACTTTTGCATGTATTTTTGAAATGAGCGATCGTTTCACTAGATAAGACACTTATTCATCGTCTGGTGTCGTTTAAAGCCCTTTGAAGCTGCACTGAAACTCTCATTTGGACCTTGAACCATTTGGTACCCATTTGGTACCCATAAGTCCATTATATGGAGAAAATCCTGGAATGTTTTCATCAAAAACCTTAATTTCTTTTGGAATGGAAAAAGAAAGACGTGGATATCTTGGATGACATGGGGGTGAGTAAATTATCAGCTAAAGGTTTTTTTTAAAGTGAACTACTCCTTTAATGACAGACGAGCAGCGAGTTTATTAGGCTGCTGTCACTTTAAGACCTGTCACAACTGGAATCCTGCTCACAACTCTTTACTTCATTTAACTCCTTTAAGACTGTGCTTGTGTAGATACTCGACAAACTGGGCATTTTGAGTTTAGTAAACCTCATTTTCACACTTCACACAGGCCAGCAGGATTCCAGGAGGATCGCACATCCGATGAGAGGAACGAGGAAACACCGAAAGAAAGAAGTGAAAGAAAAACCGAGGAGGAGGACAGCGACTCGGAGGACGACGACAGTGATCTTTTCGTGAACACCAATCGTGCCACTGTTCTCTACAGTGAGAGTGAGGAAGAGACTGATGAAGATGATGAGGAAAAGGAAGATGAAGGAAGAGCATAAAACAAGCCAACTGCAAACGATACTGGACGATGCTTACTCTACAGCATGACCAAGACCAGTTTTCTATGATAATGAACCTTAATTGGGTTTAAAACAAACACATTTTCAGAGCTGAATCATTTCTCTCTAATGGCTTTCAGATGGTGTTTCTGGTTGAGTTTGGTTTCCAATCTAAAAGTCATTTTTGTTTCATTAAAAGGAAACAGAGTATGTATCATAATTCTTGTTAATAAGGTTTTGTAATAAACTTTTTGTATGCTTCTTGTTTGGCCAATTATTTTGTCAATATAAAAACATTATAGACCTTAATGTGACCTCGTAATCTTCTCTTTACGGCACAATATGGAAGTAAAGATCTGATGCTTGTTCGGTTTCGTCGCATCTGTAAAAAGAGGTGAAACTTGACAACAAAAATTCAAATAAAGCATCATGCAATGCATAACATCAGTTTTCAAGTTTTCGGGGAGAAAGGAAAGCGATTGAGAACTGATTTCTGTCTGCTAAACCCAACTTTAGTTTCGACTCTCAGAGTTGCGTTTCTGCATTCAAAACTGGGCATCGATGTTTCAGTCCAAAGTTGGAACATCTCAGCTGGGCTACGCTTGTGCACCAGGAGGATGGTGTGATTCGCACAGGGTTTCTTGAGCTCGTTCTTGGGGAAGTCAAAGGTAAGGAAGGCAGGGTGGTGGATAGGGTACACTCCCAGTCTTTGAAGACACATGCCCAGATAGACATCATCAATGGGGAACAGGTGAACCTTTTGTGACACCTCCAAAAGCCTATGGGCCAGAGAACCAGAGTAAACCACCCCCCCTCCACCAGGATATGACGGGTAAGTCCCTTTAAAGAAGCTCTCCGGAATGTAGTACTTACTCCCATTGGAGCGTATAGGTGATGCGTTGTTTATCACGTCCCCCACAACAAACGTCTCCATTTTATTTGGCCGCCTGGATCCATTTGAGAAGTTTTCATTTGCCTCCTCGGCCAGCAGATAGTTTAGGAGAGCAGGCGTCCTCACAAAGATATCATCATCACCTTTAAAAATGAAGCGGGCATGTGGGCATCGCCTTGAGAACCAGTCCCAGAACAGCACATCCTTCAGGGTGAGGTTAAATAACGTGTCCATGAAATCCCATTGGATGATGTCACCATATTTATCACTCTCTAATTGCAATTTCTCTTCAATATGCAAGTCTTTGGACTTCCCCAGAAGGAAGACCCTCCGAACAAGCCTTTGCCGCCCACCTCGGCTTTTTATTCTTCCTGAACGCCCCCAAGTTTCTCTTATCGCTTCTCTGTTCATGAAATCCGGAGGCTGAGCTTTGATAGCCAGGAGCAACATTGGTGCCCGATTCTTTGCTAGCGGACCACCATCACAAACATCTAAAGGATCTATTACCAAGGGATATTCTCGACAGTGCATGCTGGTCACAAAATCTTTTATCTGCGATGGTAGACTGAAGAAATCTGGCATTGTATTGTTAATCTCATAGTCTGGAGAGCATCCATTCCCACTTCTTCTGGACCTTTCTGTTTTGTAAGAAATACCGGGTGGGTTTGCAGCCAGATGTGGATTTAGGATGGGGTTATAGTGGGAATCTATCATAAACTGGATGATGTTCCATAGTGCTCCACTGTTTAGCTCGCTTCTCCAGAAAGATTTCACAGGATGGGGAGCCAGATCTCTGGAGTGGTTGAGACCACTGGCAGTAAAGTGTTTCTGCTGCACAGGATGAACACCAGGTGCACCGTGTGTCATGATATAGATCAGAACCATGCAGACATAGATGTAGATTGGGATCAGCAGTATGCACGGCGAAATGATGAACAGGATTCTCCAGCGGAACCGACACGAAGCCATATACTGAGGAAAAGAACATTTAAAGTTAAAACGGACCATCAAAATTGACCGTTTTATCTCGAATCACTCAGACTGTCAACACAGGTGTGACTAGTATGCAGCCTAATTAAAGATTAGTTAACTTGAAGTGTACTATTTTAAAACAACTAATTTTCTACTAAGTACATCACTTTGAAATTAATTTTTGATATATTTTAGCTTACCTTAAGGGCATCCAAGATGTAGGTGTCTTTGTTTCCGCAGTAGTTTCAATTTTGATATTTTTAGGTCAAACCGTTCTTGTCTGTCAGGTCTATGATCACCACCTCAAAGAGCATGCACAGAGAAGACCAAATTAAACATGATTTAATGACTTGAAACAAAGACAACTACATCTTGGAAGCCCTTGAAGTAAGCTGAAACACATCGAAAATTACTTTCAAAGTGAACTATCCCTTTAAATTGTAGTAAAGTATAACTTAAAGTTTATTTAGTGTACTTTTGTGTACTAAATTGGACCAACTTCAAGTAGTATACTTTAATTAATTATATTAAAGTGTACTTTTATTTGAAAATGACAAGTAAGTACATTACAAATTAATTAGAGTGTCTAGAGTGTCAACGTAAGCAATATACCATAAGTGTATATATTTTAATTTATTAAGTTGTGAATAAAAATATAGGCTCATTAATACATTGGCTTATTCCAAATGCTACAAATTGCATACTTTGTCTTCATTAACAAATGTACATTATTAGACAAATAAACTTAGCTAGTTGTAAAAAATACTATTGTATACTATAATGTGTTTTGAAAGTACTTCCAATGCATTGTTACAATGATCATTTCTAGCAGTTAAAATATAGGCTACCTAAAATATATTTTTTAGTAAAGTGCAAATAAATAAACTTTTAAAAAAGAAACAGAATTTTTCACTTCAAGTATATTTTTCTAAAATATATTGTTAGAAAATATACCAAAGTGTGCTAAAAGTTGAATTGTGAAAATAGTTAAAAGCACGATGCAAAATATTTTTAATATATTTAAAGATAATGCCATTTTCGTTAGTATATTTGCAATGTACAACGGAAAAATAAATATAAAAATGTAAAAAGCGAATATACACTAAAGTATAATTTTTTTCACTCGCTAGTTTTAATGAAACAAAACCATCGTGTGGGGAAAAAAATAATTATCTGAACCCCAAGTGGATTTACACAAACTGAGAAAGTCAAAATTTCAGGATATGCCCCGCTCTTCCCTATACTTATTGTACATTTGTTTTATTAAAATATTTTAAAATTAAATAAAAACCAAGGTGAGACTGCAGTTTTTCACATTCCTCGTGCTACTCTAAAATATTAAGGTAATCCACTACAATAGTTTTAATTCTCTCTTAATTATTTTATTGCTCCAACAACGAAATGAAACTTATATTTAGACTTACCACTATTCTGTTAAGTAGCCAAGGCGTATTTTTATGATGAATTTCACGTCATTCACGGAATAATAGGCCATACACATAAATAATGTACACGGAAAATAAAATGATATTATATGGATCAAGTGAAAACGTCTAATATCCAAACAAACCAAGAAGTAAGGTAAATTGTGTGTCGAGTCCTGCTGAGCGAGAGAATTGACCTCAGGTGTGTGAGGCCACACCCATTGATAGAGTTGCATAAGATAACAGATGCAGGCCAAGGGCTAGTTGTCACACGATTCACTAGTATATTTCTCATGTTTTCAAAAGTCAAATTCTATAAACACAAACCTTGTCTTGGGTACCTAAAAACAGGTGCAACCATGGACAGTAACCAACATGAAATTAATTTCTCAAAAATAAATAAATATGTTAATTAGGCCTAATTGTAGTTTTGATCTCAATATGTTTTTGTTTCATTTAAATCCTTTTATTTTTTCTTTTTTTTTTTTATAGATATATAGCAACCTCCACTAAACCCCGCCCTGCAATCCCCACTGATTATTGTAATAGCCTATATAAACACATGACACCACCCTGTCTCAGACAAGAGTTATCTTGGCTCATTTGACAGCTGTTTTTATGTTGCAGTTTAATTTACATAATGTTTGATGTTGTTTGACAAGTGTTGCGAGTTGACATCATGACTTGTTTCAGAGATCAAGGCTGTATTACCCAAAAGCATCATAAGCCTAAATTGAATTCAGAAGAAATATGCTTTTCATCAGTGACGATAAAATTATGAGGTTATGAGCTCACCACTCACCAAACCTTCTGGAACCAATCATGAGTAATGTGTTCTCATATTTTCTCGAGAAAACAAGCCCACAACCACAAATACTACACTCACCTGAAGAATTCTTAGGAACACCTGTTCAATTTCTCATTAATGCAATTTAATTAAAACAAATCACATGGCAGTTGCTTCAATGCATTTAGGGGTGTGGTCCTGGTCAAGACAATCTCCTGAACTCCAAACTGAATGTCAGAATGGGAAAGAAA
Source organism: Pimephales promelas (assembly GCF_016745375.1). Next base: position 2,887,669 of record NW_024121543.1, on the reverse strand, counting down.
GGTGATTTAAGCAATTTTGAGCGTGGCATGGTTGTTGGTGTCTGAGTATTTCACAATCTGCTCAGTTACTGGGATTTTCACGCACAACCATTTCTAGGGCTTACAAAGAATGGTGTGAAAAGGGAAAAAACATCCAGTATGCAGCAGTCCTGTAGGCGAAAATGTCATTTTGATGCTAGAGGTCAGAGGAGAATGGGCCGACTGATTCAATGGGCTATATGCACGCATAAATTCCGCATTTGACGCAAGGATGCTCGTCCATTTCCGGTTGTGGAGATTAAAGCGGAGGAAAACCGAGGAAAACGGGATTATGGCAGAGTATTTAAAATTTACTGTCCTCCAGTCTTTGAAATGAAACGTACATATGTTTAGATGTAATTTTATATATAGTTATATTTATTTAATATAATTTTAAAAAGAAGCATAAACACAACGAGGGGTGTCTGTTATATCTGTTTTTGTGACTAACGTTTCTTTAGTATAACCATGGAGTATAAAATTCATTATAAATTCTCGGTATTGCATTGGACTCTACGATCGGCGGAAGTTATCGAGCATCCCTAATGCTTCACCGGAAATACCGCCGTGCATAGAGCCCATTTACAAGAGCTCACTAAAATTGGACAGTTGAAGACTGGAAAAATGTTGCCTGGTCTGATGAGTCTCGATTTCTGTTGAGACATTCAGATGGTCGAGTCAGAATTTGGCATAAACAGAATGAGAACATGGATCCATCATGCCTTGTTACCACTGTGCAGGCTGGTGGTGTAATAGTGTAATGGTTTTCTTGGCACACTTTAGGCCCCTTAGTGCCAATTGGGCATCGTTTAAATGCCACAGACTACCTGAGCATTGTTTCCGACCATGTCCATCCCTTTATGGCCCTTTATCCTCTGATGGCTAAATCCAGCAGGTTAATGCACCATGTCACAAAGCTTGAATCATTTCAAATTGGTTTCTTGAACATGAAAATGAGTTCACTGTACCAAAATGGCCCCTACAGTCACCAGATCTCAACCCAAGAATAGAGCATCTTTGGGATGTGGTGGAACGGGAGCTTCGTGCCCTGGATGTGCATCCCACAAATCTCCATCAACTGCAAGATGCTATCCTATCAATGTGGGCCAACATTTCTAAAGAATGCTTTCAGCATCTTGTTGAATCAATGGCATGTAGAATTAAGGCAGTTCTGAAGGTGAAATTTGGCCAAACACAGCATTAGTATGGTGTTCCTAATAATCCTTTTGAGGCCCTCTATTCAGCTAAGCTGCAGCGCCTTTTGATGAAGACTGCCCCATTTCTGGCTTTAGCACCCGTCAATTACGTGAGTGACCTGCAGGCCCTCTTGGTGAGTGCATCCTGCCTTAAGTTTGGGCCAAACTGCAAGCCGAAGCATGGCTATGTACGGTACCTTAAGTGCTCTCCACTCTGTTCAGAGCACAGGTCATTATTCTCTCTGCTCTCTCCTCTTTGCAAGATGAGCAGTCCTTATACCTACTCTGCCCAGTCTGGACTCCTCAGAGTACATGTTGAGCGCTCTAGCCATTTCTGACAATCAGAACAGCTTTTTATGTGCTTCGGACGACACACTAAGGTGCTGCCGGTTACAAAGCGAAGACTATCTTGTTGGATAGTGTACGCAATGAAACTTATGCGATGGCTTAGCATGGACCATTCTTCAGTGTCCATTCTTGACATCTGTGTGGTGATCGGATAGTCCTCGCAGTCTTTGTCAGGTTCCATAACTTGGACTTCTCTGCCCTTCAGGCACAAATCCTGTCTGCTTAAGCAAGTCTTGGACTTCTGTGGGGTTTAGTCTGCTTAGGGCATTATGCCTCATACTGGGCATGCCTCATATCAAGGGCTTTGGCCTCATGGCCTGAGCCTAGCTATTCTAAGCAATTTCTTGCCTTGCACTCGGTATTTTTCAGCCTAGTATTGTCCATGAATTGCCTGTTTAGTGGCCTGGACTTGAGTGCCCTAGGGCTGGGCTCTGGGCTCACAGGATGGGCTTCCGTTCTGCATTTGTTGCACGGAGATAATGGAATGCGTTCCCCAAAGCTTTAGCAACTGACACAATCCGAGTGAACCATATTGAAGGGAACCTTGGTTCACTAGCATTGCATAGCTGGCCATGCTACCGCACTTGATTCAATGCTTAAAAAATTAAACTGAAAATGACAACTATGGAGACCCATACTCAGAATTTGTCATTCAACCCATCCAAGTTGGTGCACAAACATTAGGAGCAGTCACCCTGAACATACACACACTGCCTCAAGGGTACCTCAGTCCTTTCCTGCCGGTGTTGAGAATTGAACCCGCAAACTTCGGGTTACCAGTCTGACTCTAATCACTAAGCCATGACTGCCCCTAATGCTTGCTACTCCTTAGATTCTGATGAAATGCATTCATCACTGACTTTGTGATTTAACCTCTCTATTTCAGAGAAACATGAGTCCCCCAAGGAGTAACTGAGATGTTTTCTAGTTACATATTTATTTTCTTCCGAAATATCAGCAATAACTTCATGCAAGTATCCTCTGTGTATGTGTTCAGTGCATTCATCTGACTTCAAAAGTTTTTGCAAATTCATTGCTCTTTTTGGGCTTAGGACTTTATAATACTTTCCAAGCACCTTTATCTCTAAATTTCAAGGAACAGATGACTCCTCATGATATGATCCAGTCCTGTAACCAAACAGACACAGAAGAAGACTCTCAGAAGACACTCTCTGATATTAAAATAAGTTGTTAAACAATATAGGTTTTTCCAATGGCCAATTGTAAAAATTGTACCTTCAGTCCTCTCTAAAATTGAACATGTGGTTGGTTGCATCCCTGATGCAACTCCTTAAGTTCTGTCAATGAAGAATGTTGTTCCCCTGAAAATATGTTATTTTAAAGACACAAAAACTTGATCTTCCAATGAAATGCAAAATTCTCTTCACGGCATGATATGGATCTGCCACTACTTCTATTTTATCACAACTTAAATGTGTTAAAAAGATTGCAAATTACAAATGTTTATACAAAAGTAAAATCAATGGATAACATTATTTCTTCAAGTGTTAAAAAAAAGTATCATCTGAGCTCAACTCTACGTAGTGTCGACTCTCAGAGTTGCGTTTCTGCATTCAGAACTGGGCATCGATGTTTCGGTCCAAAGTTGGAACATCTCAGCTGGGCTACGCTTGTGCACCAGGAGGATGGTGTGATTCGCACAGGGTTTCTTGAGCTCGTTCTTGGGGAAGTCAAAGGTGAGGAAGGCAGGGTGGTGGATAGGGTACACTCCCAGTCTTTGAAGACACATGCCCAGATAGACATCATCAATGGGGAACAGGTGAACCTTTTGTGACACCTCCAAAAGCCTATGGGCCAGAGAACCAGAGTAAACCACCCCCCCTCCACCAGGATATGACGGGTAAGTCCCTTTAAAGAAGCTCTCCGGAATGTAGTACTTACTCCCATTGGAGCGTATAGGTGATGCATTGTTTATCACGTCCCCCACAACAAACGTCTCCATTTTATTTGGCCGCCTGGATCCATTTGAGAAGTTTTCATTTGCCTCCTCGGCCAGCAGATAGTTTAGGAGAGCAGGCGTCCTCACAAAGATATCATCATCACCTTTAAAAATGAAGCGGGCATGTGGGCATCGCCTTGAGAACCAGTCCCAGAACAGCACATCCTTCAGGGTGAGGTTAAATAACGTGTCCATGAAATCCCATTGGATGATGTCACCATATTTATCACTCTCTAATTGCAATTTCTCTTCAATATGCAAGTCTTTGGACTTCCCCAGAAGGAAGACCCTCCGAACAAGACTTTGCCGCCCACCTCGGCTTTTTATTCTTCCTGAACGCCCCCAAGTTTCTCTTATCGCTTCTCTGTTCATGAAATCCAGAGGCTGAGCTTTGATGGCCAGGAGCAACATTGGTGCCCGATTCTTTGCTAGCGGACCACCATCACAAACATCTAAAGGATCTATTACCAAGGGATATTCTCGACAGTGCATGCTGGTCACAAAATCTTTTATATGCGTTGGTAAACTGAAGAAATCTGCCATCGTATTGTTAATCTCATAGTCTGGAGAGCATCCATTCCCACTTCTTCTGGACCTTTCTGTTTTGTAAGAAATACCGGGTGGGTTTGCAGCCAGATGTGGATTTAGGATGGGGTTATAGTGGGAATCTATCATAAACTGGATGATGTTCCATAGTGCTCCACTGTTTAGCTCGCTTCTCCAGAAAGATTTCACAGGATGGGGAGCCAGATCTCTGGAGTGGTTGAGACCACTGGCAGTAAAGTGTTTCTGCTGCACAGGATGAACACCAGGTGCACCGTGTTTCATGACATGGAGACATAGATGTAGATTGGGATCAGCAGTATGCACGGCGAAAAGATGAACAGGATCCTCCTCAAGCGGTATCGACACAGACATGAAGCCATATACTGAAGAAAAGAACATTTAAAGTTAAATGGACCATAAATGTATGTGTATATATATATATATATATATATCAATAGCGTTTATATCAAACCCCTTTCACACAGCTGGTTGATGGGAAATTGCCAGAGCGCCTTCTGTGTGAACGCAAACACGACCTGAGATTGATGCCAGGATCGATGCTAGGTTGAGGACCTAGTAACATTGCCGTGTTCATGCACGCTGTGTGAACAAAAGCCGTAATCAATGCCGTGTGGTAATGATGACGCTAAAGTGAAGCGAAAGCAGGCTAGTGAAATGATATGTAATGCGTAAAACTTAAGACGCTGCTGAGACGTTACATGTCACGTCGATGTCACGTGTCTTTACGGGATTTTTACGGGTTGTGTGTGAACGCACTCCCTGATTCCGGAAATTCACTGGCAGTGTGAATGAACCAAAATCAAACGAACCCGGGTCAAATCCCGGGTCACTTTATCTGTGTATTTTCCGGAATCTCTGTGTGAAAGGGGCTAATGACGCAGACCGTCAACACAGGTGTCTATAGTATTTATTATACAAGATTACTCAGACTTTAGTAAAAATCAACAAAAAAATACCCATGGAAACTCCAAAGTTTCCACCAAAATACCACAATGATTAATTCATTAATGTGGACTTTCTTCTTCAGACAGTGTAAGAATCTTTCAAAGTGTTTTAATAATAATAATATTAATAACAATTATCATTACCAATTTAGTGGTGGCCAGGGGGAAGCACATAACACTTATGATCGAATCAGAGAAAAAAAAAAGTATATTTCACACTAAACTGTTTTACTCTAAATCAGATTTTATTTTAATACATAATTAGCCTATTATACGTTTATTTTATTAAAACTGATTTAAGTTTCAAAAAATAATTAAATGTAAAACAAAACTAAAAATAAACATTTTAACAGAAAAAAACGATATGAGACTGCAGCTTTAACTTAATTTCCCACTAATGCTGCTCCATAAAAGGACTGAAATACACTATCGTTTTCTGTCTTTTTGATCATTTTATTGTTCCAACAACGAAACGAAAACAAAGCTGCAGTTACTTAAACTACTAATAATTAGACTTAAGACTTACCACTTTTTTTTTTTTTTTTTGGTTATGTTTTTGATGATGAACTAGGCATCGTTTGATGATGAATTCACACAATATTACTCGTAATATAAATAATGTATACGGAAAATAAAATAAAATTATATTATATGGATCAAGTGAAAACGTCTAATATCCAAACAAACCAAGAAATAAGGTAAATTTCCCAGTGTGTCGAGTCCTGCTGAGCGCGTGAAGTGATCTCAGGTGTGTGCGTGTGTGAGGCCACGCCCACGAGTCAGTTGCATGAATATAACAGATAAACTGGCCGGGGGGGGGGGGGGGGGGGTAGTTGTCACACTTTTTACTCTGGATTAGAGAATGTTTCTCTTATTTTTAAAAGTCAAATTCTATAGACACAAACCTTAAAGTCTTGAGTATCTAAAAACTATGGAACAGGAAAACCATGGACAACAGCCAACATGTCATTTCATGAAAATAAATAAACAAATCTGCATTAAGTTTTCTGACCTCAACGTTAGTTTAACGTTAAGTTTAAAACTATTTTTTAGATACAGCAACCTTCACTCATGACACCAAGCCCTGAAATCCCCAATTAATTATTATGTAAACACACATATGATTTCCACCATATATGTATCAGATATTTTTTGCAGACAAGAGTTCTCCGACTCATTCGACAGCTGTTGTTGTGTGTTGTGATTTAATGTACACAATGCTTGATGTTGTTTGACAAGTGTTGCGAGTTGACATGAATTGCATGGCCTATTGTTTCACAGATCTGATGATTTCTGCATTACAAAACAATATCATTCATTTTGATTAGAATCTAGAATTCAGAATGAAATGCTTTTCATCAGTGTACTGATAAAATGAGTGTGAGCTCACCTGAAACATTCTGTATGGAAACATTCATGAGTAAAACACTCTCTTCTTCTCTCTGGGAAACTCACCCATAGTTGTCTTCAGGCTGCTTGTTGAGAAATGTGTTACATATCAAACATATTTTGATAAATTATCACCACAAAAAAAAACGTTCTTTGACAGTCTTGGTCGAACAAGTTGAGCAGGTTGAGTGGAGGTCCGGGTCTTCAAAAGCCTTATTCACCCTTACACAAAATGAAGACCTCTTAAATCAGAGCAGAAAGTCATGGCATTAAATGTTGCATGCATTGCAAAAATGAATTTCTTCCTCCGTATATTTTTTTCAACACAAGTATCTAAACATCTTTGAATAATGATACATTTACTTAAGATGCAAACGTATTGGAAAATGAAACAAAAACGTGTTTAGTTTATGCTTAAAAGAAGAAGACATATCTGTCAATGAGTTATGAAAACTTCCATTTGAATTAAGTTTTTCTGAGCACATTGGCAGATATTTGTTCTTGTTTTAAGCCTAAAACTCACTTCATTTTGATTAATTTCACAGACTTCATATTTTTTGTTATTTTGTATCTCCAGTAAATGCATATTGATTATGATATATATATACACACATATTTTTTAACATCTAATCAGTATTGTTACTAATGTCAGTTAGTAAGCACTGAAAGCATTGACATTTTATTTAAATAAAATATTATGTAACTGGTATACATGTAGTTATAGCTTTAATATACTAGTTTGGGCTTTATAGCCTATGTTTAAAACATTATTTATTAAAAAAAATATATTTAATATTAGAAATATTCCCAAAGTGTCTTAAATCCAATGAAGAAATATTGTTCACCTGAAAGTGTTAAAAGGGTTGCAAATACATTGTCAGCATTTTGTTTTTCTAGCATTTCTTTTTCTCCCGAAATATCAGCAATAACTTTATGTAAGTATCCTCCGTGTATGTGTTCAGTGCATTCAAACGTTTCAAAACTTTTTTTGTGTCGAGGACGTGAGAGTACTTTTATCTCTAAATATCAAGGAACAAATGACTCCTAATGATATGATCCAGGCCTGATATTAAAATAAGTTGTTGATCAATACATGTTTTTCAATAGCCAATTGTTACCTTCAGTCCTCTCTAAAATTGAACGTTTGGTTGCATCCCTGGTGCAACTCCTTAAAAAGTTCTGTCAATGTTGTTCCCCTGAAAATACAGCATGTTATTATAAAGGCACAAATCATTCAGCAACAACAAAAAAGAGAAAAGAACCAGACATACATCCCGATGACTTCATTTTTTAAAATGGTAGGAATTAAGATTTATTTTTTTTCTCCATATGAACAAGTGGTTTGATTTTATTTTTAATTTTTTTTTACAAGTACTATTTTTTGAGAAAACTTGCAAAAATTTCTAGCATATTCCAAGTCAAGAATGAACATGAAAAAAAAGGAGATTTATTGCTGAATGTCAAATGAAAACTACACTTTCACCGTGTGAATACGACTCAGTTGCTGCGGTTACCATGCACCCATCTATCTGAACCACTAGAACATGCAGAGGGAGGGACGCCTTCACAGGCAGAGAGGAAGAACAGAAGAAACAGAGAGTAAAACAGGAAGAAAATCAATCCTTGAAGACGAGTGGTGCTTTAAACGACTGTGTGCACAGAATGAATCTTGAGAATGTGTGTGTGTGTGTGCATTTGCGTGTGTGCGCGAGTGTAAGTGTGTGGCTAACGGGGTTGTCTTCTCAAATGTAGTTGTAGGTTGCTGGGCTCTGGAAGGAGGGGTTTACACTCGATAAACCACCTAGAGTAGCACGTCTAGTAGCCGTACACGCATAGCTTCGACTTGCATACAGCACGGACTTGGAACGACCCCACCGGACAAAAAACGAAACAAAACAAGAAAGAAAAGCCGGCAAAACATGGAGCGTTCGCAGACAAACACACCTGGTCGTATCGTTCCTCGCAGTCTTTCCATCATGACGCAGACACGACGGGCAGGAATGGATCTGTTTCATGACTAATGCAGATTTCGATGAAAAGTCCTGAGACACAGTGCGGCTTAAAGCTGCTGGCATAGGAATGGGAACGTGTGGGAGAGAGATGTAGGTCCGTGTAGGCTAGAATCAGGCTGGATTGGTTCCTCCGCAGGCCAACGACTACACAAGGAAGGAAGGTTACAGTGCAATGAGCTCGTGTCACCACTAGGGGGTCCGGTTGAACCCATTAGCGCTAGCCCGGTGGTCACGTAACTGAGCTCCCTTTCGACAAAGCCAACATCCTAAAAAGAGTACAAGCATACGTACCGTATATACACACTCACAACAACACGCACACGCGCTCGAAACGTTAACCTGAAGACGAACACAACGCGAACGCACAAACGGAACGTGTTCTTGCACGAAACTGCGCGGACAAAGACACGTACACGTACACTGAGGTTCGACGATACTCTCACGCACACGGACAGAAGTGTAAACACATTCATTGGACGTACGGACCACCGTTTTGAAAACCCTGAACACCAGGGCCGATACAGCGACCCAGCGTCATGCCCTGTGAACTCCTGCGTACCTCTGTTTCCATGGAAACAATATGCGACGACCAGTTGAGAGAAAAGAAAACGGAATAGTCGAACGCAGACGGCGGTTATGCGCGCGCGTGAACCCTACTCATGTAAACAAACACCTTACACAGAAGTGATTTGATATTGCATGGTGTCTGAATAATATCACAGTTCAAATGGGGAGATCCTGAACGAACGAAACAAACGAACAAAGAAAGAACGCGTCTATAAAACCCAAGAGTCTGTTCTTAAGAAAGGCTACAAAAATTCAACTGAACCTCCCTCGTCGGCAAACAGCAAAAGGCACCACAATATTATTCTATGTCTAACTCGTGAAAAAATTTGCACGTAATTCTTCTTCGTAATGCTGTAAATCAAAAAAAGGAATTACATATAAATAGTTTTCCCCCTATAAAAAAAGTCTTTGCTGCTAGCTAGTAGACAATTTTTGCTGAAATGAAAATAAATATTTCATTTGTTTAGAATATCTGTCATATAAAATAAAAAATATTTCTCATAGGTGCAGGTCTATAGCATATCGTTTGTTTTTCGCGCCCTGTCCTCGCTCTCGTCGCTCTTTCTTAAAGGGGTGCATTGTCCGGTCTGGACCGCGACTGCGACAGTTTGTTGGCCTGCACGGTGCCACGGGAGCCGGAGCGCCCCGTGTTGCTGAAAGTCCGCGTGTCGTTGGGTCGGTAGATGGTGGCCGGTTCAGTGGCGTTCATGTTCTGCATACTGAGAAACGGCGTGCTCTCGCCGTGTCCGAGGTCGCCGACCTCGTCGTCCTCCCACTCGCTGTCCGAGAGGCAGCTTTGAGAGCTGTAGTTCCTGGGGTCCGGGGCCCGCTGGGACACGTGCCCGTTGAGCCGCGACCTCCTGCGCCAGTGCCGCCCGCTGCCCTTCTTCTGCTGCTCTCGGGAGGACATGTACTCCTGCGTGGTCTCGTAATCCTCGTCGTCCACGAAGCGGTACGGGCTGGACGGGAGCGAGCCGGTGCTGTCCGCCGCGTAATACGGCCGCCGGGACCGCCGGTAGCGGTGCAGGAGGGGCTGGTCGTCGTCCATGGCGGCGGTGGCGGCGGCGGCGGGCGGCAGGGAGAGGGCGTGGCTGGCGTTGGGCGTGGTGATCTGAAAGGTAGGCACCTGCGGGGGCAGTGAGGAGTGAAAGTCCACCGGAGAAAGACGCGCCGGCGTGGTCAGAGCGGACACGTACCTGTGGAGATGCAGGAAAACACACACTACGGTTCAAAGGTCTCTTATGCTCAACAAGGCTGAATTTATTCCATCAAAAACATTGTGTAACATTAGTACTATTGAAATTGAAGGAGTAGTTCACTTTTTAACGTTAAAAAACGTTTGCTGATAATTTACTCACCCCCATGTCATCCAAGATGTCCATGTCATTCTTTCTTCAGTCGAAAAGAAATTAAGGTTTTTGATGAAAACATTCCAGGATTTTTCTCCATATTATGCACTTCAATGGGAACCAAACGGTTCAAGGTCCAAAAGACAGTTTCAGTGCAAACTGTTCAAAGGCTTTAAACGATTTGAGAAGATGAATAAGGGTCTTATCAAGCGAAACAATTGCTCATTTAAAAAAAATAAAAATAAAAAAGTTTAAGTTTTATAAGCTCAAACACTTACCTTGCTCTGTTCTGTGATGCGCGTTCGTGACTCTCCTGTTCGAACTCATTCATCAAAATGAAAAAATCTTTTCCCGAGTCCCATTTTGTTCGTTGAATGAAACAAATGACTCGAAAAAAGATTCGAACAGGAGAGTCACGAAACGCGCATCACAGAACAGAGCAAGGCGACCATTTGTGCTCATAAAACTTTTTTATTTTTATTTTTTTTCTTAAATGAGCGATCGTTTCGCTTGATAAGACCCTTATTCATCGTCTGGAATCGTTTAAAAACCTTTGAACAGTTTGCACTGAAACTGTCTTTTAGACCTTGAATGGTTTGGTTCCCATTAAAGTGCATTATATGAAGAAAAATCCTGGAATGTTTTCATCAAAAACATTAATTTCTTTTCGACTGAAGAAAGAATGACATGGACATCTTGGATGACATGGGGGTGAGTAAATTATCAGCAAACGTTTTTTTAAAAGTGAACTGTTTTTTTGAATTTCTATTAAAATGTTATTTATTCCTGTGATGCAAAGCTGAATTATCAGCATCATTACTCCAGTCTTCAGTGTCACATGATCCTTCAGAGATCAGGAAACATTTATTATTATTACCAGTGTTTTGTTGAAACCATAAGACATTAAATTCAGTATTTTTGATACTTAAATGAACAGCATTTATTTGAAACCTTTTGTAACATGAATGCATTTACTGTCACATTTGATCAATTTAATGCATTCTTGGTGAATAAAAGTGTTAAAGGGTTAGTTCACCCAAATATCCTGTCATCATTTACTCACCCTCAAGTTGTTCTAGACCTGCACAAACTTCTTTCTTCTGTTGAACACAAAGGAAGATATTTTGAGGAATGTTGGGAACCAGACAGTTGATGGATCCTATTGACTTTCCATAGAATACAAAAAAACTAAATACTGTGGAAGTCAATGGGGACCAGAAACTGTTTGTTTACCAACCATCTTCAAAATATCTTCTTTTGTGTTCAGCAGAAAAAAGAAATGAATAAAGTTTTATGGAACAACTTGATTGTGAGTAGCCTAAATGATGACAGAATTTAAATTCTTTTGTGAACTGTCCCTTTAACACTTAAAAAAAATCTTACTGACCTCAAACTTCTCAATAGACCGAAAGTGTACATCTACTGCATGGTAAAATTTATATAAAGATGAATAATCAATTAGAATGATAGCGTCAAATATGAACAGATAATAATACTGTAAATGCAAATAATGCAAAAGCATTTAAGTAAACATTTTTTTTCTGAATCAGCCTGTTTACATGAACCATCCAACCAAAACAATTCATGAAATTGAATGCAACCTTAATGGGTTAAAAAACAACAACTGTGTAGTAGAGCTTTGCAACACTACACTGCTATATGCAACAGATGAGGAACATGTGAAAGTTAAGCTACTGCCACTGAAAGCTATCTGAGATCTGCTTATCTTGTGCTATGGTTCAACACCAAATATCAAATTGCTGATAAAAAGAACCTTGCGAACTTCCTTGTGTGATTTAACCGAAAGGACACACAGCATTCTTTTATTTGACTACAAATATGCACAGTGACTTTATGCGTGATGGTGAACAGCTCTTATCTGTCGTTCCAGTGCTTCCTCGTTCTCTCACCTGTCACTGTGAGGCGAGTCCCGCAGAGAGTCGTAAGAGTCTCCGTACTGTAGGGGGCAATGTGTGGCATCAGGATAACCACAGTATGCTGCACGCCGGGCACGAGCCTCCATACACGCTGGGCTGCTGCATTTACTGGTGCCGACAGAGGAGGAGAGCGCCCCCGACTGGCAGTCAGAGTGGATGCTGTCCGTCCGCTCCATACTCCATGTGCGCTCCTCGTGCCTGACACGCAGCAAAAAGGGAAGTTCAAAAGATGTGAGAGAAGCATATGTAAGGGGTATACATATATGCACAACTGTGCTCAAAATTAATAATAATAAATGTTTCTTGAGCAGCAAATCAGCATATTAGAGTGATTTCTGAAGGATCATGTGACACTGAAGACTGGAGTAATAATAATGAAAATTCAGCATTGATCACACACTCTCAGAAAAAAGGTACGAAAGCCGTCACTGGGACTGTACCTTTTCAAAAGGTAAACTTTTGTCCATTTTAGGTGCTAATATGTACATTTTAAGCGTTGATATGTACATTTAGGTGCTAATACATTTTAAGTGTTGATATGTACATTTAGGTGCTAATATGTACATTTTAAGTGTTGACATGTACATTTAGGTGGTAATATATAAATTTTTTGTGTTGATATGTACATTTAGGTGCTAATATGTACATTTAAAGGGTTGATATGTACATTTTAGGTGCTAATATGTACCTTTAAGGTACCAATATGCACCCTTTAGGTACAAAAGTGTACCTTTTGAAAAGGTACAGCCCCAGTGACAACTTTTGTACCTTTTTTCTGAGAGTGAAGGAATACATTTCAGTTTTTGATCGAATAAATTCAGCCTTGGTGAGCATTAGAGACTGAACTAACCCCCCCCCCCAGTTTTCATGTGTATATATTCCTTTATAGACTTTAATGAATACATTTTATATATATGGGAAACATTGTACATTGTACACTGTTTTGTTAGTTGGGCTGGTAAATTAACAAATAAATAGACAGATGGCCTGAAACAATATAAGTCAAGGATCAATATATAGATATATAATGACAGAGGAATAAAAGTAAGTACCGGTGACTGGAAGCGTGAGAGGCTGTGGTGGTGTGGTGGGATCGTGACGACATTCGGCTGCCCGAGAAATTGCCTGATGTCTCTGTTCCGTGTCGTACTACTCGTTCAGTTGCGGGGACGTTTTTAGATATATACTGCAATAAAACAAGTTGCTTTCACACTTCAGTCCTAACCAAATCTGAAGAACGCTTGCGTCATCAATGTGAGCACCACAGGAATTAAGAAATTAAAAAAATATATAATCAAACAATCACAAATTTATGGTCCACGCCAAAAGCCTACAGGTTAATAGCAACATTATACAAAAGCAATCTGCATGAGAACAATTAGTGCATTATCATGCCTTTAATGACTAAATCCTCAGAATATGTAAATGAATATATCAGCATACAGGAAATGAGATGCAGACAGACTCACATCCACCATGGGGATTTCCTCAGGACCAGGGCCAGGATGGTTGGGGCCGTTGGCTAGCATGCGGTTCGGATGCTCCGCACACATGTTTTGGTGCAGGTGGTTATGCATCTTCTTCCTTTGTTTCCTGAAGAAAGATGAAATCTGATCTGTGATCTACTGTATAACACTACAGACTCTGAAACTTTTGAAACTTACAAAAGTTATACTTGGATTTTTATGGATAGATGTTTGTTTTACTAATTGGAAAATATTATCATTTAGTTTGTATACAAACCCAATTCCATAAAAGTTGGGACACTGTACAAATTGTGAATAAAAACAGAATGCAATGATGTGGAAGTTTCAAATTTCAATATTATATTTAGAATACAACATAGATGACATATCAAATGTTGAAAGTGAGACATTTTGAATTGCCATGCCAAATATTGGCTCCTTTTGGATTTCATGAGAGCTACAAATTTCAAAAAAGTTGGGACAGGTAGCAATAAGAGGCCAGAAAAGTTAAATGTACATATAAGGAACTGCTGGAGGACCAATTTGCAACTTATTAGGTCAATTGGCAACATGATTGGGTATAAAAAGAGCCTCTCAGAGTGGCAGTGTCTCTCAGAAGTCAAGATGGGCAGAGGATCACCAATTCCCCCAATGCTGAGGCAAAAAATAGTGGAGCAATATCAGAAAGGAGTTTCTCAGAGAAAAATTGCAGAGTTTGAAGTTATCATCATCAACAGTGCATAATATCATCCAAAGATTCAGAGAATCTGGAACAATCTCTGTGCATAAGGGTCAAGGCCGGAAAACCATACTGAATGCCCGTGATCTTCGGGCCCTTAGACGGCACTGCATCACACACAGGAATGCTACTGTAATGGAAATCGCAACATGGGCTCAAGAATACTTCCAGAAAACATTGTCAGTGAACACAATCCACCGTGCCATTCACCGTTGCCGGCTAAAGCTCTATAGGTCAAAAAAGAAGCCATATCTAAACGGGAACCAGAAGCGCAGCCGTTTTCTCTGGGCCAAGGCTCATTTAAAGTGGACTCTAGCAAAGTGGAAAACTGTTCTGTGGTCAGACGAATCAAAATTTGAAGTTCTTTTTGGAAAACTGGGACGCCATGTCATCCGGACTAAAGAGGACAAGGACAACCCAAGTTGTTATCAGCGCTCAGTTCAGAAGCCTGCATCTCTGATGGTATGGGGTTGCATGAGTGCGTGTGGCATGGACAGCTTACACATCTGGAAAGGCACCATCAATGCTGAAAGGTATATCCAAGTTCTAGAACAACATATGCTCCCATCCAGACATCGTCTCTTTCAGGGAAGACCTTGTATTTTCCAACAAGACAATGCCAAACCACATACTGCATCAATTACAACATCATGGCTGCGTAGAAGAAGGATCCAGGTCTGAAATGGCCAGCCTGCAGTCCAGATCTTTCACCCATAGAAAACATTTGGGTATCATAAAGAAGAAGATGCAACAAAGAAGACCTAAGACAGTTGAGCAGCTAGAAGCCTTTATTAGACAAGAATGGGACAACATTCCTATTCCTAAACTTGAGCAACTTGTCTCCTCAGTCCCCAGATGTTTGCAGACTGTTATTAAAAGAAGAGGGGATGCCACACAGTGGTAAAAATGGCCTTGTCCCAACTTTTTTGAGATGTGTTGATGCCATGAAACTTAAAATCAACTTATTTTTCCCTTAAAATTATGCATTTTCTCAGTTTAAACATTTGATATGTCATCTATGTTGTATTCTAAATATAATATTGAAATTTGAAACTTCCACATCATTGCATTCTGTTTTTATTCACAATTTGTACAGTGTCCCAACTTTTATGGAATTGGGTTTGTATATCAAATATAAAATATTGAAGAAAGCAATAATTTGTAAAATATCTAATTCGTTGAATTATCTGAAAATATACATTGCATACATTTCAGGATTCTTTGATGAATTAAAAGTTCAAAAGAAAGGCTATTTACTTATAATAGAAGTATGTTTGCAACAATACAATGTCACTTTTGATGAATTTAATGCACCCTAGGTGAATAAAAGTATTAATTTCTTTCAAAAAACAAACAAAAACTATACTATACCCCAATATACGCAATGACTCATAACGTGATTTTTGCTTCTTTCACCCAAGGGTATGCTTTTTAATTTAATGTGTGAATGTGCACAGCTCTTTTCTGGCCATCAATAAAGTTCCCGGGGCTTACTTGGTTTTGCAGTATGCCACCACACACACGATGCCAACCACCAGCAGTGCCACGCAGATGCCCGTTATCGTCAGCACGCGTTTTTGGTACAGCTCCTCAGCCTCTGAATGAACGAGAGCCATGGACAAGCACACGCATATGCACAGACGTAGACACAGAGACAAACACACATGTACACAATGGCCATCGAACACAAAGACACACATACATACAAAACACACAACCGCTGCATAAGTGGCAGCCTTTAAACCATGTCAAACTAACCCATTCAGCCTAAAACACTTTCTACATTGCATTTTACAGTAGTAAACAGTCATATTTGTCACTTACAAGCAGTCTCATTTACTTAAAGGGATAGTTCACACAAAAATGTAAATTCTGTCATCATTTATTCACCCCCATGTCGTTGCAAACCTGAATTATGTTCTTTCTTCTGTGGAACAAAGAAGGAGATGTTTAAAAGACAAAGTCCAAGCTGTAATGCTGGCTTTACGTGCTGTCGGAATTATCATAAATAAATATCAATCGCCATAAAATTTAAACATGGCGGAGGGGAGAAAAATTGCTACTGTGTCTGCTATTCTTTATTTGTTTTGTTTTCCCCCCACAACAGCTCATTAACCTGTTAACTGTCACCCCCCCCTTTTTTGAATAGACATGAAAATGCACATTTCGAACTTAAATGGTTGTAATTCAAGAATGCTTTGGAATATAGACATATGATTGGTCTTGTTTTAAAGAAGACATTTGGCAGATTTTTGTAGAAGTGAAATAAATTAAGAAAGTGAAACAGAAAAAAAGTTATAGAAGTTTGAGTTTATGGAAATGTACAATGTAAAAATATTAATTATTCATATTTTACATAAAATATATATTTTCAAAACCTGGGACTCCATCAGACTCCATTACTGCCCATATAAGGGCGCCTGCATTTCCATTCGTGTTTTGAGTGATATGAACCATTATTTTCACAATTTTCATACAATTTCTGAAGTAGAGATCCTATTCAGAAGTAGCATGGGAAGTTTGGCAGATTTTGATATGAATTGAACCTCTAATAAACACATACAAAGAACACGCATGTAAGTCATAGCTAGCTGCCACGTCACAAATGGTGAAATTATTATTTTTTTCTTGATATTTCAAACTTTTCAGACCTTTTTTTTCCAAAATAATTGAATGGATTCTATCTTTTGAACTTTTGCCATGAAAACAAACTGAGGTATCTACCATTTTTTCATGATTTTTCATGTTTACTGCTATTTTAAAATAAAGGTCTGAACACGCCTTGTGAGTATGAAAATATTCTTGTTTTATATTGATAAATTATGGCTCCTCTGTAATATATTTTGAAAATCAGTCACCAAATATGGAAACTAGAGATTGTAAGCTTTCAAATGATATATAGTTTGTCAATATTATTTAAGGTATTTACTAAGATATTATTGTTTTAAAAATATAGTGGCAAACGTCCCACCTGTGGGACGGTGACAGTTAAGTGGTGGGATAAAGTTCACTTTGAAATAAATTTTTGGTATGTTTTATCTTACCTCAAGGACATCCAAGATGTAGGTGTCTTTGTTTCAGCAGTAGTTTCAATTTTGATATTTTTAGGTCAAACTGTTCTTGTCTGTCAGTCATATAATGGAGGTCTATGGTCACCACCTCAAATCACTCCAATCACTTCCATTGTGTGGAACAAAGCAGCTTAGATATTCTGCTAAACATCTCCTTTTGTGTTTCACGGAAGAAAGAGTGATGAGGGTCTCTAAATAACGTCTTTTTTGAGTGAACAATCCTTTTAAATATAAAAGCTGTATGTTTTAGGGGTACTGAGGTGCATAAGATGTCATTGTAAAAACATTTCCGATGGCTGGTATCGGTGTACGGCAGCATGGGAAGGGCACACCTGTGGTGCTTTCTCTGTCTGCCAGGGTTTCACATAAAGCACATTATGCTGAAACAGTGGGAGAACTTTTGGCTACCTTCAGGACCGAAACATCCTGTGTAACACTGGAAACTCGAGTGTTTTGGCTAGAAGTGTTTATAAAATGAAATCTCTGCCCCTCTGAAAGCACATGGCATGCATTATTCTATATATAACCCTATGACGCCTGAGCTTTTAAGTCTTGCATAAAGCATGCCTGTAAAATAGAGTTAAAACACACTAACTGCTTTTCTCTAGGCGCTCTTCAGAGAGGGTTGTTCATAAAACCAGTTACATTCAAACAGGAAATCAAAACTGACCCATTTACTTCCTGATTCCTGATCTTATTGTGAATGATCAGTGCATATTATTCAAAAATAACAACAACAACAGATATTTCATTATAATTTACTCTGTGTCTTTATAATACACATTTAAAGGGATAGTTCATTTTGAAATTTATTTTGACACAAGATGTAGGTGTCTTTGTTTCCGCTGTAGTTTCAATTTTGATATTTTAAAGGTCAAACCGTTCTTGTTTATCAGTCATTTAATGAAGGTCTATGGTCACCACCTCAAAGAGCATGCACAGAGAAGTCTAAATTAAACATGATTTAATGACTCGTAAATGTAATTACACATTGATGGCCTAAGACACGAAACGAGCGATTTGAGTGAGAAAAAGAACTGTATTTATATCGTTTTTACCTCTTTTTACCACAGTCACAAAGCGGCCGTGCCCTCAAATCACTTGGACGTAGCTGTGGTTAAAAGAAATAAAAACTATATAAATACTGTTCTCACAAACCGCACAAACCGCTCGTTTCGTGTCTTAGGCCATCAATGTGTACTTACATTTACGAGTCATTAAATCATGTTTAATTTGGACTTCTCTGTGCATCCTCTTTGCGGTGGTGACCATTGACCTCCATTATATGACTGACAACAAGAACGGTTTGACCTAAAAATATCAAAATTAAAACTACGGCGGAAACAAAGACACCTACATCTTGGATGCCCTTGAGGTAAGATAAAACATACCAAAAACTAATTTCAAGGTGAACAATCCCTTTAATTTCTTGTTTTACTTACTGATATACAACATTACATATAAATAACATAATTTCAACCAAAAGTCAACCATTTCATGTTGACTTTAAAACTGAGTGGAGTGTGGAAAACAACTTTAAGAGCAAACCTAATGAACAGGTTTTATGAAGACCGTCTATATATGATGCCTTGAGCACATATTTGTGGGTCAGATTTAAAAAAAAATGAGAATATTCGAAACATCCTCTGGGGTGCTGAACGTGGGCAGCAACAGAGGAAGCATACAGAACATGAAGGGAGGGAACGAAAAAACGGACGGGAGGAAGGAGAGAAGAGAATTGAGGGCCAAACAGTAGAGGGATGAGTGTAATAAAAGAGAAACGCAGGGGGGAGAGGGGGGCGGTTGAGTCAGACACTGATATCGCATTGCATGCTTGTTACAGGAAACAGAGATCAGAGTACACAAAGAGAGAGAGAGAGAAAGAGAAAACGGAGAGCGAGATGTACTCAGACCAACGGCTAATGTACTCTATAGTGGTGCAGACAAGGAGACAGAGAAGAGATGGGCAACACTCATTTTACCCCTCACTCGGCTCCCTGATACGCATGTTGTGTGCAAATGAAAATGGAAACTCAATATTTTATTTATTATTATTTCCTAATCAGTATATTTGAGTTGTTTTCCAGGAAAAAAGCTTAAAGTAGTTCACTTTTTAAAAAAAAACTTTTGCTGATAATTTACTCACCCCCATGTCATCCAAGAAAAGAAATTAAGGTTTTTGATGAAAACATTCCAGGATTTTCTCTATATAATGGACTTCAATGGGAACCAAACGGTTCAAGGTTCAAAAGACAGTTTCAGTATTCATCGTCTGGAATCGTTTAAAGCCCTTTGAACAGTTTGCACTGAAACTGTCTTTTGGACCTTGAACCGTTTGGTTCCCAGTAAAGTCCATTATATGGAGAAAAATCCTGGAATGTCTTCATCAAAAACCTTAATTTCTTTTCAACTGAAGAAAGAAAGACATGGACATCTTGAATGACATGGGGGTGAGTAAATTATCAGCAAAAGTTTTTTGAAAAGTGAACTACTCCTGTAATGAATACTTGAGAAGCAAAATGTATACCAAAATGTAATACAGTCAAAAACAGTAATACTGTGAAATATCACATCTTCAGTGTCACATGATCCTTCAGAAATCAAGAAACATATTTTTATCAACAATGTTAAAAAAAACCCATTTCTCTAGCTTAATATTCTTGTGGAAACCATGATAGACTCAATTTTAAAAGTTTGGGGTCAGTATTCTTTTAAAGGCCATTATATTGTTGATCAAGCATGACAGTAAATAAATGTATAAGGTTTCATGCAATGTATAGGCGTAACGCTATATATAACATACGGTATAGTTAAAACATAAAATCAACGATACATGTTCTGTATGCTTGTTAAAATATTTCCATTTCAAATAGATGCTGAACTTTCTTATCAAATAATCTAGAAAAAAATGATAATGGTTTCCACAAAAATATTAATCAGCAATGTTTAATAATTAAGCACCTAATCTGCATATTAGAATGATTTCTGAAGGAAAATCAGCTTTGCAATCACAGGAATAAATTACATTTTAAAATAGAAAGTTATCTGAAATTGCAATAATATTTCACATTACTTTTTTTTTACTGAATTTTTGATATGAAATGTAGCCTAGATGAGCATTAGAGACCCAAATCTTAATTACTTGTATTATTTTAAGTAGATTTGGCAATAAAAAAAGAGGTTATTAATTTAATATTAAAAAAATATATATTTTTTTTAATTTAGTTTTTTTTTTTAAATCTTATTTTTATGTTTGGATATTTTTTACTGGGAAACAAGTCAAAAACACTGGTTACGAAATGAATGGATAGTTACAATTTTTTAAATGTGTTTAGATTTGAGAATATATTACAGTAATAAGCCACAGAAGGCTGTGATGAAATCACTGTAATGCCTGGCCTAGAGTGGCTTATTGTGTTTTAATAAAAGACACGACCGATCAATAATAATAATCAAGGTTGCCAAGGAATATCACAACTTGGCATGTTAACAACTGATATCCGTTCACAGAATGGGAAATATGTGTTTTATACTACAAATCCCGATCTACCTGCCTGATGCGCTTCATTCTTATATTCCTAAAATGAGTGTTGTTTCGTCAGAACTGAAAAAAGTAAATCAGAAGCTGGGAATGCATTTACTCGTTGAAATATAGGACAGAGAAAATAGAACGAGACGAGTTCTTATGAATATGCTTAAACTATGTCATCAAGTGATGTCATGAACCTAATCTAAAGAATCAAACAAATAATAACTTCATACCCATGATTTCAATTCCAAGATGCTCTGCCAATGCAGAAAGTTGACAATGTAAAAAAAAAAAGAAAAAACAAGAAAACAGGTTTCAGGTAAAAATGTCCACTTGTTCAGATAGAGGCGCTTCACTAGAATGCGATCAGTGGTGTTGTTTGGTTGGTTTGTTTTTGAGACACTGAGGTGAGTGATTGTACGTTCCAGTAACAGACAGACAATGCAGACACACACTGGCCAACTCCATATTCCCCATAAAATGGAAACAAAATGAACAAAAACACCAGTAAACAAACAACACGCTTTTCTTGTTCATCACATGTAAGCAAGCGTACAAATGCATGCAGACACGTAGACAGCCACACTTACTGCCATATTTACTAGACCTCATTTCTGGTTTAAGGTTAAGAAAACAAAAACAAAGAAACAAACAAAACCATTAAACAGAAAAGCACAATGTACAACACAAAGATGAATGCACACACAACTAATGTCATTTCTAATAATTTATATGCAAAATGACAAACAGATGGCTTTAGTTTAGTCACAAATTTAGTACGTTTTCATGTACTTCCACTGCAGATGTGCAGATGTCTAAACACACCTACAGCATGCATGATAGTGGCAACACTGTTTGCAAAGCAGAGGTTCCAGAGGTCAAAGGTTAGAGGTCATGCATCATGCCTCAGAAGCATCAATATTACTTAACCAACTTTATATTAAAGGGGTCATGAACTGGCTTTTTACATTTTATTATATTGTTGTCTGAGGTCAACTTATGACGTTCACTTGGTTTTTACATTCAAAAACATCAAAATGAATAAGTAATAGGCTATTCCATTTCTCTACCCTAGTTTTGAGCCTAGCTGAAAAACACTCGGTTTTTATGGGCGTCTCGCACTGAAAATTTGGAAGTAAACGCCCACTGCTGTGAGTGGATAGCAGTTTTGCATATTATAATGAGTTTCAACTCACTCGTCAGTGCACTTGGGGGAAATTGTTCTGAAAACTTCCAATGTTGTAAAATGGCACCCATACAGAGTCCGATCCACATCAAATACAACGGATACCTCAGCTTGTGAAAGCGTGGTAAGTTATTGTTAATTGTTTATGCTACTTCTAATGTATCTTATTGCTGGGTAGCTCGATCCGGTTTGTCATCACGAGGTAGGCATCTATGTTATTTAGCTAAGCGTGTAATGCGCGAATCGGTGGGCGGGGCTAAACTGGGCCGTGTTGAAGTAGGCGTCGATGATCTTCTTCTGCGGAGGTGGTGTTTTATCCTCTTTGACGTCATAGTTCCCCACTTTGAAAAACGAGTCGTTTGCTGAGCCTGGTGTTAATAAAAGCTTTTATTGGACTAACAAGGACGTTTTCAGTTCTGAGACTTACAGGATATTCTTATAACATGATGAAGCTCAAGGAAAATTTGATTTCTCAGTTCATCACCCCTTTAATGTTTCAGGTTCAAAGCAAGTTAAGATTTATCAACAGCACCTGTGGAAATAATTTCTTAAGAATGAAAGCGAACTGAAATTGAGCGGAAGTACGAATGTACGTTTTTGCAGCGTTAAGAATTAACCTTCAAATGGTCTTCGTTTCCTGTTTATACTTCTGGGCCTATACACGACCTCAACAATTGATTGAGTAATTGTACATTTTTAATCATACGAATAATGTATCATTTTTTTGGTTTACTTCTCATCTATTCATTAATGCTGTGTTTTTGGAGATATAAAGTACTTGTGTATCCATATACCACACAATTCCTCAACTACACCATTAGCTTGCATATGAAATATTATTTTTTTATGATACATTGCATTTATGCTCTAGTACTAGGCCTTCATTTCTGTGTAAAAATTTTCAGATTTATGCCGGATTTTTTTTTTTTTTGACCTTGAAGAAAATCTATTTAGTTTTTTTTTTCACATTTCCCATTCATTTCAATGTGGGGTCATATTGACCCTGAAGACCAGAAGTGTAAACATTTTTTTACATACCTTCAGAACAACCAAATCAAGCCCAGTTCTTTTGTGAGTATATAGATAATATATGTAAAGTCACAAAATATTATTCCACTGAGATGAAGGGAACCTTTTTTTTTTATTAAGTTGATTGGGGTTGTAAAGACCCCATGACCCGATTGAGGGTTAAAGCCAATCATAGACAAATCGGTTGATGTCTTGAACTCAATGGCCAATCAGAAGTGTTTAAGTTGGATCCACTCGCCGCTCAAAAGCTGGAGTTTTTGTCCAGTTCTGCGAGCTCGCAATTCATCTGATTATAACAAAGAGTAGACATTATGTAAATAAGAGATTCATTGTGCAGTTAGCTTCACTGATTATAACGGAACTTTGTGAGATTGCAAAGATGAGTGACAGCTTTTAGTGATTATAAAGAGAGCGATATAAAACAGCCTAAATTCAGAATTAGAATCAAACTTTTGTTTTTCATGCTTGACCAGCCACCACATTGCACACGTTGTAAAGTTACGGGAGTGACATCCGCACACCCGAGTCCCGGGGTTCATCCTCCGCCTATGATCGATGGCAATAACAGTTTATAAAAAGGCAGTAATGCACTTACAGAACATATGATTTGAAAGCTGAAATATATGATGACATGTTTCTTTAAAAAAAAAAAAGAATAATAAAAAAATATTTTTCCATACAAAAATCTACGATGTCCAATGTAATGTGTTCTGTGGATTATACAGCTGTGGTGAATCTTTGTCTTGACTATTCTGTGGACAAAACAATAAAAATACTCACATATTTACATAATGCAACCTATTGACTGTACATTAGCTATGTTTCAATCCAAAAATGAGAATTTAAATTGTGTGCAAAATTGGGATATCGAACACAACATTGCAAATAAACAAAATTGTCACTTCCTGCGCAAAATATCTGTAATAAAAAATGGAAGTTGCAATAGAATAGTCGGGGAATCCACATTGACGAAACGCAATAAACACTCATGTTCTCTTGCATTGGGATGTCTGGTGTTTGGGAACGCAATCATGCGAAACACTTCTGGGAGGAGATTAAAGCTCAGACTTTGGCTCAGACTTTTCAGAATGACAAAACCAACATTTGAGATGCTGTGCAATGCCATTGGTCCACTAGTTAGTCCGGTTATCCAATCACATCCACTTTTGGGCCAAAGTTTGTTGTTGCATATTGAGGGGTTTCCATTCGAGTTTATGTGCATGTCTTCTTCTTATCGGATAAAAAAAAATGATCTGACTCATTTGAGAGCATACATTATTTATGCGCGGTTATAGAATTTATATGCAACTTGGCATTTCCATCCAGCATGTGCATAAAAATAAGGAGATGGAAACATAGCTAATGACAGCCTTGTTTCCATCCATATTCTATTCAATACAACATCTACCTTGACCAAGGTCAACTGGAGCTGTAAACCCAAGGAACTACTGTTCTTGGTTAACTGCTTATGTTACAAACGTAATTCCCGTGGGTGTAAACAAACCCTTTCTGTTATTCTTGTGTGTATCATGTGAAATTTCCAAGGTTGAATGGTCAAGACAGAAAATTAGATGAAATAATGGCTTTTAGCTTTGCAAAGACAAGTTTAGTTATCATTTGCATCACACATTCAAAGTTTGGGTAAGATTTTTTTTTTTTTTTTTTAAAGAAATTAACTGAAATTTATTGCATTAAATTGTTCAAAAGTGAAATTTCTAATTTAAAAAAAAAAATCTGTTTAAAAAAACAGTGGTGTAAGGGTTGCGGTTGTATCTGAATTGTTACAATACCTCTTCTATTAATACAATAAAAAATTGAGTACAAAAAATCAGCACTAAATCAGCATATTAGAAAGATTATACATACATTTTAAAGTATATTCTAATAGAGATTTCAAGAGAAATAGAGATTTTCAAGAGAAACCTTGGTAAACTTAAGAGACTGGAAAAACTATAAAACATCAAACCAACCCCAAACTTTTGAACAGGATTGTTGTTATTAAGTCTTACCAGCTATACTTTCTTTGTAAATTGTGTATTTTTCAGTGTGTATTGTGGTGCAGTGTGCCATTTTAAGTGCATTACTGTCAAAAACATTCATTTTCTGTGCACACAGACGCTGTCAACAAGCTTAACTTGTATCGAACCAGAACAATCCTTTAAATGATAAGAGGAGTGCCTGCCAAAAAAATGTCATGAATTAGTTTGGACTAATTACTCAATTTCCTCTTGAATATAATTCTGCTCTATGGGAACCTAATAAATATGTAAACATGCTTTATTGTTTCACTTGCATCATAATTATCCTCTTCTTCCCCAAATCTGCCTTTAATAATATATCAAGGCATACTAACTTCACACTTACTACCTTCACATCCATGAATTTCTACTTATACCAATTAAAAACTTAAAATGGGCAAACAAAGGCAGCCATGTACATGCACACACACACCGTAGCCAACATGCAGCTTCAGAGCAGACAGACAGACAGACAAACAGACAGACAGGAAGAAGAAATGGACATACTGTAGAAACCGGCCATAACGGAGGTTTGACAGCGTTCACCGGTATAGTCATTTGGACACCTGATGAAGGGAAACAAACCCGCAGAGGGAGAAGGAAGGAACGAGAGGGAGGGGGAAGAGAAGAAAGAGACATGAAGAGGAAGAGAGAGAGAGAGAGAGACGAGAGCAGAGAAACATGCAGTTAGAACAACAGAGAACAACCCCTGTGAGCTGTTCCTCCTGATGATGTCATCGCTGTGATGTCACCTGAGGAAAAAGGGCTCATGTCATTTCATGCCATTTTTAGGGTGGCTCCAAAAATGATATGTGGGTTGGGCAGCCCGGTTCATTTTAGTGAGCTGATTCAATTAGGTGGCAATTCCTCAAGGGGGCGCTTACCACCCTCAAAAACAGATTCCTCCATCAGGCCACAATCAAATATTAGGGTGTTTTTGTCTTACTGGAGAAATATGTACAAACTAAATATAATGAATTCTGAAATCTTCATTAAACAAGTTCATAGTTCCTATAGCAAGCAGCTTTGAGCCTAGACGAATGGACAAGTTCAAACAAGACGGACATTTAAAGGATAATGTACAGTCGTATCAGTGAATGCACAGCTTTTTATCTCATAAATAATGACGGGGACATGAAATATTGATTTGAGAAGAAATCGTTTTAAAATCGCACCTGTTTGTTATCATATAATCCATTACAGTGTAATGGAAAACAATCATTCCAGCAACAAGACAAACACTTCAACAATATAACCATAGGCTTTCGATTAAAGGGGACCTATTATGCCAGCCAAAGTATTGATATTGTTTTTGGAGTCTATAGGTTGAAAATAAAATTCGAGATCTAGCTGGAACTCTAAACTATTTGCGAGAGAACATAAAAGAATTGAAATATTTTTTTTTTTCATCACTTTGTCCCTTTAGAGGCTCCATAGTTTTCATGCTTGAATGTTTAACAACGTTGCAGCTCCTCTCTTCCCAGTCTGTCAGTAACACTCTGTTTAGTTCCTGTCTCTCCTTCTGAAATGTGCTCTGATTGGTTGGCTGGAGCATTTGTGATTGGCTAATCATTTCGAGCGTATATTTTGAAAATGCCTCTCCCCTTACAATAACCATGAGTTTCAACACAATACTAACTAACTAACTAACTAACCAGGCCCGCCCCTTTATTACGTGTTCATCCCGGAAGAAAACTCAAGGCTTCAGTTGAAGTGTTTCAGGGATTACACACTAAAAAAAGTTGAAAATGAAAAAAAAAAAAGCATAAAAGGACCCCTTTAAAGGAGTAGTTCACTTTTAAAAACATTTTGCTGTTAATTTCCTCACCCCCATGTCATCCAAGATATCCATGTCTTTCTTTCTTCAGTCGAAAAGAAATTAAGGTTTTTGATGAAAACATTCCAGGATTTTTCCATATAATGGACTTCATTGGGTACCAACCGGTTTAAGGTCAAAATGAGCGTTTCAGTGCAAACTGCAAAGGGCTTTAAACGACTCCAGACGATGAAGAAGGGTCTTATCAAGCGAAACAATCGCTCATTTCAAAAAACTAAATAAAAAGGTTTAAGTTTTATAAGTTCAAATGGTTGCCTTGCTCTGTTCTGTGATGCGCATTCGTGACTCTCTTGTTCGAACTCGTTTATCAAAATGAACGAATCTTTTTGAACGAGTTTGAAATAGAGCAGAGCAAGGCGAGCATTTGTGCTTATAAAACTTCAACTTTGTTATTTATTTTTGAAATGAGCGATCGTTTCGCTAGATAAGACCCTTATTCATCGTCTGGTGTCATTTAAAGCCATTTCAAGCTGCACTGAAACTCTCATTTGCACCTTGAACCGTTTGGTTCCCAATGAAGTCCATTATATGGAGAAAATCCTGGAATGTTTTCAGCAAAAACCTTAATTTCTTTTTGACTGAAGAAAGAAAGACATGGACATCTTGGATGACATGGGTGTGAGTACTAATCCTTTAAAAGGGTCCTTTTATGCTTTTTTTCAAGTCTTTTGGTTTAATTTTATAGTAAATATAGTCGATAATTGAGGCGCAAGATGGCACCAGCGGCGTTTGAGAGCGCATCTGCATGTGATATGCGAGACGTGAAAGAAGAGCCGGCCTCAAATACCCAGATTAATGTCATTATACAGTGGGAATATCAGGGAATAACTGACCTCAGAATGCCACGACTGACCAACTAGAATCGAGCATTTCAGACAGCTGTGTAAAAATGACAGGTTAATAGGCACTGAATTCTCAATAATATGGTATAATAATAATAATATGTGATAAGCACATTCATATTTCTATTTCTCATACTTAATAGGTGTGTGACTGACTTTAACTGAGGCTGTCTGCTTCTCATAGTGATGCTCGCGCGATATTTACATACTTCATCACAGATGAGGTGGATCAGATGCATTGTCAAATACACAGATGTTTCACTGTCTACTCAGCTTAATAGTAGCGTCATTTATGTACAGATATCACTTGAATTGCTCGACTACTTTGTGATAATGCAATATGCAATTTTAAGCATGCCGTAGATGTCCAAATACTCTTTGGGTCGACTGTAGATCAAACATAATCAAACCTAATTTGAGCTTTACATCTTTACTTCCTCATAAAATGCCAATCAGTTCCACTTCTGTGATTGTCTAGAAGACCTCACGTTAATGAGGAGGACATCCTTAGACAAACAGGGGCAGAATAAAGTCCCTAAAAGCTTCATAATGGTGCCAACAGCTTCATCTAGTCACAAGTTTTTTATTATTTATATACTGAGGCTATTTTAGAGTTCAGTTCTACTGGGGAATTCACCGTTCAGCCTGTCTGCAGATTTTACTGCAGAGGTCAATGGGACAGGCTGCATTTCATCTGCTTTAGGAGCTACAGTAACAGACGGACACACACATACAGAGAGATGACATCTTAAGGGATTGTCTTGGAAATATGGCTGGGAGGTATGACATTATATACTGTACAATGGCAGAAATGTACATGTACTGTAGAAACATTTTTGTGCTAAATTTGTCAATAAAACATTAATTGTTTAAGACCTTTTCTCCTGTGGGAAAATGCATTTTGTGGCTCCACTGATTATCCTAAAAAAGGTCAAGAGTTTCAATTAACTTTATTATAATTCTGCCCAGATTCATTATTCAATTATTCAAGTCCTCATTCAAAATTTTCTAATAATAAAGTATAATAATAATAATATCCAGAGACTGAATGACGAATATGAAAAAACTGCAAGGTTTGTGTGCAAGGACCTTAAAGCCAGACTGTCTTTAAAAAAAAAACACTTTAAATATTTAAGAGCTGTATAAAGCATTTTAATCATATATTACTTACACTTATTTTGTACTTTGTTTTGTTTTCTATATCATTAATTCCACCCAGATTTTTCCTTTCAGTTTATTTTGCTTATATATTTATTAGGGCTGTCTTTTATTTTGGATGATTAATCGCATCCAAAATAAAAGTTTGTGTTTACATAATATATGTGGGTGCACTGTGTATAATTATTTTATATATATAAATACACACACATGCTTATATATATTTAAGAAATATTTTCATGTATATACTGTATATAGATTTATATATAATTTATATTATATATATATATTTTTTTCTTACATATACATGCATGTGTGTGTGTTTATATATATACAAAATAATTATACACAGTGCACCAACATATATTATGTAAACACAAACTTTTATTTTGGATGCGATTAATCGCGATTAATCGTTTGACAGCCCTAATATTTATATATAACTTATTTTATGCTTTTTAATGTTTATATTTGATATATAATTACAATACTGCACTATATAATTTAAAAATATACTGGTATTCTGTTTATATATATATATATATATATATATATGCTGTATAAAGAGCTGTATAAAGCATTTTAATTACATTTTTACCCTAATTTATTTTGTACTTTTTTTCTATGTCATTAATTCCACCCAGATGATTTTTTCTTTTAGTTTATGTTGCTTTCATTCTTTTATATATAACTTATTTTACTTTTTTAATGTTTATATGTTTATATTTAATATATAGATATACAGAATTAAAATGTTGTAGTATTGTTGTAGTAAATGTTGTATACTACAACATTTTAATTCTGTATATCTATGTAGATATCTCTTTTTTATTATTTTGAATGAAATTGGTACAAGAGTATTTGTAAATGATTTACTTCACTGAATCTCCACCAAAAATAACTACTGTGATACTGTTCCCTTATCATGTCTTATACCGTGGTAAAAGATTTCGATTTTCATACCGCCCACCTGTACTCTGAAGTAAAGCTTTAGCGCTGTTGAAGACAAACTTTCAGGCATATAAGTGAATCACTGTGTCAAGCAGTCAAGAAAGCCAAGAGCAACACACACTATTTCCAAACCAGTCCGTGCCTCCCTGCGGGCCATTAACCCTTAAAGCAGCTTCAGACACTCTGTTCTGTAAATTAAAGAGATCGACTCGACGAGTCACGGTTAAAGGATGCATCTCCCCCAGGGTTTGGGCTTTAAACAGCTTTAATGGCTTTGTTTCTCTTCCTGTAAAAAATTGCCGCACATACCGTAAATCTGAGCTGCCCTGTCTGAAATGGCTGATAAGAACGGGGCGTCGTGTCCATGGCATCACAGGGGAGCAGTAACTCAGCACACTATTGATAACGCGGCAGTATACATCGACAGACCTGACAGACGACACACACGGCAAACCCTTTCCCCTTCCTCCAGACCTTCACAAGCACATTTTCATTTCTCTGGCTCGAAGTTACGAAGTTCACCGTAAGTTACAAGAATCTCTACATTTCTTTCAAAGCAATTATAACTTACACAGTTTCAGGATCCTACGCCACACCAAGAGTAGACATTAATAAAATGTTTTTTAAATTCCTGAATTTGAATTGAGCCAGCAAACAGAATATAAAACTGTTTTCAATTTGAGTTTAAAGGAAGTAAAATGGAATGAAATTCAAATTCATTTATATGACCGTGTACGTCTTAAAGGAACAGTTCACCTAAAAAACTGAATTATGCCATAATTTACTTATCCTCAAGCCACCCAAGCCAGTGAGTTTATAGTTTTAAATATGGATATTTTTCTTTCAAACCCCCATCGTTTCAATTCAGAAGGCATTTATTAACCCACTGGAGTCGTATGGATTACTTTTATTTTTAAGACCTTTAAATCTATTCAATGCCATTTCAAAGCTGGGAAGAGCCAGGAACTGGCTTGAGGGTGAGGGAATTATGGGATAGTTTTACTATTCCTTTAACACATTTGATTTTATCAGTACAAATTACCCATAATCATATTACACACAATATACAGTGTATTTCCAGAAGGTGACTGTTGAATTTCTCAGTGTTGCTATAGTGTTAGGTAAAACTATTAAAAAAAATCGTAGTTTGTCTGAAACTTAAATTGTGCTAAAATGAAATATAAATATTAGAATAAAAACTTCCGAAACAAAAACTACATTAAAAACTGAAACATGTTTAAATTGAAGTATGTAATAAAAACATAAGTTAGTTAAAGTATATACAAATATAAAAAAAATAAATAAATACAAAAGCACACAACAACATTTTACCTAAACTTATTTAAAAATGTAGAATTTTAAAAATTATTTTTTATTCTTTTTTTTTATTAATTTTAAAATATTAATAAATCATTTAATAGTATATAATTAATAGAAAAAGAACTGCTCTAATTGCAGGAAAATTGTATTTACGTATACTGTAGGTCAGGGGGCATTATGAACTGCTATCAACCTTTGTTGCATTCATTTTGAATTAATTTAAGTCAATGCAATATTTCAATAAACACTCTGTTTGTAGCCAAAAAGTTGTGGCATTATCAAAGTGAGATCAGATAAAAGGAATGAGTAATGAATGTGTGTAACTTACTTGCAGGACAGCTGATTTATACCATGTATGAAATAACAGTCTCCACCGTTAACGCAGTATATCTTCTCAGTTTCATTGCACTTCCTGGCATGACTTGAGCCCGGAGACAAGGTGGTGGTTACTATGGACACACACACACACAGAAAGTCAGAGATGAGCATCATACATTAGTTGACATATGAAAAATGTCAATGTTCAGAAGGAAATATGGACAAACTGTTCAGTATTACTGTATACTACTTTTCAATAAACACCATGTGAAACACAAGAATTCAATGACTTTAAAGGGTTAGTTCACCCAAAAATGAAAATTAAGTCATTAATTACTCACCCCCATGCTGTACCAACCCCGTAAGACCTTCGTTCGTCTTCGGAACACAAATGAAGATATTTTTGATTAAATTTGAGAGCTGTATAACTACCACATTGGCTCCTAAGGGACTGCCTCTTGACGGCCCAGAAAGTCAATGAAGAAAATGTTTAAATATCCCAAGTGACTACCGTGGCTCAACTATATGTTTATCAAGCGACGCGAATACTTTTTGTGCGAAAAAACAAACAAAAATAACAAGTTTATTCGACTATTTCTTTTCTTCCTTGTAGGCCAGAAACGAGACTTCCTTAGATTTCCACGACGCATGCGCAAGAATTGCGATCTCCTTACACTACTTCAGTTCAGTTCTCGCGCATGCGTCGTGGAAATCTAAGGAAATCTCGTTTCTGGCCTACAAGGAAGAAAAGAAATAGTCGAATAAACTCGTTATTTTTGTTTGTTTTTTCGCACAAAAAGTATTCGCGTCGCTTGATAAACATATAGTTGAGCCACGGTAGTCACTTGGGATATTTAAACATTTTCTTCATTGACTTTCTGGGCCGTCAAGAGGCAGTCCCTTAGGAGCCAATGTGGTAGTTATACAGCTCTCAAATTTAATCAAAAATATCTTTATTTGTGTTCCGAAGACGAACGAAGGTCTTACGGGGTTGGTACAGCATGGGGGTGAGTAATTAATGACTTAATTTTCATTTTTGGGTGAACTAACCCTTTAACTATCCTATGCTATATTTCAAACAAGAGTAACTTCAGAGTAACTTAAAGGAACACTAAATGATTGTGATTTTAATGGTGAAAGACTGTAAAAATTCTACAGTGCAAACCTGTTAATTGGTTAACAGAAAGTTTCCGTACTATGCACGGTAAATAACTGTGATAGATGTAACGGCACATTTAATTCTACAGTAAAATACTGTTAAATTTACAGTTTTTGAAAGTGAAAAAGAACAACTCATTGTATAATTTACAGTGAAAAACGTAAATTGACATTTCCACAATTGCCTGCGTGACACTTCACATTTGATTTAGTTTTGTTGAAATAACGGTTTCTTTTTAGCTCTTTTCTAATCACATTTAATGTTGTTAAATTAATGTTTATTGCATTTTTAAAATTTCATGTGTTTTACTTTCTTGTGGAAGACTGCTTGTGATGAGCTTTTAATTATCATGTGACTTTCATCACAGCTGTGATGATTGTTGGTTGTCAGTCTATTACAATGGTACAAAACAGATATTAATACTTCAATAGATTGGTAAATTAACATTATATCAGATAATGAAATAAGGTTTATAACTGTAAATCTTAAGTTAATTCTGCAAAACCAATAACATTGATACCGTATTTTTGACGGTAAAGTTTGTTTTGTTTTTCGTAAAAACAACAATTTTTTTTTACAGTGAACAGTTTACCCGAACTTCAATAAAGACACTAAAGCATTAAGTATCATAAGGGTGAGAAAATGAACATCAGATTATCAGAATCATTCCTGTATTCGTGTCTACAAGACTGCTAAATTTATCTCTTCAACATGCCAACAGAACTGAAACTGCAGCCACACACACTGTTCCACAAAACACTGTATCATTCTGTATATAAACTAGCGTGAGACACACACTCTGCCAAATACACATGGCAGATGGGAGGATGTTCTCGCAGGCATCGCTGGCTCGCAGCCACGCAGAGGTTTTAGATTTTCTGCAGTGTGTCAGAGTCACGCAGAATCAAACCGCATGCTGAAAACAGCAGCACGTCACATCTGGATCTCTGCAGCCACAGACACGGGGAATCCGTGATTCAAACGCCCGGACAAAGAGCCAGACGGAGATAGTCAGAGGGAAACAGTCAGGAGTGACAGATATAAAGAGAGAGATAGAAGGGGGGTGGGGTGGATACTAGCATGCATATCTTTGAAAACAGTATGTGAAACTGCATGCAATACATATTTTACATATGCAATATAACAAAATGTGTAGCACTTCTCTTCTTTTTTAAATATTAACAAAAACCATGTACAAAAACAATACAGTTTTGCAACAATATAGGCCTAGTGCGAAAACTTTATAAAAATAAATATTTAATATATGCAATAACCATAAGCAACTATACATGTCCTCATATTGTTTTAGAATATAGTTGTTTTCTTATTTTAACACAATAGGGTAAGAATGTGTCGAATTACAATACAAACTCAAGGATATCACAATTGATTAAGACTACTTTGGTTTACTAATTAATGCTGGCTCGATACTGCACAGTTTATACTGCATAGTGCCTATTAAAGTAGTATGTGAAGCAGAATGAATTATAAATGAATGAATAAATGAATGAGGCATTTATATAGCGCATTGTTACACCCAAAACGCATTACAATCATATCATACCCCTCAACCACCACCAGTGTGCAGCATCCACTTCTTTATTATGCAAACACTTTATTTTACAGTGTCCTTGTTACACGTTACATGTAGTTACTAGAAAAACCATTTAGCATAAACCTGTATGTAAGTACATACAGCTAATTTATATTACTTAAGTAATGTATAATTAATTACACTGTAACAAAGTGTAACCAACATTTCAAACAGTGGTATACTACATTGTTCTCACATGACCTCATTATATTGCATGTTTAATTGAAAGGTGAGAAAAAAACTAACATTTTTATTAGGGTTTGACTAACTTTAGCAGTATGAGTCATGGAAGAGATGTTCAACGTTATTGCTGCAAAAGCGCATTGAGCTTCTCAAACTGACGTTATGTGCTTTGTGCTCTTTTAGAAGCGGATGTTGACAGACTGTCATGAACACGACTCACGAGTCACAGATTAAGAGAACAGCCTGCAATGCTCGTGTCTGTGGAGAATTGACCAACTCTGATGAAATCCATGGCAACGGACCAAAACAATGTCATTGTTACAGGAAAGTATTTGAATAATTATGTAAATAGGAATTATACATTCCCCAACACGTTTGCTGATACGCTATGCAAGTATTTACGGATGCTTTTTCCTGATGACAATAAATAATTTCACACCTATAAAAATTCCACGCCCTCTTCCAACAGCTCTGCTTCGCCAGTCTGAGAACCTCTGCATTGTGGGATGCAGTATTGAACATTGAGCTTTGATGAATATTGCACATTGTGGCAAATATGGTACGTCTGTTATACGTGAACTTCCAGGGGTCATTTGAAACATCTGAATTTTCTTGATATGATTCCTTTTTATAATTTATAAAACAAAAATGCCTGTATTTAAAAAAAAAAGATAATGCAGACAAAAGATAAAAATAATAATAATGCCTTAACATATTCAGTTACTTTTTAAGGAAAGAAAATACAATAATACACACACACTGGATTTTATTTAGCATTATCAATAATATTTTAAAGTGGTCTGATTCACTTTAATCTAATTACAAGCAATGTAATAACTTCTTCTGAATATATAATATTTCCATACAGAAAATGTGCATACTGTACATAGTATACATTATATAAAAGTAGAATGCTATTCATGAAAATAGCCAATGTCTAAAGATTGAATGTGTGAATGTGTGTGTTACTGTGAGAGAAACACATATGGCGTG
This sequence comes from Pimephales promelas, assembly GCF_016745375.1. The sequence continues at coordinate 2,851,989 of NW_024121543.1, read as the reverse complement.
TGCAGAAGAGCTGGGATGTGTTGATTAAAAGGATAATACACCACTGGCAAAATGGCCTTTCAATAAATCTTGGCTGCCTATGAAGCAGAAAGGTGATTTTTTATTTATTTATCTGTGCTATCTGACTGGAGAAAACAAAGAAAAAAGGCTTTTGTCTTTCCTTTTGCCAAATATGTAGGAAAACGTCAACACCCATAATGCACTGGGCATGTTGCCGTCCAAGGCCACTCCCACCAATCTGCTCTGGATATGCTTATATAGCTCAAATACCACCTTACTTTAGTAGCAAATACTTCTTCGTAAACCTTTAGTCCTAATGGTGTCGACTTGTTTTGTTCCCGGGTGGAAGAATTCAAAGGGTAAACGTTTAGCGGGAGTGAGTTACTTTTCTAGTGAAGAATGCAGAGTGTTGTAGGCAGCGGCTAAAAGCTGCAATGAATCATTCTAGAGAACACCATTACTGTAGTCAACATTTCAAACTGGATGACTGTGAACACAGTGCTGTAGGCCTAACGGAGGGGGAAACTGAAAGAACCTGCTGTTCTGTCAGCTATGCCCAACCTCCCGAAGCAAAACGTCGTCTTGTACAAGAAAGCTGTTGCCATAGTGGTCTATTTTTAGCCATAATGTTGTTTAAAGAGTAGACAAAGTATGATACAATTTTCACTGATACATAATGACACGATATGATACACTGCAATAGCTGTTCTGTTAATAACCCTCTGTCGATCCGACTGCCTGAGTATAATCTGTAGTTTTTACAAAAGCCCTTGAGCCATCAAAAGATGCTTTCGGCAGTGAATATCTCTGTCCAGGCAACATGGAGAACGCGTAAACATTGTTCATTTACATATACTACCGACATTGTAACAATACAAATCAGGTTGAAAATCAGCTAAGTTACACTTTAATATGAGATTCACATATAGTTGCTTTTATTGCACTTCCACCACTCAGACACCGGTGGTGCTATAGAGCTACAGAGTGTGTATTTCTTTATTAGTCCCACAGCCATAGTGATTCTTTCCTCCTGTGTACTAATTAGTAGGGCTGGGCATTGAGACAAATTTCACAATTCGATTCAATTTTGATTCACAAGCTTGCAATTCGATTCGATTTCGATTACGATTCGATTCAATATCGATTATTTTGGATATCAGTTTCAATAAATGGCAAATTTTCTCAAGGGAATCAAATCTCTTAACTAATGCTGTAAACTATGGGAGTCTAGTTGTAGCCTACTAGGCTTCATTAGCCTAATATGAAGGTAATAATGAATTGTTTTGTAGCTATACAAACAATTAAATTACACTTTTATTTTTTTTATTTTTATAATAAGAAGATTATATGAAATATAAACATTTAAATGGTGACTGTCTTAAAAACTTGCCAGATTTATTCAAAAATGCATTAAATATCGAAGAACATTTAAGATTATAATGCATATGTAAAATATTGTATATATTTAGCAAAATGCTCCTCTCTAGAGTTATTTTTTCTAGCTGACTAAAAGAGTTGATGTGGGTTTTCTGAGGTAAATATGACGATACATGACATTGATTACAAGCTGTTTAACTGACGTCTTTCCACGGTTGAAACGCTGATTGAGTGAATCAATGTGACATGATACGGATTTCGATAAGTTGTACTCTATCTTTTAACACACTTTCAGATGCTCATTCATGTTTATTTCGCGCTGTGACTGGTATTATTAACCCGGAAGAGAGATCAGCGCTGCTGCTTCTCTAGAGCTGCACCAGAGCGATCTCACGCCACAGCGTCAAAACCTTATTTATGTTTTTGAATTTCTAAAGAAAATGGACGTAATTTGAAAATTGAGACTTTGTTTCATATCAATAGTAACAAATGACAAAGATTATTGCGATTTTTTGGATGCGTGCAGCCGCGATACTTGTATGAATGTCCCATTCATTTAAATGAAACAGGATGACTAATCGATTCTTGAGATTTAAGAATCGATATCGGTTCGTAAAAATGAGAATCGATTAATATCGAGAAATCGATATTTATTACCCAGCCCTACTAATTAGTGACGTCAAAGTGAGCCAACTAAAAGTTCTAGTGCCATAAAGTCACTCCAGTCACGCATCTGATCACATCACAGTAAATCTGGCTCCTCACAGCTCAGGCAGAGATTCAAGCAAACGCACCTGATCCAATCCTACTTCACAGTAATTGTAAGTTGCCAAAATTTGTGGTTTGTATGGTATTAATTAGCATGATGTGCTACTTTCGATAGCAAACTTTCATCTATATATGCATTCTACTCCTTCATCGATTTTCTCGCAAAAACACCCATGCAGATATGATGGGTTTATTGCAATTGCAGACAATTGTGAGATCCGATCACAATGCATTTTACACTTGTCTTTTCAGTGAGCACGTTTACATATACACCAATATGCTGATAACAACCAAAACTCAAGTTTACCGGATTTATCGATTTACCGGTTTATCTGCAAATCAATAACCCTGGCAAGACACGTTTACAAGACACGTAAAAAAACAAAATTTCCTAGTGGTGACGTGAAAACATAAGCATCCGCGTGTTTTGCTCTGTGAGCTGTAATGTTAAATAAAAACCAGAGTATTTCAAAACGTCAGCAGGAAAGTTGCAAAAACTCATTCTCCTCTCGTATTTGAAGTTTCTTCAACTGTACCACTTGTCCATAGGGATGCACTAGATGATTTTTTAGATTATTTATATTTTTTATATTTTCTGGGTTAAGAAAAAGTCTGAGTTTGCAATATATTTCTCCTCCCCTACCACGAAACTCTTGCTGTGGCTGGATGCGCTTAAATGTGCCGTATAAGGACACTTTTCAGTCAAATATCACACAGGTAAAATCGGGGTAATGGACAAAAATGTCGATTTACCGATTTAACATGTTTTCATGACCACATTCGTTATATCGGCTTATTAAGCATTATCAGGTTAAGAACGTGCATGTAAACGCACTCAATGTGTAGGTGGACAACATCCGGATACAGGTTGCATGTCAATGCCAAGTGTAAACCAGTCTTAATACAATATATGGATGTAATTATGTGACGTAACTAATGTGAGGTAGCAGTCAGACACCACTTCGGTGAGACCACATGGAGTGATCTAGAACTGGACAGCCCACCACCTGAGCCCTGCCATTTCATAATGAGCTAATTAACTCATTAACATGCACACACAAACACACAGCACAGCAGAGAGAGAGAAAGAGAGAGAGAGAGAGAACAAAGGGGCATCAAGTGAGAAAGAGATACTGTATGTCTCAGAGCACAATAGCCCATGTCTCTAAAGGTCACACATCACTCCAGTAGGAAATGGAGGAGAGCAGAATATATTGCCTCTAACATTCAACCTTACATCTGTCTCAAGCATATGTCCTCTTCTCGGCAGTGACAGCTTGTGTGCTATCGTGCCACTATGTTATTAGCCTGTAACAGTTTCATGTGAGACACACAAAGTGGTCAAACCCCTTTTGTGCCTAAGTCAGTTCAATATTTAGATATGCATCATATAATATTGGAGATATGTGCAGGTCCAGATTTACTAAACAGGGCAAATTAGGAGATGGTCGTCACTGCAGAACACAAAATCCAGGAGGAGGAGTTGGATCCAGATCCAACTCCTCCCTCCTTACTTATACATAAACCTACTCATCTCCACCCCGATCCCTAACCCCACCCCTAAACCTACCCATCTCCGCCCCTGATCCCTAACCCCACCCATCTACACCCCCGATCCTTAACCCCACCCCTAAACCTACCCATCTCCGCCCCCTGATCCCTAACCACACCCCTTAACCTACCCATCTTCACCCCCTGATCCCTAACCCCACCCCTAGTCCTACCCATCTACACCCCCGATCCCTAACCCTGATCTCTAACCCCACCCATCTCCACCCACAATCCTTAACCCCACCCCTAAACCTACCCTTCCACCCCCTGATCCCTAACCACACCCCAAGTCCTACCCATCTCCACCCCCGATCCCTAACCCCTGATCCCTAACCCCACCCATCTCCACCCCGATCCTTAACCCTACCCCTAAACCTACCCATCTCCACCCCTGATCCTTAACCCCACCGCTAAACCTACCCATCTCCGCCCCATGATTCCTAACCCCACCCATCTCCACCTCCGATCCTTAACCCCACCCCTAAACCTACCCATCTCCGCCCCTGATTCCTAACCACACCCCTTAAACTACCCATCTCCACCCCCTGATCCCTAACCCCACCCCTAGTCCCACCCATCTCCACCCCTGATCCTTAACCCCACCGCTAAACCTACCCATCTCCGCCCCATGATTCCTAACCCCACCCATCTCCACCTCCGATCCTTAACCCCACCCCTAAACCTACCCATCTCCGCCCCCTGATTCCTAACCACACCCCTTAAACTACCCATCTCCACCCCCTGATCCCTAACCCCACCCCTAGTCCCACCCATCTCCACCCCTGATCCTTAACCCCACCCTTAAACCTACCCATCTCCGCCTCCTGATTCCTAACCCCACCCCTAAACCTACCCATCTCTGCCCCGATCCCTAACCCCACCCCTAAACCTACCCATCTCCACCCCTGATCCCTAACCCCACCCCTAGTCCTACCCATCTCCACCCCCTGATCCCTAACCCCACCCCTAGTCCTACCCATCTCCCCCTACCCACTCCAATCTCATAAAAACGCTGATGGGAATGGAAAGTTCTGTGTGTGATACTTACAAAATGCGTAAATTAAAGATACACAGACGCAGCCATGTTCATTTCCATTATGACCAATGCAATCTACAAAGAGCAGCGCAAATTAGTGTAGGGTTGCAAACAAGCAAACCCTATGATAATCAGGTGCGGGTAATCTACTAACAAGTTAAAAATGACATGGCTGGACAAATAATATGTTTCTTCCAAATAAATGAACACGGGTGGAGAAAAAGCTTTCCCTTCTATCACAACTGTATGTTCTCTGCGGCGCCTCCTCAACTATCATAGCCACGTCAAGCGCCAAATCGGTTAATCCCCAACATTAAATAATGCCGCATTGAATTGACTACCACAAACCTTAGTAAATCACGTTGCTTGATTCATTAATATACTCTCCTCCCATAAATCTTGTGTCTGAGAGGTAAACTTCAATATGCATATGCAATAAGGTCAGAAAATATCTATCCGTGCCTTTTCAATGCTGATTCTTCACTGGCATCTTTAGCAAATCCTGACAGTACTTTTTCTCTAAGGTCAACCGAGGGTTTGTGGCTGTTAAATCTGGCTCTTAATGTTCAAATTGGAATCCACTATACTCTCTTTATTAAAAATTCAGATTCAGCCATCACAAATGGCAATTGATCCCAACTAAAAAAGCATTAATATCCATTGAACTGAACCTGCACAGTGAAGCGTTACTACTGGAGGAAAAGATTTGTACTTTACAAAAGGAGGTAGCTTTTGACTTGAGGTAGCAAACAGGATACGGAATTGCAATGTGAATTTGTTAAAGTACAACTTCAGATTCATATAGCCATACCCGGCGCTATGGGCGGGCCTTAGGGGGCCGGGCCCACCTACCGAGTGCCTGTGCCCCCCCTGTGCCCCCCTCTCCATGCAATTTACATTTAATAAATTATTTTAAAAATAAAAATAATGTATTGAATAACTCATGCGGAGATTCCACTCCCAAAAACGTCGACTTCAGCTGTATAAAGAACATGAGTGGGCCAGTTATTTTTATTACTCTTCTTAAGTTGCACCAGCCCTGACACAATGCTAAATCATAAAACAGATATGTACAATAACATTACGATGTCCTTTAACCGATTTAAATAGTTATTGATTTAGGTTTATGTGGTCGTTCAATTACGCCTTTATATTTGTATTGAACGTGAATGTAAATGGTCCAGGGGTAGAACTTTTGCCAAGCGTGCCAGAGGTTCTGGGTTCTAATCCGTTCTAATAAATTATTTTTTTCATTAAAACTCATTATGTTTATCAGTGGTTGTATATCAGGCAGAGACAAAACATCTTCAGAACATTTGGTGTTTTGATTTCACCGGAATGAATAGAGTCTCTCCACAACGGATTGCGCGTCCGAGTGAAGAAAAAAAAAACACATTAGCCTATCCGCGCCAGCGAGCATTTGAACAGTTGATTTAAAAAACACATTTCAGCGCTAGATCGTCTCTTATTTAAAAAAACAACGAAACGAATGCTCTGCTAGTTAACTGAAGATGATTTGTTTATTTGTATTGGTACATTCGTGCCGGGATATGTTTCAAAAGTGGTGGGTACAATATCGACGATGGGGACATATCCCACCCGCAAATTCTGGTACTTGAAATCGGCGTGAAACTGTTGTAGGAATAGTTGGTTTTTGTCCTATAGAAAAATGTATTGGATGTCATAATTAGGCCCCCCCCCCCTACAATATTAAATGCCCGTCCATTGGTTGGTTTCTGCAGCCGGCTCTGCATATAGCAGCAGTTTTTTTTAAACAGATTGATAGATTATTATGACTAAAAGACAATAATGTTGATCAGGTGCTGCACTGGCAGTGCATCTGTTCTCCGCTTTAAATAGATCCAGAGAGAGGCTTTTAAAGACTGCACATATTTCCCTCCGTCCCGTAGTCCATCCTGGTGTGGCAGGATATTAGCTCCATTAGCCTTGGCTCTGAGCCGACGGATGGATGCGGACAGGCAGGAGAACATGATTCACACCCCAGCAAGGGGGGGTCGCGGGGAAGGCCGTAAGTCACACGGGGGCCTGTACGGGGCCGCTGATCCACTCTACTCAACCAGGCGCCGATCAATGACATCGAACCCCTTACAGGCTCTAGCCATTCAGACAGCATTCACAGACATGTCCACGGCGAGAGCGATCACATGCACGCAGAGACACACACATGCACACGCTGCAGAACTGCATGCAGGGGGAGCAGAACGGATGGAGAGACAGGCTAATGAAGAGGGGAGTAAATGGAAGTGGAGGAATGGGGGATTTGAAGGAGACAGATTATCAGGAAGGAGAGCCACTGACGGGAAAGAGAGAGAAATACGGGGGTTAAAAAAGAGGGTTCGTACTATAAAGTGCTGCTGAAAGAAAGTGTGTATACTGTTCATTTGCACAGAAGAGTTTTTGAATGCATTTACTATATATATATATAATTTGACAAAAATTTTATTGTGAAATTAGTTGGTCTGCATTACAACAATGAGTGAATTCTGCATGCCACAATGCAATACACTCGACCAGATCTTTTCCGTTTCCAGTGTGTTTGAATGAAATGGAATAATTGGATGCTGAATTACTAACGTGAAAAACAGTTTGAACCGTTTACTGTTGCATACAGCATACTTTTTCACAAACTATTTCATAAACCATAGACAGTATCCAGTACCGGAGCAGGGGTGGAGGCAGAGCAGCGAGCGCAGGAGTGTGTTTCATGGCATCAGGCTCATTTAGCTAAAGCAGTGCTGAGCTCTGGTCAGTGGACTCATTCCTCATTTATCTCAATAGTAACACTGGATCCAGAGTCATCAATTTAATATGACCTGTGTCCATGTGCCTTTGTGAGATTCACTCATTCATATAGATGCATGATAAGGAATCTGCAATGCATTTTATTTCCATTATGTATTTCTGACTTGAATAAAGTATGCACTGCCAAATAATGCAGTGTGCCACATTTTATTCACCAAGATTAGATAGGGGGCAGTTGTGGCCTAAAAGTTAGAGAGTCAGACTGGTGAGGTGCCCTTGAGCAAGACACCTAACCCCCAATCACTCCCCAGGCGCTGCAGTGGATAGCTGCCCTGTGTGTGTGTTCACTAGTACCATATAGTACTTTCACTTTCACTTAGATTGGAAATGGTGACTGTTAGGCTGTGATATTATTAGTTTATCTGACTCTAAGGCAGAATTTACATTATGTTAGAGACTAAAGAAATTATTTATTGTGATAATATAATGATTAAGATTATAAAAGCAGGCATTTTTCATCTCGAAATTATGTGCTCTTATGAATTCTGCAAAATTAGACCAGGGCCATTTATTAAACATATAGGCTACCTGTAGTTCACCCAAAAATTTAAATGCTGTCATGCTACAATGAATGTTAATGCTACTTTTCTCCTTACAACCATAAAGGTCCAAAAAGGATAAAACAATATCATAAAACGAGCATAAAAGTAATCTATAAAACTCATTTGCTATATTCCAAATCTTCTAAAACCATATACAATAAAGTTTTGAAAGAAATGAATACTTTTATTCAGCAAGGACGCACTAAACTGTAAACATTAAAGACATTTACTGTATAATGCTGCTCTTTCCTGTTAAAGAATCAGTTTTCACAAAAATGAAGCAGCACAACTGTTTTTATATAAATCAAGGATCATGTGACACTGAAGACTGGAGCAATGGCTTTCATTTAAAATAAAAATCTTTTGTAATAATATTTAAATAATGGCACCTCTCTGAATATGTTATTAAATATGGCAATGTATTTGGTCTTGACTAACCGTGTTACGCTGCTGAGCAAGTATGGACACGCTACTGTTAATAGATACACAGACACACTGCTGTGAGAGTGTAAGATATGCTGCTGCTGCATGAATAGATATACATTAACCCTGTAGCAGATGGCTTACGGACTAGAGCCAGACCGATATATCGGCAGACCGATAATATCGGCCGATATTAGGCATTTTCTAAAATATCGGTATCGGCAGTTGTAATGGCCGATAAATGAATATTTCAAAAATAAAATAAAAATGGACGAATCACGCAGCTTATAACTATAAGGCAATGTAGGGGCTAATTATTATTTTATTTATCAGAACTTTAATATATTTTGATGTTCCTCTGTTCTGTTGTGACAATAGAAACAAGTTTCTTTTTAAAATGCATTATCATATTATTTTAGTTAAAACTCATAAATAACTACGAATAACTAATGTTAGGGAAATCTGTCAATATTTTGTTGTGCGTTTCTGAAATAATAATAATAATAATAATATTATCGGCCGATATATCGGAATATCGGATTTTAAAACCAACAAATATTTGTATCGGTATCGGCCTTCAAAATTCTTTATCGGTCTGGCTCTATTACGGACTACTTTAATGGCCATTTTATGATACTTTTTGGACCTTGACCCTCAACTTTCTTCTTAAGGGGAAACACAACATTACCTTACACAAAATTTGTACAGTTTTGAAATGACATGAGGAGGAGTACATGACAGCCTTTTTATCTTCGGGTGCACTGTTCCTTTAAGAGCACAAACAGGGTCAATTGTGGTTGCGGCTGTGTGTGTGTGTGTGTGTGTGTTTTGCGTTAAGTATACTTGGCTCTTGTATCTGACAGGCTCTTGGCATCGCAGCTGAAAAATTCAGAGGCCAGAGTCCAGCTGGGTCTCACGTCACACACAAACATATATACACAAAGATGTAAACACACACCTCTCCTAAATGACCCGTCTTCAAGGACGTTCTGCTTTAGCTTGCGCAGTTTTTGTCCTGTTTTAGCTCTATGCTCTCAAATACTGCATAGATACTACCCTGGTGACCCCCCATATGGCCAGTTGAGCATCTCTCCCTCTCTTTCTCTTTGTCTCTCCGGTGTCTGTGCTGTTATATATAGCTGAAATCTGTGCACTTATGGACTGAAATGCTTGCTGTTCCTGGAGTGCAGAATCTGCCAAAATGACACAGTTTATCTTCATTAAGCACAGAGAGTTTTCTGCAACAATCCACTGTACACACACACACACACACACACACACAGGACATGTAAACACAAGCGCCAGGCGCGACGCAAGTGTTTTTTGCTAGTTTCAGCCAGACGCAGTTAACATTTTCATGTCTAGCGTGTAGGAATAGCAAATGCATGTGGGTGAGCTGGTCTGAAACCGAAGTGTGTTCAGACGCATTGGTGGCGTGTTGCTATTTTGAGGCAACTGAAATAGACTGCACCACTGACCAACAAAAACCTGGTCTAAAGTCAATGGCGCAATATTGTTTTTGTTATTTAAAGAGGTCGCGTTAGTAATATTCGCCTATAGGCAGGTCTACAACGGACGTACACTTTGTCCTGTAGATGGTCTGCTTGCACGCTTTATTAACCTTGCGCTCAGTATTTCCACATGCAAATTCCAAGCGCAACTGGCTTTTAAAGGAATGGGAGATGAGACTCTGATTGGTTTATTGGACGTTACGCCCAAAACACACCCATTACTTATTAAAGGGGTGATGAACTGAGAAATCAAATTTTCCTTGAGCTTTTGACATCTAAGAGGTCATCATATTATAAGAATATCCTGTAAGTTTCACAACTGAAAACGTACTTGTTCGTCGCCCACCGATTACACGCATAGCTAAATAACATAGATTCCTACCTCGTGATGACAAACCGAATCGATCTACCGAGCAATACAAAATATTGTGCAGTGCCTGGTTGTGGAAGACAGTCCCTGCATAAGCTTCCTCTGGATTCCAATAGGACTGCATGGATAAACGTTATTTTTAATGACGTTCCAGCTGATGAGGTAAAACATTGTCCGTCTGTTCGCTTCATTTCACTAAGGATTGTTTTGTAAACAAGACTGGATTTGCAGACCGATTAAGAGTAAAGAACGCTGCTGTGCCGTCTAAATTGGATCTGGCAGGAATTGTGCAACACACGGACTCTGGGTCCAACATGTATGGGCGAATTCTGGTTGCTATTTTACAACATTGGACGTTTTCAAAACAATTCCCCCCATCTGCACTGACGAGTGAGTTGAAACTCATTATAATATGCAAAACTGTTATCCACTCACAGCAGTGGGCGTTTACTTCCAAATCTTCAGTGCGAGACGCCCATAAAAACCCAGCGTTTTTGAGCTTTAGGTTAGAAAATAGCCTAAATGATTCATTTTGATGTTTTTGAATGTAAAAACCAAGCGAACGTCATAAGTTGACCTCAGACAACAATATAATAAAATTTAAAAAGCCAGTTCATGACCCCTTTAAGAGAATATCGGCAACCCTTTTAGACCATGCGCCGTGTGCGCCGACCATTTTTCCTGTCGTTAAATTAGCCAAGTGGATAGATCGTTAAAATAGGGCCCTTTCTTTTTATCTCTCACACTCATCCTGAAAGGACTTTTTACCTTTCACAGTGACTTAACTACATAATAGATCTCAGATTATTAAATAAGCCAATTACTTCTCAGAACACAGGCGCACACACACACACACACACACATTTATTAATTCATTAGTTCATTGGGGAAAAACACAGGTAAATGAGCTTGCATTAATTCAGTTAATTCAGGGATTCCCAAACTTTTTTGTAAGTCAGTCACCTTAAAAATATTTTTGAAGTACCAGTCTGGAATTTTAAGTTAATATTTAATTCATCTATCTATCTATCTATCTATCTATCTATCTATCTATCTATCTATCTATCTATCTATCTATCTATCTATCTATCTATCTATCTATCTATCTATCTATCTATCTATCTATCTATATATCTATCTATCTATCTATCTATCTATCTATCTTTATTAAATAATAATTATAATTAGGGCTTTATTTGATTAATCATGAATCCCCAAATAATTCTATCATTTCTTTTACTCACTCACTCACTCATTCATTTTTTCTTGCTACTCCATTCATTCAGTGTCCATGAGACTCTGCTGACACATCAGATAATGGAGGGGTTTGGTGGAGAGCTGGAGGACAACGTTGAGAGAGAGAGAAAGACCCTATATCTCAAACCACTCAACCATTACTGCCCTTAAGATGGGCTGGATGGAGCTCGCATTAGTTACACACACACACACACAGTCACGGCACATCAAACGCCTCCAGCTGATGTGATATACTCTAGAGACTAAAGCAGGAGGGGAGATCGGTAAGTAAAACAGCAGATGAGAGAGGTGTGTTATCTTACTGTACAAACGTACAAACCAGACCCGGGGTCGATTGCATTGAATGTTTTGACTAGTCTTACAAGTTAGTTATCAAAAAAAAAAAATTCTACCCATACATACGAGTCTGGCCATACATTTTTTTTAGTCAGTTACATGAAAAGGCACATGTAGATTAGTCTAATTTGAGTCTGAAGAGTAAGAGTGAATAGCCCTAACTAAATGCTAGTTGGTCAGACTAGTTCTTAAGAAACAATCTTAACTTTACAGCTACTTTACAGCTTTATGTTTATTGTTTATGCATCTGCCCCCTGAATGCTGCCTCAAATCCTGTGTCCTATCTATGACCTAATGGTCTATAAAACAGGCAAAACAATCCTATAGATTTACACTAAGGAAAGACTCCAGCCATATCAAGAGTTTTGACTTGGGCCACTAAGCGACGAACTAAGCAACCAACTAGCAACCACCCACAACACCCTAGTAACCACCTACAATACCCTAGCAACCACCTTGCAACAGCCTAACAAGCACTCACAGTTAGATTTGCTAACTGTCTTTCCAGGTCTCTCTTGAAAAAGAGATGTTATATCTCAATGAGACAAACCTGGTTAAATAAAGGTTAAATAAAAAATAATTTGCACAGGCAAAAACACAACAGTTGGAAATCATTAGGAAGGAATTTCATTATTCTTGTTCCAAATCTGATTCCTCACTCTTAACAGTTGTATTAATGAAGTACATTTGAGGAAGAAATACTTTAGGGGTAAAAAGAAATGCTGTTATTATTGCATTTACTGCCCTCATCGGTTTGTTTCCAAATGCTGAGATCATTAAAAAAAAGAGTAGATAAAATGAATCTGAAATAAATGTAACCTAATTCTTATCGTTCATATCTGACAAGAACATCTGTAAGTGCAACATAAAGACAGGCCCAGTGTGCTCTCACTGCACGCGTGTCTATATCAGAGTACAGACATCTTACAAAGCACATGTGCTGTAGGGGATCTGTCCCATGATGAGCAGGAGCACTGGTCTCCTGTGACTCTCAGACGTTTGCAATGAGAGGGAGCTGAGAGGGAAATAATGGAGCTCTTACTGCTTTGGACGCTGACGTAGCTGGTGGCGTTCTCTCTGCCCAGCGAGTTCTCCGCCACACAGGTGTAGTTCCCAGAATCCTCCTGTCTCACTCTGCTGATGTGAAGCTTTGAGTTTTTCCTGCACATAAACAGCCAAGACACAAAGAAAGAGAGAAATGGAAAAACGTGAGGGTATGCGAAAACTACGAAAACCCAGAAAATGGAGAAAAGGAGGTAAAGAAAAAAAGACTAGGTTTCCAACGCTCTGTTTGGAAAAGTGCAATGGAACGGCACTTTGGAAACTGGTTCGGAAATCCCAGCAATTCTGCCAAGAACACACACTCATGCCAGCTCACAAAATGAGTTAAAGGAAAGCAAAGTTGCATCACATGATAGAAAACCATGATATAAAACCTGTGCAGCTTCAACTGATCATCAAAACGAACAAATCTTTTTTCGAGTCATTTAGTTCATTTAGAACGAGTTCGAACAGGAGAGTCACAAACGCGCATCAAAGAACAGAGCAAGGCGACCATTTGAGCTTATAAAACTTAAACTTTTTAATCTATTTTCTTTTTCTTTTGCTAGATAAGACCCTTATTCATCGTCTGGTGTCGTTTAAAGCCCTTTGAAGCTGCACTGAAACTCTCATTTGGACCTTGAACTGTTTGGTTCCCATTGAAGTCCATTATATGGAGAAAATCCTGGAAGGTTTTTTCATCAAAAACCTTAATTTCTTTTCGACTGAAGAAAGAAAGACGTGGACATCTTAGATGACATGGGGGTGAGTAAATTATCAGCAAAAGTTTTTTTTTTTTTTAAAGTGAACTACTCCTTTAAGCAATAAAGCTTTTATAGTTGGAGATACAGAGTAGGAATATCCCACACCTGACTTTGGATGCAAAATTCAGGCTAGGATTAGGTTTAGGCCTGCCTTTTTGATAGGAACGTTGTTCCAGGACCAACAAAGGATGTCGGTCCAGGAATCTGTCCTGTTTGGCTTCATCACATCGTGCGTGGGGTCTCCAGTGTGATCTCTCAGCCCTGCATGTGGACAGCTCATTAGAGGAGTAAAGCTCTTGAAGGATCACATTCCGGAGCAGAACGCACGGAAAACGGCAGCTAGTGTATCATCTTCTGTCCTTACTTTACCTCCATCATTATTAAACCGTCCCTGTCCACGCTGTCAGCTCTTCCACTCACAGTTCATTGGAGTAAGTGTGTGTACGGATGCAAGCGCATGTCTCTGTGACTGTGGATCTGCAGATTCAGCACACACACATTTGCAAAATTACACAAGGGGCCAGTGAACAGGCAATCCTGTTAGAGTGATCTGCTTTCTGTGGAAACGTGCACCTCAGCACTTTTTGTCAGAGAACAGAGGAGGACCGACGTGTTACGGAATGCCCTGAAATCTCCCGTATGTTTCCCGCCCTGCGGTCCCAGTATATTAAACGGCTACTGTACATACGCGCTGATGCCGACATGCGGACTGAATGTACAGCTACTCGTACACTATTGATTTGTGTAACGGATGGCTAAATGACATTGATGCAATGTTACAGCAACATGCACAGCTCAGCAATTTTTTTTAATCCCTTTGTAAAATCCAATTTTATAAAACGCTGCAGTCCCATATATCAAGGCATTTGCATGATTATGTAATTCTCACTGAAGACTAGTTTATCTAGACCCCAAGTATCTAAAACTTAGTCATATGTTTTTATTTTTTTTTATTCCGTTCTCCACCTACAGACGCCTATGAGGGAAACATTGCGTGTTTGGGCCCACACACTCTCCCCTCAGACACGCAGGCATCCCACGGTCCCATCGCGAGAGGAAAGCAAGGACGGGAAATTACCCACAATAACCCGATGGAGCTTTCTGCTAAAATTCGGCAGAGAAGAATCTGTCACTCATTCTGACCCAAAAATTAAAACACTGCCATCATTTACTCAACATCATGTCATTCCGAACCTGTATGACTTTCTTTATTCAACATAAACTTAATATTACAACCTACACCTGCACAAAATTATGTGAACAGATGAGTAAACTAAACTGGGGTCGTATTTATTGTTTTTTGCTATCCATTATGCACGGCTCTATTTGTTGTGTTAGGATGACACATCTTAAAAAAAAATGACTTTCTTCAAAGCCTAGTTATTTTAGGCTGGCCTGCCAACAGTGCTCGTCAATGTCAAAATGATGGCCAATCATATCAAAGAAGGCAGGGCTTCCTGTTCACTGAAGACCAGCACCAATAGAGAGCCTAAGTCCCGCCCCTCCGCTTCCGGCTCATGGGACCTTATTTTGGAAAAAATATGAATGGTAGTCAATGGCGAGAGACTTATCTTTTTATTCCGTCTGAAAAGTCCCCTGAATTACACATATGATGCAGTGTTGTAGTCGAGACCACCTCACTCGAGTCCGAGTCGACACCGAGACCAGAGAGAGTCGAGTCCGAGTCAAGACCGAGTCCATAGAGAGTCGAGTCCGAGTCCGAGACCAGAGACGGTTCGAGTGCGAGTCGAGACCGAGACCAGTGAGGGTTGATTACCTAATTTACTTTTATTTACTTAGAGAAATCCTTTTTTTTTTTTTACTGAATTTACTTAGAGTTTAAAAAATATGATCAGTTTAGGGTAAAAAGGCCACATAGTAGGTGGTGTTAAAAGTAATTTTATTACAATTTGTCATGCGCAGTTGCGCACTAGAAAATCACCAATCACTGGGCATGTCAATCAATTTAAAGAAATATTTTATTAACATACATTAATAATCATGAAAAATATTTTTAATTGAACTCGAGTGTAAAAAAAAAAAAGTAAAAAAAAAAAAAATGTTCGAGTACGAGTCAATTCCGAGTCCAAACGGACACGAGTCCATGACAAGACCAAGACCATTAAAATATGGTCTCGAGACCGAGTCCGAGACAAGTCCGAGTCTCGAGTACTACAACACTGATATGATGTTTGTCAATTAAAAAGATAATTCTGAAAGTCAAAAACGTCACAGTTTGTCATAAAACAGAAGAGTAACATTTAGTTTTATGTGAAAATCACTCTATGAACTACATCTCCCGGGAAGCGAAACAACGAGTGAGATCCGCTGCTCGTGTGTGTGCAGTCTGGTACAACACACTCAGGTATGACGGCGTAACGTTGCGATTATAACGTAAGACTATAGAAACAATGACAGACAATAGCCTCAGTAAAGTTAGCTTCATTCACTGAGAGAAAATATGCGCCTTTGGGGTTTGTAGTCTTTACGTATTAACGTATTGTAGTCTTTACGTAGTAATTACGTATTTTCACAGTCTTATACCTCAATGTTTTTACATCAAACTGCGACTTTCTTTACTTTAAAATGTATCTTTTAAATTGACAAACATCATATGTGTAATTCAGGGCACAATTCAAACGATATCTCAGTTGTCTCTCTCCATTGACTACCATACAATATTTTTCCGAAATAAGGTCCCATGGTGGTCGACCGGAAGGGGAGGGACTTATTAGGGCTCTCTATTGACCTACGGTATGGCTAAGCCACGCCCTCAAACACGATGAGCCAATCACAGTGCGCAGCTAACCCAATACACTCGGACATTCTCTGCTTCCACGTCCATTGAAATGCATTGCAGTCAGTCAGTTTTCATTGTTTTTTTTCCTGTCATTTTAAGTTTAAAATGGTCAAACGGTGTGAAGAAATCGCTTGCTGCTCCTTTAATACCCGACTGGAATGTGCCGACAATATGCGAAAGTGCAAATAAGGAGGGATACATTTCTGTCTATTTCTCACACAAAGCTATTATATGGTTGCGGGAGATTTGGATTCTAGTGCACAAGTCATTTGGACTAATTTAGGGCTCGGCAGCATTCTGTCACTATGCTTTCGTTATATGAAAAAGGGCAGTGTGAATATTCATCATAATTTCATAAAGAAACAAAATCATACAGGTTTGGAACAACATAAGAGCGAGTAAATGATGAAAGAGTTTTCATTTTGTGTGAACTGCTCCTGTCTGCATCTCTCTCCCTTCTGCAAATCTCTCAGTCTATTTACAAACTGGGACAATCTTCTGCTCGAGTTGATGGGAGATGTATTTTTAATACCTCTGATGCCAAGAATAGTTCTGCCAACGTATGAGTAGTGTGTTTGCTTGTGCATCTGTGTGTGTGTGTGTGTGTTTGATGGGTCTTACTTATTGGATTTGATTTTGACGTCTTTCCTCTTGCGGAGCTGGCTGCCATCTTTGTACCAGTTGAAGGAGGGGCTCGGGTTGCCCACGGCTTCACACTTGAGTGTCAACTTTTTACCCTCCAGGAGCCACTGAGAATCCATGGGCTTCACCTTCGGAGCTGACGCTACAGATGGAAAAAACAGACAGAGAGTGAGTGGGAAAAAAAAGCAAAAAAAAAAGCAGGTTTCCTGATATCATGAAAATCTTCATTATCCGAAGGAATTTATGAGAAACATCTGAGACAAAAGCTTACTTCAGGATTTAGCATTAAACTTTGTATTAGTAGAAAACCTGTAGAGTATTTTCGAATTACCGTGCTTTCCACCCTCATATCCCGCTGAGACGAGAGATTTATGTATTTTTTTTGTCTGGAAAAAATCCTCCAATGACGCAAAAATCATCGTTTTGCATCATCTGAGGATTTTTTGGCCAGAGGCTAAAGGCCATTGCACACTGAGTACGAAATTTTCGTATGCGTATTTTCGTGTTCGTCAGCCTAAAAATTCGTCACGCATAGAAACCTTGCACACCGAGTCCGTTGCGTATTTATTAAACGTTTGCGGGAAAAAACGCAAAAATACCAAATGGATTCGTCAAGCAGTGAGGATGATTTTTGCCCTCTCTCTTATTGAAAAGAGAAAAAAGAGAAAATATTACGTCCATCCAATCCTGAAATTGCGCCGAGAGTTCCATCTCATCAAGGAGTTGCGAATTGTCAAATTGTCAAATTGAATGCAATCCCTGAATTGTCAAAAGACCTCTCAAAAAGCTTCGGAGGCGGTGTGCAAGCGTGACTGACATAACGTGAGGTTGAATTTTTTTTTTAACGTGAGAAAATTTCGGATGCGAATTTCGGACTCAGTGTGCAATGGCCTTAAAGACTCACATAGTGTCAGCCATGTTTTTTTGGAAGCTAAGCTAGCAGACTCTTGTTCTGTGGAGAAAGCTGAGTAGTAGTGGTTAACATCCTCTTTTTCCATCCGTCGATGTTCGGGATTCAGCTTTTGCTTTCTGCAGTCGCCATTCATTGTTTACATGCACAGCTTTTGTTTCAATCTAACTGAATTCATTCTGATTGGTGAATCTGAATGGAGTGTTTACATGAACGCTAAACAAGTGATCGGTTGATGTGCGTTTTAACATTGCTAAGAAAATTCCCGCTCCTCTGTGAGAGATACAAGACCAGTGCGTCTCACAGGTGTCGCTCATCGGTAATCACGCCACCGGCCTCGCGCCGTTCTCCCGCGGCCCTCACTCGTCCCGCTCGCCACAGCAAACATGATGAATGGCGACTGTAGAACGCAAAAGCCGAATCCCGGACATTTTGGGCGATCTTGAAACACATTTTCAACACATCTACTAGACTCACTAGTAGCCTAGACTTGTTGTTTAACTACTGCGCTCTGTTACCAGTAGGCGTGGCCTTCTAGGGCAGCAGAGCAAGTGCATTCTGGGAGTTGTAGTCTTTCATCCACATAAGCCAAAAATACATCTTCTGGCTTTTCTCAATCTAAAAAGCTCCAAATTCAAAAATAATTTCACATTTCTTCTACATAAATGACCCATTTTAAATACAAACTCATCTTTCCAGAGGTGAAGTATCCCTTTAAATTAAACATAACTGAGAACTTTGGTAAGGAGCAAACTATGTGCAGTAAAGCTTTCCTTGGGGTGGAGGTCAGATTGACCGGGGGAGAAGAAAGAGATATTATTGGAGAAAGAAAAGAGAGAGGAAAGAGGAGGGACAGATGGAGGGAAGAAGGAAGAAAGCGAAAAAGAAGGCATGACGGCAAAAAATGCAGAGAAACGTGTTGAGAGACACGCAAACGGGAGGATGGAGAGAAGCAAATAGAAGAGTGGGAAGAAGGAAAGTGAGAAACGAAAGAGTGTGTGAGAGATTAATGGGGCTCATCTTCCAGGAGTTTACCACGGTAAAGTAATCCATCTAGCAATGAGAAACAAGCCCAATATTATGAGCCATGTTATAACTATGAGCAGTTATAAAAATGCAGTACATTTAGAGCAGCAAATAATAATCAATTCACACACACACACACACACACACTAATAATAATGCTGCTACAGAGTTTGTTCTATTCACTTTTAAATATATATATATATATTTTATTGTAATTCTTTCTTATTATAAAAGTAATTCTTCTAAGACTCATTATGTTTTATATTATTATTATGTTTTATATTATTTAAAGATGTACAATATGTATGTATTATATAACATTAAATAATATATAATATAATATGCATCTTTAAATTATACATTTATTCTTCTAAACAATAATATATTATTAACATCGCACATATATATATATATATATATATTATTTAAACACAAATACCTGTAATAAAATATATACTACATACTGTATATTTTATATATAATATAGAGTAATGAAAACACGAGAATTATCACGGAGAACAAAAAAAAGGAAAAACAAACAGGGAAAATGCTGGATGCATTATGGTAATACATAATTATTTATAATGCTCAATCTAAATGGTCCTAATATTAGGTTTAAAATTTTTATGTAAAAAATGAGCAATTTATATCCTTAGATTTTGAGGACAAATATTGTAAAAAAAAAAAAAAAATCCTCATGAAATAGAGGACTTCAGTTACAGTTTTGGACTGAAAACAACATGGAATAGCCGACGGTTCACCGTTTAACTGAGCGTGGCTCCATCTGTGGTTTTCTCCTTCTCTCTCTCTTTTCAGAGCAATACTTCATTCTGTCACATCTAGTGAAATCACACCTTCTTGTCTGCAGATGCTTCTGACACACACACAAACACACACACACCAAATCTTTGATACACACTTATACCTCTTGACTAAAACACATAGTTGTTGTATAATGAATGCACATGTATAGAAGCACACACAAGCATGTTTGACTTCTGATCACATGCCTGTACGTTGTAATTCTACTCGCGTGGACTCTGGAGTACAAGAGGAAACCTTCACATGTCCAAGAGAGACTCGCGCCTGATTGCTCTGTTAACAGAAACCCTATAGTCCTGCTCACAGACAGGACGGTGAAAAACCTCATTCTGAGTCTATCCAATCAGCTTCACTCGTCAATAACAGCCAATCTGCTGTCTCAGCAACTAATAATCTACCAGGAATCTCCCACTACTTCTGTGCACATCATTATAAGTGCCTTTAATCAAAAAAAAAACTTCCCCTTACTCTCACAGCGACATGTCACGTTTACTGGCATGAGGGCGGGGCGACCTGTCAATCACATGAGATCCATTAATAGCAAACCACAATCATCTAATCAATTATAAATTGACAAATTCAAGTCCCAAACATTTTTTCAGTTCCAGAAGCCGTTTCACTTGGATATTCGTCAGAATAGGGAAGAAACGATGAATGCAACTTCTGTTTCATGCCAACTTTACAACTAAAACTATTCAAATGAAATGAAATAAAGCTGAAATAAAATAAGTATTAGATTAAAAGCTTAAACTAAAAAACTAGGGCTGGGCAACGATTAATCGCATCCAAAATAAAAGTTTGTGTTTACATAATATATGTGTGTGTACTGTGTATAATTATTTTGAATATAAAAATTCACAAACGTGCATGTATATATTTAAGAAAAATGTGTTATTAATATATAAAATATTATTATTTATATTTAATATAAATTATGTATAAATATGTACAGTATATTCATGCAAATTTTTCCTAAATATATACATGCATGTGTGTGTATTTATATATGCAATATAATTATACACACTACACACACATATATTATGTAAACACAAACTTTTATTTTGGATGCGATTAATCGCGATTAATCGTTGCCCAGCCCTATAAAAAACTTAAAATTACAAATAGTTCCTTGTCAAGTAATGTATAGCCTAGTTTAAGGTGAAGTAAAATGACTAAAAAAACCCTGAAATAATAAAAAAAATACAAAAGGACAACAAAATCATTAAAATTTAACTAAAAAGGAAATGAAAACTGAAAAAAGAAAAAATAGCTAATTCAATGTATTAATAAATACTACTAATAATAAAATAATAAATTGTGTTTGAGTATCCTAATAAGCCACAATAAGTACAGGGCATTAAGTAAGAAAAATGCTTGACTTTGTTAGAACATCTGAGGAATGGACATGGTTATTTTCTCTTTTCTATTTGGACTTCTGTTACTTTTTATTGAAAGGACGGTGTACATGTGACAGGAAAAGACCCAAACCAGACTCAAACTTACTGGCACTTCCCATCAATCCCAGTTTCTTTCCTATAAATCACTATCAGCAACCCAAAGTGGAAGTATTCGGGACAAATGTCCAAATGAAGAAAGAATAAGAGGCGTTTCATGTTCATCATGGAGTTGATTTCTCCTTGATCAGTAAATCCAAGTATAAACACAAAGCACAAAGGCCTGAACGCACACACACCGATAACAGTGACAGCTCACATGAAAGATTGTCTTTTCCTCTCTCGGCCCAACGCTCCTCTACTTGCTTTGATAGTCCTGGAAGTCTTTTATTAGAAATAGTATTTCCATCCCTCGTTCCGCTCTCTCTTCCTTCTTCCACAGAAACAAGGCCTATGAGATGAAACCGACTGTCTGTCTACAACAAGATCAGACCTCTTTCTGCAAATGTTAAGGGAAAAGAGCTGTCTCTCCCTTTCAAAACTTTAACTTATCAAACATGTGAACTTATCATCAAAATTGGGGGATCCAGACGTTAAAGTTTTATAATCTGATTTAATCTAAAGTTTTCTTTTTTAAGAAGTCTGAACAAAGCTGCATTCATTTATTCAAAAACAGTAATATTATGAAATATTATTACACATTAAAATTCAAACTTAAAATTTAAATTTACTCCAGCCTTCAGTGTCACATGACTGAGATTGTTGTGCTGCCCTATTTTTTTGTAGAAACTGAGACACATTCTATCAGGATCCTTTGATGAATAGTTCAAAAGAACATCTTAAGTAAATGTTTTTATTGTCATTTATTATATTATCATCTTTTGATTAATTTAAAGTAGTTCACTTTTGAAACAAACGTTTGCTGATACTCACCCCATGTCATCCAAGATATTCATGTCTTTCTTTCTTCAGTCGAAAAGAAATTAAGGTTTTTGATGAAAACATTCCAGGATTTTTCTCCATATAATGGATTCAATGGGAACCACACGGTTCAAATCAGTGATCGTTTCGCTTGATAAGACCCTTATTCATCGTCTGGAATCGTTTAAAGCCCTTTGAACAGTTTGCAGTTTGCACTGAAACAGTCTTTTGGACCTTGAAACGTTTGGTTCCCATTGAAGTCCATTATATGGAGAAAATCCTGGAATGTTTTCATCAAAAACCTTAATTTCTTTTCGACTGAAGAAAGAATGACATGGACATCTTGGATGACATGGGGGTGAGTAAATTATCAGCAAAAGATTTTTAATGCATCCTTGCTAAATACGCAGAAGTAGTGGTTCTTCTAAATACAACGCAATTGTTTTATTTGATGTAACAAATGTCAGAGTGAATCGCAAAGATCGCAACAGCCAATTAAAGCCAATCAATCAATGACAAATTCTTAAAATTGAAAATATATACTTTTAATGAAATAATGGCTTTAGAAAAATGCCTGACACAAGGCTAATGTAGGAGTTTAACATCACCAAGACATCAGTGTGTGTGTTTGTGTGCGTGTGTGTAAAGCTGCACAAGGTTGCAGTTGTGCATGAATGCTTTTCCTCAAATCAGCATTTTCTGATGGCGTTTTATCACCGACCATCTCTCTCTCTCTCTTTCTCCTTCAAGGTTCAAATGTACATCTGTCCAGCGGAGCACGGACACACACACACACACATATTATAAAGCAGAACGCTGTGAAAATAAGCTGAATGAAGCCCAGACGCTCATATGACACGGCCCAGAAAAACATTAACACTCATTAACACTTGCATGCAGGAGCGTCTGTTATTTTACACAAAGCCTTCACACACTTTCTATTCATCAAACATGTATCACAGTTTCCACAGAAATGTTTAGAAGCACAACGGTTTTCAACATTGATAATAATAAGAGATATTTTTTATTAGAATGATTTCAGAATGATCATGTGACACTGAAGACTGGAGTAATGACGCTGAAAAATCAGCTTTGATCACATAAATTACAATTTTTTTTCTTGGGAATTCAAAATTTAGCTTGGAAAGGGTAGAGGTAATTTTGGGTTGGATGTTATCATTGATTTTGTTATTTTATTTATTTTATTATTATTTTTTATTATGATTATTTTTTAAATGTATTTATTTATTTGTATATGTGTCTGTAGACTTTACAAGTATACCCCTTAAAGGCTTCTTTGACGTTTGTGATGTATTCTGTAATAGACTTCCAAGTCAAGCATAACAAGTAAGGGATTCAGATGGAGGTTTCATGTTTTGCTTGCAGGTTTGATTTGTGATGTGTTCTTCCCTTTGTTTTTTCTTTTTTCTTTTTCTCACTTAAATGTCTTTAAAAAAAGCCCTGTAATGCCTAAAATTGCAACAAAATAAATAAATAAAAAATAAAGAAATTTCTGTATTTTTGCAGCCTTGTGAGTAGTGAGTATAATAAACTTACAGAATAAGAGACATGGCTAAGAAGGAACACAACTCTAAGCTTCACTGGTAACCATCACACAACCACATCTCTCTTCCAGACGACTCAGCTGGACAGATACCAACAAAAAAAGACACTTCAGATTTGTATTAAAAAGAAACCTATGGGGACGAAACAGCGACTGTTAAACTTGTCCAGCAGCGGAGGAAGAAATCTGAATCTGAAGACGAACCTGATGTTGCAATAAGAAACACAATGTGATATAAAACACAGCACTATCCACTGGGACGCTCGATAGAAAGCCATCAGTTACAGATAAATAAATCCTTTGTCGAAGGAAGAAAAATATAAAACAAACAAAAAAAAGAGTTTATGGCTGGAGAAATATTTATGAATGTGGCAAACACAAACAAAAAATATAATTATAAAATAGTTTCAGAAATCTGAGTGGATGAGCCAAATCCGATGTTGCAATATGAAACTCAATGTGATAAAAAAAAAAAAATCCGCTGGGACGCACGACCCTCGCCATAATCTGAAGAAAGATCTCAATGTCTGCATGAACAATTGCGCTTTCCAGAAAATGTCAGAAAACAAAACATAATCACAAATGAGATTGCTCTACAGTTTCTCAGAGACGGCTCTCAGATGTTCTCCTGACAGAAGACATTAGTCGCTCGTCTCATCGAGTTCCAGAAGAGATATCGGGGCGTTTATTTGACGTTATTTTTCGATTTGATCAAGAACGTAAACTAATGCCAATGCTGTTTGTGTATAAAGTAGCTAGTCAGTTCGATGCTATTGTGTAAAATAAACGTGTATAAAGTTTTAAAAAAATATAGGCAAATTACCATTTAGAAACGTTTTGTAAGAGCCGTGTGTGGTGAGGTTCTGCTTGCCTCTCTTCATCGCCGCTTTCTGGGTCTGATTCTGGCTCATACTGATACTGCAGTATCAACACCATTATTTACATTTGACAGGAACACACATGCAACTTCGCCCATAAAGGTAATGGGCGTAAAGTTTCCGGGCAACGTGCACTACAGTTTAGCCAATCACAACACACCGGCCCAAACTAACCAATCTGAGCCCACTGCCTGTTTCTGAGGGAGTGGTTTCATAGAATCAGGATGTAAACCGCTCGTTCGAGGACAGAGGAAAGTGCGGCTTACAATAAAGGTGAAATTTATGAAAAATAAGACTTTTTAAAAAAGAAAAACCACGAATACATGTTACATTGCACCCCATAAACACAATCATGCAAAAAAAAAAAAAGCAGTCGACCCCCCCTTTAAGGTAGTTTAGAGAAAATGTCAGAGACAAAGTTGATACATTTCACTGGCCTTTAAACGTTTGGGGTCAGTAAGATTAAACAATAAGTATTAGTATTTTGATTTTTAAGTAATCAAAAGAGACATTTATAATGGATTATAATGGATATAATACAAAAGAATTTGATATAAATGGTTTTTATTAGTATTGGTTAAAGAATCATGAACAAATGCATGATGACTTATTACAGAAATATTAAGCAGAACAACTGTTTTCAACATGAATATTAAGGAATGTTTCTTGAGCATCATATTAGAGTGATTTCTGAAGGATCATGTCACACTGAAGATGAAAAAATTAAGACTAAAACATTTTTTCTTTCGTCAAATCAACTTAGGCTAATTTATGCAGTTCAGATAACATAATATTTTGACTTTCTGATGATTAAATCAATCTCCTTCATTGTATTAACTCAAATTTTCCATTTCAACGAACTTAAAATTTTAAGGCAACCAGGTTACTTATTTCTTTAAGTCAAACCAACAATATTTTTTACAGTGTGGAGTAATGATGCTGAAAACTCATAAATAACATCTGAAAATATATTAACATAGAAAAAACGTTTCCCTGCATATCTTATAGTGCAAAACGGCAGCATGTCTTTGCGAACGCAGTGATCAAAAGTTTCCACAGTTCTCTTTCCACAGTTTCAGTTCAGCTTTACGCCAGAGCTCAGATATTTACTCTTTCCTTCACACACACCGCTCATTCTCCACAGGATAATCACAGTACTTGCACACTACAAAAAAAAATCCCAATCAGCATTTCAGTAGTGTTTTACAGTAAAAATATCGAAACATCCTTAAGACAAGATCAATTTCCCCGAGAAACAAACCTGCGTAAGACTTTCAGAGAATCAATCTCGAATTAAGTGTATATGTCTCACCCCACTGGCACTTTTGTCTTAGCTCGCGCATAAATCTAACGAAATATATGCTTTAAATACTTGAGCTTTAAATATTAGATTATTTCGCATGATTATATAAGTTTACTGTAAATAAAAACAGAACAACTGATTAATAAAAATACTTTTTTGCAGTGCACGCGACATCTCACCCCTCTTTATTCCCTCCCGCGGTCCATCTTTCCCTCTCCTGTCACTCTTTCTCCTTTGCTGCTCTTTCTCTCTCATCCTCCTGCAGTTGCGGTAGCTGATCTCCCTCATGCTGAGACGGGATTATGAAGAGTAAGCTATGAAGACAGGACGTGTGTGTGTGTGTGTGTGTGTGTGTTTCCACACTATAACTGTGTAGGACAGTCCCACCCCTCATCACACTCAGCGGGGATACACCTACTGATAGGTGGGGAGTGTTGGGAGATTGTTGGAAAGAAGAGAAACAAGTTATGAGCTCACAAGAGAGGACAGAATACAGAGAGACAAACAGAGAAAGAAACAAAAGAGCCAAGCTGGGGAGAGAGCGTATGTTGTGTAGACATGGGAACATGGATGAGAAGAGATAATTAGAGGCTCCATTAAGTATATCTGGGCCTCGTGGGAGAGTAGGAGACAAAACCAGCCATAGATGAATCTAGATCAGAGTCTTAACAAAATAACACAACACAAAGTGAATTAGAGAGGCATAACTCAACGGTTCAAGATCTAAGCTGGGTCCTGGTTGATAACCGCATTGTTGGTGCAGTTATATAGGAATATGAACAAACAAGTTCATACCAGCTTAAAGGGGTGGTTTACCGATTTTTTTTCTTTGCATGATTGTGTTTATGGGGTGCAATATAACACAGGGCTGCCAACTCTCACACTCTCACGCCACACCCCCGATTTCTCACGCTAAAGTGTCAAGTCGGTCGGTAAAATACCTGAAACATGAGTTTATCTATAGATCCACCAGTTGATCGACTAGTTTTACCGCAAATGAGTTAAAATATCCTCTAATCTAGAGCGAGCGTGCATGCGAGACAGATGTTGAGCTCCTAACGGCGAATGAAGTGAAGAACAGTAGTCTGTAGGAAAATGTACAACTTTAAAGGCTAATTTGTTATCACATTTCTACTTTTAAACTCTTTACAGCATTTGACCCTTAGACGTCCATTAGCTGCATTACTGCAGAATCCATTTTCTTTTGTTTTTACAAACTGATAGATTGACTTATCACTCAGTTTGTAAAAACACACACAAATGTATAATCTGTAGTAATTGACAGCCACAGATGTTGCCAATAGAGGTTAATTTGTTTCTTAACCTAAAGCTTTCCTTTAATTGGGTTTCATAAAGTTAATGACAAAAAAACAAAAAACAGATTTGCGTTTTTCGTTCACAGACGTTATCAAAACGATTCTCGTTCACACGGATCCTCGAAAATGACTAAAAATGCTGTATTCTGCTTTCAGGCCAGTAGTTGGCGATGTCACTTTGTAAAGAAACACTACATGCCTATATACATCTATGGTCACCACAAATTCCTTTTTTTGTTTAAAGAAGACTTGACAAAAACTTGCACTATAAAACCAGTTTTCAAAAGGTTTGCATTTTCAGGCCCCCGATACGCCATTATTGTGTAACTAAATGGCCAAAACACATAAAAAAGTTTTCCATTTTTAGTAAAAAAATAAATTAAAAAAACAGTACTGTGTGAGCAGCCCCTAAAACCCACATAAAACAAGCCACTAAAGCAGAGATGCCCAAACTAGGGCCCGCGGGCCAAAGTTGGCCCGTGGAATCCTTTGATTTGGCCCGCCATACCGTCCGGGGAGAGGGGATTTCTTTAAAATGCAAAACTTTACAACTTCCTTTTCAGTCGGCATTGCATATACCCACATCTAAATCCCCTCTGATGCGCATCATTTAGTTGCTAATCCAATTTCGTGAATAAAAAAAAACACCCAGTTAGAGTCGTACCCGTAATATTAACTCTAATTTGTTGCTGCAATGATTCTCCCATCGTGACGATAACTGACCTTCTCATCTGATCCGCTTACCGCTCGTCAATGTCAAAATGTTCGTGAGACCAATCAAAGAATGCATTATTTTTGTTTGCAGAAGCGCGAGCCGAGCACGAATCCCAACGCGATGCTTCGCTTCAGTTAACGATCATACAGTGCGAGATAAGATGCAAGTAGCTCAAATTTACGGCTGTTTTTCAATAGACGTTTTAAATGACCGACAGAAATAATCAGTTTTATTAAAGACAGTGGAAAGTATAAGCTCAATTTAACAACACAAGCACCCTATTAAATATTTATTGTATTTATTTTTTTATTTATTTATTATTTATTGCATTATTATTGTATAAATATATTTGTATAACGTTTTTTCTAATGTGTTTGACTTTTCACTGTTTTTATCAGACTATATGGGGAGGTATCAGAGGGTTTGTATAACTCCGCTTGTCTGTGTTTGCGCCACTTGCATCATTAAACCAGAGGGTGGCGACAAGTGACTGTCTTTTTGAGTGAGCAGTTGAACCATTAATTAAATTAACAGATTAGTCCAAAAACATTGATTAATTTAGGAAAGAAAAGTAGCTGAAACTGGAACTGATTCTCATGTTTAAGAATCTGATCAAATAGGCTACGTCATGCTTTTAAAGCTACTGTTGTCAATTTTTTTGGCCATCAAAACACCTTAAAAAGCTCATTTTGAGATCAGGAAAATCAATTTGATTTATGATGCAAAATTTACTTTTGGCCCACGGCCCACAATCAAGTTTGATTTTTGGCCCTTCGTAGGAAAAAGTTTGGGCACCCCTGCACTAAAGCTATGTTTACTGTATTTACAAGCAGGGAGGGACTGACGCAAACTTAAACGAGTTGTGTAAATCCTCAGATAGTTCATCAGATCCTAACAGGCCCGCGGTCAGGACAGGCAGTTGAACGGTGCTGTGTTAACCTAGACTGTGCAGAGGTCACTCATGTACATCTGTTAAAAAAGTGCCCTATCCTCCGTAACCCTTAAACGACCTTGCAGAGACACATCTGTGATCTCATCTCCACTGCAGTCCTCATTACGACCCCGAGTATCTGTAATTTAGCTATCAATTTACATTAGTGTCCCATTGCCTATCTCTCTCTTTCTTCCACAAAAGATTAAACTATAGGGATTAGAGTAGTTGACTAGTTCGACCAGTGAGTCTATTTAGCTTTAACATTTAGCAACGGTGGTATAATGCCCCTTTTTACAATATGTAAAATAAGTCTCTGTTGTGCGTGTGTGAAGTTTTAGCTAAAAATACCCCACAGATCATTTTTTTACAGCATGTTAAAGTTGTCCCTTTTTGAGAGTCAGTAAAAACGCATTGTTTCGTGTGTGTACCTTTAAATGCAAATGAGCTGCTACTCTAGGCACAGAGGGCGGAGCTTCAAGAGTGTGTTCCAATGTGTAAACAGCTTGCAATGAAACGAGACCTTACCCAACTTCCTAGGTTGTTTATGAAAGAGACTTTTATGTGATGTTTTTTTGCCAGGAAAAATCAAAAGGCGTGCATTTCTGCGCACTCCCGAGAGCCTCTCTTCTGTTCTATGACATAAAATGAATGCTAATACAATGTTCAAGATAATGCAGAAAGAGCCATTCTGTACTGTATTGTCAATATGTCATGCAAAGAAAATGAATTCAAACTATAGTCAGATCTAAATAATCTATAGTCTGAAATATAATTTAATATCAAACTATCATATCAGTGTCATTTTAACGAACTCATCTTTCGAGATGACACCAGTGAATTGCACACTGTTTTCTCACCACTGTCATTTTGGTTGTGTTTATTTTGTTTATTGAGAGGAAAGTACGCAACATATATTTACATATTACTCATCTTAAACATCACTCTTAACAGCGTAGACGGCATCTGGATGTTCGTTAATACCGCAGCAAAGGTATTTCCAACTTAAGTAATTTCCAGTTAAACCGTGAGTATTTTAGGGTGTTGAATCACGTTCAGTCTCTTTTATGGTATGTGTGCACGAGTGCGAGCATGAGCAATAAGTTGCTAGCTGTAGTTCACATAACGGCCACATGTGTCACTAAAAAAATGGGTTTCTGAATTCTACATATAGCCCCTTTAATGTGAGCGCATTATACTTATCGCTACTAAAAACTTAGACTCTGAAAACAAGTTTTAATATCTTATGCAGTGTTGCTTTTTAAGTATATTTGTTTTAAGCATATTTTTTAGATATTTTAATTAAAAAACATGTCATGTTTTTAAGAAAATAGTTCACATTTAAGACATATTCTGTTCCACTATATGCAATATGTAGTCAAACTAAATATTAAATGAGATGTTTAAAAAAAATACTTATAAATAAATTTTGCTTAAATCAAGAGAAGGTCAAAATCTCTGAGGTGGGACAGGCCAAAATTATCATTTTAAAGGGATTCATTTGATGTGTCAAACCTATACTTTTCAGTTAACTTTATTTAGATAATAGTTGATTTAATATGCTATACAACAGAAACAAGACACTCATGGAAGTGCCAGCTTTCCACATCACCAGTACTGCTATATAAAAACATAACTTAAACTCACTACTGACGTGAAAACCAGCAATACATGAAACTTTCTTGAGTATTTACGCTGTTTTTCTCCTTCCAAGAATTAAGAAACACAGTGATGGTAGTGGCCAAGTGCGATCTGTGTCTCTACATATGGGATATAGTGAGTTGTTTAGATTTTCACTCTTTCTATAGCCGGAATAGCTTCTGTCTCCTGAGACCCTCTTTCTCTCTCCCTCCTTCAATCTCGGAAGAAAAGACCTGGGCCATACTGACACTAATACTTTGGATGAAGTGAAACTTCACAAGCGTGTGCACACATACATACACACTTAATTGACATACACACTCATTTCTCTCAGAGGAAACAGAAAAAAGGATGAACAGTGAGCTTGATAAGAGTAACATGAAAGCTTGTCTGAGACACGCCTGAAAGAACAGCAGTAGAGTGTGTGTGTGTGTATGTGTGTGTACTTTAGGGTCAAGTCTACAACACAGCCTTTCTGTCAACTGCATTTATGAAAGAATGACAGAGAGAAAATAAAGAGAAAACAAGAACAAGCAACAGAAATGTTATTTTTACATTTTAAGACAATGGGTGCTTGTTAGATTCATTATATATTAGTGCAATTTAAAATATATTTTTTTCTATTTTAATATATTTTGCAATGTAATGTATTTGTGATGTCAACGCTGAATTTTCAGCATCATTACTCCAGTCTTCAGTGTCACATGATCCTTCAGAAATCATTTGCTGCTCTTTAAGAAACATGTATTATTATTATTATTATTATTATTATGTTGAAAACAGTTGTGCTGCTTAATAATTTTGTTTAAAATGTGGTACATTTTACCAGGAAACTTTGATGAATATAAAGTAAAAACAAAACCAAATAAAAAACAGCATTTATTTAAAATAGAAACCTTTTGTAATGTCAATGTCTTTTTTTGTGATATATTTACTATGGGTGAGTAAATTATGATTTTTTATAATCTTGGGCTTTGCATTGTCCCTTTAAACATGCCTTTAAATAGACAAGCTTTTATCTTTATAAGGTATTAATTTTAATAACAATTTATCTTAGTAAAGACAGCAAAGACGTATATATTGTTTTATATACAGTAAAAAAAAATGTTTTATCATTTATATAAATTATTTGCAGTAGTTCACTTCTCTGACAAATTTTGTCCCACCAGAAATGACCACATATAATCAGGTTCGCCTGCTGTCCCTCACACACATACGCTCGACATAAGGCCATACGTGACTTGGGTGCAGTGTGTGCCTGCTCTCTGTGACACTTGTGTGTGTGTGTGTGTGTGAGAGAGAGAGAGAGAGAGAGAGAGAGACAGACTGTCAGACAGACAACAGACCAGAATGAATGTGCACTATGATACTGACAGCCAAAAGAGGGCATCTCTCTGTGTCAGAGGGAATCTGTAGCTATCTGTTTCTCCAAAAAGGGAAAAAAGCACAAGATGACAAATCTTGCAAAAAAAGAGTTAAACTGTAGTGGAAGTTGAATTAATTCAGCTAAGCATGCACAATTAAAATGTTTCCATGTCTAATTTCCATGTCTCTGATGATTATTTTGCATGACTTTATGAAACAGATGATATGGTGAAGATGCAGAGAGCTCACTTTAAAGCCAACGGTAATGTTAAATGCATATACATTACACATCCTAAGACAGATTGGATAGGACAGCAAAGGAAGCCCACAGAGAAAGAGAAACAGACAGCATTAAGGCATGAGAAACCACAGACTGCTATTATGTGTCGGAGAGAGAGAGAGAAAGAGAGAGAGAGAGAGAGGCTGGCCTAATAAGTTAGTTGGATTAAGAAAATTCCACCAAATAGAGAGAACATACTGGAAAAGGAAAATCATTGTCCATGCTTACATAATATCCCATACAAGTGTAAAAAAGAAAGAAATGTACTATTTATCTATGTTTCTAACGCCACATTATGAAATAGTAATTAAAAATATGGAAAAGGAAATAGTGACCAGTTGCATCCCATAAAATATATACTATGCCTTATAAATTCATACTATATGAAGTTTAAGTTAACCCAAATTTTATCAAATACCCATGTATTGTATATTGTTAATTTAATATATATGTGTGTATGTGTGGAGTATATACTAATTTTGGCACTAAGTTCGGTTAGGTTTTTTTCTAAAATGTGGAATCATTGGCATTTTAGCCGAGATGTAAATATTCCTATGTAATATTGTGTACTATGTCTTTTAATATTGTAAGTTGTGTGTATAATTTTTATTTTATATTACAAAGACACATTTTTTGTTTCATGGCTTTCTTATCACATGACATCAAGATGTGTTCATATTGATAGGCTGGACAAATGCTTTATACACGTTTGTGTGTGTGTGTGTGTACACAGCATTTGATCAGACTGCATGCAAATACAACAAATACATACTGTGATCATATACTGTGTATATGAAGAGTTCAGATGCAAAAGCCTCTAAATGTCATTTGAAATTTGCTTCTTTAATGAAGATTTTTATCAAACTTGTATATTTAAGTTCAGTAATTTCACTTAAATAACAATTAATAGGTAATTATCATTGCCATTTAAGTGAAATCACTGAACTTAA
Source organism: Pimephales promelas (assembly GCF_016745375.1). Next base: position 2,818,729 of record NW_024121543.1, on the reverse strand, counting down.
ATATACAAGCTTGATAAAAATGATAATTCTAGAAGAAAATTTCAAATGGCACTTAGAGGCTTTTGCATCTGAACTCTTCATATATTATACACTTATATATATATATATATATATATATATATATTGTTGGTGAAGCTGTATGCATCAAATACTGAGTCATGACAGGGATATTTGAAAATGTTGGCCAATATTAGTTTAGTCATCATGACACTCTCGAGTGTAAATTCAAGCTGAGAGGATTGCATTGTAGGACACAATATTGTGTGTCCTGGTTGTACAGTGTATAAAAATGAGTATGTCACACTGTGCACACAGAATAAGTAGTATGGCAGTGTGCCATTCAGAACATGCCCATTGACTGTAGAGTCTTGAAATGACTCTTAACCGCTGATCTTTCAGCCTACAGTGTTTGGGAGAGCACTACACATGCCCTCTCACTGTCAGGTGGGAACTGAAAGCATATCAAGCCTGGGCATTTATGGTGATTTGGAAAATCACATTCATGACAGCAGAGGTAAGAACTACACTATGTTATAGGAAGAGAGTTATGCTTGCACAATGCACACCCATACAAAACTTGCCACTAAGGTATTCAGGGTGGTTGCCAGGGAGGAAATATGCAATTGCTAGGGTGGTTGCTAGAGCGTTGCTAGGTGGTCCAAGTCAAAACAACCCATTAAGTTTCTATGGCATTCTGGCCTCTTCTTCAGTGCAAGTGTGTGAGTTTTTGTTCACTCGGTTTTATCATGCACAAAATCCCTTAAAATCAAGCACAGCTAATACTACTTTTTAGGTGACTAGTTTGCAGATACACTTGTGCCATTTTGTCTCATTTAATCCAGATTACAACAAAAACCCTGTTCTATGTAAGCATCTTGTGTTCAACACCACAATTTACTAACTTCGGATCAGAACAACCGACCGTGAATTGCTCTGGAATGACTTTGTCTGGAACGCTAATATTTTGCCATTTAAAAGGACCAACGCTAAAGTAAGATAGCTGGAAAAATAATTATTTTTGGCAGCCTCTGGGACATGCGGGCACACATGAAAATAAACCAATCCATGTGAGAGCTGCAGCGCCATGACAGGGTTTATTTTCCAGCCTGTCACAGTTCATTCCTCACATGGGGAATGCTGTAAAGTGGGAATGTAGCATTTTGAATATTAAATTGGGGCATGGTGCATCATACATATATGAGTGAGTTGGTTATGCAATTCCTATGATAATGTTGTTCCTGGAACAATATTCCCGTCAAAGTCTTCCAGTAACACTATCCCCAACCATTACCTTAATCATTAAAAACTAATATTATCTCTAAAACTAAGAAATTAGTTACATTTTGAAAAAATGTTTTTTGTTCTACAGATTTACTACAAGTTGTTTCAACCCATGTTTGAGTCAAATATGGACAAACCCAACGGTTCCATTTGTCCATCCATATTTAACCCAAACTTGGGTTGAAACAACCCAGCAATTTTTAGAGTGCAGTATAATATACAATCAACTTTGCATAGACAGCTGTGTAGTTTAAATACATACACAAGATGCTGCATGTAAGCGATGTGAGATGTGATAGTAGGATGTTGCTTGAACTCAGCCCTACTGGAACTGAACACACACCACCAGCCAATCAGATCGTCCGATCTCCACCAGCCTTCCATCAAGGGTTGCAGTCTCAAGGTCACCTGACTTGCTCTTTTCGCTTACACACACACACACACACTTACTCTTTCATTCTCGCTCCATCTTTCACACACTTCTCTCTCCTCCCCCCGACTTGGTTCTTGCCCTCCAGAAGCAAACGGATCGCTCATATCTGCTTTAACAAGTGCTGTTATTCAGCACGAGCAACACACACACACATCATATATAAATATCATTGTCATAGTTTGTGTTTGCACACAGTGCAAGACACATTTGGTCTGTTTATTGTTGTTATGAGACTGCAGATTTCCATTTTTTTGTGCAAGACAGAAACACCTCTATCTGTGTGTGAGATCAGTGTGATATCTGCAGCAAGCAGCTGTCACCATGGTAACCACTCTTGAGAGAAAGAGAGAGATGGGAGAGAGACATAGACAGAATAATTACACAATTAAACAATTAAGCAGCAGCTAAAACGTTCTCTCCAGTGGACGCTAGTACTGCAGCTCCATCCGTCCCGCAGTTAAAAGGAACAATGAGTGAAACGGTGACCTTTGACACGTACACCGCTCCACTGAACAGCTTTCTACTCTCTCCGTGTCTCCTGTCACCTCTCCAGGGTGGAGGAAATAAGAGTTCACCACTCGATAGCACCGGCAACACACAGTTTCACTCAAGAGCCATTGTGACTGTGAGTTTAAAACGCACACATGCACAAATATACACACACCTGATTTAGTGTTACAAAATCCATCACTATAGTTGTACTCTCACTTTCTATTTTCAATTTGACCTATTGACTTATCTGAGCTATAAATAATAGAATTCATATTTTCTCTTTCTCAAAAAAATAAATCTGAAATTAATAAATAAATAAATATTATTAATAATCCACCCAAACTCACATCCAGTCTTAGATTTACAGTTAGTGTCTTATTGAATATCCTGTTTCACTATATGTCAACCAAGGCTGCATTTATTTGATCAAAAATACAGAAAAAAACAGGAATATTTTCAAATTTCATAATTTTCTCTTTGAATCTATTGTAAATTGTAATGAATTCCTTTGATGCCAGGTTGAACTTCCAGCATCATTACTCCAGCCTTCAGTGTCACATGATGCTTCAGAAATATTATCAATGTCAAAAATGGTAATTTTATGAATGGAAAGTTCAAAAGAGCAGCATTTATTTGAAACAAAATCTTTTGTAAAATTATAAATGTATTTACTTTCGATTTTGATCAATTAAATGCATTATTGCCTAATGTCAATTTTCACACAAAAAATCTTACTGAAGAAAGGAAGAACGAACCCTCATGATTTTACTATTATTTTACAGTAGTAAGTACAGGTTCATGTAGTAACTGAGGAGTTTTGGGGGAAACTATAGACCTATTTTTGTAAGGTACTGTAAGATGAGGTGCTTTACACATGGGATTTATACTTCATAACATATGGAGTCCCAATGGAGCCTGCAGAGGAAAACCAGCTGCCAATTAAAACAAAAAAAAGGAAGAAAAAGTTGACACAGCAGGTCTATCTGAGCCAAATGAGAAGAGCTTACACTAGCATCACCTCCCATCACAGCATATTAACACTACCTGAATTTAAGACTAGCAAAGACACTCACGCAAATTATGTTGTACATCCTCTCAATCACATACTCTATGCAAACACATGAACACAAATACAAATGGTGTTGAAACACCAAAATCGTACTGGGATGGAAATTAACCTACGGCAACAACTTAAAAGCAGCCCAATTCCATGGAAAACCATGGACAGTAAAAGAAATGGACACAGCGACTTCATAGACTTCAACAGAGAAAAGTGAAGGTGCATCCCGTATTATTAAAGGCACACCGTGTAACTTTTGGGCAAAAGAGTTGACGCATAGGAGTTATTTTAAATGATTCCTCAGGGCAATATTCAGTACAGCGCTTGACACTATCAATGCTCCGAGCGGGGCTGCCCTCTTGAAATACCACCTATGTAAGTTTGGAGAAGACGCACCGTCTTTGGCCAGGTCGTTGTGATCTGGAGAATGACCGTCACGTGACCACAGGCTTGGAAGAGTCAAGGAAAAGAAAACGAGAAACTGACCACATGACAAAACCGGACAAGAGTCTCACTCGGTCAGGCTTTCACTTAAAAAAGGATAAGAATGAGAATCAAACAGAAATAACCCAGCACGCGCAGCTCTTAAAGCCAGACCTTATTTCCACTCGTTATTTACGACAGTACAAGTACTCCACAGCGACTCTAGGGGTCACTGTTTGACGAAAACAGAATTCCTACATAGTGTACCTTTAAAGGCACTCTATGCAAGATCTGTACCTTAATATAACAGCTTCAAAGTCGTTTTGGTGGTTAACAAAGTCATAGTAGGGCGAATCATCCTGGTAGGAAAGCTTGGGGGGGACGCCGCCGGAAAAACCAGCCATGCAAGTTTGAGAGTGGCGCCCCTGACACAGCGCGTGAGAATCACGAAATGGTTTACGGCAACGACGTCACACGCATCAACAACATCATACTGTATGAAGCTACTTTCGAAAAAGGGAAAGAGAATCGGACCGTGCTAGAAACCGGACAAGAGTCCACTCGGTCGGGCTTTCACTCGTTGGCGCGAGCTTAAAAGCTGCACTGGATTGTAACTGCGATGCTGACCTGGCGATCTTGTTGATGGACTTGTAAGTAAATCTCTTATTTATAAACTTGTTTGTATTTGTATACTTGTTTCTATATTGTATGTTGCTGCACTGGCTTGTAGTATGTCATTTTTTACGGTGCTGTTCATTCATCCGTTGTTGATAATAAGACCAGTTCAATAATTCTCACATATGTCTATAGCTTTCGATTACCAGAGCTTTAAGCAGACTTCCTAAAAACAGTCGTTTCTCTTAGTCTTGTTGTTTTTTCCGTTATGTTTTATTGCCGAGCTTGCCACAAGAGCTAGTTTGCCAGCTGAACTCAGGTGTTGTGATGTGTATATCACGTATCTTTAGTCCTGTGTCTGGTTCGGATTTCTTATGACGTGTGTAAGTTACTGTTATATCAAGTTTATCTGACTAACAGTACACTTCCCGACTGTAACTTCAAATTGTGTTGATTATGAATCAATCAAATCTTGACGCTGTTGATGTTGATTCTTGCGATTACTATGAGGACATAGTCAATATCTCACATAATTATTAGGACATGTATAAGCCTAGAGGTTGTAAATAATTGAACACAATTTGCTATTATGATAAATTGTAATCATGTCTAAATCATAACGTCCAATGTTATGAAATAATGCGACGTACATTTAACTTGATTGATGTCATCTGACATTTTGTAATGTTTACATTACAATCAAAAAACATGAATGAAATTATACAGTAGCCTATACACTATAGGCTATTTACTTCTGATTTTGCAGAAATCATGTAAAAACGCTATAAGCCAGCAAACGCGATAGGCAACTTTATTATTAAAAAGCAGTCTGGCACTTGACAGTAGTTCAGTAGATATGCAGTAACAGGGGAATAACGGTTATTTACGACAGTGCAAGTACACCACAGCGGCTCTAGAGGTCACTGTTTTACAAAAAAAACAGAGAGTGCATAGTGTGCCTTTAAGTAGAAGTACTAAAGTATTCAACATTTTGTTGTGCTTAAGTATTGCAAGTAGTTTATTTTAAAATTCACTACTTAAGTACTAAAAGTAAAAGTACAAGTATTGTGTCATGTAATTATTAAAGAAAGCAGTAAAAAGTTTGAACTAGCAATCAAATAAGGCGCTTTGGCGGGATACAAATTTGCTTTGGCAGCCAAAAAAAATGTCATTGCAGGACAACCCCTGCATTAGTTGTCAATGTGTGTGTCAATCAATACCATTACCCTATAAAACTGGCATGTGATTTAGGCAGATTGCAACGAATGATTCGTAAAATTTTTAGAATTGTAATGAGTAACTAGCAGAACATTAAAAAAATATTGAAGTAAAAGTATTAAATTCATCGAAAATATCTACTGAAGTAAAAGTAACTCTAGTAGAGTACAGATACAGCATTTTAGTACTTAAGTACAGTACTTAAGTAGTTCTACTTCGTTACTATACATCTCTGCTTATTTCTGCAACTCTGTCGATGTTTTCCACATTTGGAGAAATCATAGGCCCCTAATATATAATATACGTGGTATAGGATATGCAATGTTGAAGCAGAACACAGGAATCACAAAATGCATTAAAAAATGAATTTTTAAAAATGAAACGTTTACGGTGGGGTATGGATGAGGGTTTTGCAGTGTTAACGAACAAATAAAGCACAGCAAGCTTATTGAAGCACAAATGCTAAAAATATCAAAGCTTAAAATATATAAGAAAAAAAATCTAGACCTCACTAATTGACTAGCTGAACATCATGACCCATCCCTAGTTAATATGGCCGACAACAAAAATACACGTCGCAGATGCAGCGTGTGTGTGTGTGTGTGTGAAACAGGCCCTGCAGTATGTGTGATTGTCTGAGAAATGAGCTCGGCTGAGTCGACCTGCTTACCTGAGTCAATGTGTTTCTATCAGTTCATTTCAATTAGACATTCCTGACACATCTCTCAGAGCTGAGGATAGAGTGAATGAGGGCTGAACAAGAGAGAGAGAGAGAGAGATGGGCACAGTAAGTGATGAATAGTTGATGAGATGCTCGCAGGCAGAGCAGAAAGGCTAAAGCTATTCTCTTTTACTCTCCCTCCCTCTCTTTTTCTCGTGTGCAGCCCCCCTCCCCCTTCAGTGCATCTGCTTTTCTCTTTCTACCACTCTCATCTGCTTACCTTCTCCTATCCCCTGTTCCACTCGTTTTTTCCGCAATAGCATCTCTTGCGCTCCCTTTCTCTCTTTCAGTAATAACTCCCCTCCTACTTTCCTACAGATGTGTAATATCAGAAGCATGCTGGCTATATAAAACACACACACACATTACATTTATTTCCATTTCATGTGGGCTTGAGCTGAACTCATGGCAGATTCATCTGATTTCAGTCTCTCAGTGTGAATAACAGTACGAGAACGCTGGGACAGATTCTTCTGCACGTACTATGTGTGAGATCTTCTTGCACAGTGTCTTTAAAGGGATAGTTCACCCAAAAATGAAAATTCTGTCATTAATTACTCACCCTCATGTCTTGCCAAACCCGTAAGACTTTCGTTCATCTTTGAAACACGATATTTTTAATGAAATCTGAGCGGTTTCTGTCCATTGACAGCTACACTACCTGACGCTTGAAAAAGTTCAAGAGATCGTAATCCATATCAACTTGGAGGTTTAGTCCAAATTTTGTGAAGAGACTATCGCTTTATATGATGAACAGAATGAATTTAGGCTTTTATTCACATATAAACATTGATCAACTCACACATCAGTTGTGGTAAACGGAAGATCAATGTTCGCTTGATGTGCGAGAACCAATGGGGTTCATTCCCAAGTTACGCAGCACGTTTGAGCTTCAGCAAGAACCAATGAGGTTCATTCTTGTGTTATGAAGCACATTTGAGCTTCAGCAAGAGATTCTCACAAGAGGTTGTTTGTTCTCGTGCATCAAGCGGATTCGGTTGAGCTTCTGTGTATGTTCACTGATCAATGTTTAAATGTGAATAAAAGCCTAAATTCAATCAGTTCATATAAAGCGATCAAATCTCTTCAGAAAATTTGGACTAAACCGCTCAATTCATATGGATTAGTTTTACGATCTATTTCTGAACTTTATCAAGCGTCAGGTAGTTGTGTAGCTGTCAATGCGTTGGAATGTCTGTTTTTGTTTTGGTCCGTATGATCCCGCCCACTGCCAATTTACCCAATAGTACTTCGACACCCCGGGTTACCAGTTTGCGGAAAACATGCTGGTATTGCAGCCATGGAAGCCAGAGATCACAGTTTCTACACGTAAGCCTCAGCATCCATCAAAAAAGCTCTATGACTAGAGGCATATTACAGTTTTTCTCCATTGGTTTGGCTCATTTCTTGAAACAGAAATTACATTCTCAAAACTCTAAGATCATTTGGCAAAACAGTCTTACGGTTCAGCACAACACTACACCCAAAACTGTTCACTCATGCTTCAAAACTAAATTCATTTCTCATATAAAGAGTCAGTGCCACCAAAATGGCAAAGATCCTTCTCAATTGCTTTGGCTCATTTCTCGAAACAGACCGGACGTTCTCAACACTCTTGGTGCTTTTGCCAAAATAACGTGGATGGTTCGGCACAACACCATGGTTCACCTGAAATATCCCTCATGTCCACCTTTCAGCCTTAGCCCAGTCCTTCATTGACAATGGTTACTCTACTGTTTTTTGTATAGCTAACAGAATACAATTGTGTATAAAACTGAAATTTTTGTTTTTTGGGGGGGATTTTAGGGTACACATAAAGTAACTTCCATATATCAGAGGTAAAAGAAAATAAATTCTCAAAACAAAATGGACACACCTCCAATTACATAGGAATGTTCTGTTCTCCACAAGTTCAATATACTGCCTGCTACTTCGCCAGTGGCTCCAAACCTGGGGTACATGGACCCCTATGCAGAGGTACTACAGGGGGTATCTGACAGAAAGGGGAGGGGGAAAATCAATGACTAGACTTACTGAAATGTTATAGTAAACCCACAGTATTAGAGATATTATCTAAAGATAGATATTAGACCGATTTACAGTACATGGGAGGCACTAATTGCAGCTTCAAACATACGGTTTGATTGGTCATCTGAGATGTGGGAAACTCCTCCTTCGTTAGTCAAGTTCTGTCAATTGCTGTAATAAATGTATCAAATGTTCCAAGGGATTCATATATGGTATTCATGGTATTATGTTCTTGACTAATTTTGACAATTGACTATTGTGCATGTGATGACTTACTGTATACAATGAAATGACGCCGACACGTTTTGGAGTGAACAACCATTAGACTGAGAATGAACAATCAGTTTAGATCAACAAGATCTATTCACTTGGAAATGTAGGCTACCTGTACTTAATCATTTGCAAAGATGTACTGAGACATTGAGACATGTACTTAACCATTTGCAATTTGATGAACTGAATGAGAAATTCAATTCTGTTGTGAACAATTGCCAAGTAGTTTGGAGGTTTGTCCATGTTGTTTTGAGAATGTAATTTCTGTTTCAAGAAATGAGAAAAACTGTAAAACAGATACATTACAGTGGGGATCCATTGTCAATTGCTCTCGTTCGTGTTGCGTATTCTCAATCTGGCAACATGCGCGAGTGTCGAGTCTGAGAAAGACGAGGCGGGGGAAACAACTCTCTCCAATATTTTGAATTTGGTCTGCAGTACCCATTTCAACCACATCTTTAAAACATTAAAAGATGTATGTTGTTAAAGCAAAAGAGTGATGAACAAAATACTAATGAAATCACATTTCTGTCGTGACAACTCTATGAATGTTTGGCTTGGTAATGGATTTGACAATGTTGACATGTTTGGAACAGATCTGCTACGCTGCTGTTGGACTTGCTACTGCCAATACACACACAACACACTGCTGTGAGCAAGTAAGACATGCTTCTGCTGTACAATATAGCGTACATGAATTACCAGTAGCAGATCTATACAGGTGGAGCTGGGGAAGGTGGAGGGTTTCAATTCTGAAAGCACTGCTACAGCAAATACCGACCAAGTATTTCAAGGGTTGCATGTTGATAATAGAATTTGCAATGAAAAGTGTTATTTTAAATGATAAATATGCCAAGTAAACGCATTTCTGCATTCTTATGGACCTCACAGTACCACGTGACCCAAACACAAAGTTTAACATCATGCGGATATAATATCCTCCCTCCATCCAGTACGAAAAAAGGGAATTGGCGTAGACGCAAGTTAACGCCCGTGCACCAACCTGAAGCCACTAGACGACCGAGGAGGTTTGTGAGTGTGCGTCGAGGGACTGAAGATAAACTAAGTGCTGTTCAATAATTCAGCGACTGGGTAAACTTCAACTGTCCTTCAGCAGTGTAAAGGACATTCACTGTCTTTATAAGCTCCTTATGAGGCTCTATTGATCCTCTAATACGGCTTCATACACTATATCCACGTCGGATTAAAAAGCACCATCCTCCTCTATACGGACTGGTCTCCCCCGGTGGGAGATTTGCCAGCATTACCATAATCTGACCAGGAGGTGGGGCTGTTTCTGTGACGCTGCCTCTGATGTTCTGCATGTCTTCATGGCTTCAGGGCTTGTGTAGGAATGCTTAAGAGACTGCAGTGAGTGAAAAGCAATAATGTTGCGAGTATAAACGAGCCGCTGTTTGCGATGTAATTTTAAAACAATGCACAATCAATACGTTCATTAATTTTTCCCACTTCGTATCTGAGCGCCTGATGCTGATTTGGCATGAACAGGCCAGCTTAACTGCTCTCGGCTTTCTGTTCTCTGTGTGTTTGAAAGAGCACATGGCGAAGTTACTGTGAAATATAAATCAGAGGCAAATGAGAGAAAAAGGAACACGGTCAGCTAAAACTCTGCACTCTAGACTGCAACCTGCATAATTCATACAAGCTCCAGATATCTTGCTCGCTCTTTCTCTCATCGCCACTGACACACAGATACACACACCCTTTCTCAATCCTCTTCCTCTCTTGCAAGCACATTCAAACGACCACGGACTGTGTCCCTCTCACTTTCTGCCGCAGAGTTCAAGGTATGGCCACTTTCAGTCACATTCAGTTCAGACACATTGGACTAGATGTTCACTCATACCCTGTCTGTCAGTCTCTATAGTCTCTCTGTTTCTACATCAGCCACGTCTTTCAGTCTCAGAGCTGGATTGTGTTTCTGCGCACACCAGTCTCCATGGATCAAAACTGCTCTCATTTAATTTCTAACAGCAAAAACAGTCAATCCGACACTTTTACACTGATTATTTTCCTAAATGCGTGCAATTATTCAATTGTAAAGGTTCCTAATTTTCTTTAGGAGTTTCCCACATTAGGTTTACATGCCTCCAAGGTCAAAAAACACTTTAATTTCCCCATTATATACACTGCAGAATCCCCTCTTTTCTCACGGTTCGGTCAAGGTCTCTCTCCTTTCCAAGAGCTTCCTCTGCTCTGATTTGTCAGATGGCCCAGTCTGTTGTGATCGGTCAACTAATACAGCGCAAATCGGAAACCGAAAGCCCGTTACCATATCTGAATTTGAGCTACACAGAGTGATACCAACAGTAACAATAGTGTTGGTTTTACTGTATGAATTCGAGCTAGAGTCGTCCTCATCATGTCACGATCACGAACCAAACTCTTCCAGTTCCACATCTACAGTGTTTGAGGGTCTATGTAGACGTTAACAGGCAGCCAATGAAGTCCATGGCTGGAATTAGGCAAATCTGTTACAAAACTATGTAGGATTTGTGCAGAAAGCAAGACTGTAATAATTACTGATGACTCTCTTCAGGCAGTTCAGAATCGGTTCTTTCTTTAGTGAGACAATAACTTCATTTATCGTGCACATTTCGCAGGCCTTTTACATTTCCAAACTGCTATATTACACTCTACATGAAAGGCAATATCCGAAAAAGCATAGCAGGAGAATCAGTCCCTCTGATGCTTTAATTGGGTAAATCCTCTCAAAATCACATACAGTATTTCTGTATTTCTGCTCCCTGACACACACTTCTGTCCTCTCTCACTTCCCCCAAACTTTGCAGAGTAAACAAAAGCCATTTTCCATTCATTCCCAAGTCAACTCATTCATGTCGGCACAGTGACACATAGAGTGAGGCAATTTCAACAGCTTGGGTATCATTTCCCCAGCAAAGAATTGATGCCTATTATCATTCTAAAAATAAATAACATCTATCCCAAATAATATTGAAAAATCTTGTATATTTAGAAGTACCATGGTGATTTATGATATTTCTAAAATCTGCTTAAATTTGAATATGCAAACCTGTTTAGATTTTTTTATATTTGCATATGCATTATATGTAGCTATATTTGATATTTTTATGCAATCTACATTGATTGTACCCAGCATTGGTTAACTTACTCTAAAAAAAATAATGCATTACTAATAAGTACTAATTACTCTCCCTAAATAAATATTGCATTACTTTCTAAATCCCATATCAACATTGACTCAACCAGTTGAACAATACAGACATAAAACGACATAATTCTTTCAAATAAATAATATAAAATGGCACAAATTATTCTTGATCCGACCAATTCAATCTCTATATATTCATTCTTATCCACAGATATATCAAATGCTTTATAGACTCTTTTTAAGAGATTCTTGCCTGTCTCTTAAAACTCACCTAGGGCTGTCTGGAAAGAACAGGACAGGAAGACACCGAAATGCATTGTAATATAATTTTAGGGTAATGTTATTACTCATTTAACAATATGCCATTAGACTAAAAGAAAAGACACACAGGAATTAAACAGAGAGAGGACACTTAAAGCTCTCTCTAGACGATGGAGTTCTTCCAACAACAAAAAGTCATAATTTGTGCATATATATGTCAACCAGAGTGGAAATCACAATGAAAAATATAGCTGCGAGCAGCGATGGCGGGCCCAAGCCGGTGGCACCGCAAACCCGGCTCCTTTAGTTACCTAAAGGCACAGGGGTGGCGGTGCCGAAGGCTTTGGCTCTTTCATGATTAAATGTTAAAACGGCTTGCCATAGTCTGTCATTTTGACTAGTCACAATTATGTTACAGATATCTTAAATGATAATACAAACCATCCAAAATGTAATTACGACTAGACAGAAAGACATTGTTGATATCTACAATGTTAATTTCCGGATAGGCAAACTTAGCTTTTAAATGTTAAAAGGGCTTGCCATACACGGACGTAGGCTCAGAGAGTCTCACCATATTCAAACCAAAATATCTGACTTCCTCTTGGTCTGAGCTAATGACTATGAATTAGAAAGTTGTCTGGCTTGAGGAGTACAATGTATATAACGATTTTTGTAACTGTAGATAAAAATAACAACCCCACTTTTGTCAGAAGGTGGCGCTATTTAGTCCCTTCACCATGCCCGTTTCTGAAACTTTGCACATGTCTACTGGCTAATAAATGTGATGAGTCTGTTGAGTTTCATGCAATTTCAAGCATGCTAAGAGTCTCAAAAGCATCCTAAAATAATTTCAAAGTTTGAAGCTTTGCCACGGCAACAGTTTAAAAGATATCAAGAATCCATTCACAGGTCTACATCTACCGTATGTTTACATTATACAGATGAAGTTTTTCATCTGTTTTTCATCATTATACAGATGAAGTTTTTCATCTGTTTACATTATACAGATGAAGTTTTTCATTCATATTATTACATGCAAGCGTGTTTGATTTATGGACCAAGTTTTCGGACCCCGTTCCAGGGGGCGCTGTCTAGCTCCCCTACCACGCCTAGGTACCATCTTCAGCCCGGGCCTGATGGCTGTGGGATATGACCTGTGTGCAAAGTTTCAAGAGTTTTCAAACCCGTTAAGGGCCTCAAAAGCCATTAAGAGTCTCAAAATCATCAAAAAAAAAGAATTTTAAAGTTTGATGCGTTGCCACGGCAACAGTATCAAAGATATCAAGAATCCATTCACAGGTCTTCATCTGCCATGTATTTACATTATACAGATGAAGTTTGAAGCAAATCGGGTAAAAATAAGAGGTTGATTTCAAAGCATTTTGAAAGTGACACACTTCCTGCTGCCAGTTGGTGGCGCTATAACTTTGACTCGAAATAGTCACATCCATGTGATCGTCCTCTTACAGCGAACACACTGATGAAGTTTCATCAAGATATGTTAATGTATGCTGAAGTTATAACACACTTCCTGTTTCACGTTTCTCGCCATAATTTCGTTTCCTCGCCACGGCCAAACCGTTTGAGATATCAAAAATCCCCTCACAAACTTTCATCCTCAATGTCTTGACTTCTTGCACACCGAGTTTGGTTGTGATTGGTAAACACATGCGTTGTAATTTGATGTATTTCTCCTAGGACAACTATTCAAACAACCCATAATTCTCAACTTCCATTTTAATTGTCGTAAAACTTAGAGCACGAAAGTTGTTTGGCCTGATGTGATCTATAATTGTACCAAGTTTCATATTAATTCACGCAAGTGTGTTTGATTTATGGACAAATGTTCGAATCCCAGTCCAGGGGGCGCTGTCGAGCCGCCCTGCCACGCCCGATGACCAGCTTCAGCCCGGCCCTGATGGCCATGGGTTCTGACCCGTGTGCAAAGTTTCAAGAGTTTTAGAGGATGTTAAGGCCCCCGAAAATGCCAGAGAAGTCGCACACAGCAAATAAAGGGTTAAAATTAACCTGACAGGCGCCCCTCCTCTCACTCACACAGAGAGACACTGAGAGACTGGCAAAATTTTAAGATTTTCTCTACATTCAAACAAAGATATCTGACTTTCTGTGGGTCCTAGCTAATGAGTGTCAATTAGAAAGTTGTCCGGCTCGAGGAGTACAATATACATACCGATTTTTGTAACTCTAGTTAAAACTAACAACCCCACTTTTGTCAAAAGGTGGTGCTACTGAGCCCTCACCACGCCCGTTTCTGAAACTTTGCACATGTCTACTGGCTAATAAATGTGATGTGTCTGTCGAGTTTCATGCGATTTGAAGCATGCTAAGGGTCTCAAAAGCATCCTAAAAGAATGGTAAAGTTTGATGCGTTGCCACGGCAACAGTTTAAAAGATATCAAGAATCCATTCACAGGTCTACATCTGCCGTATGTTTACATTATACAGATTAAGTTTGAAGCAAATCGGGTAAAAATAAAAGGGTGATTTCAAAGCATTTTGAAAGTGACACACTTCCTGCTGCCAGTTGGTGGCGCTATAACTTTGACTCACAATAGTCACATCCATGTGATCGTCCTCTTACAGCGAACACACTGCTGAAGTTTCATCAAGATCAGTTAATGTATGCTGAAGTTATAACACACTTCCTGTTTCACGTTTCTCGCCATAATTTCGTTTCCTCGCCACGGCCAAACCGTTCGAGATATCAAAAATCCCCTCGCAAACTTTCATCCTCAATGCCTTGACTTCATGCTGACCGAGTTTCGTGCCGTGTGTTTGAATTCTCTAGGAGGAGTATTGCACATTCCATTGCGAGCGTTTTACAAACAAACCTCAATAGCCGACTTCCTGTTGGGCTGGGGTAAAAAGTAAGAGTGTGAGGTATAGATGAAACGATGAGATCAACATGTGTACCGAGTTTCATATTATTACATTCAAGCGTGTTTGATTTATGGACCAAGTGTTCGGACCCCGTTCCAGGGGGCGCTGTCTAGCCCCCCTGCCACACCCAGGTACCATCTTCAGCCCGGCTCTGATGGCTGTGGGATCTGACCTGTGTGCAAAGTTTCAAGAGTTTTCAAACCCGTTAAGGGCCCCAAAAGCCGCTAAGAGTCTCAAAATCATCAAAAAAAAGAATTTTAAAGTTTGATGCGTTGCCACGGCAACAGTATCAAAGATATCAAGAATCCATTCACAGGTCTACATCTGCCGTATGTTTACATTATACAGATGAAGTTTGAAGCAAATCGGGTAAAAATAAAAGGGTGATATCAAAGCATTTTGAAAGTGACACACTTCCTGCTGCCAGTTGGTGGCGCTATAACTTTGACTCACAATAGTCACATCCATGTGATCGTCCTCTTACAGCGAACACACTGCTGAAGTTTCATCAAGATCAGTTAATGTATGCTGAAGTTATAACACACTTCCTGTTTCACGTTTCTCGCCATGATTTCGTTTCCTCGCCACGGCCAAACCGTTCGAGATATCAAAAATCCCCTCGCAAACTTTCATCCTCAATGCCTTGACTTCATGCTGACCGAGTTTCGTGCCGTGTGTTCGAATTCTCTAGGAGGAGTACTTCAAATTCCATTGCGAGTGTTTTATGAACAACCCTAAATAACCGACTTCCTGTTGGGCTGGGGTAAAAAGTAATAGTATGAGGTATATATGAACGATGAGATCAACATGTGTACCGAGTTTCATATTATTACATACAAGCGTGTTTGAGTTATGGACCAAGTTTTCGGACCCCGTTCCAGGGGGCGCTGTCTAGCCCCCCTGCCACGCCCGGGTACCATCTTCAGCCCGGCCCTGATGGCCGCGGGTTCTGACCCGTGTGCAAAGTTTCAAGAGTTTTTGAGCATGTTAAGGGCCCCAAAAGTGCCTGAATAGTCGTATAAATAATAATAATAATAATAATAATAATAATAATCCTAAGGAAAACAATAGGGCCTTCGCCCTTTCAGGGCTTGGGCCCTAAAAATCAAAACACAAGGTTCATATCTCAAACATATCTACCAATCGGGTGCCATTCATTTCAACCAAACCTACTCTGAAGGTCGCTTGACGACCATATGAACTGATTTACAAGTCAAGTTACAAGCGATTTTAAAAAATAAATCATATCTCTGCGTTAAAACGGCAGTCTCTGTTCTTAAAGCACATTGAGTCGATGCTCATTTCTAATTCATAAAATTGTAAATAGAAAGCATCAATAAATTAAGTCATGTTAAATAAAACATTCACTAATATGTCAGGTTATAATAGGGAAGAAGTGTGACGCCAGAGCTTATCTGCATCTGAATGGGAATCCCTTTCTGTAGGGGCCTTGCCTCTGCCACCTGATCCCAGAACCAACCACATCCAGCAGATTTCCCATCACGTGGCCTCCTGCTCCATGCCAACCAAACGCTAACTGCCATCTGCATTATTTCACACACATTTCTGTCTGATGCTTCTCACCATACAGAAACTTACATCTCTGAGAAGGTCAGACGCCTGCATGAATCACGGCACATCGTGCTGCATTCTGTGAAATCACGTGATGAACATGGGCGACTCTTAGCCTGAAGATTCATGTACATTGCTTCACATTGATTGAACTTTGTAGCCTGAGAGTACAGAATAATTGGTAATTTAATGCATGTCAATCTGATGCTTGTGGCAAACCGCTTTAACATGTATTCCTTTAAACTAATATGATGGATTTCTATTATTTCCAAAAGTGACTCGATATATCACAAGTAAAACATGCAATTAAAACTAAAGACAATAAACTAGAAAACAAATATTTCTAAAAGTTTTTGCATGCAGATTTTTTACGCAAATTTTCACATTTAATTAAGTAAACTCCACTTAACTAAATTGACAAAAGAAACAAAATTAACAAAAGAAATAAGTAACTTTAACTTGGCCAGTAAAAGGTCATTTTAACTTAGTTACTTTATACTCTACCAACAAAAAGTTTGCTTTATAGGTAACATTTAAGTAAATAATAGAATTGATTTTGTATAGATTAAAACAACAAATTAAAAATAACAGTTTCTATACCCATCTTAACAAAGAGACCTCGAAACACAATGACGGTAACATTCGATGGATCGTTTTTGAGAATGAATTTTGAGTAAAATGAACTCCAGATGTCATAAAATGGCAAGTTACTAAACCTAACAACAAAAGCAATAATTAAACAGAGTAAATACAGCTGGAAAAAATACAGCTGGATTAATTATTCAAGCCCTAGTGCATGATGGGAACACCCATCATGAAAAGTTGAGTAGGTTTTACTTCATTTTATTTACACTTTAATTTCTACAAGCATGAATTGAGTACTAATACAGAATTGACTCTTTTTAAAAACTTTTTCACGTACAAATCGCTTTTCTTCACTATTTACTTCACCACATAATCATTTTTATCAATATACAACTAGGTATAGCGAAAATTGGAATACATACTTAGAAAATGGGTTACCGGTAACAATGCAATTTACTTGTATGAAGATAACGCAAACCTCTAATTGAATAGACACTGGTCAAAATCCCTTCTGTTTAGCATCTAAAGAACGAGTGAAACTGAAAAAAAGGTATTGGTCACTAATTAGTTCTCATTGGTTTAAAGGAATAAGCGGCTTGCCACAGATGTGGTCAACGCTCCCCTCTTTCTCTCTCTCTCGTGTGCTTGAGTTACTGGTGGTGTACACCTAAATGTTTTTAACGGTGATTAGAACAATACTGCAGAGACGCCCAAACACAAGCGTTCTCCTCTCCTCTAGAGCAAAACGCATCATTGTGAATGTGCTGCTCTATCTGTTAACAATGAAGAGCCTCGTGCATCTGTCACCAGTCACAGTGAATAAACTTACCGCAGTCTTCACACAATATGCTCTCCACATCTTTCTTGAGGGTCTTCTCGGTGCTGTCCAGAGGAGCAAATGACGCTTTGAATACTAAAGGCTCCTCTGTGGGGTCCATGAAAAAGATATATCTGTGGTGCTTCTCCACCGCCACGCAAGGAGCCTCGGAGCCGAATTCCCCGACGGTGACCAGCTGCTCGCGCTCCAACCCGCCGCCGTTCACCGGCCACACGTCCAGCACCTTGACATTCACACTGTAGGGCTCCACGGAGACGTTCTCGGGCAGCGAGCTCACCTCGCCTTCGATCACCACGGCCGATCGGTAAGCCTGGTCCTGCAGCGAATCCAAACTCGGGGCGTAGCAGGCGAAGGAGACCCCGATGACGAGCATGGAGAAATGCACCGGATCAAGCCTCCTCATGCCGTCTGCTGTGGCTCAGGGGCGGCCGGCGGCGCTGCTGCAGTGCTCTCGGGGCAGAAGGTGCTGGGGGACTGAGTGCGAATGGGCTTGCGCAAGTGTCCATGCCATCTGCGTGTGCTGCTTTCCCCATGCACTTGGTGACGGGGAAACACCAGCCGCTGAGGAACCGTGATCAGCCCCGGTCACTGCTGGGCTGCTGCATTCTCCTTCAACGCACAATCCCCAAACTCAATAAGCATGCATGCATAAATGACGCTCCTTTGCAGCAAGACGCTCCTCTCGCACACACTCCCTCTTTCTTTCTCTCTTTCTTTCGCTCGCTCTCTCTCAATCTATGTATCTATCCAGCCAATGTCATCTTCGAGACGCCTCGCTCGTGCACACAAAAAGCGAGGAGGATGCGAGCGAAAAGGGTCCAGAAATGCGCTCCGCCGTGCGAAACGACGCGCAGCACGCGCTGCTGTACGGCTGGGCGATGCAACAAGCGCGCGCCCTCCGCTTTTACGTGAGCAGATCTCAGCCGAAAGTTCTGGCGCAAATGCACTAAATGGCACGGGAGCGAGCCGGCCAGCCGTGGAAAGAAATCCCTCGAAAGCGGCCTGCCGGCGTCGCGTCGTTGCGCGGAGTAAAATGGCAGAGGAAGATTTGTGTTTATACGCCGCGCGACATCAACTAATGGAGAAACGGCAGACGGGCCACCGCGGCAGACCGCTGACGCGATGACTAACCCTGCGAAAAGCAGCTGAATGAAATCGATGCCTGGTGAAAAGTGCGTTTGCCGTGATTTTCTACTCAAGAACAATCCGCATTCAGGTCACATTCACCATTTTGCCCCAAAAAGCGATCCGCCACGCGCCAAGAAGACAGATATACAGCAAACCACCGAGCATCCTATCAGCCATATTTACCCCGGCAACAGGTCCTGCGGGTATTTGCCATGTACCGAGGGCTCTAGAATAATGAGAGGAGATGACCGGTCATTGCGCCGTCGTGACGAGTCAGACTAGATCAACGGAATGATTCGCAACAGTCTATAGGATTGTTTTGTGCACGGTTTTGGACTGGGTTTTAACTTCAACATTAGGGTTACATCATGCGTAAATGCGTCGCGAGAGAACGAATGTGCCATTGCCGTCCTGTCCTGAGGCTGCTGTAGGGCGACATCTGCAGTCACAGCGCGAGTGTGTAATGCAATAGAGAAACGAGCTGCGAACACCTGCCTCGCTTAAACGTCAATGTTCTTTTAACATTTGCTTTACAGGAGCAATGACAAACAAGAATGTTCGAGATGATAAAAATGTACTTTAAAACATGCACGTGTAATATTTGTGTTCATTTTGGATTAAAAAAACGTGACTTTTTTTCATGACTCGGAAAATAAAATAAAAATACATTTATTAAAATTAAATTAAGACGTGTGCCTATATCAATCAATTAAAAGGTATATTTATTATTAATATTTTTCAATATTTATTTGTAATATTTGTGAGCCATTAAAGGGTTTGTTAATCCAAAAATGAAAATTACCCCATATTTCACTCACCCTCAATCCATTCCAGGTGTATGACTTTCTTCTTTCAGCCGAACACAGAGTTATATTAAATAATATCCTGACTTTTCCAAGATTTATAATAGGAGTGAATGGTACCTTAGCTTTTGAAGCCCCAAAAAAGGTCATTATTCTTCATAAAAGTAATCCATAAGACTCCAGTGGGTTAATAAAGGCCTTCTGAAGTTAAGCTTTGCATTTTTGCAAGAAAAAAATCAAAAAATATTTATAATTGGCAAAAAATAAACTATAATCACTGGCTTCTGATAACAGCTG
This sequence comes from Pimephales promelas, assembly GCF_016745375.1. The sequence continues at coordinate 2,798,643 of NW_024121543.1, read as the reverse complement.
TACGCAAGTCTAGTTCCACTGGAAGAGTGACCTCTGACCCGACACATGACTGAGCGCGGAAGCACAGAGGACAGAGAAAAATGAAACAAAGGTCACAAATTAGAAGTTTGTTTTTAGAAGAAATAAAAAAAAAAAGACTCGTTTTACTCTCTCCTGAGCTTACGCTATCCAACGTCATGTGTCGTGTCCGGTCAGAGGTCACTCTTCTGCCCGAACTAGACTCGCTTATGGTCGTTGTCGTAAGCCATCATAGTTTATAAAGTTATAAATATGGATATTTTTCTTAGAAAAATGCGCTTCGCTTCAGAACAAATTTGAGCAATATGGATTACATTTATGATGGATACATGACCTTTTTTGGGCTTCAAAATCTCAGACTCTATTCACTCCCATTATAAAGCTGGACAGAGCCAGGACATTTTTGAATATAACTCTGATTATGTAAGTGTTCGTCTGAAAGAAGAAAGTCATAAACTCCTAATGGCTTGAGGGGGAGTAAATTATGGGATCATTTTAATTTTTGGGTGAACTATTCCTTCAAAATAAATAACTAATTGAGCTGAACAAAACATGCCTTTCCACACAAAAAAAAGGTCGAAATAACTGTCCAGAAATTGTAATATATGGAAAAATAAAAATGAAGTCAATCATTTTTTTTAAAGAATATTAATAGGCTATTTGAACATTTTCATCTGCCAAACTTGCAGAATCCATAATTTTATGGGACAAGAAAACAATAAAACATCATATAACCTTGTAAAATATGTTTGAAATCAATGCTATTTATAAAATCAAAATGGCATAAACGATTTTAAAATGTATGCCACCGACAAGAATGCAAATATTGCATTTATGAAAACTCGTCACATGTGTTTACTAGATTTTTCTGTAATTCCTTGTCTAAAGTAAATGAAAGATAAATTTCTTCTCATGTTCTACACTTCCCATAAGACGTCCTTGCATTAATGAGAAACAACCTGAGAAGAACTCATTCACTCATTCATAGAGCCCACGGTTGCTGTCCGTGGTGCTGAATCAAAAATACTGTGCCTATGAATCCATATCATTACTATTTTTAAGTCCTGTCATTTTCCTATGATTGTAATCTTAAAATGTATTTTTCTTTTATTATCAATGATGCATTATATGACCTACTAATAATGCAACAAGATTTACAAAAAAATGCATGATGGCTAACAGCAATAAAACACCAACATGCTGATTATTATTATGTAATAGCCTATTCTTTTGAGTCCCTCTGTCTGTATCACTCTCACACACAAAACTTATTAAACGAATGCATTCGATGAATAGGATAGATGATACATCTAGTGATAAACAAACAAGTTTCTTGCTCTGTGCGCAATCTTAACGCTGTGAATCTCATGGACTGCAGAAATAGAGCCCCTCTACCAGATGGAGACTTCAATGTGAGCTAAAAGATGCGAAACGTAAGAGCCTACTTCTGTTTGAATGAAAGTCAATGGAGAAGTTGATGCTTCAGTAGCCTATGCTGAACAAACTGCTTTTTTCCGGAAGAAAACAAACTGTCTGCCTGGAGTGGACTCTAATCTTCGACATCAATCTCCACCATTGCAGAGACTATTACAAAAAAAGTTGTAGCCTATAAAAGAAGACCATTATATGAGAGCCAGATAACGTTAGCCTATTTATGAATGTATCCGCAAATGTTTACCGAATGTTTTAAAACACTTCACGCCAACCAAAGACGCCAGGTCTAATAAATATGTGATTGTCTTACAAGGTTTTACAGATTTTGTTTTTGGTGAATCTTTAAAAATAGATTATTTTCCACATTCGTGAGTAATATTATTTACAAGAAAGACCGATTACAGAACGTTACAGAGGCTAAATTTGAATTAAAAAACTCTAAAACTCTTCTATGGTGTAGCCTAATTTATATATAAATAACAGCCTTTAGTCCATTTTAAAATTTCCCTTATTGAAACCATATTCGAAGACTTTTTATTGTTGTTTTTTCCCCTCTTGTAGCTAAATGTTGTGTTTGTTGCTTACCTGAACCAAGTTGACCGTTACGCTTCGTCCAACGGACGCGCAGGTTGTCGTCTCCTCCTTCAGCAAGCGTCTCTGGCAGCGGATCTCGCGAGAGTTCGTCGGTCGCTCAGCAGCAGTCGGTTTGCAGCAGCAGGGCTGAGAGAACGAGAGAGAGAGAGAAGGTACGAGGGGAGGCTGCATCATGGCGGACAGAGACAGTGAAAGTGAGCACGGTGGATTCGCCACAGGCCCCGGCGCCGGGCCGATGCAACCGGGCGCCGCATCGCGACTCCAGCACGACACGGAGGAGCTCGCCTCGAAGCGGGTGGACATCCAGAACAAACGCTTCTATCTGGACGTGAAGCAGAACGCCAAAGGCCGCTTTCTGAAGATTGCGGAGGTCGGGGCCGGAGGAAACAAGAGCCGCCTGACTCTTTCCATGTCCGTCGCCGTGGAGTTCCGCGACTACCTGGGAGACTTCATCGAGCACTACGCCCAGCTGGGCCCCAGCAACCCCGAGATTGTGCAGGACGAGCCCAGGAGGGCGCTTAAGAGCGAGTTCCTGGTGCGGGAGAACAGAAAGTACTACATGGATCTGAAGGAGAACCAGAGGGGGCGGTTTCTCCGGATCCGGCAGACCGTCAATCGCGGGCCTGGCCTGGGAACCTCGCAAGGCCAGACCATTGCTCTTCCGGCCCAGGGACTCATCGAGTTCCGCGACGCGCTGGCCAAACTCATCGATGACTTCGGCGTGGACGAGGACCCGGCGGAACTGCCCGAAGGCACGTCGTTGACAGTCGACAACAAGCGCTTCTTCTTCGACGTAGGCTCCAACAAGTACGGCGTCTTTATGCGGGTAAGCGAGGTGAAGCCCACCTACCGCAACTCCATCACCGTACCCTGCAAAGTGTGGTCCAAATTCGGCACGACCTTCTGCAAGTACGCGGACGAGATGAAGAAGATCCAGGAGCGGAGCCGGGAGCGGAGGGCGCGCGAGATGCTACCGGAGGGCCTGCAAGAGGACGAGGGGGACGAGGACTAATATATGGGCTCAGAACGAATGACATGATAATCAGACGTTACTGTAATATGGGATCGCTCGACACACACACACAGACACACAACAACCCTCAGACTCGAACAGTTGCATCTCTTCACTCATCGCCGGAAGTTACCCACTTACCCACCATTTAACAGTAAGACGCTGCTATCGACAACATGTGTGTGAACCGTGTCCAGGATGGTGCTGGAGTGTGTGTATATCCCGCTTTACCCACGTGTGTGACACATCCAAGCTCTAATGCACTGCGAAATCCTCTTGTTTTCCAGTACTATATATATGTTTTAAGTAAAACCCAGCCAGCAGTGTGCACAATTTTATTCAAACCACTCATAACACACAGCAAAGAATGTCAATACTGGAAAGTAAAGGACATACATAGCCAATGGTAAAATTACCCTTTCAAAAAAAAAAATTGTCCTGTGTGAAATTTGACACATGAGTGGGGGCAGTTGCTTTCTAAGTTGAGAACTGACACCTGTCAATTGTGTTGTCAATTTGATAGATGCGTCTCTTTCATGTGTAAAACCTGATGACATGACGTGGAAAATGCTGCTGATATTCAGCATGCACGCTGGGGGTTTTAAGGAGAGCTGCAAAGCAAGAGCTGCTTATTAGAGCAACTGACCCCTCTCTAACTTGACTTGTACATTTCTGCTTGTCAAGTAAATTTGTTTTAAGGCTGATTTTACTGGAAAACAAGATGGATTTTTATTTTATTTTTTCTGCAGTGTAACTATTTCCAATGGTGCAAATTGACAAAGAGGAAGAAATATATGAATTATTAGTGCTTACTTTTTGACTTCCAGCACAAAAGCTATTCTTTAGGAACCATTTTGAACCAAAAGTTCAACATGCAAACGAACATCAGAAGTGAAGGTGCAAAGATTAGGGAGTGCTGTGTGTATTTCTACACGCGCTCTGTTGGAATATTCAAAATACGTAATGGACGTCACACCTTCTGGTTTCGACTTAAAAGGTGCACTCCATCATGATTGCATCATGGGTACCACCATGATGAGATCACATGACCAACCAAATTATCTACAGAAACTCAACTTTCATTTGCAGAATAATATAAAACAAAATATGAATGAGTGCACCTTCAAACGCATATGAGAAAATCTAGTCGTTGTTTACTCATTTGCCTTTTAACTCTATACACGAAGCAAATGAGATTGTTTGTTTGCATGCGTCATGCAATGTGTTCTTCGGTAGCCGCACAGCGAAGGCATTGCTAAAACGACCGGTTGGCGTTTGTTCCTGTTAAAAACGAACCCTGTTGCACCATGCCCACTGACATTTGGGCAGACGGTTTCATTGAAGTGCTAACTTAGATATACAAACTATGATTTTGTGAATCAGATGTACTTAGATCCTTATGAAATTGCCCACGTTTTCTGTGGGAATTTTTCTTTGTTTTGTTTTGTGGGATGGGGGTGGGGTGGGATGGGTACTCAAACAGAAGTTGTCCACTAGTGTGACTTGCGATAATACCTGCGCGGAGCATCCTCTACAACGTCAAAAAAACAACTCTGGTGCCTTATATTCTCCACACGTTTACATGCTTTACGTGTCTGATTTTCTTTCTGATCGCTGTTTGTCTTTCTTTGTCGTTCGGGGTCACAACAGCATTGTTGCTGTACCACTCGTGGTGCTTCTTCGATGACTTCTTCGACAAGCCAATCAAAGAAAGAGGCTCACGGGGCTCTCGGCCCTCCACGTCGCCGGGAAAAGAACGATGATGTCATAATCAAACAGCGCCGACGTAAACATGGACGTGCTACGTTCACGTCGTCTCGTAGTTACTTCAATTCTGCGAGTCGTTTTCAGCGGCAGCAGCACTCGATGCCAAAATTGATCCATGAGCGGTTTTGTCGTTGATGGTCAAATTTCCAAATTACGACAAAGACGCGAACTGGATTTGTCAGAATGCGTCGTAATTCCGACACGATGTGAATCTAGCAGTAGTCACCTAAAGGCGGTGGGGGTCTGCTCCTTGTAAAAGAAAAAAAAAAAGCGTACTAAGGTGGTAAAAATGTTTCTTGCTACAGCCCAGCGTTATGCTAATGTAGGCCTATATTAGTAGACTTACGGCCGAGGCAGTAGCCTGTATGATTTTTTTGTATGGTGCTAATATCCCCGTTCGTGGGATTTTCTTCTGCCGGTCTAACTTATCAGTTACTGAATTCGTTTGTTGTCAACATCGTCACATCGCACCTTGAGATTTTACTTACAGTGCTAACACTTCAGTATCGTGTGCAATATATTGTAGGCTGCGTGCCAATGGCGGTGTTGCGCAAACTTCAGTCCCCCCAGTAGGTTTAGGTCCCCCTTTGGACCCCCGAAGCAAAACTATTGACTTAAAGACATTATAAATGGGTACTCTATTCAATGCCTGATTAAAAATCACTTTATGATGTTGAGCTAGCTATTTATATATAACAATTAACGTCTTTTCAAAATTTCACACACACATATTATGAAACCGAAGCTATAAATAGTCATGTATTGTACAATAATCTTCTAATCCAATTGATTAGAATGGTAACATAACCTCCGGAAATACTATTTTATGTGATGTTTTTGGGGTCCGAGGGGGATGGGAGTTTGCGAGGGGATTGAATCTTGCGTGACTTTGTCATTTTGTGTGTGTGGATACTCGTCCCCTGCAATGGCAAAAAAAAAAAGGCTTGCGAAACATCTCGGCGTATTAAACTAAAATATCGATGTAGTCGTTTAAGCTTCTCGGTGGTTGGAGTAGTTTAATACTCGGTTTCTAGTATTTTTTATGTTAAATGCACAATGCTTCATTCAGAGATATTCATAACTATTTATTTGATCAAATATCTGAAGAAATTTTAAGATAAAGACCTTTTTTTCCCTCTTGACGTAAGCCAACTCGCTACTATTGCTGAGACGTGTGGTGAAAGACCTGTTGCTGTCAAACCCATACATCACAGCTACTGGGATATGTGGGGTTTTGTAAAAACTAGATTCTTGTATCTAGTAAAGCCACCAGCCTACAGACAGTTGAGGGGTTTCTAGCCACAGACCCCCATGCTAAAGGCCCGTTTTGTGCTAAGCACATGAGGAAGTCTACTGGGGACGTGGTGCGTTTGGTCTCTTGTTTACCACTGCACAATATTAAAGCATACATTGGCACTTTGTCTTGCTCGATACGCAACTCTTTAAGACGGCATGCTGCTTTTGTCCTGGCTATTTTAAGTCTATTTGTACACTGTTATACTTCTTTTCCTCTGATGCCGGTAAGCAAATGTTTTTTCCTATCACTGCCCGGAACCGATTACGAAAACTGTTCGATGTGTGCCACAGTGCGAAATCGAAACTGGAAGTTCACATTGAAGGGTGTTTTCTGGAGCAAAACAATGTAAACCTGCAAAAAAAAAAAGTGCCCTCGGAAAGAAGCTTTTGCTCTCAGACGATACCCTCGATGGAATGAGCACATGTGTAAAGTCAAACGTGAAGGTGCTATCGGGTACTAAATGGCTCAATCCTGTCCGGGTGGCAGCGTTCAGCCAAGAATTTCTCGTAACGTTCGTCTGATAGTGTTCGATCTCTCCACCAGCAAAGACCAGTATTGGTTTGATGCACAACAGGCTGTGGGGACATTAAAAACAAGATAGGTACTCCAACTCTAGTCTATTCTCCAATTAGCGGTGCCGATTCCAACGTCACCTGACCTTAATGAGTGGAACGTGGATTTGTGAACTGAAAGCCCTCGTGTATCCGCAGTTTCCAATATGCGAAGACCTTTTAACTTGATCTACGTGTTAATCTTACGAAAGTGTATGTGTGTGCGTGTGCGATTATACGGTTCCCCCTTCCATCTTAAACCACGGCCAGTCACGAACTTGGGTTAGTTCTCATACTTGTCTCACAAGGTCAAGTCTTCGACCTGCTTAGCATGTAACTGTGAGCGTTTGGCGTATTAAGCGGACTGTCTGGGATGGGTCCTGCATCGAGGGTCAATGCACAAGGAGGGTATTCACATATCCCACCAACCATTTCCTTTTTATTCCCTATCAAATGTGTTGTACTTAAATATATATATGACCTGTGATGTGTGTGTATATATGGTTTGTTACATATGATGCGCCTCTTTATTAAAAAAAGATAGCATATATATATATATATATATAAATATATAGAATTAAATATATAAATATGCATATGGTTCCTATATATGTATTCCTATATGCACAGGAAATATATATAGGAGAAAGCATATTGCTGTTTGTTTTTTTTTCCTTTGTATTTTATACTTACAGAAAGCATTGAATCAAATGGATAAAATACTTGCACTTTAAATATATAAAGAAAATGAAAAGAAAAAAAATCAGCATATTATTTTTGATAGGTGACCTCACATTCAAAGATTCTATAATTACTTTCCAGGCTTTGTGACAATTGCTGTTTGGCAGTAATCTATGAAGTTCTTCTACATATTGAAGTCTATTTTGTCTGTGTTACAGAAGGTTTACTAAAGTAAATTGCATGATGACTAAGTAGTGCACCAACTGTTATTTTCTTTAGTTGGTTAAAATGTCTAATGAAAAAATACTGTGATGATTATTCTCATGTGTGTACCCATTCTAAGGTATTCTGTTCTGCCTTTCCTATAACATGAATATGGTGCTTAAATTGGCTTAGAGATCCACCGTGTTCTACTCTTCATCATTGCCACAACCACCATCCTCCTCCTCTTCTGCATCCTCCGTTTGTTCCCTTTGCTGTTTGCGTGTTCTCACGATTTTATTCCGATTTATGTTTCTTGGTAACAAGTGTGTTTTTGTATAGGTACGTATGTTGTTCTTGAGTTGGAAAGCGTTTGTGTCTGAAAATGACTAATTGCAATAAATCATCCATTCCTCCCTGGCAGTGATTGGTGTTTTCATGTCTTTGAATTCTAATATCCAGATCAGCTCAGTTCCAGTGGCTTTTTTAAAGGAGTGCTTCACTTTTCAAAAAACTTTTGCTGATAATTTACTCACCCCCATGTCATCCAAGATGTCCATGTCTTTCTTTCTTCAGTCAAAAAAAATTAAGGTTTTTGATGAAAACATTCCAGGATTTTTCGCCATATAATGGACTTTACTGGTAACCAAACGGTTCAAGGTCCAAAAGACAGTTTCAGTGCAAACTGTTCAAAGGGCTTTTAGCGATTCCAGATGATGAATAAAGGTCTTAAGGCTCTCCTGTTCGAACTCATTCATCAAAATGAACGCATCTATTTCCGAGTCAATTCATTCGTTGAATGAACCAAATGACTCGGAAAAAGATTTGTTTATTTTGATGAACAAGTTCTAACAGGAGAATCACAAACGTGCATCACAGAACAGAGCAAGGCAACCATTTGAGCTTATAAAACTTAAACTTTGTTATTTCGTGTTTCAAATGAGTGATCGTTTCACTTGATAAGGCCCTTATTCATCATCTGGAATCGATAAAAGCCCTTTGAACAGTTTGCAGCTTGTAATGAAAGTGTCTTTTGGACCTTGAACTGTTTGGTTCCCACTGAAGTCCATTATGGAGAAAAATGCTGGAATGTTTTCATCAAAAACCTTAATTTCTTTTCGACTGAAGAAAGAAAGACGAGGACATCTTGGATGACATGGGGGTGAGTAAATCAGCAAAAGTGTTTTCAAAAGTGAACTACTCCTTTAAGAAATAAATGACCTAACATTGATTGCAACTCTGCCATCATACATCGTTATGTTTGGACCCCACTGACTTAACATATCTTTAATTGCAATCCACAGAAAGAAAGAAAAAAGTCATATAGAACATTTGGGTGGACTACTGTATCTCTTCAATTGGTTAAAGCGAATAAGGAACACAGAAAATTTGTTATTTTAAAAACTTCAGTTGCTTTAATTTAACCTACTTTACTTTGTACACCTCTAAATTAAACAGGAACTTCAGACGGGAAGAACAATCTTTCTATTTTTTTTTATTTGCGTCACAACAGAGAACTATGATAAGATATTGCTAGTCAGGTGGGGTCAAATTAGCTTTAGATCCAGTTTAGCATTTAGCTTCCAGGGGATCCCAAAGCTAATAGGCATGCACTGAAGGCCACATAACTTCAACTTACTTCGTAGAATTTTTATGAACTCTCCAACAAACATTAAACCAGGGTTTCTCAAACTCGGTCCTGGGGCTCGTTCTTCGTACCTCGCTAACTCAGTTAGCTGGATTTGATTGTTGGCGATTTGGCATGATCTTGGATCGTTTGGTTCTTCGACGCTCATCCTGGACTTGCTGTCATAGCAACAGGTGCGCCAGCTTGAACCTGCTCGCGAGCAGGCTTATTTCATGTAAACAGGATTAGATCGCGGCTGATACGGGAAGTCCTTTAGCGCAGCACGATAGTGTAGCCTAATTTCTGAGATTATTTATTTTATTCTCGTGAAACGATCGTCGTGAGAGTGTCGTTTATACTTTATTTTGTTGGAAATGCACATTAATGTTCGATTCGATAAGAACTGCATTTTTCCATTATACAGGTGATAACAACAGGATCCTGCATGGAGACAGGTGTTTTATGACCCCATTCCCTGACCCAAACCCCAGACCAGTTACAATGAAGCTCTAGGACAAGGGCACACAATGAAATGACCTTTGGCCAACTAGATTTCAGGGTCTGAAAAGCCTGAGGGTTGCACCTGACAGGGCCTGTGAAATGTGCCATATTACACAACATTGCCAACATCAGAAACATGGAAAAAAAATTAATTAAGCCTAAAATAAAAGACAAGACAAATTTGCAAAACTCTATTTGCTTAGAGTTTTATTTCAATAGTCAGCAATAGTACTCTGTGTGAAATAGTGTAGCCTATTTAAGTCTGAAGTTTATTTTGAAGCAACTCTATTTCTAGTGCAACTTAAGTTCTATTTCTCCCCCTGATTTTTGTTTTTTCAAAATATTCTATTTTCTGTTGAAGACTCATATAGAGAACGAATTTAACCCTGTGTCGTTTGTGTCACACATGCCTCATGCAACAAATAAAAAGGAAAAGTTGACTCTACACTGCCCACCCCTGTTTCACTGCTGTGTGCAGACTCTTCTGTAGGCCTTTCTGGACATGTGGACTCCTGTCAGAAATAACAGGCATAGGCACAAGTAGAAATCAATTAAAGCCATCAATTAAATTAAAGTACTTCCTCCAAAGGACAGTCATCTGAGAAGTTTTCTTCACTCTCCAGTGCAATGTGATTGATAACTCATGGCAAAATATTTTTACATTAACATAAGTTTATCAGTTTTTACTTTCACAAGACAAAGCAATTTATCATTACTCAAGATTTAACAGTTGAAATGACTAAACCAGCCAATTTGGATTGTAGGTCTACTTCATTTAATGCAGCAACAAATTATTTCACAGTGTACAAAGATAATTTAAATCTCATTTCCCAGTGATGAAGGTGTTGCTGCTATTTTTTCTCAGCCTTTTTCTTGGTTGCTTTTCTAAACAGACAATCATTTATTTAACAGTGCCTTTTTAAAAGAGACTATAGGCCTGTAAGGCCTATACATTTACCATAGGCCTAAGTAGAATATTTTTGGACTTCACTTTGACCATGTCCATTATTATAGGTGACTCGACATTACAATGAACAAAGTAATTATGAAATTATGAAAATAAAAATAAAATAATAATAATAATAATAAGTTATTAAAACATCTAACATGGCCACCACAAACGCATTTAATTTGTCTTCTACTTTTGCCAGCACTCTCTCCTGGCTTTTGCACACTTTGAGGTGTTCCTGGCATTTTAATTAAAGACTGAAATTCGGTATAACCTTCCATTAAAAGCGCTTGCTCTGCTTGGGAGAAAAACTGGGCGTGTTCTTTGGCCATGCTGAACAGCCAATAGCAGCGTTGCTGATCACTGGTTCTGCTATCGATACATGTCCCCTTTTAAACCAACGCGAGAACGCGCAGTTATCTCAGATAACTCAATCCAGCGATACTAATCATAAACAACAGGTGTGTTCGAAGAACCCAATTAGCCGGATCATGATTAGCACGATGATATTATCTTGGATGTCTCATTTGATCTCGGATGTTTTAAGCAACGTACGAAGAACGAGCCCCTGGAGGGCCGAGTTTAGCTTCAACCCTAAACAAAAACACTTACCTGTGACTTTCTAGTGATCCTGAAGACCTTGATTAGCTTGCTCAGGTGTGTTTAATCAGGGTTGGCGTTAAACTCTCCAGGACCGAGTTTGAGAAACCCTGCATTAAACACAGCAAAACTATTGAAATTGACAGCTACATAACTGACACTTAAATGGTTCAAAAAGTTCATAAAGAGATTGTAAAACTAATCCATTTGAATTGGCTTTATGCACAGCTGCACTACTTCCTGAACTTCAGACACCTCCTTGTATCCTGTCGGTCATTATTGGACAAACTGATTAATCCAGGTGTGTCTGACCTGAGTAGTCACAACAAAAATAATCAGGCACACCTGAATTAATCAAGTTTGTCCAATAATGGCAGACAGGAAACAAGGAGCTGGCTGCAATTCAAAAAGTAGTGCAGCTGTGCATAAAGCCAATTGAGTGCTTTAGTCCAAATTTTGCATACTAATAATTGATGAACTGAAAATGCAAGATCGTTTAAGGGTATAATAATTACACAAATAATGTCTAAATCATGCAAATTTATTATTCTAAATGAGTATTACTAAATGTGCTATGTGACCTTTAATTTGGAGTAGAAACAGACATCGCGTCAGACATGCGTCACTTTGCTCACAGCTGATTGGTCCAAGATCGGTTTGCAACCACTTACCTGGAACATATCCTGCCCCGGACCAGGTTAGCTGTGGAGCGCAAGTTACTATGGCGATGAACACTGCTAAAAGCCAAACCACTTTAATGGTGTCTAAAACCCAGGGTTGGCGCAAACTAAACTGGAATATACCACCTAAACCGGCTTCATGGTATAGGCCCCTGTTGTGTGTTGATCAATATATATGTGATTAAAAGCCTAAATTCAAACTGTTCATCATATAAAGCGATCGTGTCTTTTCCGAAAATTCTGACTAAACCGCTCAATTCACATGGATTAGTTTTACGATCTCTTTATGAACTTGAAGCGTCAAAGTAGTAGTTGCTTACACTCTCAGAAAAAAAGGTACAAAAGCTGACACTGGGGCTGTACCTTTTCGAAAGGTACACTTTTGTACCCAAAGGCTGCATATTGGTACCTTAGTGGTACATATTAGCACCTAAAATGTACATATTAACACCTAAAATGTACATATTAGGACCTAAAATGGACATATTAGCTCCTGAAATGTACATATTAGCAACTAAAATGTACATATTAACACCTAAAATGTATTTATTAGAACATAAAATGTACATATTAACACTTAAAATGTACATATTAGCACCTAAAATGTAAATATTAACACCTAAAATGTACTTATTAGCACCTAAAATGTACATATCAACACTTAAAATGTAATATTAGCACCTAACATGGACAAAAGTTTACCTTTTGAAAAGGTACAGCCCCAGTGACAGCTTTTGTACCTTTTTTTCGGAGAGTGTAGCTGTCAATGGAGGGACGGAAAGCTCTCAGATTTCATTTCAAATATCTTCATTTGTGTTCTGAAGATGAACGAGAAAACCGGAGGTGCAAACATGTTAACTTCGTGAACTTGTTTCTAAGTTTTAGGACCTATTCCTTCAGTACTCTAGTTTCACTGGCATTTTAACCTGAAAAAGTCAACATGAAATCAAAATGAACCCTTCTTACTTTCATAACACATACTCCGTGTCTTATTTTTGGATGTTCTTTAGTGCAGTAGTTCCTCTAAAACTGTTTTCCTTCTCAACCAACATCAAGTGGAAATAAAATGGGTTAACTTTTCATGTTGACTTAAAGAGTTTTTTTGCCATAGACTTGATTGATAGTAATGTGTAATAGAATTTACCAAGAAAATGACGACTTTGGATTAGAATAAAGACATTAGATATGAGATGAAATATATACCAGTGCTGTTTTATAAGAAATGATTAATGAAACACTTAGCAAAAGAGCTCCTACTAAGCTGTGTGGCAGAAATAAGTCTTTTAAATGGCACGAAACACACAGATTCCTTCCACGCAGGCGGAGATGGTGAAATAATCATCACAATCTTTTATTACAACAGCGTCGAGTCCTACCCTAAACGGGAAAATCATGTTAGCACAACAGCCAAAGCGAAAAGTAGGCTATAGAGGTCCTTTTACGAAAGCCATTACTAAGAATGTATAAAACCGCAGCTCTTACGTCATTCCAACATCCATAAAGCATAAAAGAGCCAAAAGCTCACTCTCACTTTCAATGTCCTCATGCTTTAAACAGGACTATAAAAATCGACTTGCACTTGATCAAAGTTTGTACCGTTGAGTTTCAGAGGCCTATTTGATGGCTCATCTTCTTCAAAAGTGACACTTTTCCAGGGTTGAGACGTTTGGGTTGACTACAGTGATTCAGAGGAAGAGGCCGGGAGGTTCATGGTGTGTTGTTTGCAGTCCTGCTGCTCAATGATCAGTCCAGGTTGAATCTTCTGCAGGCACATAGAGACACATAGAGGCTTTGTGGTCCATTGAATAAAGAAAATGAGGGTGTCGCTTTCAGCCCCAAAAGTTTTTCCTCTTCTTCACGGTTTTGCATACTCCGACTCGACTTTCCTCGCTTGTGCGCATACAATTACAATGTCCCATACCCTGTTCCGTGTTAAGACACTGCATTTTTCAACATCCATTATATCCATGGGTCCATTATCAACCATCAGCTCCTCGGTTTAAAGAGAGTTTGAACAAAAACAATGGTGTGGGTTAAACCAAACAAGGGTCAAATGTATTCGTCTTTACACGCGCTTTCCCGTAGTCCGCTATATAGGCTCCGAAAGGAGAAAATAAATGTACAATTCATAAATATGACATAATAAATAATTACAATGTGGTAGTTGTATAACACTACAGACAGCCCACATGAATCTTTACATGCACCTCCGCGTGCGGCAAAGCCCTTAAACTGGCTACTTTATGAGGCCGATACTGTGAACGTCTCACAAGTACATCAAATGCTACATCTAAACCAGACCATTATCGCACACAGCCTTGGGATATACACATTGTGATGTCATAAAGAATGTCAAAGACTGCTAAGTGATGTCATGGGATTATTTAAAGGTGAAGCGTGTCATTTCTGCGCCACTTTTCAAAATCACAGTTCAGATCCCTGTCTGCCGTTGGTCAGTCAAACTGACAGTCCCGCCCCCAAACCGATGCTATTGGTTGAACTATTTTCAGGCTTGTCAAACTCATTTTGGGGAAATATTTACTTCACTCATTTTTGTCTCTGCATATTAAACTAAAACTTTAACATTGGAAAAAAAAATGACAGACTTAACATTTAAATTCTCAAACCATCACATTGCTCCTTTGTGATGTCATAGGTCTTATAAAACGGTTCTTAAAAGGACAGTTCACCAAAAAATGAAACTGTCTCACCTCATGTCATTCTTTCTTCTGCGTAACACAAAAGACGATATTTTGGAAAATGTCTCAGACATTGTTGAAAATAAATGGGGTCTGATGTTGCTTCTTGGACCCCAACATTCTTCAAAACATCTTATCACAAAAGAAAGAAAATCATACAGGTTTGGAACAATGAGGGTGAGTGAACTGTCCCTTTAATCTAAAGGAAATCTAAATGAATCTCTTTGCGTGATAATAGAGTGCCGAAGTTACGACGTCACTCTGTAGGCCAAAACGCAGAAGTGAGTTAGCATTTTAGCACTCCCGGTTCCCTCGCTCTAAAGTCTATGGGATTTTTGAATGGGTTTTTGCTAAATCGCCTGAAATAAGGTCTGTGGTGAACAAAGCCTCAACATAGAACACACAGTTCATTGTGTCTGCTTGTGTTGTTTAAAAACTTTATATAGGCTTCAAAATGTATACATTTTGGATTAACTTGTAAAGATTATCTTGCTAGACAAAACGTGTAAGGGTCACAACTCTTTGTTAAACACAGATCTTATTTTTTGCGATTTTCCAAAAGTCTATGGGGAAAATGCATAGCTTTTCGAGCCGAGGGAACCCATGCGCCGCTAGCTTCCGAGTTGTCCTACAAAGTGACGTCATCACTTCGGCACTCTATAAAGTTCTAAATGACATCACAACATGGCTGCATCTCCCAAAGCGCGTTTGTGATGCCGTAGTTCACTTTCTCTTGACATTATATGCAGTGTTGTCATTTCTTCTCACTTATACAGTCTTGGTCTCCTCATTTTTTGTATTTGGCAAATAATAATGTTCATAGCATTATTAACTATGTTTATTGTATTAATAATACTAATAATACATAATAAATTTACTGTACATTGAAATAATAAGGATATTATAATGCTACGTTTGTATTTCTCTCCGTTCACGAAACGAGTCCGTCTCGGGTTTCTGAACCCACCGCAGTCGGGGTCAGACGTGAGTCTGTCGCATGAGTTCAGGGGTCAGAAAAGGCTCTTCAGCTATTAAGCTCGGGGGCGTGTTTATGAGCGGCCCGTCCGTTGACCCCCTGACCTTGGCTGATTGACGGGCTGGACTGAGTTTTGCGCAGGTAACCTTCTTTCCCCTCCCCGCTGAACAGACTGGCTTCAATCTTATCCAAGTCGTCACTTCCCACGCGGAACTTGGCCTGCAGGAGGCTGACGTACGTCTCATAGCGACATTTCTGCAGGCACAGAAAAAAATGAAGGTTAAATTAGCTTTCAATTAAAATGATAGTTTTGGCTAGCAAAACAAATATGCACTGAGTAGTTCCCTGGTATACACAAAAATGTATATATATATATATATATATGAAGAGTTCAGATGCAAAAGCCTCTAAATGCCATTTGATATTTTCTTCTTCAATTATGATTTTTGTCAAACTTAATAGGTAATTATCATTGCCATTTAAGTGAAATTACTGAACTTAAATATACAAGCTTGATAAAAATGATCATTCTAGAAGAAAATTTCAAATGGCACTTAGAGGCTTTTGCATCTGAACTCTTCATATATATATATATAACCGCCAAATGCGGCTAAAAATCAAATGTGTCGGGTAACGCTGTCAAATCACTAGTCAATTTGGCATGTTATTATGTTTAGTTCGTTTTGCTGGGAAGTTTGTGTGAGCCAAATCATGGCCAAATCTGATTCTGTGCAGATTTAGAGTTTAATACTGAACTCGTGAGTCATCATGATATATTAAATACAGTGCGATGCACAGAATCTGCTCATATCTGGCCTACTTGAACACACACGTCACTAGGCAACAAATAACAGGACGCTTGTTCACTTGCATTGAATCAATAGCGGAGATTAAAAAGCATGTGGTTAACAGAAAAGACATAGTTATTTTCCAACATCCTACATGTTGTTGTTTGTACTGTATTGATCTGTTCACCTAAAACACATTTGATGAGGATGAAAGAGGAAGGGAGGAGATGCTGGATGACAGGATTTTTTTAAAATAAGAAATTAATGTATGAGATCCAAAACTTTATTTTTTTTTTTATTTCTTTTTCTTTCTTTCTTTTTGGCTAGTAGGAGTTCTGAATGGCTGGTGACTTCAAAATTTAGTAGTTTTTTTTTTTAAACCACATTGGCCGGTGAGTGAAAAAGTTAATTTCAAACCCTTTATATATGTCATTTAGATCAGCAGTTCTCAACTGAATTTGCTTTATTTCCCAGATTACGAGAGCCAATATAGGTTTTTATGCACAAAGGTGACCGAAAATGTCCTTGAAATCAAACACTGTCATTTTTAATATTTGTACAGCAGTGGCCAACAGTGATGTCCGGCCTGGGAAAATTGGCATCTTCTCCCTTTATTAAAATATATTAAAGATCTTATGCCAAATTGTGCGACCAGGCTGTCATACAAAGATATTATGAACACTTAATAAAGACAGAAACAATCAAATTTTGACCTCAAAAGTGATTATGCTGTAGTCAATGTATGCTTTTGCCTGTAAGCTTTTTGTTTTTCTATATTATAATTATTTCACCATTTTTAATATATAATTGAATGTGGTCAGCATAAACCATGTTTATCCTCATTTCAACAGGCTGACAAATACACACTACAACAAATAACTTTGACAACTAAAACTAAATACACAGGTTTTCCTCCTTAACAAACAATTATATGGTTAGAAGCACTTTATTATTTGCAATATGCATTCATTTTCCTTGGTGACTATGATCAGAACAGACCTGTGACCTAAAAATATGTTTTACAGATGCTATTTTGTGACCTATAAACAAATTGATAACTAAAAACAAAGGTTAAAATGTGTGTATATTCTAACAAATTCGACTGAAATGTTCTTCTTCATTAGCCCTGTGCAATAGCAAAAGCATGAATGTGATAGCTAAAGGGACAAACAGAAGCGTTTGCAGATGACTTGTATTGGTCTGACCTCATAGGTTAAATAGTGCTCTTTGATTCGATACTCTTCTGATTCTTTGCTCTTGGGCGTCAGATCTGGCGGGCTTCTCTTGTGTTCCTCCAACTCCAGAGAGATCTGCTTCAGTTTGTTCTCATGTGACTTCAGTTGCTCCTCCTGTATAAATCATAACTACCATCATGTATATACAGTACACTGCCTATTATTATTTTTTAAATAGTACATAAAACATAGCCCAATGCAATGCTATTCATTTTATTAGTAATACATTAGTATACAAGTCTCACAGGACATTATTGATTATTATTTATATATTTTTTTTAATAAATATATATTTATTATAAATATATATTTGTATTTATTAATATAAACATATTCAATTAATATATAATAATAAGTGTATATTAATAAATATAAGTCACAAGACATTAGAATTCAGTGAGTAAATACATATTTTTAAATTAAATATATTTACATATATAAAAATGTAAAAAATATATTAGTAACTATAGTATATTTATTAATATAAACATTATTATAATACTAAAACTATTATATATATTAAATATATTTCATTACACATATTAAATTAAATTATATATATATATTACATATTTTGCATTATACATGATTTTTGTATACAATGATATTACAAATTTAAAAAAAAATATTAATAACTATAGAATATTCATGAATATACATATATTATTATAATATATATATATTGCATTTTTGATTCAATTGGCATAAAAATGTCTTTTGGTATCAATAAGTAAAAAAAAATGTTTCCGGTAAATTCCAGTCAATTTGATTCCATTGCATCATGGGATAGCAATGTGTTAACCCTAATGTTAAATAAATAGTTCAATTAATTATCAATGATCAAATTACAATATGATTCTACTACATCCGGTACTAAAGCTCATGAGTCTGTGGGCTGTTTCCAGCTGTGTTTGTGCACCTGGTTGAGTCTAGTGGTGGATGAAGGCAGCAGTGGTCTGCAGAATTTCTTCATAGAGCCGATGGCGGCGGGAAAAGCAGGAGCCGAGAAAAGAGCCGCCACCAGATTAATCCTGAAGATCCATGACATCATCTCCTCTTCACTCCTACACGCATGCATTTAAAGGGAAAGTCAAACAAGTCAAATGAAACAAAAAATAAAGGCAATCTGACAAATACCCATCCTAGCACAATGTGACAGTGTGCCGTTAACTAACCGACTGTAGTAAAAGCAACAACAACAAGAAAAGCCTCTCAGAGCAGTTAAAGACGTGTGATGCTTACGGGGCCTGCAGGAGGAAGACCCTCCAGTCAGAGGTCTTGAGCTTGAGGACGTTCTGTTTCTTGCTGTAGTCACATGCCCTAGTAGCAAGAGCGTGGTGAATCCGTACTGCGTTCTTCAAGTCCACCTCCGACAGGTCTTTATCAGGCTTATACTCATCCTGGCCATAGGAGGAGACAGATACAGCGAAAAAGAAAATGCATGAGAGAGAGAGAGAGACAATGGCTGTGTTCCAAAAGATGCATTTTAATGCATTTAAAGGAGTAGTTCACTTTTAAAAAAAATAATTTACTCACCCCCATGTCATCCAAGAAATCCATGTCATTCTTTCTTCAGTCGAAAAGAAATGAAGGTTTTTGATGAAAACATTCCAGCATTTTTCTCCACATAATGCACTTTACTGGGAACCAAAAGGTTCAAGGTCCAAAAGGGCTTTAAACGATTCCAGACGATGAATAAGGGTCTTACCAAGTGAAACGATCGCTCATTTTAAAAAAAATAACAAAGTTTAAGTTTTAGAAGCTCAAATGGTCGCCTTGCTCTGTTCTGTGATGCACGTTTGTGACTCTCCTGTTCCAACTCGTTTATCAAAATGAACGAATCTTTTTTCGTGTCATTTGGTTCATTCAACGAACGAAATGAACAAGTTGAATTGAATTTTGATGAATTAATTCGAACAGGAGAGTCACGAACGTGCATCACACCCTAACAGAGCAAGGCGACCATTTGAGCTTATAAAACTTGAACTTTATTATTTTTATTTTAAATGAGCAATCGTTTCGCTTGATAAGACCTTTATTCATCGTCTGAAATCGTTTAAAGCCCTTTGAACAGTTTGCAGTTTGCACTGAAACTGTCTTTTGGACCTTGAACTGTTTGGTTCCCATTGAAGTCCATTATATGGAGAAAATCCTGGAATGTTTTCATCAAAACCTTAATTTCTTTTCGACTGAAGAAAGAAAGACGTGGACATCTTGGATGACATGGGGGTGAGTAAATTATCAGCAAAATTTTATTTAAGTGAACTACGCCTTTAATGCACAAAGGCAGTTCCTTTGAATATAGCGTGTGTCCATCACGGCGACAGCAATTCCATTAAGTATTGCAGTGTCTAACGCAATTGACAAAACTACATTTATTACATTCACACTGAATAATCAACATGAAAAAGTACTAATAAAACCCAATACTTGTGTGAACTGTCTATTGTGTGTTATCAGAATGTTATCTTAACCGCATCCTAATGTCAAACTCCACTGAAATCAATTGTAAGTAGAGTTTATTTTGCACTTCTTGTGAGGATCGCAATTTGTGTAGGATGTAGAGCATTTTAAACCGGTCGAGGTCTCGATTTCAGTTAGCATGTTGCCTTAGAAGAAAGCTGCCTATGTAGACCGCAGACAGCTCATTATGTTCAGAATAGAAAGCTAGCGTGCCACTTTTAGCATACTGTACGCTATGATATATATTACCTTTTATATTCTAAAATGCAGTATGTGATAGAGTGTGTAGTATGTAACATTTTAAACTTGACCTCACTAGGTTACATAATTCACTGATTGACATCCAGTTTTACTCTTGGAAATGTAATTATTATTTGCCGTTTAAAATCCAATTTTGTGTAAAAAATGTCTTAACTCTTCTGATGTCTGATGTGCGTAGTATAGTACACATACTGTGAAATATAGTATAAGTATGTTGCAGTGTGTGTGTGTGTGTGTGGGAGGTAGATTTAAATTACTTTCTGCAGGTAGAGAATCATCCCCTTCAGCACGGCATAAAACTTCTTCCAGCCTCGGCGTCCTCTCGGGGCTGCAGAGAGACAGAATAAAAGAGAAAATGTGTGTGTGCGAGAGACAGAATAAAGACACACTTCACTAATGAGCTCCTCTGCTGTTTGCGGCAACACAAGTCGAAGAAAGCAAATCTGTAAAGCAACTTCTCCGCTCACAAATGAACTCCACCTCTCTGTAAGATACAACCTAATTGTTTTAATTAAAGCAGCTGCATTATTAAACAGAAGGAAATCTTGGCGGATCCCAAATAATGCGGATTTATTGCCTTTCTTGACATTAGCTCTGTTCCAAACCTTAGAGCTCACTAAGGTACCTACTAAGACAACATGCAAACTATCAAGCGTATCTCATAAGTGACCTATTTGTGATGTTCTGCATTGGAAACGCCTCCACACACAAACAATCCTCGGCACAGGAGATTCGGCTCGTTTTCAATACGATCTGAGTGCATGTATAAAATATTGTATACATTTATAAAAATGTATAGCTTATAAACACACACACACACACACATCCATAGGGCTTGACATTTAACCCGCTAAATGCGTGTGTATTCAGCAGCGTTGGCGTGTTGTCTCTTGCTAGCCACTTTGGCGGGTTGAATTTTATATAATATATATAGTCTTTTAAAAAGGCATCTGAAATAATAAACTAAGTGCAATCTAGTGTTGCCAGTAATATTGATTTTTCGATACATATTGATACTGAAAATATCTGAAACTCTTCCGCAGAATAGATACAAAGGATACCAGCTGTGTGTTCTCGCTCTCTAATCTCTCGACAGTGAGTTGACACACCAATCCTTTACTCACTTGTTTAATTTCCTCCGGATGAATATTGTTGGGGAATTCTGGTGAGGGATTGCACGTATTGAGCACAATTTTACTCATTCCCGCAGATTTTGTGCTCACACCCAAAGTGCGTGCACATAAAGTATATTGGCTATACTGTATAAAACAGTATAAAGGGTCCGTGCGTCAGGTCTTAAAGTGACAGTAACCTAATATACCGGCTGCCAAATTAGATTAGAGATGCTATTAAAAATATCTATATATTTTAGTTAGTAGTTATAGTGGTAGTTATTCCCCTATGGTATCAGTGTCCAAATTGTGACCAGTGAAACTTTGGAAAACTATCCACAGTGGCTAGTGAGCAAAAAAGTTCATATCAAGCCCTGAGTGTATATTATATATATATATATATTTCTTTTTCACTCTCCATAATTTCCTTCTTTCATTCTCCTTCTTTCATTCTCCATCATTACTATTGGTCACCCTTTACATCTGTCTGTGGGTTTTGCAAATATTAAACCTAAAAAATGTATTATAAAAAAGCTTGAGACTAAACCTTGCAAGTTGCAACCCCTCAAACTCACTTTACTCAAGAAACACTTTATATAAGGCTAATGTTTTATGCATTTGAGGAGCAAATGTGTCTTAGTCTAGCATTAGTCTTAAAGTAATAGCCAGTGTATCTTAAATAGCATGCACTCGATAACAGATTTTGGCCAAATGACAGAAAACTGAGAGCCTATATAGATACAATAAACTTATAATCTGTATGTTGCTGAAAATGTAATTTAATGCACTAACTGCCTCAGATGCGGCCACTAAAAACATGCATGTCCAAAATTCTCTGAAATTTGCTGGTCAGAAACCTTGTAATTCAATTTTTAGCTTGGTTTTGATGAAATGCTAACAATATAATGACACATTCAAGTGTCTGATCATATTTAAAGCCACAATATCAACTTTGACAACATGGTGTTTAATTCATTTAAAAATACAGAATTTTTTTTTCCATTTCCTGAAAAATTGCATTACTGGAGATACAAGGTTCAGCCTGACATCGCCGATACTCACACACACACACACACACACACACACACATATTAATTTATAAAATAATTATAAATGTTAGATGAAAAACTTAATTAAGTTAATAATTAGAAATGTTCCACAAACTAATATAAATAAATGTAAGTTAAAATGCACATAACAAAATGAATCAACCTTTAACCAGAATTAAAATGAAAGTTTAAAATTAAAACAAATTCAAAATATTAATAAACACTATAATAGTATATAGGTAATACTGAAATAACACTGAGCTTCTCACAAAGCATTATGGGATTGCCTTGTCTATTAGGGAATTTGGCAAAAATGAGGAAGCAAATTATTGGCCAGAAGAAGGCATCTTGCCGGCTATGATGCCTTTAAATTAGGTTTACATACATACGTTTTTTTAACACGATTTACCTTTCTGTTTATTTATTTATTTGTCTGTTAAATGATGCCTCTTATGTTGATCGTCACAGGAGAAAGGACAGGAAATGAATCAGAAACTAAGGAAACAGGACCATGAAATGTATCCAAAAGCCTGATTCTACACTTACTGCGTTTGCCGTCCATGTCTGCATGGCTTTTGCGTGTCAGAACCCCGTGTTTGTACGTTGCAGCATTGAGTAAAAGTGGAATGGCGATGAAAGGGTTAATGCCGTCCGTTACCCTGACAACCCGCTTCCCTCCCGTCTCGCACTGCTCCTCCACCAGCTCCGATAGACTCTTCCTCAACTCCTCTTCCTCGCTGCAGAAACAGAACGCCATTAATGCATGTGTGCAGGTATTACGCGCATTACGCACAGATTAGCCCCAGAAGTCACATGATAATGTGAGCGCTCTTGACTCCTGGGGATGATATTGGATACTCACATCGCCCACTCCAGCTTCTCGTTCTTTATTGAGTTATAGAGCACCTAAACCAGGACAGAGACATATGAGACTGTTAAAACCGTACATCTGAAACACCACAAACACAGTCAGCCGGGCTTTCTGGGACAGAGCTCATGAAAGAATATATGCAATTACTGTACACCATGCACATTATGCAGTTACTGTGTTTGGAGTGTGTTTTAATGAAATCAGTCAGGTTTGGTGAGAAATCACACTTTATCAGTAGACATGCAAGGTATTTTTCTTGTGCTCACCCGCTGGTTGTCCACAATAATAAAATAATAGAAAATAATTACCTTGAGCAATTCTTTGGGAAAATCTTTGCCGTCGTCTAGGCCGTCCAGATTGCTAATGAACTGCTGGTAGGACATCTTCTTCCCAATATTCTGCAACACATTACAGTGTTACAACAATAATGTCATTATTTGGCACATGCCAATTACTAACAAAATAGCATTGAAGTTTCGCTAACACCAGACTGATTGGATATTAGTCTTCTAACTTTGGAAGGAATGAACTGTGACATAGCAAAGCTTTTTTTGTCTGCCATTTGTCTATAAATTAAATTGTTAAATTATGCAGTGACATAATTAAAAACTGCAGAGACTGTGAATCAAAATTGAGGAGAAATGCTTGAGGGCTGTTAAATCCACATCATGCTTTTCTCAAGATTTATTTAAAGATTTGAAGAAGGGGAAAAAATGCTTATATCCTCGCTGGGTAACTTGTGCATCACTATTATTAGTGCTCTGACAACATTTTACCATATTTTTGTACAAAACCTCCCCAAACACACAGATCCAATGGCATTTTTTTTTTGTAAATATACATAACCATATTGAAAACTGAGTCTTTACAAAAACCAATGTAAAAGTAACAATACAAAAATAAAATCACAGATAAAGATGGAAAAAATAACTATATTTAAAGGAGTAGTTCACTTTAAAAAAAAAATTGCTGATAATTTACTCACCCCCATGACATCCAAGATTATCCAAGTCATTCTTTCTTCAGTCGAAAAGAAATTAAGGTTTTTGATGAAAACATTCCAGGATTTTCTCCATATAATGGACTTCAATGGGAACCAAACGGTTCAAGGTCCAAAAGAAAGTTTCAGTGCAGCCTCAAATGGCTTTAA
The DNA here is from genome assembly GCF_016745375.1 of Pimephales promelas. The sequence goes on along the minus strand of NW_024121543.1, from coordinate 2,774,127 downwards.
ACGATTCCAGACGATGAATAAGGGTCTTATCAAGCGAAATGATCGCTCATTTAAAAAAAAAATAAAGTTTAAGTTTTATAAGCTCAAATGGTCGCCTTGCTCTGTTCGTGACTCTCCTGTTCAAACTCGTTCATCAAAATGAACGAGTCTTTTTCCGTGTCATTTGGTTCATTCAAAGAACAAAATGAACGAGTTGACTCGGGCAAAGATTTGTTCATTTTGATGACCAAGTTCGAACAGGAGAGTCACGAACATTTTTTTTATTTATTAAATAAGCGATCGTTTCGCTTGATCGCTTGTTTGAACAGTTTGCACTGAAACTGTCTTTTGCACCTTGAACCGTTTGGTTCCCATTGAAGTCCATTATATGGAGAAAAATCCTGGAATGTTTTCATCAAAAACCTTCATTTCTTTTCGACTAAAGAAAGAAAGACATGGATATCTTGGATGACACGGGGGTGAGTAAATTTTCAGCAAATATTTTTTTTAAAAGTGAACTACTGGATTTCACCAAGTACAACATGTTCCTGGATCAAAATCTTTGTTGACTATATTTCAATTAACCAATCAGATTTGAATGACAGGTTTTCATTCACTAATCAAGTTATGGGTAGGGTAGACACTAAACAAAATATGTTGATCCAGGATGGAATGATGGAAAAATCACAGTGACCATATTCAACCACACTAGTCATTGCTAAGAAGATAACTGCAGTTCATAAAGCTGTCAGCAGATGGCAGTATCACACCAGCTCCACAAACATCACAACCAACGCACAATTATATCTCAGACCGACTGGCTCCCTCCTACCACAGAGATCTACTTTAGATGAGTAATATTCCACGAATGATGGATGAAAACATTCTGAAAACACATTAAAGCCGAAGCCATTGAGAGAAGACAAAAACACGAAGAAGAAAAGAGGAGGAGGAGGAGAAGAAAAGCACTTACCACCTGCCGCAGAGTGAGTTAGACAAATTGAAAGAGAGACAGAAGAACAAATGGAGAGACAGAGAGAGACATGTTTAGGTCAAAGTAAGTCAGAGAGAACTAATATTACTGAGAGAAACAGCAATGAGAGGCTTGTTAATGAAAATGACACTAGGAAGATTTTCTTTTCAGTTTAGTTGCTGATAACATTCTTCATTTTTGTAGCTTACTTATTATTTCTTCTCACAACACTTTCTGGAAACTTTGTTTCAGATTTGTCAATTTTGGCATTCTTTGTAATGACACCTAGCCAAGTCATTCCCGGCTATGCGCATTACATCATGTTCCTGATCACTTTGTTGGAGTGAATACAGAATATAGAAATATGAGACAGAACTGAAGACGGTCTGTTTCCAGATCAATCTAATGTGTTTCTGATCGAAGTGCAGTCGCTAGTAGATCGAGTTACTGCAGTAAAGCTTCCCTCGTTTTACTGCACAATCCACAAACAAATCAAATTTCCTGTATGCATTCATGATTAACCACAACATTTTGTTGATAAATGAGTCTAATAAACATGTTTGGATTCAACAACCCAGAGAAGAGCCGCATGTGCGAGTGTTGCTGAATACATACGTGTCCATGCAGGTCTGTGTTAAGAAGCATAAGTGCACAGGTCAGTGTGTGAGCACCATCTATTAAAAAGAAATGAGAAAATAAAAGTGTTAAATATATCAAACTTTAAAGGCCAGATCACACCAAGAACGAAAACTACAAAGATAACGATAGAGATAAGCGTCCACACCAGCAGATGATATCATTCTGTCTATTACAAGCATGTGCTGCAGTTTTCTGGTCTGCCACTTTAAATGTTTGCGCTCTTTAAAGCAGGATGGATTCTGATTGGCTGTCGATCAGCTGGGACAAAAATATTCTGAAAGTGATTCCAATGAGGCCACGTTTACACAAAGCCGGGTATTTAGCAAAACGAATATTTTCCCCCTCTCCGCTTTCAAAAATAACATCGTTCACACACCCGCATAAATACGCCGTCGAGCGCCATCATAACTATGCCAAAGCTATTGGCGGCAGTCTAGGGGTTGAGGATAAAGCCATGCAAGCCAATCAGAATCCTCAGAATCGACAAGAGAGAACCTAAAACGCCCTTTCTCCAGAGCCCGTCTAACGGAGAGCCTTGGCACTTCCCATTAGCCCCGTTGTGAATCACCTTGGTTGCAGTTCCATTAGAATTCCACTGGAGGTGATCGCGGGCGAGAGCAGAATGAATGGGAGTCTATGGGGCTAAACGGCTAAATGTGTCTCTTTCACCTGCTTATCGTTAAAGTAACATATATTTTATTGTTGATTACGCAAGTTCAATATAGATTATAGGCCAAAAGTCGAATGAACGAGTACTTGTGTCCTTTTGATTTCTTACAGGTTAGGCCGTTGTTGGCCGGATCGCGCTAGCATTCTGCTATTGTGTGATGTCATCACATTTTTGAACGGATTTTTAGAACAGATAAGTGAACTTAAAAATGCAATTTTCAGCTGAGTATATTATCTTAGCCCTCCCTTTTGAATGCAACTTTCAAATTACTTGACAAAAAATTAGATCCTGAGAAAAGTGGATTTATGGGGATGAAACCCCATTGACTCCCATTCATTCTGCACTCGAACGCGAGCGCCCCCGCATGGACAGAGACTGCAGCCAGTCCAGAACCCGGAAGTAACCAGCCAGTGCCAATTCTCTTCAATTAGACATTCTCTGCTTTCTCCCAGTTTACACGGCAACACATAACCGGCGTTTTCAGAAATCTCCACTTTGCCCGGAGTTTTTAGAAATAATAGTTTTCTGTGATAAAAACAGCGTTTTCGCATAAATGAGAGGGCAAAACGCAGAGAAATATCTGCATTTTCCCATCGTGTAGACGGGGCCTGAGTGTGTTTCTCTGTGATGTTATCGTTATAGTTTAGGTGTGTGGACTCTGCTATTCTTTTATATTTACAATGACTTTTAGAACTATACCTTTATAGTTATCGTTCTTGGTGTGAACCAAAATCAAGCTGCTATAGCTAGATATCACAGAAGTTTTAACATCCATGGAAACTTTCCACTGCACAAAAGGTTCTTTAAATTATTAAAGTTAGAGAAATTTTCTCATTAAAAAATGTTCTTCACACTAGGAAAAAAAACGGTTCTTTTAAGAACTGACCCCTGAAAGGTTCTTTAGGTAAATTAAAATGGTTCTTTAATACGACAATGTTGCGAAAACGGCCTTTTGAAATCTTTATTTTTAGGAGTGTAGTGTATAGTGCATCATTTGGGACACATTTAGCTTAGCTTAGCAGCGCGCTAACATTAAACGAATGTTCCCAATTAGTCACTTATGAAATTCTTTGAAGGCAGCTGCCTATATTTAGTTTTGTATGTGTAACTTCACTCACGTGTGCCACAAAGTAGCATAAAAGTTCATTGAAAACCTTTTAATATATTATTGAGTACAGCCATGATCAAATTCTAACTAAATCTACAGAAATCCACAATACATTTGAAAGACTTGCCTTCTGAGGTGAGAGTTTCTGGATTACAGTGGCAAAAGCGTTTGGAGAAGTGCACCAGCACACGTTCTCTCTCCTGCGTCTCTCCCATCAGAGGAAACGCCTTCAAGAAGTTCCTGCAACCAGAGTAAACGAGAAGAATCATGGTGCCGCACAAATAAAGTAGATATGCTAGTGCTTCCAAATACTACAGCCTGAATTTCTATTATTTACTGTGTTTATTTGCTCACTCAAATGTCTGCTATAGTAATGCGACGTGTACTCGCATTGTGGTACTAAGTGAAATCTCCTCATTCAAGAACGCAACAATAAAATTGAGCTTGCATAACTGCATTATAAGAATTTATGTTTATGATAGGGCTGCAACATTAGTGGAAATAGTCTATAAAATACAAAAGGCATTAAATTGCCATATTAAAATTTATGGCTGTCTTGATTTTTTCATTTTTAAATGTTAAACCATCCGTCTTTTATTTTGGTGGAAACCCGCAGGAAGCCCTTAAAGCTAAATTCTCATTACAGGTTTGGGACGATGGTTGGTACATGTGTTGCCAAATACATGTTATAAGTGACCCAAACTAGTTTATGCACTTGCATAGAGTGTGATTGAACATTCCACTGACTGTCTGCGATGATTATCGTTCTATTCACAGAACTATTGTTAGTCCAGGACTGAAATATTCTTAACCACACGGTGGTTCTTCATTTTCTTGCAGTGCAGGTATTTCAGTGATGGCGTGCTTCATTTTTCCAGTTTTAGGAGTATTTGTGGAACTGAGTCATGATGAATACTTCCCCTTATTACAGCCTAACTCCTGTATAGCACTAATACATGGAAACTATGAAGCCACTACATGTGTGCAGTGTTTTTAGAAAACTTTCTGTACTTTGAGGAATTGTAAAAGCATGAAAAGCAATGTTTTGCTAGTTTGATTTATATTTTTGCATAGACCCGCACACTGAAACTTCATTGGTCTAAATTCCCACTCAACATAGCTGTATATTAAACCTCAAATATGTTCAGTCTGGCTGTGCGTATTGTGTTGCTAGATTTGGCATTTTGATTTAAAGGGATAGTTCACTTTGAAATTAATTTTTGATATGTTTTCGCTTACCTCAAGGGGATCCAAGATGTAGGTGTCTTTGTTTCCACAGTATTTTCAATTTTGACATTTTTCAGTCAAACCGTTGTTGTCTATCAGTCATACACTGGAGGCTAAGGGGGTCCACCAAAAAGCATGCACAGAGAAGTCCAAATTAAACATGAATTAATGACTCGTAAATGTAAGTACACATTGATGGCCTAAGACACGAAACGAGCGGTTTGTGTGAGAAAATGAACAGTATTTATATCGTTTTACCTCTTGTAATCATAGCCGTGACAAAATGATCTGACGGCACGGGCGCTTCGGTCTGCGCATGCGCCGGAAGTGATCGCTTGCTCGCCTACGTCACTCTTTGTTTATACAGAGATTTCGGAAGTTTTACCTTTCACTAAACATATTTAGATATACGGGAAACCGTAATGGAAGACGATTTCGGTATATCTAAATATGTTTATAAAAGGCAAAACTTCCGAAATCTCCGTGTAAATATTGAGTGACGTCACACGCAAGCGATCACTTCCGGCGTAGCATTTAACTGATTCAGTTCGGTTCAGTTGGACATTGCACAACTGATTCAGATCACTTGGATTACACAAGGTAAAAACGATATAAATACTGTTCGTTTTCTCACAAAAACCGCTCGTTTCGTGTCTTAGGCCATCAATGTGTACTTACATTTACGAGTCATTAAATCATGTTTAATTTTGACTTCTCTGTGCATGCTTTTTGGTGGACCCCCTTAGCCTCCAGTGTATGACTGATTGGCAATAACGGTTTGACTTAAAAATGTCAAAATTGAAAATACTGTGGAAACAAAGACACCTACATCTTGGATGCCCTAGAGGTAAGCTAAAACATATAAAAATGTAATTAAAAAGTGAACTATCCCTTTAAGTCACAGACAATCTTGGTTGTATTTCACGATTAAAATGTTCTCACCTCAGCGCTCTGTCTAATGACAACCCAGTGAAGTCAAAGAAGCTCAAGTACTCTGATGCCACCAACTGGCTGAATTCATTACTGCAGGAGAAACAGAAAGAGGGATTGTGGGTATCCGTTTCATTCTACTCCCTTTCCTAAACAATACTCTCATTCATACACAAACACTCACTTCTTGCCCAGGTGTCGTGCAACGTCACAGCGCTTGAAGCCCTCCAGATAGAACAGTCGCTTGGCCAGCCGTTTGGCAGCATCTGTGTCGACGCGGCAGCCATTAGCGAGAGTATCTGTGCTGCCCCTCTCCAGTGTGTCCACGCTGCCCAACTCCGAGTCTGAGTCGCACAGCACATCTGTGAGGTTGGCATCACTGTGGGGACAAACATGGAAAAGAAAAACACATCAATTCCCAGATGAAAAATCAAGCCAAATGAATGAACCACAATTCATTTTGTGATTCCAGACATGTATGTTCTTCAATAAAAAAAAGGTTATGGATGGAAACCAGTCACAGGTAAAGTTAATGTCGTTGTGATCATCACCTAACAAGGCCACATATTAAAGAAGTAGTTCACTTAAAAAAAAAACTTTTGCTGATAATTTACTCACCCCCATGTCATCCAAGATATCCATGTCTTTCTTTCCTTAGTCCAAAAGAAATTAGGAAATTATATGAATTTTTCTCTATATAATGCACTTTACTGGTAACCAAATGGTTCAAAATCCAAAGGACAGTTTCAGTACAAACTGCAAACTGTTCAAAGGACTTTGAACGATTCCAGGCGATGAATAAGGGCCTTATCAAGTGAAACGATCGCTCATGTAAAAAAAAAAAAAAAAATAACAAAGTTTAAGTTTTATAAGCTCAAATGGTCACCTTGTTCGAACTCGTTTATCAAAACGAACACATTTTTTTGTGTCATTTGGTTCATTCAACGAACGGAATGAACGAATTGACTCGGAAAAAAGTAAGTAAGATAAGATAAGACCCTTATTCATCGTCTGGAATCATTCAAAGCCCTTTGAACAGTTTGCACTGAAACTGTCTTTTGAACCTTGAACTATTTGGTTACCAATAAAGTGCATCTTTGAAATGTTTTCATCAAAAACCTTAATATCTTTTCGACTGAAGAAAGAAAGACATGGACATCTTGGATGACATGGGGGCAGTGGTGGAGGAAGTACTGAATCTCAGTACTTAAGTAAAAGTACAAATACCCAGATAAATATTTACTTTAGTAAAAGTAAAAGTAACACAATGACAACCATACTTAAGTAAAAAGTAAAAAGTACTTTATTTTAAATGTACTTTAAGTATTAAAAGTAAAAGTACTTGCATAACAATTTATTATCTTAATGTCTATTTTCTAATGATTAATAAAACATTTAATTCTAACTCATTCAACCTAATAGCCTACTCCTATAATGATGTTCAATAATGATGGAAAAAAATGTCACCATTTCTGAAACAAGCTTGCAATTAGGCAATATCATGCTTATCCTTACTATATGTTAATAACTTTACAGTATCATTTATGGTGTAATTCTGAACCTCTTGGCTTGCCATAATCCTAACCAAACCAAACATATATTACACACGGTGTGTTTCACGTAAAAACTAATTTTCGCGTATGAGTTGCATGATAAACACACTGCGTGTGAGACGCATTTAGTGACCGGGTTGATATACTGTATCTATGGCAACCAAACGTCACTGGTGAGACAAATGTGCAACGAACGGACGGTCAGATTACGTTTTGGCAGGGGAAAAACTGATCAGAAAATGTAACGAAAATGTAACAGAAGTTGTAGAAATGTAGTGGAGTAGAAAGTATAATAATTGCTGCAAAATGTAACGAAGTAAAAGTAAAAAGTAGGCACTATTTATTGTACTTAAGTAAAGTAAAGATACGTGAAAAATGTACTTAAGTAAAGTAACGAAGTATTTGTACTTCGTTACATTCCACCACTGCATGGGGGTGAGTAAATTATCAGCAAAAAAGTTTTTAAAAGTGAACTACTCCTTTAAGGTATGAGAGGATTAAACAACAAATGATCAGTTCTTGTAATCAACGTGTTGGATCAGGAGAAATGGACAGGAATAAAGATCTGAGCAACTTTGACAAGGGCCAAATTGTTATTGGGCCAGAGTATCTCTGAAACGGCAAGGTTTGTGTGTTGCTTCTGTTCAGCATTGGTGAGAATTTACCAACAGTGGTTTGAGAAGGAAAAACACAAACCGGCGACAGGTTGTTGGACGCACAAGGGCAACGAAGGCTATCTCGTCTATCCCAGCCAATAGAAGGGCTACTGTGGTGCAGGTCAAACTTTTAGTGAAGTTATCGGAGGAATGTGTCACAACTCACAATGCATCTCTGCTGTGTATGTGGCTGAGTAGCTGCAGACCAATCAGAGTGCCTATGATGACCGCTGACCATGGTCACCTGAGCATCAGAACTGGACCTTGGAGCAGTGGGAAAAGGTTCCCTGATCTAATGCCATTTACATGGGGAAAGGATGGCACCAGGATGCATTGTGGGACGACGTTCTGCTGAATGTTCTGCTGGTAAACCCTGAGGTTTCATGTGGACGTAAATTCCACGTACCTAAATATTGTTGCAGATCAGGTACACCCCTTCATGACAATGGTGTTCCCTGGTGGAAGTGGCTCTATCTATTAAAGCACCCTGCCACACTGCACACATTGATCAGGAATGGATTGAGGAACATGATAAAGAGTTTAAGGTGTTGATCTGGCCTCCAAACTCCCCAGATCTCAATACAATTGAGCATCTCTAGGATGTGCTGGACCAACAAGTTCGATTCACGGCGTCTCCACTTCGCAACCTACAGGATTTGAAGGATCTACTGCCAACAACTTAGTACCAGAAACCACAGGACACCTTCAGGGTTCTTGTAGAGTCCATGCCTCGGTGGGTCAGTGGATAAACAGTACATTATGCAGCTCATAATGTTTTGGCTCCTCTGTGTGTATATATTAGGTCATTAGCTGGTCCAAGATGCTAATGGTTTAAACAATTTAAATGGTTAATTGGCTAGCTGTTTAGACCAAGGTCAACATGCCAGACCATCTTGGTTGAGCTAATAGACCTTATTAAGAGCAGCGCCATGACAGGTATGAAAGTGAGGCTGTGAGGGATAGACTTACCGTGTTTCCAATGGCATCTGCTGTAAAAAGCTGAATAAAGTAGCTAGATTACTTAAAATTTTTCACAGCTTACATTGTCGGGAGTTTTTTGTCAACTGACATTTCTTTGAAATATATTTTTCCAGTGTTTCATGAGGAGAACAATCCAAAAACACATTAAATAACAGTACAGCCCATTGAAGAGATGCAAGTCTATCCCTCACAGCCTCGCTTTCATTCTCATTAATAATCAAAGATGGCGCTGCCGTGAATAAGGCGTATGAGATAGTGGACCAAATTGGTTTTGATCTGCTTTTTGTCCATCAGATTTCTTACACTAGTGTTGATGAACAGAGATGAACAGAGATGATCTAATCCTAAAACACAAAAAAATCATCATACACGTGTACATTAGTTTTCAAATTTATGCTATTGAAGTAAGCACCCAATCCAAGACCATTACCATCCTCCTGCAATTCATGCCACTGAATTAGCATTTGGCTCACGGGTAGCAAAGTGCATCTTGAGAGAAACACAATCTTTTTTTCCAGCCGAGAAACAGCACATCTAATTCAACTAATTAAAATCTTGATGTGTACAATTACTGCAATGGAGGCAATGGCTCATTAGGATATTCTTTAAATGAAGCTGTAATTTGGGACGAGTTTTTGCGTCGGCTGCTGTGCCCCAGAGACGACAGAACCTGAGTGAGTCAGGCAGACCATTACTGAAGTGACAGACGCCAAGCTTTTCATATGATTTATTTATGAACTTCTGTCTGGTTATGGTACACATCTCAATGTGCATAAGCTAATGTGCGTTATGGGGTTTCATTGTAATCTTAAACATATGGGGGATGTGCAAAACTGCGTATTTTCATTGGGTTGCTGGAATAAAAAACTATAATTTAGGCTTTTGGGTTCACCTGACCCTGATCAGACGTGTTTTTTATGGGATAAAGAAACACGGTTAAAAAATAGCTAGACTCTGCGCAACATGATGGAACAGAATTCATGTTGAGACTTTTAAAAGCTGGGTTATTTATAACTTGACACTTTGACTTAAAAACACAAAGCTGGAGGAACACTCAAAAAAATAGAGACGCGACAGGGCAAAAGAGTTTGCAAAATGTGTGTGGTGGTAGTGGTGGCGAACTTGAAATCGCTTAAAGAATAAAAAATTACTAGTCGACCACGGTGGCTAAAATACACAATCTTTCATAAGTTACTTTAAAGAAATTAATAATTTATTCAGAAAGGACACATTCAATTCATCAAAAGTGTCAGTAAAGTCATTTATGTTACAAAATATTTCTATTTCAAATAAATGCTGTTCTTTTTGAAAAAAAAAAAATGTATTATAGTTTCCACAAAAATATCAACAGTGATGATAATCAGAAATTTTTCTTGACCAGCAAATCAGCATTTTAGAATGATTTCTGTAAGATCATGCAACTAGGGCTGTCAAACGATTAATCGCATCCAAAATAAAAGTTTGTGTTTACATAATATATTTGGGTGCACTGTGTATAATTATTTTATATATATATATATATATATATATATATATATATATATATATAAATAAATACACACACTTGTATATATTTAAGACATATTTTCATGTACATACTGTATAGATTTATATACATTTTATATTATATATAAATATAAATATTTTATATATAAACAATATTTCTTTTTAAATATGTATTGTGTGTGTGTGTATATACATATATATATATATATATATATATATACACACAAAATAATTATAAACAGTGCACCCACATATATTATGTATACACAAACTTTTATTTTGGATGCGATTAATCGTGATTAATCGTTTGACAGCCCTACATGCAGCTTTGAATCACAGGAATACATTTTAAAATATGTTAAAAATAGTAAACATACTTTGAATTGTAACAATATTTCACCCTATTACACTTTTTACTGACTCAAATAAATGCATGCTTGGCGAGCCCCTAAACTTTTGAACAACAGTGCAAAAAAATGATTGTGTCATCACTCTGATAGCAGTTATGAAGAGAAACATACTGCAAATACAGCTGGCATATGCTTACCGGACAGCAGTTTACTCGATCCGTGTCTGTCCGTTGCCTTATGAATAAATTATGGCTGCTGTCATTTCCATTGTGGACGAGTCAAATATTTTTTTGCATAATTTAATTAGCACAATTGCATTAGCTTCAAACTCGATAAGGAACGTTAATGTGTTGGTTGCCATGGCGCCAGCAGAACCTGGTGTTCCGGGAGAGAGAAAGAGGGTGTAATTTGTGTCCCTCCGGAGCAGATGGCCCCTTCATCAGCATTACCCACAATGCCCTAGAAAAGCCCCGACAAATCTCACGTAGCACAGAGCGAACAGTCAGGCAGGCAGTGTTGCACAGGGTACGTACTGTAATAATAGGTGAGGAATAAAGTAACAGGCGCACTACCTGATGAGCAGCAGTTTAGGGTGATAAATGATTTCTGATTTCATTCAGACTGGCCGAATTAACCAGGTCTGGAGCAGTTCAAAAAGAAAGTGAATTGGATGTGTGAGGGATCCTGAATGAATTTCTGAGCCGGAGGGTGAGCAGGAGAGCACCAATAATCCTCTCAGTAGTCCGAACCGTACATCTGATGTCTGATTTTGTAGCTGAGTCAAACCAGACAGTAATGGACTAGAACTGCATCAGCAGCACATGTGCACCTTCAGCTGGCGAAGCAAGTACTACCAAGTCCACAATCATCTCCACTGAGTGTGTTCAGCTCCATGTTATGACTGCACCAGACAGCCAGCTGTTCAACCTCCTGCCAATATGCAGACTCTTCACCTTTGTGAATGAGGCCGACGACTGTGGTGTCGTCTGCAAACTTCAGAAGGGTCTTTTGTAGTGCAGTTGTTTGTGTACATGGAGAAGAGCAGTGGAGAAAACACACACCCCTGGGGGTCACCAGTGCTGATTGTACAGGTGCGGGACGTGCTGGGATGATGGTGTTGAAGGTCCAGGACTGCAGAAGTCCCTGGTTTTTATTTGTCCCATGTTGACCGGATCATCCACTGAACTGTTCGAGCTTGTTGTCTTTGAGTGAAATACGCTATGTAGAAGCAAGAAAAGCTAGAGAAGAACTTACGGAAACTGCTTGATAAGCAAACAGCAGGGGGCCCTGTGATGTCCTTCAAGTAGACCAACACCAGCCTTTCAAATGACTTCATGACCACAGATGTGAGAGCAACAGTTCTGTAGTAATTAAGTCCAGTGATTTGGTTTTTTGGGGGGATGGGGATGATAATGGAGCGTTTGAAGCAGAAATTGATTTCGCCTAGCTCCTTTCCTTCATGCTCCACCATCATCCCCATTCAAAAAAGATAATTGATCATTTAGTGGAAAACCTTAGCACAATAAAAATCATACTAGTAAATAAAACAAATAGTTACTGGTAAGTTTTGTGAAATGGGCTTCAAACCACGGAAGAATAAGATATTGCTGGGGATACACTTAAAAAGAAAGGCTCTTTATTGCATAAATGGCTCCATGAAGAACCTTTAAAATCTATGTAACCTTTTCATTGCACCAACGATTCTTTTCAGTGAAAAAAAAGTAAAAAAAAAAAATTCCACACTAAGAATAAAAAGGTTTATTTTAAGATCTGTTCACTGAAAGTTTTTTTTTGAGATATCAACCTAAAATTTGAAAGTTTTTGCCCTTGATTTTCTTGCAGTTTTAGAGTCCAATGGGTTTTGAAAATATATATTTTATGAATAATTACACTTTTACATTGCAACTTCTAACATATTTTCTGTTTCACTTTCTTAATTTATTTAACTTCTACAAAAATCGTCCAAATCTCTTCCTAAAACAAGACCAATCTTAGATCTATATTCCAAAGGATTCCATCAACCATTTAACGATTTTATTCCATCAACCATTTAACCATTATACGAACGAAATGAACGAATTGACACGAAAAAAAGATTTGTTCATTTTGATGAACAAGTTCGAACAGGAGAGTCACGAACGTACATCACAGAACAGAGCAAGGCGACCATTTGAGCTTATAAAATTCAATTTTGTCCAAATTTTTTTTAAATGAGCGATCGTTCCGCTTGATAAGACCCTTATTCATCGTCTGGAATCGTTTAAAGCCGTTGAACAGTTTGCACTGAAAACTGCACTGTCTTTTGGACCTTGAACCGTTTGGTTCCCATTGAAGTCCATTATATGGAGAAAATCCTGGAATGTTTTCATCAAAAACCTTAATTTCTTTTCGACTGAAGAAAGAAAGACGTGGACATCTTGGATGTCATGGGGGTGAGTAAATTTTCAGCAAAAGCTTTTTTAAAGTTAACTACTCCTTTAAGGGGTTGAGGAACCAAAAATGGTTCTTCAATGGCATCACTGCAAAAACCTCCTTTTGGAGCCCTTATTTTTAAGAGCACACACATGGTATCTGCTAAATTATTGATCACATGATTGATTGATCTATGTTGTTAAATTCATCCGTCAGTATAATATGAAGGCATGAGGAAAGATCATCCGAGTTCAGGTTTTACAATCGTCTCCTTCCCTCTTCCTGTGAGTCAAAACACTCACTGAATCATCACAAATATGACTCACGCCTACAGTATGTGAGCACCGGCGTGTGCACAGAGACAGGTGTGAATTAGATCGGCAGACTTTCATGACTGGTTCAGCGCTCCTGACATACACTTTCAGCAATCAGGTGTCAAAACAGCTGGCCGTTTGTATTTTAGTCCTGTGCACATAATGGATGAGCAAACCCCATCGGAAAGCAATATGTCTCCATCTGCCACAGGACTGCTGTGATCAATAATAATGATAAATTGCAGAGTTATAGAATTATTGATTTTTAGAAGAACTTAAGTAGGACATTGCCTACTTAAGTATAAGATTACAGGAGCAGCTGCGCTATCATAGCTAACATGAAAATAACTGTTTGTATGATATTTAAGTAAATAATTTACTTTTATGTAAAAAAAAAAGACTCGGAAATGGTTGGTAATGGTAATGATTAAGTACCATTGTAACTAACATTGGTGGCTAAGACGGAATATCAAAGTACCACAACATTTCATCCGATTTCATCAGTGTACCACCAGAGCCTTCTGTAAGGGTTTTTCAATTCCTAGACAATACAAAGAATGTCCACATTTCGCTAGTTAACAATAAATGACAGCCTGATGCCCTGCTAGCACCAGCTCTAGACATTATAAGCGACTATGGCAGGGCTTAATGTGGCAGCTCTGATATACAGTGATCCTACAGGAACCCAGCAGCCGTGTCTCTGTATGGACCTGTGCGGCTGCTGAGCCGGGCGGGAGATTAAACATGAGACTGCTTGTCTATGACTCACATGCCAGCGTCTCTCTCTCTCTACCCGCTCTGATGCCGTCGGAGAGGGTGTGTTGGATGAACAGAGTGAGGTGTGAAGGAGTTGCTGCCTCCTTGTCCGTTAGCCAAAAACACAAATTCCCCACAAATTTTATGTGTTCTCTAACTGGAATGCATTAAACCAGCATGGTCGGACAGAAATGCATTTAGGTTTCAGGGATTTAGGTTACCAAACACTGCCTCTAACTATAAGGGCCCTCAGGCTATGTTTTTATCGAAAGCCATTCGATGACGGAAGAGATGAGAGTTTAATATCTAAGTTTGGTGCTGTCGCACAGGGAATGCTTTTTATAATCACTGGTTTTCTATGTCTGCATCAAATATCTAGCTCAAATTTGCTTTAAATTGCAATACTGTTTCTTTAAAAGTCACTAAAAGTCATCATATTTTCACATAAGTTGTACAAGTGTACAATAAAACCACACTGGCAGACACTCAGACTATAATAAAGGCATTTTAACCAAGAGATTTATGTTCTTTATACAAAATGTCTGCCCCATAAATCGCAGGTTAAGGCAGGTCACCACATTTTTATTGAGACAAGTTGTTACGGGTTTTACAAGTTAAAATGTTAACTAAGCAAATTATATATATATATAAATATATATACTGACCAAAACTATCCTGATGTAGGTCTATTTGTATGGTCAAATCCTATTTTTTAGCAACTTTTTCACAATTGTTGATGAAAAACCTCTAATGGCAGGTCCCACAAGTGGGGCATCTTGTCACAAAAAGTCAACATGTTAAATGAACTGTAGCCTACTTTTTTCTTGGACAATAATTGTTGAGATTTTGGTGAAAATGGAAAACTGACCTTTAAAAAAAAATACACTGACTAAATACTGAGTAAAAATATGTAACAACTAGTCCGGTCACCCTATTTATTATTGCAAGTGTGCCATATCCAGAGAACAACAACCATCAGATGTGTCCACAAAAGACCAAAGGGCAAGATGTCCTAAACCAGAAAACTGCATGAAGTCCAAATATGACATAGTCCCAAAGTCTCTGAGTATATAGATTTTATGATTCAAAAAAAGCTCAGGACTTTTAACATTCAGTAGGCTACAGTCAATAAATAAACTCGTTTATAAGACCAGAATGAATACAACTTCCACTTCATGACAGACGTTAAGAGGAAGTTTATAGGTCTGTTGCAGGTCTTTTAAAGTGAAATCCGCAATGTAAAAGTAACAAAAGCTAGAGAAGAACTTACAGAAGTCCCAGAAGAAAGTCGAAATGCACCTCATATTCATCTTTCCACATCTTTCACTGGAGATCAAGCATCAATCCCGCGCGGAGCGAGAAAAATCCCTTCAACTCCATTCGCCTCCTGGCGCTTTGCGCATTGAGTAATCAGGTTTTTCCCAAATGGAATAAGATTTCGTCGCAGCTGCTGCTAAAAGGGGCGTTCTGGCGACGTGGTTCACCGCATGCCGTTGATGTTCGTCGATAAATAAAGGTTTTGACGCGACGAACGCAAAGTGAATCCGCGCGCGCGTTTGGCTCCGGCGTAAACGGCTTCCCAGTGTGAAGTTCCTCAAAGTCGGACACAAGGGAAGGGGGCGGAGAGAGTCGCTCTGGACGGATTGAATTACTCAATGAGTCCTGCCCGAGCCACATTTCCATATTTCCGATGTTGAAGTAGTGATCTGGACCCGAGCCCGGGAGCACCAGGCCGCTCGCGCGCGTCTATTATTAGAGTTTTGCCTCAAATCCCTCACGCTTACAGATGTACTCTTCACAACATAACAAATAGCTACAAAAACTAATACAATAATTATAATAACAATTAGTATCATACAAAAATATTACAACAGTTAGCAGCCATTTCGTTCTTACTCGGAACAATAGTATTCTCCCTTTGACTGCATGGTTTATAATGCTAAATACAGAAATCTGACTAGTAGAAGTTATAAACTGTTAGCAACTTATAACAAATAGCCCTACTAATCAGAAGCAAAGACTACACTGACTAAAAAACAAATAATTAACTCAAACTTTAAAAACAGTTTTGAGAAATAGGCTACATTTTAAAGTGGTTTGGCACGCTGAGATATCCCTGTTAGTTTAACTTGGAAACTAAATTATGAATGTACTCCAGAGACTAACTTGAGCACATGAAAGACATAAATTATTCCAAGTCAGAAACATACTAAATCACACAGACTTTGAGCTCACAACAGACTGGACCATGTGATGCAGCTCTGGCATGTGCTACAACATTTCCATTCAGCGGTGACTAACCTTCAGACAGGCAGGATGGTTACAGATAACATCCACTCACACACACTATGACAAAATGCCCCTCCATCCGTAACCCTTTATCTTTTCAAATTTGCAGTTATCTCTTGAAGATCAGGGTGTGAGGCCAAGCGCTGTGATGTATGAGACAGTAAAGGGCCTAGTCTGTGTGTATTGGCATGCTTCAGTAACCTGCAGTCACAACATGTGTGTCCCCTCAACAACAAACAGATCATTCAGCTAAATGACCATAATTGTTCACAATAATCATCACAGCTGACACACGGGCCACCATCAAAACTAATAACAATCCTTCTCTCGCTCACTCCATCTCTCTAAACTTGATAACTAAAGGTCACATCCATATTCAGAATCTTCACTCTTTGTTTCTCAGAACCTACGTCTAAAATATGAGTAAATGCGTTTTAATTTCTATACTTTTTTGCATCACTTAGGCTACTTTTCTTACCTCACCTTTTGAAACTTGGCGGTATGCAAATATTCACTGTAAAAAAAAATATTGTTGGTTTAACTTAAAAAATGAAGTAACCTGGTTGCCTTAAAATTTTAAGTTCATTGAAATGGAAAAATTGAGTTAATACAATGAAATGATTTAACCCTCAGAAACTCAAAATATTACGTTATCTGAACTACATAAATTATTTAAGTTGATTTGACAAAAGAAAAAATGATGTGATTACAAATTATGAAAATATTTTTTTACAGTGATGGCTCTCTTTTATCACACACACACACACAGCTGGAAGAAGTTCTATGCCGTGCTGAAGGGGATGATTCTCAAGCAGCAGAAAGTAATTTAAAACTACCTCTAAACACACACTTACAAACTATTAAGTTAGTTGCGATTAATTCATTTAGTCATTTGTTTTCATTCTTGTTTAAGTTTTAGTAATTTTGATATGTGCATTCACCTTTTTTATTATTTTCTACACAGCTTACATTCATTTTTAATTCAAAATTCATATGTACATTTTGTATATAATATTTATACTTGATTTTAGTTTTATTTCAATTACTGAAAATGATTTTTAATCATTTTCATTTTACTTAGCAATAACAACACCGACTGTTTAGACTATAGGATTTATTATTTCTTCCCGTCACAAGGTATGGCTGCCAACTTGAAAATGAACAATAAATATTCATGAAATGCACATGGCTTTTTTCATTCCATAGCCAAACATAATGGCATCTGAAACAGTTATGATAACGATTCCTCTGACTTTAATGGGAAGGAAATGAAGAGACTGGACCCATTGAAAGTTCACTGGAATACCCCTGATCTGCACTACAATTTAATTGTAGCTCATAATCCTTCCCAGGGCACTTAAAAGCTCCAAAACAACAAAAAAGCATCTCATAAAAGTCATTTATGACTTGTGCAAGAGCCTTCTATAAGAAAAAGACAAAAATTTCCAAATGTTAATTCACCTTTGGCTAAGCCCCGCCCCCCTTAGTTACTGTTGCTCAACACTTGTCAGGATTTTACTTCAGTTTTGGCATGGGAAAAACGGACACCCCCCTCCAATCTCTCTCGGAAACGCGTATCTGTGTTACAAATGCCCCAGGCACAACGTTTAACCATATTTTTGATAAAACTATGACGGTAATAGCCCGCCGAGACCAAAAATATAAGACGCCTGTGTTGAAAGTCAATGGAGCGATGTGAAAAAGTGTCAGACCTCTGTGGGAGCTCGTTCTCGGCTGCGCTGTGATTGGTCAGTCTACATTCTAGGGCGTGGCTTAGCCAAAGGTGAAAATCCAACACTATCTCACGACCAATTCGTACGAATTCGACGCATGATTAAAAAGTGTCTAATTCGTACTAGTTCGTACGACCTCACTCGTACTAATTCATACGATTTGTCTAAACCCACGTGATGGTTAAGTTTAGGGGCGGGGTAAGGGGTAGGTCATTCGTACGAATTCATACGAATTGGCCAATTCGTAAAATATGTACGATTTAGCAAAATCGTATTCATTCGTACGAGTGAGGTCGTATGAATTGTTACGAATTAGCCACTTTTTAATCATTCGTCGAATTCGTACGACTTGGTCGTGAGATCGGGTTGGAAAATCTAGACATCTGCTCTAGTACATTTATAAATGTATGGTGCCATTGTGTCTTTTTTAAAAGCTTGACAGCCCCAGTCCTCATTTTCTCTCATTATAATTAACAGAAGGCAGTATATTCATAAAAAAAAAAAAAAAAACACCTTTAGTGCTGCACAGAAGAAAGTAAGTCTTCTAGGGATGTCATATGGAACAACAAGGCAGTGATAATAAATAATGACATTTCTGTATTTGTCTGAACTATCCCTTTATACATTTCTTCTCCATTCTTGCAGTAATTTTAAGCTGCTGAGCAACTCACAGCAGTGGTGAAGTGTCAGACAGAGACATGATGAAGCTAAATATAGACTGGGTTTAAACCCAGTAAAGACAGACTTCTCTGTGATGCGGACCTGTGAGGATTTAAGTGCGAATGACAAAGACCCCTCATGATTTGTGTGGGCACACATACACACACCTCCTTAGTAATATCCGTTGCTGATGTCTCCACGGCACAAGAGATTACTCTCTCTGCGGATGAGCTTTACTTCTGCGCTTCTAACAGCTCAGCAGAGTCTCACAGTCAGCTCACTTTCATCTCAGCCCGTCTGTGCCCGTCTGTGGGTCCACACATGCAGCTAAAGAGGATTTCTGCTCTTTCCTACAGAAGCTCGCAAGCTATCTGACCTGCAGAGGTTTTATGACTTATGCTCCATAAAGTTTGCAGCTAAGAGAAGTCATATATTCTGCTAATGCTGGTTATGATTATTGAAAAGATTGCTGCCTACTACCTCCTAAATAAATAAATAAATAAAATGGAAATAAGGACTATAATAATACATTTGTTGAGGTTTATGCTTTAGGTCAACATGAAGTCGCAACACACCTTATAACTAGCCAGCCCAATTCGTTCCATTTAAAGAAGGATCATTATTGCATTTCGATACAGTGTTAAGAAGTCAAATATTTTTATTTGAAATAATTTGCACCAATGACTTGTGCCGAATAAGACCAGAAACATGTATTGATTGGCTGACTAAATTTGCATTAACGAGCTGTTGAAGAGGTGTAATAAAGTGGCCGGTGTGTGCATGTGAGTATTGGTCTTAATTTGTTACATTAATAACTAACTAAATAAATAAATATCTTATGCACTTTCACTTAGGTCATTTTTGTCCTGTTTGGGTGTTTAGATACTGGAAAACAAGACAAAGTTAGTGATTAAGAAACCTATTGTGGCAGTGTATGGATTAAAACTTAGCTTGATGTTTCACCAATAGCAGTATTTCACCAATATTTCATGCTGGCTAAAGACACATTTCAGAAAGGGTATAACAGTCAACTACAAACAGAATGATCAAGATATAATACCCGCAAGAGTAATTGAGTAAATAATACTGATTTCACACGAGCAGAATACCTAAAGAAAAGGGCTGTGCGGTAGGAGAAAAAACAAAGGATTTCAACAGTAATCCTTTCTCTTTGTTGTATGAAAGTATGCAAGAGTGTGTGTGTGTTTGTGCAATGTTTATCTCATCCAGTGTGTGGATGTCAGAGAGAGAAAGAGGGAGAGAGATTGTGTGTGTGTGTGTGTGTGTGTGTGTGTGTGTGTGTGTGTGTACGCAGCTCTCCTGCATCCTGTAGGGATAATCATCAGCTAGACAGCACTCACCCTACATGCTCCTACACACACACAACCAGGATGGAGCAGAACCAGACAGGAAGTTTGTTTGTGTGTGTGTGTGTGTGTGTGAAAAAGAAATAATAAATGAGCTTTAGAAAGGCGTGGGGGTGGTGAAAGAGGCAGGGTCGGGACTCGATCTCACCAAATGGGTGAAAAACACAAACTGAAGGATTGGTGTATTCACTTGCATTTCCCCTCCAGTGCAATCTAAGCATTATCCTAGTTTGAGGGGCAAACATGGTTTTTCATAAAAAAAGACACTAATGTAACATGAATATGGTTTAAAGAATCTTATCAAAATTTAGTCAACAACGCGTTTTAATCATCTGTGTAACTACATATTCAGGATTAGAAGGACTGAACCAGGGGTGTGTCTAAGGGGGGCACGGGGTGGCAAATGTATACCCGCTAAATTGTAGCATTCTTTACATGAAACATTATATAAAAAAATCACAGACAACATGTTCACATTCATTGCAAAATTCAAACGGGATTAGAAAATAAATATTTTCTCTCATTCACTTGCATTGGCGATTTTTCAACCTAGAGGTCCAGCGGGGCTGAAGGGGCGGGGTTCTATATTGATCAATCTTGCCATTTCTGTCCAATAAAATGCTCTCTTGAATGTCCCCTCCAATCAGCAAGCAAAATGCTATTGTCTATTTAAATAAAAACACCAACTTACTGTTTTAAAAGTTCACGTATTTCATCCACAACATAAAAATACTTTCAGGTTTTTATTTCCAGTTTTATATTCAGTTTGTTGTTGGCTTGATATACTTTAGTAATATAACATTCTTTGATTTTCAATGAATTATATTTCAAATTTGAAATCCTTTTAGCTACCTCAATTCAAATAATGCAAACTAATCATCAAAACAGATTGTGCTTACTCCCTAGCTAGCATTATGCTCGTGAATTAGCTAATTACCAGCATATGTTCTTTTCCTTCTGATAGCTGTTGTAGACACCGCACAGCACTCATTCGCTGCGATGAGTTTATCAACCACATTTAAGCACTATATGCAACTCCAAAGAACTGCTAATGAAGAACACATGGGGCTAGTGTAGCATTACCAGTCTTTGGTAGACCACAGGGTAATAAAGTTAGCCGCTAATGCTAAGAGAGAGAGTTAAGAGTTTTAAGGACTAGAGTGCAATATGGAGGTCAACTGGACAAGAAAGCTACATCAAATGTAGCTTTGACCCTGTCAGTGAACGACAACCAACTGCATTGATACAGAAGGACTCAAATGGACGTGTTGCCAAGTGGCACTTTTGGAAAAAGCAGTGACTGAAAACTAGAGCAAGGCTCCCGTCGTGAAAGAGGAAAGCCAAAGGCGATGATGTCACTCCCTAAAAACAATGCCTCATTCAGGCAGACTGGGGGGCAGGAAGCTGCTAGTCATTTAAAACTGGGGAGAAAAAAAACGACAACATCTGCTGCTGCGTCCAGTCCAGATGGATGCAGAGAGAGAGAGAGAGAGAGAGACGGCAGCTATATTAGACAATCCTTCACTGGCTCCCAGAGGTGGAAATCTTTCCTCTTGGATACTGGCTCAGATCCGTGAAATATAAAGAAGTTTCCAGTCGCTGTGTGATACTCTCTTCAAAACAGACATGATAGGCTACCCTTCTAAATGGCTTATTCGAAAAATGTGCTTACACTCAAAAAAAAAAATGCTGGGCTGTTTCTGTAAAGAAATTGTTGGGTTGATTGTGCTGGGTCAAAATCTTGGGTCGTTTGAGGCACTGTAAACACATTCTTGGGTGCTGGGTCAAATGAGTTGTAAGGGGCGTCATACACAAATCTGACGATATTACTGCAAATTGATATTCCGATAATGCTTGCAAGTTTCACCACACTTTCAAAACTTTATCTGAAACAGCGCTGTCAAAATTGTATTATGTTGGTTGTTGTACGTATCACGGCAGTTTAGAAATTAAATTTATAGTGAGTGGCGTCAAAAAAGGTATGCTCTGTTGCGTTTGAAAAAAACTTACTGCCTACACTAACCATACAAATAAGAACATAAGAAAACGTGACATTAAATTGCATTTGCTGGAGTAACTATGACACATTAGCTTGCTGTTTTATCGTAAACTGCATTTCACGGGTCTCTAAGCTCTTTCTGGGCAACTGAGCAAGTTCACTACATCAGAAAAGCCAAACATATGGAGCTGGTTATGTGATGTGAAAATGTATTAGTTTAACAAATCATGCACTAAAGGCCATTGCACACTGAGTCCGAAATTCGCGTCCGAAATTTCCGCACGTTATGTCAATCACGCTTGCACACTGCCTCCAAAACTTTCATCCGTCATAAAAATTTTTAGTTTTTTCTGCGTTTTTCGCAACTGTAGTTTTTCGCAACTGTAACTGTAGCAGTTTGAATGGTGTTTTGAAAATTCAGAGCCACCGAATCATGAATACGGAAGAACACACGAAAATTTCAGCGAAACGATCGCTCATTTAAAAAAAAAAAAAAAAAAAGTTTAAGTTTTATAAGCTCAAATGCTCGCCTTGCTCTGTTCTGTGATGTGCGTTCGTGACTCTCCTGTTCGAACTCGTTCATCAAAATGAATGAATCTTTTTCCGAGTCAATTCGTTCATTTTGTTCGTTGAATGAACCAAATGACATGAAAAAAGATTCGTTCATTTTGATGAACGAGTTCGAACAGGAGAGTCACGAACGTGCATCCCAGAACAGAGCAAGGCAAGCATTTGAGCTTATAAAACCTAAACTTTGTTAATTTTTTAAATGAGTGATCGCTTCGCACTGAAACTGTCTTTTGGACTTTGAACCGTTTGGTGCCCAATGAAGTCCATTATATGGAGAAAAAAATTATAATTATACAATTATACATTAAACAAATTAGCTGGTTTTGGGCTGGTAAATAATAGCGCAAATACCAGAAAATGTACTAGCGCAAATCTTAATAAATCACCTTGCATTATTTCAATTTTGCATCTAAGAAGGGAAGCTCCTACAAATACATATGCAACAAGGTCGGCCACAAAAATAACTGTCCACGACTTTTTCACTGTGTGTCTTTACTAAATTCTGATGCCAAACGAGGGTTTGCGCTGGCGCAAGCTGTTAGTAAACCTGACCCTAACTGTTTTGAGGTCACAGTTTTAGCAGTGTGCAAGAAACCGTGAGGAAAGAAGTCTTTTTAATTGATAATCTGCCACGTAATCATAATCTGTGTGAAAAGGAATGTTGTTGGTGTTGGTGTTTTACAACCACAGAGTTCATTTCATCTGGAAACTGCAGTGAATTGTTTGTAAGTGTATGTTTTGCGACTCATTTTTTCCATCCAGCCTAAGGTGCTCATATCTACTCAGTTCTGACGGTACATCAGAGTAACAATTAGCAAACAGTCATTGACAGTGGATCTTGACTCCATTCCAGATGAGCCATTGTCAGTGATAGCATGAAACTTGTTGCTCACTAGTTTGAGAGCAGGTGCTGCATGCCATCTACTGGACAGGCCAAGCAGGAGATTTAATGCATCCTTACCTGATAGAGTTTGGCATCGTTCCTCCACTCTCTCCGTTCCCAGACAGCTCAATGTGGAACCCATTAGGGATGCTCCATTGTGCCGGCTGGCTCAAGACATTTTCCGACCTGCTTCCTGGTATAGTGGTCCGTAGTGGACTCGCAGAGCTGGCTTCATCCCTTGCCGTCTCTGTCCCCAGATCTGCCTCGCCCTCAGCCCCTTCCTGCACGGTCTCCAGCTCCAGTTCTGGAGTTTCGGGACCCATGAGGGCCCTCTGCTGGATGAGAGGGGTGAGCGGCGCCTCGAAGCTGACGCAGCTGTCCGTCTCGTCTGTGAGCGACAGCACGTCCAGAGAATCCAAACTGCTGTAGCAGGTCCCGCCTCTCAGAAGCTCAGACTCGACGATGCGCTCGAACGTGGAGCTGAAACCGTCCTGGCTCTCTTTCGTCCTGTCGTACTCTTCCTCTCCGTCGTCCTCTTCCTCCTCCACAGCCGTGGCCTTGGCGACCCGCTCGACGATGCTCTCAAACGTAGAGCTGAAACTGTCCTGATTTCCAGTCTCCCTTTCCTCCTTGTCTTCTTCGTCCTCTACCTCAGCATCCGCTTCCTCTACGGAGAGCTCAAATGTGGAGCTGAAGGCATCTAGGTTCCCCTGCGCTAAAGAGTCTTCCGGGATCCCCTCCTCGTCCTCCTGCCCTTCGCTGTCATCTTCGGTCCCGTTCTCAAACCTGCAGTGACAAAGACGCCGGTTAAAGCATTCGTAGAGGTAAAAATCCAATCGCACACCTGGTTACAGAGGTCTGGCTCTACACAAAGGCTCTTAGCCTATCTTTATTCAGACTGCCGTCACAGTTCTTCATCATGACTGCAGAGTGGGAGTCCCAGCAGAGGGAAGCTTCATTCAGGACAGCTCCCCTGCCACATATGGTGCCCAAAATATCTCCCCATCCTCATTGTAACATGCATGCCACATCATTTGTGAAGGCTGACACTGAAAAACCGCACAGCTAAACTCGTTTGTACGACATGACAAGCCTGGCATTGTAAAATTTGTTGTTGTCTTGTCTTTCATGGGGTTACAATGATCGTCTTGGGGTCTATTCTGAATCCAGCCAGATTGTTTTCTTGGAAGATCATTAGGATGTCTTTTGGAAGTCAGTTTTAGTCGTTTAGGGCTTTTGTTTCAATCACATAGAAAGTTGAAATTAGAATTGGAGTGACAGGAAAGGAAATTTACTGAATTGCAAATCAACAATCTACTTTTGACTGTAAATGTTGCTGTCAAAGGCTGATGTGCATTATTAAGTATGTTTACCAGTGCAGTTACAGTCATCATCTGTCTGTTCAAGTAGGGCTGGTCACCGATTAATCGCATTCAAAATAAAAGTTTGTGTTTACATAATATATGTGGGTGCACTGTGTATAATTAATTTGTATATAAATACCCAGACATGCATGTATATATTTAAGAAAAATGTGTTATTTAATATCAAATAGCTATAAAATATTTCTATTTAATATGAATTATGTATAAATATATATACATGCAAATATTTCTTAAATATATACATGCATGTGTGTGTATTTATATATACAAATTAATTATACACACTACACCCACATATATTATGTAAACACAAACTTTTATTTTGGATTAATCACGATTAATCGTTTGACAGCCCTAGTGTCCAAGTAAACAGTGATATTGTGAACTATTTTTTTTACAAATTTCTATTTGAATAAAAATGTAATTTACTCCTGTGATGCAACAGCATTATTACTCCATTCTTCAGTGTCAGATGATTCTCTCAGTAATCATTCTAATATGCCGTTTTGATTCTCAAAAAAAAGTATTATTAATTTTTAAAACAGTTGTGCCGTTTAATATTTTTGAGAAAACCATGATCCATATTCTTCAGGATTCTCTGTTAAATAAACAGTTCAAAAGAACAGCCTTTTTTATGCTGAAATCTTTTATAAATGATGATAAAAATGATATAAATGATATCAAATGATGAATGGTTGTGTTATACATGCGCTACCTCTTTTTTTAAGGGAGTAGTTCACGCTTAAAAAAAAAACTTTTGCTTTTTTTTTTTGCTTTTGCTAATTCACTCACCCCCATGTCATCCAAGATGTCCACGTCTTTCTTTCTTCAGTCAAAAAGAAATTAAGGTTTTTGATGAAAACATTCCAGGATTTTTCTCCATATAATGGACTTCAATGGGAACCAAATGGTTCAAGGTCCAAAAAACTGTTTCAGTGCAAACTGTTCAAAGGGCTTTAAACGATTCCAGACAATGAATAAAGGTCTTATCAAGCAAAACGATCACTCATTTAAAAGTGTCATTTGGTTCATTCAACGAACGAAATGAACAAAATGAACGAATTGACTCGGAAAAAGATTTGTTCATTTTGATAAACGAGTTCGAACAGGAGAGTCACGAACGCTCATCACAGAAGAGAGTAATGCGAACATTTGAGCTTATAAAACTTCAACTATTTTTTTTTTTAAATGAGCGATCGTTTCGCTTGATAAGACCTTTATTCATCGTCTGGAATCGTTTAAAGCCCTTTGAACAGTTTGCACTGAAACTGTCTTTTGGACCTTGAACCGTTTGGTTCCCATTGAAGTCCATTATATGGAGAAAATCCTGGAATGTTTTCATCAAAAACCTTAATTTCTTTTCGACTGAAGTAAAAAAGACTTGGACATGTTGGATGACATGGGGGTGAGTAAATTATCAGCAAAAAGGTTTTTTTCATTAAAGATGAATTATTGCTTCAGTCTGACAGAAATCAAAGCTTTAAATTGCATGTAAAAGTCATTCTTCTTTTACTAACCTCAGACAGCACAGGGGCTTGGCTGAGTCCTTTTCTGGGCTCTGAGGCGGCAGAGACTGTGTGTCTTCACCTTCACGGGTGTCCCCGTTCCCGTTTTCTGTTACAGGATCCACGCAGCTGCCCTCAATCCCACCGTTTCTACCTTCCTCTTCTAATGTCACCGTCTCATCCTCCTTTTCCCTGGACTGTGTGTTTCGGTTATTCTCTGTTTCTTTGTCTTCTGCTTCACCTTGATGCTCCTCCTCTGTCTTTGTTCCATTACAGGGCTCCAGATCTTTAGCCTTAGAGCCGTCAGCATCTTCTTCTCCTTCAGGTGCTGGGGGGGTATCTGGAGGTGGGCTGTCTGTGCGGAGGGGGTCATGCTGCCCCTCCTGACTCATGGTGGCCTCCTCAATCACGATGTCCTGGCAGCCTGGGGTCACAAGGTCAGGGTCAGGAACAAGGGAGAGGGTCAAAGTTCACACCTATTAAAGATGAAGATAAGACAGAGCAATGAGATGTCAGATAAAGATAAAAATACAGTAATGCATTATGATTATAAATAATCTTCTACATATAAACAATTGAGGCAATTGTTCACTTTACCAGGCATGATGCAATAAAGCGACAGGACATTCTGCAAATTGTTTCATTTTTATTTATATGATGTCCCTCAGTGCAGACCTGCCTACTGAAGGCATTGATCCAAAATCACACACACAGTCAGACACATGTTCCAGGCTATGGAAAGACATATTGCATGTCAGTCACACCTGGTTAGGACATGAAAAATGAAATTGGATAAATCATTTTGGCCTTAAAGGGACCCTATTATGGATTTTAGAAAATTACCTTTGATGTAGTGTGTAATATAGCTCGAAGTGAATGAAAACGTCCTGCAAAGTTTTACATCTAAAAGTGCACCATGTATTACTGTCTTTCAAAAGTAAGAGTCGAGTCATACGCCGTTTCGTGACATGAGCATATTGCCCGCCCACTTATTATAAAACTTTCTCTAGTCTCTAACTGTACATTTTGATATCTTGAAAAATCTGAAACTCTAAAAGAGACTTGTGAGATTACAGGGGTCTTTTGCTCAGGAGAAAAAAAATAGTAAGAGTAAGAAAAAGTAAGAGACTTAAGCAAAAGCCTAATTTTGCTCTCTATTTAATCTCAAAGCTGTCTGGGAGAAACAACTGAGATATGAAAGAGATTTCATTTGTGAATTTTCAAATGTGCCCGGGAAGCGAGCGAGCCCACGGATCGCTGCACATTATGGATGATATTAAGCATCCTGAAGACTGAAGCAGTCAGGTGGCACTGGCAAGATCTTAAAAGTTTAAACAGCGATTCAGACTCCATTATCTGCTGTCAACTTTGTGTTTTATCAGCCCTGCAGACGTGCAGACCGTTGAGAACGCATTAGCTTTGACTCAGCAAACCTCCACTGATTTATCACGAGTACAACACAGACCAGAAGGAACTCTCATCAACTGAGGGTGAATTTAAGGGTCAGTCTGAGTCTAATTTTAAATTCTGCTCTGAGGAATCTTCCCTAAACTCGGTGGGCGAGGACAGATGTTCAGTGGCACATTACGGCATGGTTAAAGTCAGCATTCACCAACCCGTTTAACTTCTGTAATACAACAGGATATTCAGTGAATACAAATGGACAAAACTTGACTTTATCCATTAGATGTTAAAAAGAGGGCATTACATAACAGAAAAGCATCAGCCAAACATGGGAAGATCGGATCATTTCTAACTTGAATCTTTGAATCTCGTTCAGCAAAATGAACTAATCTTTATACATGTCATTTTGTCAATTTGAGCGAAGTTCAATTAAAATATATTTTCAATAGCAAAGTCCCTGAGCACGCCAAGTTTAATCATAATCAAAATTTTAGAAAATCATTATAATGCAGCTAAAGACATATTATGAGAAACAAATTCGCCTTTCGTTCATTTGTCACGTTACACATGCAAAACGACCCATGAGTGGAGAAAGTTATTCCATTTTGATAAAAGATTCAAATTCGCATTTGTTATAATGTGGTCAAAGGAATCTTGCATAGGATCACACTCTAAAAAATGCTGGGTCGTTTTAACCCATCTTTGGGTCAAATATGGACAAACTCAGCAATTGGGTTAAATGTTTAAATTACATTTTTAACCCAACATTTGGGTTTGTCTATATTTGACCCAAAGATGGGTTAAAACAACCCAGCATTTTTTAGAGTGCAAGAATGTGTTTTTTAGAAAGGAAAAATGGTCTATTTTAAAATTTGAGTCGATTGAAACTGAAACTTGTAGTTTCCTTGCCACTAGAGGAACCAAAAGAACCAATATAATAACCACATATGTCATACAGCTATCCAGAACACTGCCTCCATCTCTCATTGGTCGATCAAACAAATAGTCCCGCCCAAATCTCGCATCATTGTTTGAGACAATACCTCTTTTGTGCTGCAGAATGCTCAACAAAGAAAGATCACGATATTGTTTGTAACTTATAGTTAACCATTTGTAGTCTGATGCTCTTTTTCTGGGGAATCAGCATAAAAATAGTTAAACTAAACTACCGTTTAAAAGTTTAGGGTTCGTAAGATTTTTTTTTTTCCCCCACATTTTTGAAAGAAGTCTCACCAAGGCTGCGTTAATATCATCAAAAATACAACAAAAACTGTGATATAGTGAAATGTTATTACAATTTAAAATAACAGTTTCCCAATTTCATTTTTTTTTATATCGAATTTATTCCAGTGATGCAAAGCTGAATTTTCAGCATCATTACTCCAGTCTTCAGTGTCACATGATCTTTCAGAAATCATACTAATATTCTGATTTGCTGCTTAATATTTTGAGGAAAACAAGATAAATCCTTTAATCGAAATAAAAATCCTTCGTAACATTATAAATGTATTTACTGTCCCGTTTGATCAATTTAATGCATCCTTGCTGAATAAGTCTCTGAATAAAATTCTTGCTGAATAGGATCCCAAACTTTTGAACAATAGTGTGTAGTTGTTTCCAGCCCGTTCTCATCCCAAGGCGTCACCTAGCTGACGCTTTTGACCATGCGTCTTAATCCGACGCGCATGGCACCCTTTAGCGTCAATATGAGTCGCGCCTCCTAGTGGTCTAACCCTAACCCTACCCCAGACCTAAACCTACCCGCGTCATCTAACTGACGTGAAAGGTTGCCATGTGCGTCGGATTTAGACGCATGGTCAAAAGCATCAGTTAGATGATGCCCGAAGATGAGCGTCATCTAATTGACGCTAAAGGTTGCCATGTGCGTCGGATTTAGACGCATGGTCAAAAGCATCAGATGATGCCCGAAGATGAGTGTCATCTAATTGACGCTAAAGGTTGCCATGTACGTCGGATTTAAACGCATGGTCAAAAGCATCAGTTAGATGATGCCCGAAGATGAGCGTCATCTAATTGACGCTAAAGGTTGCCATGTACGTCGGATTTAAACGCATGGTCAAAAGCATCAGTTAGATGATGCCCGAAGATGAGCGTCATCTAATTGACGCTAAAGGTTGCCATGTGCGTCGGATTTAGACGCATGGTCAAAAGCATCAGATGATGCCCGAAGATGAGCGTCATCTAATTGACGCTAAAGGTTGCCATGTACGTCGAATTTAGACGCATGGTCAAAAGCATCAGTTAGATGATGCCCGAAGATGAGCGTCATCTAATTGACGCTAAAGGTTGCTATGTACGTCGGATTTAAACGCATGGTCAAAAGCATCAGTTAGATGATGCCCGAAGATGAGCGTCATCTAATTGACGCTAAAGGTTGCCATGTACGTCGAATTTAGACGCATGGTCAAAAGCATCAGTTAGATGATGCCCGAAGATGAGCGTCATCTAATTGACGCTAAAGGTTGCCATGTACGTCGGATTTAAACGCATGGTCAATAGCATCAGTTAGATGATGCCCGAAGATGAGCGTCATCTAATTGACGCTAAAGGTTGCCATGTACGTCGGATTTAAACGCATGGTCAAAAGCATCAGTTAGATGATGCCCGAAGATGAGCGTCATCTAATTGACGCTAAAGGTTGCCATGTACGTCGAATTTAGACGCATGGTCAAAAGCATCAGTTAGATGATGCCCGAAGATGAGCGTCATCTAATTGACGCTAAAGGTTGCCATGTACGTCGGATTTAAACGCATGGTCAAAAGCATCAGTTAGATGACGCCCGAAGATGAGCGTCATCTAATTGACGCTAAAGGTTGCCATGTACGTCGAATTTAGACGCATGGTCAAAAGCATCAGTTAGATGATGCCCGAAGATGAGCGTCATCTAATTGACGCTAAAGGTTGCCATGTACGTCGGATTTAAACGCATGGTCAAAAGCATCAGTTAGATGACGCCCGAGGATGAGCGTCATCTAATTGACGCTAAAGGTTGCCATGTGCGTCAGATTTAAGCATCAGTTAGATGACGCTCTAAGATGAGAATGCGTTGTTGTTTCTGCATATCAAGTTCATTAAAGGGTGGTTTGAAATTCATTTTCAGAGCCTTTGCTATGGGGCTCTGCTTAGTTTAATACTCATTCACCAGATGAAGCCAAGTGGACAGACATACAAACACAGGCTGGAATATAAACAGCACACATTTACAGAAAAACCTTGTCCCTGGCAGAGGAACAGTCTAACAGAGTTAAATGTGAAGCTCAACCGCTTTCTTCTGCTGCCCTGACTCAGGCGGGGGCCATTTAAAGCTTTCTAATGCCGAACATCCGATCGAAACAAACCGCAGTAAAACCCTAGTTTCCATTACATTAAAGCTCTTTAGCCCAAACTGCCATTGCATTAGGTAACAAATGAAATCTCTTTATGTCTATATTCAGTGCTGTCAGACAGAACACACACCAATTCATCTTAGCAGTTACGCGTTATTTCAATTGAATTAGGTCAACGGTGCATGACTTAGTATCATTGTAATCTTTACCCCGTTATCTTTCCAAAAAGGCCTATACCCCCCTAAACGCTTGCAACAAGGGGATGTACACACTGTCTGACAGCACCACACAGAACATTTTGATGTGACATTTAGCAAAAGAAAGTTACCTTTGCCCTGTGCTCCTCATTCAAACACACGTGGTTAATGTTTGACATTCTGCATGGGTGCTCAGTACCCAAAGTCCATCCCAGCTGCAGATGATGTTTTCACATCAAGACTCACATGCATCATACACAAACACACACTCAGGCTCAGCTGCTGTAAAGTACCCTGTTGTCACACAAACTATTCCTGAGAGCCGCAGCGATCTGTAACTGCCAGATATACCCATAATTCCTAGAGCAGCCGCACACGCCTACTTAATAAATGACTAGTCACTCGCTGGGGGTGTATGAGTGTGACGTATGTTTGTATGTGTCAATATTTGCCAGTATCTGTAGTAACAACAGGGCTTACAAATATATATATATCTTTGCTGTCCAACTATGTTTTTACACATCTGCCATATGTAATTTGGAAACAGTATCCGTTTAAGAGGAACGAAAAATATTCATGTTGACTCAATTTAAAAAAATTTGGTAAACCAAATTTTTAAAAGATTACATTGATTACATTTAATGAAATTAAGCTGGAATCACTTCTATGAAGGATTGTGTCATATATGCTAATTTTAATTAATGAAATTGAACAAAGAGCTAAAATATTTTTTTTGAGTGTATGGTCACCTTACAAATTAATAGATATATTAAATAGATATATTAATATGTGACAACAATTTTAAACAAAAAATGTAAGATAGAGAAAGTCAGGTATTTCATAGATTCAAAAAATGGCAAATAAATGTGTGGGGTTTTTTTTTTTGTGAGAACATGCATCCACAAATATATTTCTTTTTTACATATTTATTTACATATCAGAAATATTCAAAGAGTATGACCCCAAAATTTTGAAAGGTGGCTCAAAATATTTCTATAATCTTTCAATATATCTTAATCTGTACTATATTCAGTGTAGGGAGTATTGTTATTTTTTTCATGCCCCTAAATGCAACAATTTTTCTTTACCATTTTTTTTTTTTTTTTAGCAATGCATTTTTGTATTTGCTAGAGATTTTTTATTACATTTTTAAAATTTATTTCATTAAAATAATTTTTAATTCATAAAGTAAATTCATAAACCCACTTTTGCTGGAAAACAACATAACAGCATATGACTGGTTTAACACAATTCCTCACAAAAACAATCACCAATATAACAATAAAAAGCAAACATTTGGATGTACAAGATTAATGAATATAAAAATTGTCTAATAAGACCAAGTGACCATTCTGTCAAACGACCCAAAATGTGCTCCCACACTTGTCCCGGGCCAACAGGCCGCCCTTATTGTTGGCATTAAGAATCATGGATGTCCTCAATTTGAAAAATATTCATAAATAATGACTTTTAGGGGGCAGCGTTAAGGGTTTGGGCATCATTATTAGCTTTATATAAAAACAACATAAAGTACAGTGTGTCTCATAGTGTACATGTGTGTGTGTGTGTGTGTGTGTGTGTGTGTGTGTGTGTGTGCGCACTCGACTGATTGACTGAGAGACTTCCAGTACTGTCAGCAGAACAGTAGGGTCTTCAGGGCGATCAATTCTGTTTAATTACTTTCACTGGATCTGTCTGTCACCTTCACTCTTTACACTACACACACCGGCACTCATGTGTCTACAAACACACACAGTCACTGATAAACTTAAAGAAGGGCTTTATCTTCAAACCAACACACAATCCTCAACTCAATCACTGCCATCCCAAAAAAAAAAAAAAAAACCTTCAACAAGCTTTCAGAGAGATCTGCCTCCACCTTTTGGCTGTCTTGTGATATTTTGTGGTGAAACTCGCTTGTTTTATGTGTGTTGGTGCCTTTTGACAGCTGCGGTACTTTAATCTCACATATTTATCGATTGGATTAAAGTAAGGCATGATTTCCTTAGAGATAGTGATGCGGACACACAGTAGTGGCCAGACAATATGTGCCAAGAGGCAAGGGAGAGAACAGGGAACTCAATAATTGTTGTTGTTTCTGCAATATACTGCAATTTCCACCTGCACTGAGCCTTTTAAAAAACGACATCCATTGGTGTAATCTCATGTAATCAAACTGATTCATGCTATTTTTTGGCTAATTATGGTTATTTATAACTGCCTTTCAATAGTAATTTTAAATTATCTTGTGGCGTCACAAATTCATATTAATATATATATATATATATATATATATTAGAGGTGTAACGTTCAAATTATGGGTTTGTTTGTATCATGGTTTCGGTACAGTTCAGTATTTTCTATGGTAAAAAAAAGACTTCTGTCAAATAAAAATAAAAGAATGTAAGGACAAATAATCAAACTAGATGCAAACAGCACAAATAAATAAAACAGAACAAAGATATAAATAAAAGAAACAGTGATTTTTTTTTAGGTTTTCCGAGTAGGTCTAGTATATGAAGCGAATAAAGTAATTCAATGTAAAAAAAAAAACAAAAACATTGTATATAAACTTCACTGTATGAAGTAAAATAAAGATCAATATTTATTAAACTTACAAAAGTGTCATTTGTCATTTGATTAACAAAAACACTGACAGAAGAAGGAATACTAGGCTGCTGTCTCTATCTATCTATCTATCTATCTATCTATCTATCTATCTATCTATCTATCTATCTATCTATCTATCTATCTATCTATCTATCTATATCCATCCATCCATACCTATCTATCTATTTCTATATATATATATACTGTATATATATATATATATATATATAGAGAGAGAGAGAGAGAGATCTTTATTCATCTATCAATGTATAATATATATATATATATATATATAGATATATAGATATATAGATATATATATGAAGAGTTCAGATGCAAAAGCCTCTAAATGCCATTTGAAATTTTCTTCTAAAATGCTAATTTTTATCAAGCTTATATATTCAAGTTCAGTAATTTAACTTAAATGACAATTAATAGGTAATCCTCATTGCAATTTAAGTGAAATTACTGAACTTAAATATACAAGCTTGATAAAAATGATCATTCTAGAAGAAAATTTCAAATGGCACTTAGAGGCTTTTGCATCTGAACTCTTCATATATATATATATATATATATATATATATATATATATAATTAAAATTTCATGTAAATTTCCTATTAAGAAGTATATTGTGCATTACTCAGTCAGGAACTCTAATAAAACCTTTTTAATTTAAAGTATATTAATATGATTCAGTGATAAATACGCACACACACACACAATAAATAGTGCAACAATAAGAGGCATTCTCACAATTATGAGGTTTAAATGAAACACTATCCATGCAGCCAACAACACAGTCTGACCTATCCAATCTACCTGTCTGGGACTATTAACACAAAAGAGAGCCAAACACACACTTCATCTCTATGCAGTCTGGATACTGGACGTCTCCGTGACCCACTAACCCTCTTCAGACGCGAGATGACACCGGCGCGCGCGCAAGCACACACACATACACACACACACAAAGACTGACCATTACAAATGATCAGCACGCGGTATTTAACTCTCTCCGGAGCTGCAGTGCGCTAAATATATCGATGCCGTCTACCTAACACACATACAACCGACTGCGTAATGCTGCCTTTCCATGCGTAACGGGCTACGGGACATCTAAATAGAGGCTTCAAGTGTAGACAGGATACCCCCCCACCCCACTTTCCAGACACGTCAGGGGTCCTGTGAAGGAGACCACCAAGTAAACGAGTATGAACAACTGAGCCGTGTGTAAATGTGATTTAAATCACCTCGTTCTGTCACTTCCACTGCTGTCAAGGTCAGACGTCCTATTGTATCATGTCACCGTATCGCTTACAAAGTCTTCACTTAAATTATCCCAGGGATATAAATCTCATTAAACGGATCCGCTCACCAGCTCCAGGCTGACGCTTACACACACACACAACACACACACCTTTTAACAGGTAGAGAGAGAACAAGTGATCATTTAGGGCGTCTTGTGTCTCGTCTGGCACTGAGATGTCTGGTTGCCTGACGCCTAAATTCCCAGTGACGACTACATTATGATAGTTGGATTAACAATGGATTACTAAGCATTGCAATTGGATTGCATCGTCTGAAATAAAACTGCATGCATTTAAGATGCATCAGCATTTGCAACCATCCATAAAGCTGCGTATGACAAATGACTTGGGCAGATACTCTGAACCCGTTCAAAGCATCACAACTCACAACTAAATACAGGCTGTATCTAACACACACAGTGGGTCCTTGTGTTTAAGGCATCGTGGAGTAAAACACACACACACACACACACACATATAGAGAGAGAGCCTGAATCGCAGCCATATTATCCCCAGCCTCCCAGTGCAGTAACCATGACAACAGGATGGCTGGGAGACACTGCGCTCTCTCAAAAGGCTTCGGCTGGTGCTTTCTTCCTTCCAAAATAGAGCCCAGAAGCTTTTCAAGAGCACCTCGTCCTCCATATAAA
Source organism: Pimephales promelas (assembly GCF_016745375.1). The sequence continues at coordinate 2,738,162 of NW_024121543.1, read as the reverse complement.
ACAGAAGGGGTCTCTCTCTCTCTTTCTCTGGCATTTAAAAACACCCAGGCCACGCATATAACCCGAGAACACGTTGCATTTTCATGCATACTATAGAGAAAATAACTACCGGCACATCAAATGAAAGCAACTTAACATGCAAGCTTTATATGTGCATCAAAGAGCAAAAGCATTGACATGAGCATAAAATGCGAACCCGTTTGTGATGCACGCGATAACCCAATTAAGGTTGGATATAAGATATAATATAGGCTACTCACCGCCAAAAAATGCGATTCAAATCCGTGCAGCAAACGAAGCAGTTTCGGCAGCGCGCGCACGTCTTGTCTGTCTCATCCGAGCGGATCTATATGATGTTTTTAAGGAGGAAGCTCTGCAAAAGGCTTGTTGGAACCGAGTCTGACACCTGCCGTTTCCACAGCACACCGCTACCGACAGACCAACCGGCTGCGCGTGAGAGCTCGGCTGTGTGTGTGTGTGTGTGTGAGCGCGCGAGCTGCGGCTGTCTCGTGCCCCCGCGACGCGCTGTACGAGCAGCAGTTCAGACTGTTGCTCACAGACTTTACACATCAATAATACATTATACAGCACAATTCATGAGCACTGGGGGGGTTTAAGGAGAATGTTCAGACTCATTCGTCTTATATAAGCCATCATGTCAATTCAAAATCAATATGACAAGAAAAAAGGAGACATTTGCATACCATAAGGTTGGTTTCACTTCTCTAAAAATTTGGGGTATTTGTGTATGAGCAGTTGGTCTTACATGTTTTCACTCTCCCTTGAGAGACATGATAAAATGCTTAGATTTAAACGAATTCTATTAAAAATATACATATCATCTGAATATCAAGACTGTTTGTCCCCAGTGTTGAATACCACCATTACATTAGTTTGTAAAAAATCAAATGTAAACAATTATATAATACCAGATGCTTTTTTACATTTGATTTTTGATTCACTGTAAGTGAGATACAGTCCTATCTAGATGTGACATTGCCGTCCTATGACATTTGCATAATGTTGTACTTTCACTTCTCCAAAAATCAAGACCGTTTGGTTATAATGGCGTTTTAAAACCCAATTGTAATGTGTAGAAAACAGCTGATATTCTGTCGGTGGGGGCAAAATTGATGGTCAGCACTTGAAACGTATATCAATGGATATATACACTCACCTAAAGGATCAGGAGCACATATTCAATTTCTCATCAATGGAATTATCTAATCAACCAATAACATGGCAGTTGCTTCAATGCATTTAGGGGTGTGGTCCTGGTCAAGACAATCTCCTGAACTCCAAACTGAATGTCGGAATGGGAAAGAAAGGGGATTTAAGCAATTTTGAGCGTGGTGTGGTTGTTGGTGCCTGAGTATTTCACAATCTGCTCAGTTACTGGGATTTTCACGCACAATCATTTCTAGAGTTTACAAAGAATGGTGTGAAAAGGGAAAAACATCCAGTATGCGGCAGTCCTGTGGCCGAAAATGCCTTGTTGATGCTAGAGGTCAGAGGAGAATGGGCCGACTGATTCAAGCTGATAGAAGAGCAACTTTGACTGAAATAACCACTCGTTACAACCGAGGTATTCAGCAAAGCATTTGTGAAGCCACAACACACACAACCTTGAGGCGGATGGGCTACAACAGCAGAAGACCCCACCGGGTACCACTCATCTCCACTACAAATAGGCAAAAGAGGCTACGATTTGCAAGAGCTCACCAAAATTGGACATTTGAAGACTGGAAAAATGTTGCCTGGTCTGATGAGTCTCGATTTCTGTTGAGACATTCAGATGGTCGAGTCAGAATTTGGGGTAAATAGAATGAGAACATGGATCCATCATGCCTTGTTACCACTGTGCAGGCTGGTGGTGGTGGTGTAATGGTGTGGGGGATGTTTTCTTGGCACACTTTAGGCCCCTTAGTGCCAATTAAGTGTCATTTAAATGCCACGGCCTACCTGAGTATTGTTTCTGACCATGTCCATCCCTTCATGGCCACCGTGTACCCATCCTCTGATGGCTACTTCCAGCAGTATAATGCACCATGTCACAAACTCGAATCATTTCAAATTGGTTTCTTGAACATGACAATGAGTTCACTGTACTAAAATGGCCCCCAAAGTCACCAGATCTCAACCCAATAGAGCATCTTTGGGATGTGGTGGAACGGGAGCTTCGTGCACTGGATGTGCATCCCACAAATCTCCATCAACTGCAAGATGCTATCCTATCAATATGGGCCAACATTTCTAAAGAATGCTTTCAGCACCTTGTTCAATCAATGCCACGTAGAATTAAGGCGAAAGGGGGTCAAACACAGTGTTAGTATGGTGTTCCTAATAATCCTTTATGTGAGTGTACATTGGATTATTTTACCCTAAATTAATGCCCTAAATTAAGCAATAAGGTATGCGAGGCCATACTGTAAAAAAGTGATGGTTAAAGTGTGTTAGGCATAATTATCTTTTATATTCCTATGACAACAAAAAGCCTATATATAAAACGAGCATGGTTATGTGACAATGGCTATTTAGGATGTGTCTGTGTGCATTGATTAAGACAGAGGAAAAGCAATAGTGCTCACGAAAAAAAAAAATCACTAACTCAAAATCTGGAGACTGGGAGCTGTCAGATTTTAATAAAGCCATATGAGATTTTCTGAATGGGCAGGTCTCTCCTGTTTGTGTTTAATTTGTATAAAAATGAGCCAGTGAACACCCACACTGTCATCCTGATGTTCATCCAAGGAGAAACTGGAAAGGATACCGGTATTAGAGAGAAAGACTAGAGAGAAAAAAAAAGAAAAACATACCATTCACCTGCGCTAATGATACTTCAGGGACCCGAGGGTGGGTTTATGGGCTCTGCTTGTGTAGTTGAGCGAGAGAAAATGAAAATTGTGGCCTGGGATCAGGAAGACCACAACAGCAGACCCCCAGACACTGTCAATCTTAATCACTTATTCATTAGACCTCCACCCTCTTCCTCCTCCATCCCTTCATCCCATGGGATCCGGTGGAGGCAAGACTGGGGGTGGGTGGGACATCCCGGCTCGACACTGTCGACAGCAAGAGGATTCCTGATGGAGTGTCTGTTGGGAGTGTCGCAGAAAATGGGGGGATGAGAGGAGACACAAACCGAGGTGTTTTTGAGTGAGAATGGAAGAAAGGTGTTATAGAGCTTAAACAGATGGAAGTTATTGGATAGATAGACAGACTGAAGGATAAATGTGCACACTCAAAAATAAGGGTTTCACAGTGATGCCAGCAGAGGAACCATTTTTGCTTACCCAAAGAACCTTACAGTGATCAGTTCTTAAAAGAACCATGCTTTCTTAGTGAGAACAACAACAACAACAACAAAATCCACTATATTACCTTTTGTGCAATGGAAAAGTTCTAAGGATGTTAATAGATGCCAATAATGAACCTTTCTTTTTAAGACTGTGAAATGATGAGTTAGAGATGAATTTCACCCTTGTATAATTTCAAACTGAAATTTAGGAAATATCTTATAGCTATAAAACAGCTTTGCCTGACATTTGAAATTGTTGTTGTAAGATTCTCCTCCGCCAAAACTCTGAAATCTCATACACGACGGAAGCTAAAGTGGCATTAGTTCTTGTTTGAGAGGTAAAGGAAAATTTCATATCAGTTTAAAATTATAAAAACTCTAGAATGAAATTTGAGAGCTGCAGCAGATGGCAAGGTTTTTTTGTGATAAAATGACTTTTTGTTTGTATTTAGTGGTTTTTTAGAAGAAAAGCTCTTAGAAGAAAAGCTTCTATCAGCGCTACGTTTCAATAATAAGAACCCTTCACTCTCAGAAAAAAAGGTACAAAAGCTGTCACTGGGGCTGTACCTTTTCAAAATGCTAATGTGCTAATATGTACATTTTAAGTAATATGTACATTTTAGGTGCTAATATGTACATTTTATGTGTTAATATATACAATTTATGTGCTAATAAGTACATTTTAAGTGTTAATATGTACATTTTGGGTGCTAGTATGTCCATTTCATGAGCTAACATGTCCATTTTAGGTCCTAATCTGTACATTTTAAGTGTTAATATGTACATTTTAGGTGCTAATATCTCCATTTCATGAGCTAATATGTCCATTAAGGTGGCAATATGTACATTTTAGGTGGTAATATGTACATTTTAAGTAATATGTAAAATTTAGGGGCTAATATGTACATTTTATGTGCTAATAAGTACATTTTAGGTGCTAATATGTCCATTTCAGGAGCTAATATGTACATTTTAGGTGCTAATATGTACATTTTAGGTGCTAATATGTACATTTTAAGTAATATGTAAAATTTAGGTGCTAATATGTACATTTTAAGTGTTAATATGTACATTTTAGGTGCTAATATCTCCATTTCATGAGCTAATATGTCCATTTTAGGTGGTGATATGTACATTTTAGGTGGTAATATGTTCATTCATTATCATTTGTTTTGTCCTTTCCGGATTAAATATTTCATATTATTGACAAACATCAAGACCCTAAAATGTATTTATGAATGCATGTGAATGATAACAAAATTCAAGATATGGGGGTTAAAAAATGTGTATTTTATGTAGTTAATCAATATCACACGAAAAGTGGCATTTCAGTTTTTCTGAAATGATTAAAAATGTGATATTAAGTTACTACAACAGTTTTACTACAACAACAAAATGTTGCAGAATAATGCAATATATGAATGAATAATAGCCTATAAAGAACCTTTCTGCCAAAAGGGTTCTTTCTTGTCATTATAGAACCTTTTTAGCATAAAAGGTTTTTTGGAGTTGAGTAAAGAACTCTATGCTTCATATATAGAACCCCAATGAACCCTTTTTTCTATGAGTGTACATTTTATATAATCTTTATGCAATTATAATAATTGTAAATTATTATATAGATATGCTTCAACTTTACAATACAGTCTCATTTAGGCTAGTTAATGCTTTTTAGTTTTTACTTTTTTAGCTTTTATTCATCTTTGTTACTAAAAATACAATTGTTTATGTTACTGTAGTCCACAGTGCATTAATACACAGATACAACTTTTGATTTTAATACATTGAGAACGTATTAGCTATTATTAATATTAGAAAATTAAACCTTACTGTAAGGTGTTACCATAAATAGTAAATCATTTTTTGATGAACTATTCCCTCAAGAAAATGAAGATATGGTGGCTGGGAGGGAAAGATGGATGGGTGGGTGGGTGGGTGGGTGGGTTCACTGATGGATGTATGATGAATGGAGAGCGTGATAGAAAGAAATGATTGATGGACGGACAGAGGGAGAAAATAGAGTGTGACGGAGATGTGGGAAGAGCAGGGAGAGACTGGCCTCGGGGACACTTAGCAAGTGGAGACAGTAAGAGCCAGGGGACAGCACGGACTGAATCTGATTGGTCATTTGTGGGTCTTCAGTTCAGGGATGAGAATGAAAGAGACGTAGCCGGTTTCCCAGAGGCCCTTCCTGAACCCTGGTCCGCTGTTCCCAATGGGCTGTTTTCTCACCACACAATACACACTGGCTGGAGGCCAGCAGGACTGTCCAAACAGACACACGCACGGACAGAAAGAGCCTGCGAGATAGTGGGGTGAATGTAAAGATGTCTGGGGGTGTTCAGAGAACTGGTTAGATTGGGGTAAGGGGGAGGAGCTGTAGTGCAGGCACAAGGCATTGTGGGTAAACTCCATGGGGACGGCCAGGTAAGGAAGGCGGTTAAAAGAAGCTGAGTCAGCGGGAGAAAGGGAAAGAGGGGGTACAACATGGGAAGAATGATGAATGTAGTTACAGTATAGAGAGGGTGTTAGAAATCTGCCATTGTTTACTCACCTTCACGATGTTCTGCATGACTTTCTTTCTGGTGTGAAACATAAAAGGAGCATTAATAAGTGGTGCATTGATTTGATGAAAAAAAAATTAATAATAATATTGTTACAAAAACAGTTTATCATTTTTCTAAACGTAATTTACTCCTGTGACGGTAAATCATTTTTTTTCTTATTTCTTAAAGAAATACAAAATACCAACAAACTTCAAGATACAAATCTTATATGATTACAAAGAAGTCCAAATAGCAGCACAAAAAATAAATGAACATCATAAATCTAAGAAAAGAAAAAAACCCTGAAAAAAACAAGTAAAAACAAACAAAAAAAATAAATAAATAAATATCAGCATCATTACTCCATGTCTTCAGTGTCACATGATCCTTCTGACATCATAATCCTAATATTTTTAGTTTTCTATAAATTTTATTCAGGATACTTTGATGAAAACAAAGTTCAAAAGAACAGCATTAAATTCAAATAGAAATCTTTTGTAACATTATAAATAAATAAATAAATATAAGTAAATATATTTACTTATATATATATATATATATATATATAATAAGTATATATAATATATATATATATATATATATATATTCCAAGTCTACCAAAGTCTTATCTTTTCTGTGGGGAACTGTCTGATATTAAAGATTAATAATCAAAGGTCAATGGTTCTAGAGCTAAAGCCTATCGATTTTCAGTGAATAATGGCCGAAATCTGAGCATTCATCATGATTTAAGGTCACATTTACTGTTTCTCAGCGAAATCCAGTCATTTCAATGTGAATTGGTGCATTGAAAAATTGTGCCTAATTTTGTTATGGGTTCAAGTTTGGTAAACTTTGACACACACGTGTGCATGGCCGGCCAATAGCATTCCCTCTTGGTTAAGCAGTGACCTCTGCATGCGTGGACATTCGGTACTTAATAACAAAGCAAAACTGAAGATCCACAATGGACGAGGCGATCATTCTGGCGGTGTCTACTTGTATAACATTACTGTCAGATTTGTATAACACTAAACCATATTATAAAATAATCCATCAAAAACGCTGAATAGCATTGGATGTTTAATTTATCATCATTATTCCTCCTGTATCATCGTACTTTGTCACAAGCAGCACTGTAACCCCACTCTTTCACCAGCAAAATTTCCGGTGAGGAACTTTAAATGTGAGCACACATTCATGGGAGATTTTGAGAAGCTGCAGGTGAACGGTTGCTGGGGTGCGCTGGCATTTTGGCTGGTTTATGGAGGGAAGGTTTTGGTTCAGCTGTGCAGTGTCAGCCCAGTGAACAGGAACAAGTCATCCCTTGACATTTGAAAAGCCTGACAAGACCATAATATCTGCAGTACTACTAAGAATGTGTGTGTGCACATCTAAGCTTTATAGTCTAATGTAAGATCTCCAGCTAAATAAACCCATTAAAGACATTTCAGACCTGTAAGATCATTTGCTTTGATCTGAAACAAGGACTTTATTTGTTATAATATTGCATTTTCATCTTGGTTTAGTGCGCTTTCACAAGGCAACATTTCAAATCGTACTAAAATGCATGTGTTTATGCAAGTCGCATGAGTAAAGCTGCTCTTATTGGTAGTTCACCTCTTTATGTTGCTCTGCGTCATCCATCAAGATGGATTGACAAGTTGGCTCCACGAGGCTTATTGTGTCTTTATCTGTCATTGTAGTGACAGCTCTTTGGTTCTGCAAAAAAAAAAAAAAAAAAAAAAACTCAGAGACTGCTGATTTTTATATAACACGTTTCCTGTTATGAATTATGATACCACTTGGTTTGTTGATCTATTGGGTCAGATTGCTTTCTCACCTCAACCAAACCGAGTTTGTTTTCAGATGGTTTGAGAACAACTTGTTCTGGTGATCTTGGAGCGATTGTTTTTGTGGGGATCCAAGTGCAATTGCCGTGTTCATATATGAATCAAATATACTGAAACAAATGCTCCAAACAAGCCAGGTGTGAAAACGGTCAAATTTTTGTACATTAACAGGAGAAAACGTGAGTGGTGCTTATACCTGTGTAAAAGTCGCAGCTGCAAAGCGGTTTAATCATCCGCTCTGAAAAGTAACAGTCAAATCAAGTCACCTTTCTTTATTTAGCATGTAAATGTACAGCTTAAATTTCAGGCTGAAACTTAATTGATGTCGCATTTTATACAATGCAGATACAGTAATAAACAGGAAAGTACCAATCAATGATGTAAACCTTATCAAATATGAGACGCATTCATATTCTGCTGTCAGTTCAGTTCAATAACTGTGTAAAATCATCAATTATTACATGAGTTTGATTCAACTAATAAGCTTTACAATACGTTGAGGCAATAGTGTCATCATCCAGTTCAAGTTTTTTTCTCACCCAATAGTGTCAGAGTAGTTATATTGATAATATCACTGAATATTAAATGCCTTTTAACCTGAGCAAGCCAAAGGAACCCAAATGCCATCGGGTGATAGAAACTTAGGGAAACAAGGCTAAACTGGCTACAGGCTACACCACAGGTCAGATTTGTTGTTTAGACACACAACAAGCCACATGATTTGAGGTATCATATAAACCTCTCTAACCCTTAAAGAATGAGCAATAGTTAATAGAGCTTTAGCAAGCATTATTAAGTATGATAAATCTGCTATGTCTGGCAGTTTATTTCATTAAACACTTTTAATGAGTTTTGGATGAGAAATGTAGTATGTGGTAAAGTATGATTTCACTTTTATAACTTGAGTTAGTGTGTAATGTTTCTGTTTGCGCATAAACAACATTATCAAAGTTACAACGCTCAAAGTTCAAAGCAAAGGAAGATATTTCCTTTTAAAGAAAAGGACTACAACAAACGGCTGGTAGGGACTACACGACATTCCTGCCGGGTTAGTGACATCACCAACCCTAAAATTTACATAAGCCCCGCCCCTGAGAACACGCAGTCCATGTTGAGAAGAGGAAGAGTGGTTGTATAAGAGTACATTTGTAAGTCAGCTCAAACTTTAGCTTTTCACATGTAATAGAAAGTCACTCAGTTCCTATATAAGCGATTTATTGATTACATGACAGAATATCCTAAATGAAGATAGTTAAAGGTGGAATACCTAAGATTTAGATGCCGCTAGAGGGAGCTACATTCAAAACAACAACACCGGCTTTGCTTGATGACGACGTAGAGAAACGCGGAATGATGGGAACTGTTGTTTTCAACTCCACCGTGGATAAATCAGTCAGACGGGAATCGAAAATGAGTTGTCATGGATGAGGTAGAGTTCGATTTCTATAAATGTTGCGTTTAATGACATGCTTGTTTTTCATTAAACTGAAATAACCGCGCAAGAAAAGTCAGGTTTAAAAGTAAATTAGTTATCACAGATGTTACTGTACGAGTCACTGGACGAAGTGACTTATTTTTGTCTCAAATCGTTGCTAATGGACCCTGACTTCGCCCTATGCTGCAATATGCATTTAATTTTGCATTCATTTACAGAAATCACCTGCTTGAATAACAATAGCTGATGTTATTAGATTTTTCAGGTGAGATTCTCAATTCATTCTGTGAACGGATGATCTGAGGTAAAGTTTTCACAATGCAGACTCAGCAACGATTGTATTTAATTGTACAGTACAATCATAACATAGAACAGACATTATCTTCATTTCATGTCATTAAACATAACAATATTTCTGGCCATACACTGATGAGAAAGTGCGCGTCCGGTGTTCGATACTCGTCCGGGTTGCGACCCCCTTTACAGCCAACAGTTCACATTCCGAGAATAAATGAAAAGAATAATTGTTCTCCATTCCATAACAAATGTGCGAAACAAGCTGACGTTTGTTGCTTGATGGACGCTAACGCACAACTACAACTTCCGCATTTGTCCATACACGCAGTACGAGCGGAAACCGAGGTAACGCGGATATGACGCAATTGACTCGCGACTCCCAGCTCACCCCTGCTCATACGCCCCGTTTCCTTGGTTAAACATTGTTTGAATCATTTGGAATATTGTAAGTTATCATCTTAACTAAACATATAACACCGGCCTTGTGATTTTGGGATATTTTAATGCAAAAATCTTAGGTATTCCACCTTTAACTCCACATCAGCAACATAAATTCCATTCAGAGATTTCCTGTTGTATTCTACATGTAGTCACTTTTTCTTGAGTCTCTCCATCTTTGACTGACTCCGTTTTAACAGTAAAGGGAGAACAGTTTCTGTCATTTTAGTGTGTCTGCGTGAGAAAATAAACCCCGCCCTCTGCAGCAGCTCATTTGCATTTAAAGGGCCAGGCACAAAATGCTCACAAAAAGATTTATTTTACATCTTGTGAAAATAGCATTTTACCACCCCATTTAAACACCTCCTTGATCTGCTGCAAATAACTGCCAGGACGTCTCTGATGACAGAAATGTCATACTTAAATGTCAGAGTGCTTAGCAGTAATAGAGCGAAGCGACCAAACAAAGGGCCAGAGCGTTTATCTCAACACCACTGCTGCAATCTCTACACTTCCATTAGGCAAATACAATACCATCTGATCACTCGCTGCTCTGCTTTGTTCCATGTGATTTCCTTGTGTGTAAGAGTGTGTTCAGGACTGCACAAATGCCTTTGTGCACGTGTGCTCATCACCCTGACTGCTGACAGTGCTGAAACAGAAGATCTACTGTACCTTCATGGCTTTGTGTCTGTGTGGATGTCTGCTTCTTCTGTGCTCCAGCCACCGTTGCCACCCTTTATTTGCACAGTTGGTTTGTCTGTGATTCAGATACCTGTAAAATGCAGAAATCTTATGAACAACTGCTGCCATGATCAATAGAAAATATACACTACCACACCAGTCAAGTTAGTTTTTTCTTTAAAGGAATTAATTCAGCAAGAATGCAAAAAAGTGTCAGTAAAGTCATCTAAAATGTTACGAATGTTTTAAGAATCTTGAAAATTTGCATCACAGCAACTATTAAGCAGCATTTTAAGTGTTTTCAACATTGATAATAGTAGTAAATCACTAAATGTAAAGCACTAAATCATCATATTAGGATGATTTCTGAAGGATCATGTGACACTGAAGACTGGAGTAATGATGCTGAAAATTCAGCTTTGCATCACAGGAATAAATTGCATTTTAAAATATATTATTCACATAGAAAACGGTTATTTTAAATTGTAATAAAGTCACAATTTGTGTTTGATTAAAAAAATGCATCCTTTGCAAGTGAGACCATTGTCAAAAATCTTAACATAACAGTAATATCACAATGGTAATTGCGGCAAGCATTTATGAATAAGGTGCATTCTATAATGAGCCTAATTTACATAGAAAGGCATCTTTGGCTAATTTAAATACAGAACAAAGCATCTACATATTAGCCCATTTAGTGCTTATTTGAACTACATTTAGTTAGTTTGCGGTAAAATATGTGCAAAATTGGCTGTTCAAGACACCTGCTTACACATGCAATGCCCATGTGTGCAAGTGAGAGAGAAAACAAAAGAGAAAGTGCATGCTGTAGAAGGTTGGTTTGCACATTGTGACATTTACACAGTATTGCAACATGATGCTGTCATGCCGTCACAAAACACTGAGTGTATAAAGATTCTACCTGCCATGTGGAAAATTGACAAGAACAACAAAATACCCGACGGGGATCAGAAATAAAAATAATGTTCATGCGACTCCCAGTGCCGAGCAGACGGCGGGACGCAATTATGGCTGTCCAATAATGAGCTAGTCAGCACAGGTTAGCATCAAGAGAGACAAGAAGCAAATCTGACGTGCAGACTTATCTATTTAATTACCACACACGCCTGATGTGTGTGTGTGTGTGTGAGAGAGAGAGAGATGGTTGAGGGTTTATGTTATTAACACATCCATTATCACACACACACACACACACACACAACAAATACAAACACTCATTACTGACTGGCATGAATTGATATTATAGTGCTTAGCCCAGGTTATGAGATAATGCAATTAGGAGCTCTTGCCAAGGCAATTACTCAAGTCACATCTAGAGAGCAGAGGGTGGACTTGAGTAACAGGATTGGGCAAAATTCACATAAATGTAATAGAAGTGGCCACACCACATAGGTTGAATCAGAATTTAAATTGTAAATGACAGTGAAAGGAATTGATTAAACAGCTATGCAAAGAAAACACAGATAAAGCATTCTGGGAAATGAAGTATTCTTCTACCGTGATCCACAAAAGTTAACTCTCTCTGTGTCGATCTATACAACCTTCAAACATCAAGGTGTTTTGAAATCCAAAACTTTTAAACAGTATTTAAAGTTTGAAAAATTAGCTTTTCTAGTGCAATTTTCTAGTCAGTTAGTTTCAAAATTGATCTTCTGTTCAACTTTCTATTCATCAAAGAATCCTGAAAATAATATATCACAGCTCACAGTAGTTCACTTTTAAAAAAAAGTGAGAAGAGAAGTCTTAAAAGAAATTAAGGTTTTTGATGAAAACATTCCAGGATTTTCTCCATATACTTCATTGGGAACCAAACGGTTCAAGGTCCAAATGAGAGTTTCAGTGCAGCTTCAAAGGGCTTTAAACGACACCAGACGATGAATAAGGGTCTTATCTAGCGGAACGATCTGTCATTTAAAAAATAAATAAAAAAGTTTAAGTTTTATAAGCACAAATGCTCGCCTTTCTCTGTTCTGTGATGAGCGTTCGTGACTCTCCTGTTCAAACTCCTTCATCAAAATGAACGAATCTTTTTTCGAGTCATGACTCAAAGGGTCCTTGATAAGACCCTTATTCATCGTCTGGTGTCATTTAAAGTCTTTTGAAGCTGCACTGAAACTCTCATTTGGACCTTGAAACATTTGGTTCCCAATGAAGTCCATTATATGGAGAAAATCCTTTTCATCAAAAACCTTAATTTCTTTTTAACTGAAGAAAGAAAGACGTGGACATCAAGTTTTTTTTTAGTTTTTTCAAAAAAGTGAACTATGCTAATTTTTTTTTTTTTTAAAAAGCAGCAAACCTGTTTTCAACATTGATAATAAAAAATATTTCCTGAAATCAGCTTTTAAAATGATTTCTGAAGGATCATGTGAACACTGAAGACTGGAGTAATGATGGCTTTGCCATCACAGGAAAACATTCCTTACATTGCAATCATTTTTCACAATATGACAATATTTTTCAAATAATTGCAGCCTTAGTGAGCACAAAATCCAACAGAGCCCAAAGTTTTAAGCGCTTGCATATACAATAACTGCATTAAATAGCCAGGATAACTTAAGACACTTATAATGTCAATCCCATTATGTTGAAACCAAGCTCTACAGATTAGCACAAAAATCACGTCATTCACAAAGTTCTACACATCCCTGCCAGTGTGTTGTAAAACATATGAAATATGAAAAGGTCTGCAGATTCCTTCGGGGCTGCTTATCACTCAGAGAGAAAACTCTTAGAGGGCACAGACTGGAACAAAGCAGACATGAACTCTGCTTTCAGTGAAACTGCAGACTAATACAAACATACACAGAAAGAAACAGAGGGAGGGAGCGAGGGGGAGCAAACAGAAAGAAAGACAGAGGGAGAGATTAACTGGTGAATCGTGACCTTGCCAGCTGGTGGTTGAAGGAGATACTCACACACACTCGCACATGTCCGGATATAGCTCTCTGGAGTGCACGGGCTGTCAGGTTGGCACTATGATGCATTGGAGGAGGGGTGTATATAGGGTTTAGAGTTCATACCAATCCCTAAACATGCCCTCCAACACAAACACCACAAGCTTACCCAAAATCCCACAGGCTGGGTGTACGCTGTCCACAACTGGCCTGGCATGGACATCTGATCTCTGACCTCCATACGCTCAGCGCAGATCTCACACTCCATCAACAAATCTGCTTCCAACATTTGCTTGGTCTTCATCCAGAATGCCATGATGCACACTGTAAAAATGTTTTCATAATTATGACAACAACATCTGTTTTTATCTACGCTGAACAAAATTATAAACGCAACACTTTTGGGTTTTTTTCAAAGATCAAAGATCTAAGACTTTTTCTTTGTACACAAAAGGCCTATTTCTCTCATTTATTGTTCAAAAATCTGTCTAAATCTGTGTTAGTGAGCACTTCTCCTTTGCCGAGATAACCCATCCACTTCACAGGTGTGGCATATCAAGATGCTGATTAGACAGCATGATTATTGCAAAGGTGTGCCTTAGGCACAGAAGAAATTAGGTTTTTGATGAAAACATTCCAGGATTTTTCTCCATATAATGCACATTACTGGGAACCAAACGGTTCAAGGTTCAAAAGACAGTTTCAGTGCAAACTGTTCAAAGGGCTTTGAATGATTCCAGACGATGAATAAGGGTCTTATCAAGCGAAACGATTGCTCATTTAAAAAAATAACAAAGTTTAAGTTTTATAAGCTCAAATGTTCGCCTTGCTCTGTTCTGTGTGACTCTCCTGTTCAAACTCGTTCATCAAAATGAACAAACCTTTTTCCGTGTCATTTGGTTCATTCAACGAACAAAATGAACGAAAAGACTGGGGAAAAGATTTGTTCATTTTGATGAACGAGTTCGAACAGTCACGAACGTGCATCACAAAACAGAGCAAGGCGACCATTTGAGCTTATACATTTTTTATTTATTTTTTTTTTATGAGTGCTCAAGTCATTTCGCTTGATAAGACCCTTATTCGTTGTCTGGAATCGTTTAAAGCCCTTTGAACAGTTTGCAGCGAAACTGTCTTTTGGACCTTGAACCGTTTGGTTGTGTCTGAAATCGCTCCCTGTCCGAATTCTGAGTGAGAATGGCATGATTCCCTAAATTCATTCACTACTTTCACCCACAATCCTGAAGCTTAAGGTACTGCATTGTTTAGCTTAATTTTAGAGCTCAGTGATGAACCGTAATTCATTTCATTCATTCATAACCAAACTCAGACTCTTCAGAAAATCAGTGCAGAAATGAGTAGTTTTTCTGTTAGCATCTTACAATGCAGAACATCCAGGTGAACAAACAAACAAACAAACAAACAAACAAACAAACAAACATCTAAATCACACTCGAAGTCAGAGAGCGATCTTTCTGATAAGAGACTGTTCAAATCAACAAAACTGGCTCCAGTTGAGGCAATCACACACAGAACTCAAAAGATTATATTTTACGTTAATCTAATCAACAAAACAACAAAGACATTTAAATATATGAGTACTCTGCAAGTACATGAATCGCTTCGTTTTTAAAACTGGCTGTCAATCTGTAATAATGTACCGTACAGAAAAAATAGCACTAGCCCACTTCCAACTAAAACTAAAATCTCATGCACCACAAGAGGGCGATGTTCATTAGTGAATTACACCATGGCCATGTAGAAACTGTATATAAATTATTGATAGGGTGGGAATACTATTACAACTAATCGTAAATTGCCCTACATTTCCATTTCTAAATACTAATTAGTCATTTTGGTAACACTTATGCCAATTATTTCAGAGACAGTCCCCAAAGAGCAATCTGAGATAATGTGCTTTTCAACAACGATGAAGGTCCTTTGTACGGTTCAAACTTACAATTGTTTTGTTGCCAGCCCACATGTTTAACCACATATATATCTGCATTTAGACAGGCCAACATACTATAGGCTATTTATCCTTCTCCACTGATATAACACCTGATAAGGATTTGACCCAGAAACCATCCTGTATGCCACATCGTGACATGTTTATGTTTTCACTACGGGTTAGGCCGGTTCTCAATCTAAGCGAGAGACAGATATAGACGGAAAGAAATAAAATTTCCCTGACAGTGGGAAAATAGCAGGCATTGAACCTCTCCATGAAACTGAAACGATCTGAGTCTTGTGCCACACCAAAGAACAAACATAGTTGATTTTGATCAGAAAATGTGGTCCATTTGCCTCAACATCTCCCATTCCTCTGATCCACAGCAATATCACTCGCTGTCTCGTGATACGGGCTCTCTGTGAACTGTTGTTGAACAGATATAACTGCTGAACCAGCACCAGTGTAATTCCACATGAATCTAGAGTCTGAAAACACACAGATCATCACTGTTGTTCTAAAAACAGACGCCGCAGCTTATTATGCCTTAAACGGTTTCATTTATGCATGTGAATGTCACAAAAATATGTTCAGGTCACATTTTAGCCCGGAATTAAAGAGAGAGGAAAAAGTACAAAATAATAAGTTTAAAGTTTTTGCATGACAACATCATTTTCATGATAATTAAGCAGGTTCTCAAGATGTTTTCTTTTTAAATATATAATTACCACAATAATTAGCGGTAATTATTCTCAGTGGTGATTCTCATTAGATTCACATTACCATATAGTAAGCTTCAGTAAAATAAATAAATACTGCAAAGCAATGTTTTCATCTACATCAGCATACATTAAGGCAGTACAACAAATACAATAATGATCTAAACTTAAATATTTATCATTATTTAGCCTAAATAATATATTTTTAAAAATTAATAATTACAATACAGAGAATGAGCTTTTTTGTATTACGATATTTAGAGGAAAAACATGCCTAATTGTAAAAAAGATTCTAAATTCTTACTATTAATATAATTAAATTCTTTATATTTTGGGGTTAAATATGACCTTGATGGGTTTTGTGAGTTTTTTTCTTTTGTCAAAACAACTAAAATAATTTATGTAGTTCAGATAACATAATATTTTGAGTTTCTGATGATTAAATCAATCTCGTTCATTGTATTAACTCAATTTTTCCAATTCAATGAACTTAAAATTAAACCTAAAAGGCAACCAGGTTACTTAATTTTTTAAGTTAAACCAACAATATTGTTTTAGTGTGCATTTATGAAAATACACAAGCAAGATGCTGACAGAGACATTTAACATTAACACTGCTGTGTTCAAATAACTAAGATATGATTTATTTCATGGGTGAGTTTGAGCAAAGATATATTGGAAATGTTGTGTTTAGCCATGCTGATATTAGATCCCTCAAATTTATTTTATAAAGCCGATCATAAACAGCTCAAATCTCCAGGAGCAGCAACAGATCCAGTGGAAATCTCTTGTGTTCAAACATTCCCATTCGGTGGGAGTGCTTTGAAAGTCAAATATGTTGTGTGTGCGAGTGTGTGTTTATTTGCATATGAAGTGAACCCTAAACCTACAATGCGCTCCGTTGTTGTGTATGCATACTCACATGGAGCCATGCAGCGAAGTCCATTTCAAAAAGAGTGGCAAAAGTCACATGACCACAGCTCATGTGTCAGGGAAGAGTAAACAGGTCAGTACACATAACCAGACACACACTTCCTGTTTTTCAGCATGCATTGCACACACCCCATGATTCATGACTCAAGACATTTCAATGGAAATCTTCTGGGAAATTTATAAAGCATGATTGTGGGAAAACAAACATCATGTGACTTCTATTTTTATGTGTAGATCTCCTTCAAAATGAATTATGAAAAAAGGCCTGAAAAATTATTTATGTTGAAGTGGGATGGGTTACTCAAAAATTTAAAGGAGTAGTTTACTTTAAAAAAAAAAAATAAATAAAACTTTTGCTGATAATTTACTCACCCCCATGTCATTCTTTCTTCAGTCGAAAATCATTTTTTTTTTATGAAAACATTCCAGGATTTTTCTCCATATAATGGACTTTACTGGGTACCAAACGGTTCAAGATCCAAAAGACAGTTTCAGTGCAAACTACAAACTGTTCAAAGGGCTTTAAACGATTCCAGACGATGAATAAGGGTCTTATCAAGCGAAACGATCGCTCATTTAATAAATAAATAACAAAGTTTAAGTTTTATAAGCTCAAATCCGTTCGTGACTCCTGTTCGAACTCGTTCATCAAAATGAACAAATCTTTTTTCATGTCATTCGGTTCATTCAACGAACGAAATGAACGAATTGACTCGGTAAAAGATTCGTTCATTTTGATGAACAAGTTCGAACAGGAGAGTCACGAACGCGCATCAAAGAACAGAGCAAGGCGACCATTTGAGCTTATAAAACGGCCGATCATTTATTAAATGAGCGATCTTTTCGCTTGATAAGACCCTTATTCATCGTCTGGAATCGTTTAAAGCCCTTTGAACAGTTTGCAGTTTGTACTGAAACTAGTTTGTCTTTTGGACCTTGAATCATTTGGTTCCCATTGAAATGCATTATATGGAGAAAAATCCTGGAATGTTTTCATCAAAAACCTTAATTTCTTTTCGACTGAAGAGAGAAAGACATGGACATCTTGGATGACATGGGGGTGAGTAAATTATCAGCAAAAGTTAAAAAAAACAAAAGTGAACTACTCCTTTAAGTTCTGTTGTCATTTACTGCACAGTTTCAAAAAAAAAATATTTTGAAAAAAGATGAGAACCAAACAACAATGGATCCCTCTGACTTCAACTGTGACAAAACAAATAAATAAATAAAACCTCAACAAAACACAGACACATTTCTCAAAGTATTGTCCGGCGTGTTCCACGGAAGTAAGGAAGTCACACAGGTTTGGAACATGACCGGTAAGTCAATTTCAATATTGGGTGAGCCATCCCTTTACCAGAAAACTCCCTTCATTCATTGTGGGTGTGTAACATGTTTAACTTATGACTGTTCAAGAACAAAAGTCAGAGACGGGCCTTGAATCTGACACTTGCTGAAAAATAAATATTCATTTCCTTGTTGAATAATCTTGACCTGCGAGGGATGATGGGAAATCACCTGAGCCTAAATTTGTCATGATGTAGTCTGTTTGCACTGGAGGTCAAGGAAATGTAGAAACTTTCAATGTTTGAACGTATCCATCCATATTCTCAATAGTGAAGATCCGAACTGAACAGCCTTTAATTGACATGTTTAGCCTCTGTTCTCACAGAGTCACAGCTCAACCCCCGTCACTTTCAAAGCTCTATTCAGTCACAGCACTATAGAGATACTAGCTTTGTGATGTGTGAACCTCATTGTTCTCAGTGACTCATTTATTGCATCTCTATTGTCTTAGGCACAGAACACACCATGATACATTTCACACTTATATGAAAAAAAAACCTTTTTCTATTTAAAACCCCTAAAAATGTCTAGTGTAACCATTAGGGGGAAATGCTAAAATTCTTTCACTGCATTTTATTTAATCATAATTTGATAAAAAAAAAAAAAAAAAAATATTTTAACATATTTTAATTTAAAAATATTTCTTTCCAAATATAACATGCACTTTTGAATCATATATATATATATATATATATATATATATATATATATATATATATATATATATTGTTATATATATATATTGATATATATATACTATGTATATTGTTATATATATACTGTATATATATATATATATATATATATATATTGTTGTTGTTGTAAGAAACCCCTCACTGGAAAGATTAATCACAATCAGAATCAGTGTAATATATCAATCATTTAATAGGGAGTGTAGTAATCTCAAGTGTGACTCCACTAGAGCCTCAGATAAGATCTCTAAATTGCACCGCTCACTAGAATCAGTGTTCAGAAGACTCTCCATAGACTACTGAAATGCGTCATGGGGGAAAAAAAATTGGTTTTGCGTCAAACTGTCAAAATATAGCTAACTGGGTTCTGTGTAGTTAATGTTCGATGATGTCACACACAAAAGCATCTGGAATTAGTAACAAACACACTAACCTTCTGTCAGAGTGACACAAACGCATATTTGACTGTTCTGTAAATACCCATTTACGTCTGCTGACGCCCACAAAATGACAGACAATTATTCTTAAAAAAAAGTTTTCAAAATATATGGTCAACTTAAGATGAAAATGAGTCATGAGAGCAAGACTTCTGACACAAATGTGCCTATTCATAAAAATGCCAAAATATGTGATACGACTTAAACAAATTCATGTTTTTCTTGTAAATATTTTATTTTTAAAATGATTAATACTATTATTAATACATACAATTAAACTAAATTGACTAAAGTGCTTATTTTTAGTAAATATGACTAATTTCGCAGAAGTTAGACAACAGTTATTTTTGTCTTTAAGTCCCAAAAAATTACCATGAGACGTTAAAAACGTGTAATTTTTTTGTATGACTTTACCATTAACGTAATAGATGTAGATCTTACCATATGTTAACATTAGTTCTTGCTTTATCAAACATAAAATAATACTGAATACTTTTACAGCACATGTTAATCTTGATTATTACTCTACAAATACTACTACATTGTTAATATTTTAAGTTGTATAACTAAAAAATAAGAACAGATCTGAATTAACAACGAACATACACTCTAAAAATGCTGGATTGTTTTAACCCAATTTTAGGTCAAATATGGACAAACTCAAACATTAGGTTAAAAATGTAATTTAAAAATGTAACCCAGTGGCTGGGTTTGTCCACATTTGACCCAAAATTGGGTTAAAACAACCCAGCATTTTACCCAGAGTGTATAAATTAACATTAAAGATTGTGTTTTTTATACTACACTTTTCAACACTGTAAATTGTTACCATTTTCAGCCTATCCTGGTGATTTGGCAATTCAAATGTAGCTGTTTTTGTTATGCCAATGAAGCACATTGAAATAGAGAGGGAGGAGACAAGGAAGGAGAGCTGGAGTGAGGAAGTCGGGAGGGAGAAAGAATGCTATGATGTCACACGAGTGCACTCAAATACAAAAGCAGGCGAGAGAAAGAAACACGCTCTCTCTCTCACACACACACTCACACACATGCTGCTGCCTGTTTCACTCACACAACTCCACTTCACACTCCTTCAGCTCAGAATGTGAGTACTAGTTCACTTTTCTCTCTTTCTCAGCAGACTTCATAAGCACTCAGCTGTTTCTTTGTCCTCATCTTTACAGCTTTTTCATCCTCTTTCTCTCGATCTCTCCGTCTTATCTGGAACAGGTCAGACTGTTTTGGCAGTTACACACAGCTCCTGATCTATCTAACGGCTTGCTTTGTTTCTTTTAGTTGCTCTTTTGCCAACTTCCAGAGCCGTTTGTGTCGTGAGTCTTTGTGTAAACGTCTCTGGCTGTGTCTATTGTCTATCCTTAACATACCCAAAGTCTTCTCTGATGCATCATCATCACAGTTTTAACATGCTATTCCAGCTGCATTCGAACCTTTCATGCTCAGATTGTTGGTTTTGCTTAAGTAAACTCAGTTGCTGTGCTCACTCTAATTAAAAAGCACAGATGTTTATTCATTTATTGCTTCTTTGTTAGTTTTGAATGGCTTTGTTAGTTGTTTGGTGTGGAAACATGTCTGACCTGGTGGTGCATGATTGGTTTTGAACACAGAGAGGCTCTTTGTTTGAGAAATAGAAAAGTAGGATTAATTTCTGGCAGAGAGAAATAAAGAGAGAGAGAGAGAGTTTTAAGGGCTGAAATGCTGTATAATCTGTGTAAACAGCAAGAGAGAATGAGAAACAACTAAATCAATTGAATGAGGGAGAGCAATATAGACGTGCATTTAGCTCAAGTCAACAGAGAAAGGAAATAGGCTACACTCAGAGATCTGGGATAAATCAGACTGCTATTCAACAGCAAACCCTAAAACATCAACTTAGAGGAACATTTTGCCCAAACAATCTCCTTTAACCCCCACAGGGAAGAACATCACAATGAGAATCAATATGTGAATCACTTCTCATAGACAGCAGTGAGATTAATCGAGAGTGTAGTAGGCCTACTCACAAGTATGACCACTAGATCTTCAGTTAAGTTCACAAGCTGTCAATACATGGGTTAAGGTCACTATTCGGGTTTCTGAAACATTCGGAATAACCTGTTTACATGTGTGAGCAGAGAGAGTTACTCCTGTATACATGGTATTTGTAATCAATTGGCAATATCCTGATGTAAACGGTGACGCACGGTCAGCGGCTGGACGTAGGGACAACCTTAAGTTCATTTCCGATTCTTCCGATACCTCAGAGATCATAACCGGGTTTTTAAAATCCGGTATATGAGCACACTCTAAAAAATGCTGGGTTGTTTTAACCCAATTTTGGGTCAAATATGGACAAACCCGAAATGTTGGGTTAAAAATGTAATGTAAAAATTTAACCCAACGGCTGGGTTAGTCCATATTTGACCCAAAGTTGGGTTAAAACAACCCAGCATTTTTTAGAGTGCATATTCGGGTTTTTGCCGGTGTTTACATGGCCGTTCGTGACCGGGTTATTGCTAATATAACGGGTTATTGGCTGCATGTAAACGTAGTCACTGTACAGAAGACACTCCTTCAATTCAACTAATGAAAAATGGGTTCACAAGTCAATTATGAAAACAGATCAGTCACTGACTTCTGCTTGTTTTACAAAATAATCGACAAACATGCCAAAATGACTAAGGGTTACTACTTAATTTGATCTTCATTTGATTTATTTTATAGGGTTTATTTTGTTTAATGTTTTTCCTGTCACATGACAAAACTTGTTGGGTCTTGCCACACATTGATTTGGTGTAAATACCTTGGTGTATAAATTGCTTTTATTCAGGAATTAAACATATCATCATTGCAGAGGCATATTCAAGTCGCTTTGTATGAATTGAGGTTTAAAAGTACTGCTGGGATGCAACGAGAATTTAGCACTCAAAAAATTAATTCATTACCATTAATTCATCATATGTAATTCAAGATTGTTTTCCCACAATTTAATTTAGTTTAATTGGGTCAACACAATTTAGTTGCTTTACGTTGGTTGGGTGGTTTAATGTAGGCTACTCTAGCATGTTTAACTAAACTACAAAAATGTTATGTTGGTTTAACTTGATGTGTATATTAATTTAGCGAGATTTATTTTTCTTATGTTCAAACAATCAGTTTTACTCATTGTTATATCAATGCAGATATATAATGAACAAAAAATAAGAAAAGACTGGTATCAGTGTTAACATAAGCATATTGCATTCAAAGCAATGGTAACCACAAAATTCAAAAAACATTACAGAAACTCCTCTAAACATCTAGCATAACTAAACAGTGAACACACTGTAAAAAATATAAATATTTAAGTTTAATGCCTTAAAATTTTAAGTTCATTGAAATTGAAAAATTGAGTTAACACAATGAAGGAGATTGATTTAATCATCAGAAACTCAAAATATTATGTTCGCTGAACCACTTAAATAAATTAAGTTGATTTTACAAAAGACGAAAATGTTGTGATTACAAATCATGAACATATTTTTTTACAGTGCACTAACATAACATTTTTCCCTTAACTGAAAAATACATAAAATGACACTTTAATCCCTAAATTTACTCTTAAATCAGGCCCTTGCAAAGCATGCTGGGAACTACAGATCTACTGCCAAGTTAGTTCATCTAGTCAACACAAATGAATTACATAAACTTCAGTTTTGAATATATTAGGTTGATTGAACGAATAAATTAAGTTGTGACGAAATGTAAAAAACAACTTTAGATCATTTTAATGAATTAAACTGAGCAAGAGGCAAAAACTATTTTTGGAGTATAGAAGATTCAAGAAAATCCAGAGATCTCATTTGGGATATTTCTTTCCTGTGGATCAATATGAATTTATTATCATGACCTTCCAAGAAAAAAAAAAAAACAGCAACATCTGAGAGCTTCATTACGCCTGACTAGAGGAATAAAACGGCTCTCTGCTCGCTTCAGAAAAAGGAAATTAGAGTGGGAAGCTTAATTATTTTACTAATGAAGTCAGAATGAAATTATGCAAAGATATAAAGAGTCGCCCAGAAAGAGGGGCTGAACAAAAAATGGCAACAGATGCTGTAATGGATCTTTCTTTCTTTACCTCCTCCAATTTCTCTCCCTCTCTTTCAGACTGGAATCACATGGCCAGAGTGTGGGACAAGAACGAACACGGCAGCAGGATCTAAAATGCCAATCTCTGAAAGATAGAGGGAGCTTTTGTTAGAGGAAAGGGCGATAAGAATTCCCAAAAAGAAGCTGGACTCTTCAGAAAGCGACTTTGTATACCAGCACACTTATTCAAAAGCCTACAACACACATACAGAACCAACATGCTGCAGCAAATCCTCACTGACATGTACATAGACCCTGATGTACTAGAAGCCCTGAATGAGGAACAGAAGAAGATCTTGTTCTTCAAGATGAGAGAGGAACAAGTCAGGCGCTGGAAGGAGAGGGAAGAGGTGGATGGCAAGGAGGGGATAAAAAAAGAAAAGCTCCGGCAAAAGAAAGGTATGAACTTACTAACTAACACCCTTTCTAAAAATACTGCCACATCTGTCATTCTGTGAGGAGACAAACACTATTTACAGAACAGCTAAAGAAGCTGTTGTTTGTGGTTAATAACACAATCTTGTTTTGTTGTGTGCTCACGGTATGAGGCGATAATCTTTCTTTTGTTCTGATGACGTGTTTCGGCCTTACTCCAAGTTCTTGGTTAGCTTCTTATTTGTTGAATCCAGACAATTAGTTGATGAAACATTGATTGAAACGTACATCAAAAATCACGTCTGACCCACTCCATGTCTCCCAACTTATTGCCGTTCAATACATTCACTTCCATATTCAACATATATTAAATAAAAACCAAAGTCATAAAACATAAATATGAAACTAAATGGCTTTTTGACACGTTTCAATAGTTAAATCGAACCCTTTAGGGAAGCTTTTGACACACAATTCACGCAGCAGTTCAGTTCTGTTGGAGAGAGAAATACACTAGTGTTCACACACACTTCAGGTATTACACATGTCTGATGGTGCATGATTGCTTTTGAATATAGAAATGGTAGAGAAGTAGGATTCATTTCTCGCAGAGAGAAATAAAGAAAAGAGGACTGAAATGCTGTCGCAACAGAGATTGAGCTGTTAGATGAGAAACAACTAAATAAAGTGAATGACGAAGAGAATTCAACAGCAGAGAGCTATTTAACAGCAGACTGGATCACAAAACCTAAAAAAAACATTGAAACTTACAGATGCTCAGAGGAACATTTGTTACCTAAATATCAAATCACAATAAGAATGGCTGTAATATAAGAATAGTGAGCAGTGAGATTAATAGAGCGTAATCTCACATGTGACTCCTCTAGTTTCAGATAAGATCTCAGTGTCTCAAACTGCTCAAAAATGAAATGCGTCATCGGAAAAAAGAGAAAAATGTCCGTATCAAATGCTCATAGGCTACCTAAATGGATTCAGAGATCAGATGTCACTGACTTCGGCTTGTTTTACAAATTTCCAAACATTACAAAATGACTCAGTCAAACCTGTTTTCACACATAAAGTGTTGAATCATTAATAGTGAATACCAAGAATGTTTCTCAGGATTGCGACCTTCGACCTTAGGTAAAAAGTAAAAAAGACAGGTGACAGGTCAGATGGTTTGTTATTAATTACGCATTATTTTGTGTATTACATCATAATTCAATGCATTCTCATCCTAGGGCGTCATCTAACTGACACTTTTGACCATGCGTCTAAATCCGACGCACATGGCAACCTTTAGCGTCAGTTAGATGATGCGGGTAGGTTTAGGTCTGGGGTAGGGTTAGGGTTTGACCACTAGAAGGCGCATCTCATATTGACGCTAAAGGGTGCCATGTGCGTCGGATTTTGACGCGTGGTCAAAAGCGCCAGTTAGATGACACCTTGGGATGAGAACGGGCTAGTTGGTATTGAGTGTATGAGGCAACAATATTTCTTTTTGTTCTGATGCTGAGTTTCAATAGTTGAATTGAACCCTGTGGAGAAACTATTGAAGAGTGATTCTAGTGAATACATTCACTCTAAAAAATGCTGGTTTGTTTTAACCCAATTTTGGGGTCAAATATGGACAAACCCAGCTGTTAGGTTAAATATATTAATTGCATTTATTAATTCAACATTTGGGTTTGTCCATATTTGATCCAAAATTGGGTTAAAACAACCAGCAGTTCAGTTCTCTTAGGAGAGAGAAACACACTGTTCACACACAGCTCAGGTATTAAAGAGACAATCGCTTTACACAACCAATATTTTTAAAATCAAATTAATTTAAATAATTTTATTATATTATATAATAACTAACAATACACTCGAAAAATGCTGGGTTGTTTCAACCCAAATTTGGGTCAAACATGGACAAACCCAAATGTTGGGTTAAAAATGCAATTAAAAAAATTCACAGTTGAAAGTGAAAGTTGAAGTTGGAAATTTACCCCCACATTTGGGTTTGTCTATATTTTACCCAAAGTTGGGTTCAAGCAACCCAAGTGTAATAATAACTACACTCTAAAAAATGCTGGGTTGTTTTAACCCAATTTTGGGTCAAATATGGACAAACCCAAAATGTTGGGTTAAAAATGTAATGTAAAAATTTAACCCAACGGCTGGGTTAGTCCATATTGGACCCAAAGTTGGGTTAAAACAACCCAGCATTTTTTAGAGTGTAATATTAATCATTAATGGGCTTCCTAATCTTCCTCCTCCACTCCCATTTTATTACTCATAGCAGCTGGTACAAGGTTTCTAGATTGATTTTTCAATATTTTGTATAATAGTCCACATACAATTATCTTTATATCGAGAGCCTGATTTAGTGAGATCACCCCTTGCTGTGTGAACCAGAACCTACTCTAAAAATTGCTGGGTTGTTTTAACCCAACTTTGGGTCAAATATGGACAAACCCAGCCATTGGGTTACATTTTTTAATTACATTTTTAACCCAACGTTTGGGTTTGTCCATATTTGACCCAAAGTTGGGTTAAAACAACCCAGCATTTTTTAGAGCGTAGCCAATCAGAAAACGAATTACTTGTATTAATTCTCTACTTTCCCTTTTACACAAGTACAACAAACACGCCCTCACTGACTGAATGATGTAAAGTAATTTCGAGGTGATCGCATATTTTTAAGGCCAAAGGAAATTAAGTGACCTAAAAGAGTCACATAACATGATGCAGAAACATCCTGCAGCTGTACGGGCGAAACCGGACACAAATTCCAGCTTTTCAACACACCTCAACACAACACTCACTAACTGTTTATCTCCACAGCATCAGCATTGAGCCTTCTTTAGGATCTAACCCCTGTAATGCCTTAGGGGAACGGTCGACGTAAATTCCTCTAAACATTTGATGGCTTTCTAATGCTTTAAAGCCTTACAACAGATTTGGGAATGGAATGTTTTCGGGAAACAGGAGACATGCAAAAACAGAGCAACCTAAGAGAGAAAAAAATAGAGGCCAATATGGTTTGCAAATGACAGTATGAGGAAAAAATTTGCGTAACTCTGCACGAATATGCGCTTATAGCATCTGTGAGAACTTGAAGCCAAGTTCTCAAGCTGGGAAAAAACATCCACGTTCATGCGTTGATGACGATGGAATCCAACCCAACAGGAATTGACTGTTAAAAGAACATTTGCTTGGGGCCGTTAATGTCCTCGTAAGCGTTTCTATCAATAGCTCTGGTTTTCTCCTCCGGCTTCAGTTTCTCATCTCGTCACATCACATGGGCTTCATGTGACTCAAGGCCTTTGTGATGCGTGTTCAGCCTCTGCACAAAAGCGAGCCACACTCTCATTAATTTACTCCAGTGTGACATGAACACAGTCAAATCTCTTTCTGTGCTCTTTAGATTTTCTCTCCGCGGACGCACAGTTCATGTCAATGGCAGCATTGTGAAACGCAGCTGTGTCTCTCTTTCTCTCGCTCAACACTTTGTGGCAGGTTTCAGTCGTCTCAGCTGATACTGTGCGTCAGGTAGTCGAGATACTGTAAATAATTTTGTGGAAGTTTCTGTTGGCTGTTCTTTCTGTACACAAACACACAAAACTATGAGCTAATGCTGGAACTTTGTACCCGAGACTCTTTCGCTGCATGCCCACTGACAAAATCACCAATGAGATCTCTTTAATACCATAAGTGTTTCTCTTAGACCGCACTGAGATTAAATGGAGAGCAAATGGAGATTTGGAGGTGTGGTCATAAGACTTAAGAATTACTTCAGACATCTAATACATGTCAATAAATATTAGCAACAGGATGTGATGTCACACTCCAGGACATACACAATCTAGTATAGCGACACTTTAAACTCTTAAAAACCATTTCCTCCCCGTTTGTTTCTCATCCATGAAGTCAATCTGTGAAATGCAGACCATCAATTGGTTGGATGTCTTTCTGCAGTGCAAGTTCAGAGTTCAGTAAACATGAACTTTTGTATGAGCGTATGCTTGCATTGGAAGTGAAAGGAACATCAAATCTAATTTGACAGTCCCTTTAGTATAAATTTCTTTCAGTAGTCTCACATTTGTTTCAGAAATTATCTCAACAACATATCAAACTGTGCTCTTCGTTCACCTTTTGGTCTCACTGTCCACACCACAACACAGGAAGGCCTAACCTTTCCAGCAGTTTGTGATTTACTATAAGGATTTAAAAAAATATATTTTTACTAACAAAAAATATCACTGTTGGTTTAACTAAAAAAAATGAAGTAACCTGCACTTTAAAAATGCTGAGTTGTTTTAACCCAACTTTGGGTCAAATATGGGCAAACCCAAACGTTGGGTTAAAAATTTAATTAAAAAATGTATCCCAAATGGCTGGGTTTGTCAATATTTGACCCAAAGTTGGGTTAAAACAACCCAGCAATGTTTAGTGTGTGGTTGCCTTAAAACTTTAAGTTCATTGAAATTGAAAAATTGAGTTAATGCAATGAAGGATATTGATTTAATAATCAGAAACTAAAAATATTTTGTTATCTGAACCACATAAATTATCTAAGTTGATTTGACAGCAAATAACAAATCATGATTTTTTTTGCCATAAATAAATACATGTATGTTTATAAAAATGACCAAGGAGTTAGAGGATCTCATTATTTATATAACTTTTTCCAATCTTGAAATCATACTTTTATAATTAGGCTTCCTTATATGTAGGTTTGTCAAAACTCTGGAAATCCTGGTTCTTCAAAGAGGATTTAAAATAAAAATATCTTGATTATTTCTCTATTTCATACCATCTTGAGGCTCTTTAGGAGTTTGCTGAGGCCTCCTGTCAACAAGAATCTCATTTGTGACTATTTTAAGCAGTTTAAATGGACAATTTACACAAAAATGTCATCATTTACTCACTGTCAAGTCGTTCCAACCTTGTATGATTTTCTTTCTTCTGTGGAACACAAAAGCACATTGTATGTAAAACACTGAGACATATTTGACAAACGTACAGGTTTGGAATGGCTTGAGGGTAAATGATGGCATTTTTTTTATTTTTGCACAAGCAACAAGAGACAAAAGAAAAGAAAGAGTAACTTCCAAGCTATAAAGACGTCTTCTCCTCAAATGTCAGAGGACGTATTGTCTCTATTTGTGCGTTTTATAACATAAAAAAGCTCAAAATGGGTTACGTTCCTTTCGGTGTAGCTCTAATCTCTCTGGCCGCATTAAGCCCTGGGCAAAAGTGAAGAAACACTCCTCAAGAAAACCTATTTATCATCATCCTGTTACATCACCTTTCAAATACAAACACCATGTTTTGAGCGGCACAAATAAACACACACAGACAGATCTAACCATTAGCATGCAAAAACACCCCCTAAAGATGTGTGCCAGTTCAATATGATAACTTGCATTGTTTCAGCTGCACATACTGAACATTTCTGACATTTCTAACAGAAACCTTCTCTAAATTCATCCTTGTATGGATGTGAATTGTGAAGCCATCTGATCTGCCTCGTCTTAGACTGTCAACCTGGAAATCCTGGCTCTTCAAAGAGGATTTCAAATAAAAATATCTTGATCATTTCATTATTTCATACCATCTCGAGGCCCCTTTAGGAGTTTGCTGAGGCCTCCTGTCAACAAGAATCTCATTTTGTGACTATTTTAAGCAGTTTAAATGGACAATCTACACCAAAATGTAAATCTGTCATGTAATCATTTACTCACCGTCAAGTCGTTCCAACCCTGTATTATTTTCTTTCTTCTGTGGAACACAAAAGAAGATTATATGTAAAACACTGAGACATATTTGACAAACATACAGGTTTGGAACGGCTTGAAGGTAAATGATGACAATTTTATTTTTGTACAAGAGACAAAAGAAAAGAAAGTAACTTCCAAGCTATAAAGATGTCTTATCCTCAAATGTCAGAGGACGTATTGTCTCTATTTGTGCGTTTTATAACATTAAAAAAAGCTAAATTATTGATGGGTTATGTTCCTTTCGGCATTAAGCCCTGGGCAAAAGTGAAGAAACACTCCTCAAGAAAACCTATTTATCATCATCCTGTTACATCACCTTTCAAATACAAGCGGCAAGGGTGAACACACAGCGACCTAGGCAACAAGCAACACAAACACACAAATAAACACACACTGAAACCATTAGCATGCAAAAACACCTCCTAAAGATGTGTGCCAGTTCAATATGATAACTTGCATAGTTTCAGCTGCACATACTGAACATTTCTGACATTTCTAACAGAAACCTTCTCTAAATTCATCCTTGTATGGATGTGAATTGTGAAGCCATCTGATCTGCCTCGTCTTAAGACTGTCAACCTGGAGAACTGGTTCTTTATGCAACCCTTTCTGAAGAAGCTGACGGGTGTTAGGTTTTCTCTTACGTCCATGCAAAATGAAGGAAAAAGAAAAACAGATTGACCCCTCTTGGAACAAACTGTTCACGCTTGGAAATTCTTGACATTTTTCTCTCTAATTCCCACAGCGATACCTGTGGTATTGCAATGATGATGTATTAGTTGAACTGCGCTCCCATATGATCCGCACAAGGATCCTCTTTGTGTTCCTGCAGTATTACGTAAGCACATTTCAGTTGATCACACTTCACTTCATGCCTTCAAACATTTTGTGCAATCTGAGAAGGTTAAATCACACTGAAATAATGATGAGGGTGACTGGGAAAGAGTCGCGGCTTTTGTGGGTTGGTGCAAGTGTCTGTAAGGCGATAATGCAATCCTGACGAACACTGGCATTGGCATCTACACACTGAATGACATTAACACACTTCTAAACCGGAGTGGATGACCTACTACAGTATACAAGATCAATTTCACTCAATGTCACAGCGCCCTCTGTCTGTGAAAAGGAGTAAGGACACGCTATAGACTGTAATCATAAATCAAGGGATCAGGGTTTGGCTGGTTAGTATCAATATTCAATACCAGAAAGCCATATGGTAGTGCCCCAAAAAATACTGTGGCAAAAGATGATTTTAAAAGACTGCCAAATGAAGAAATATGCTTTACGCTGGTCATTAAACCGCAATAGGTGTGTTCAAAAAGCAATATAGGGACGAAATGTGAACTGTTGTTTCTGTTGTGCATCTTTTAGTATTTGTTTCTGTGTTGCTCTTTTATTTATTGCTTCTCAGATATTGATTTTCTTGACATGTATATCATTTTGTCCTCAGGCCCTTGTAAAAATGTGAGCTGGCGGCTGGGCAGTGACGGCGACGTGCATGTGTGTATTATCGGAGAATCGGATGATCTCAAATCTCCAAAACTCATCCTGTCTGAGCTGAGGGACAAGACAGCAGCCAACCCTAACAATATCCACAGGTACAACGTCCTATACTTCAATAATATCAGCAGGCAGAAACACTATTGAAGGGATTATGAATGCAATAGACCAATCGGAGTCAATTATTTCAAAGAGCTATAAATCTCAATAATATCAACAGGAAGAAGTAAACACTAACTAACAAACGGCAGGCAAAAATATACAATAGTCTACAAAAAATGACAATATCACTGTTAAATATATATATAGACCCAGGTTTCTTAACTACATTTTAAGGATCCTACACTCTGAAAATGATGGGTTGTTTCAACCCAAATTTGGGTCAAATATGGACAAACCCAAATGTTGGGTTAAAAATGTCATTTAAAAAATGTGCACTCTAAAAATGCTGGGTTGTTTCAACCCAACTTTGGGTCAAATATGGACAAACCCAGCCATTAGGTTATATTTTTACATTACATTTTTAACCCAACACTTGGGTTTGTCCAT
The DNA here is from genome assembly GCF_016745375.1 of Pimephales promelas. Next base: position 2,706,300 of record NW_024121543.1, on the reverse strand, counting down.
ATTTGACCCAAAGTTGGGTTAAAACAACCCAGCATTTTTTAGAGTGTAGAGTTGAAAGTGAAAGTTGAAGTTGGGTTGAATTTTAAATTACTTTTATAAAACAACCCTGCATTGTTTAGAGTGTAAAGAAGTTTCTATATGGAGAGAGATGTCTTAAATACTTATATGTTCAACTAGTTATTTTAATGATAAAGCATGTTTATACGCCAAAATGAGTTTTTACGTAGCCTACATATGATACGCATTGGTTGGTTTAGGTGTGGGGGTGCGTGAGCGTGTGTATTATACGTTTGGGTAGAATTAGTGGTGTGGGCTGCGAGTGTATTACATGCAAATGAACTGCGTATCAACTGCACGCGGAAAAACTGCGTCTCATATGCAACTAAAAACTAATTCTCGCATATAAATTAAAATTACACAATACACGACATGTGTTAAAAGGTGCTATAATACGCCTGACAGAAAAGGTTCTGTAAAGGAAGGTTCTATTATTGTAATTAACAGCAAAACAAATATTCAAAACAGAGAGTTTTGAATAAATGTGTAAAATGTTGAATAAATGTTGAGTTTTGAATAAATGCTAAATGTGTGTTTTTCTTTGTTCACAGAGCAAAAGCAGAATCTGTGAAGAGCTTCTTGACCAAACCAGACAGAGCACAACAAATCAGCACAGAACCAGGGATCCAGCTACTGCTCAAGGTGTGTGTGTACTATATAATGTTTTTTTATAAAAGAAATAAAAAGTTGGGGTAGGCCTACTCTGTTAGGACAGTGCTTCTCAACGGAATAAAAAAACATGTAAAAAGGGTAATTGCAAATTATATCCCACACTTAAAAAAAACCCAAAAAACTCTTTGAACAAACATAAATAAATAAAAAATCACATGATTAACTTGCTTTATTTCAGCATTATGCAATTCTGTTATTCCAATTTAATGTACTTAAGCTGGGTCAACTTAATATATTAAGGTTCATTCAACTCCCACAATTCAGACTTTCTTTTTGCAATTGCGAGTTTATATCTCACAATTCTGACTTATTTTCTCAAAATTGTGAGATATGGGCCTAAACTTGCAATTGCGAGTTTATAGTCCAATTCTGAGGAGAAAAAAAAAGAATTGCAAGTTTATATATCACAATTCAGACTTAAATCACAATTGTGAGTTTATATCACACAATTCTGAGAAAAAAAGTCAGAATTGTGAGATAAAACATCACAATTACCTTTATTATTATTTATTCTGTGGCAGAAACAAGCTTCCAAGTTCCATACTGAATCATTGACCATTAAAAAACAAAAATCAGAATTATTGTATTTAATGAGTGGTATTTTTTGAGATTCTTGAGGATAATGTCACAACCTATCCATGTAATTTGACTCCATGACCTGTAATGTCCATTACACACTTCTAAGGGCCCTCCAAAAAACTGGTCTCACAATTCTGAATCCCGAAGCACAGAGTTAGAATAGAGGATATTATGAATATCAGCTTGAAACAACAGACATCTGTGGAAAGTCCCCAACTACATTAGAACACATGTGATGTGAGTGTGCATGATCGGCATGTGTTCAACTGAGTGAGCACTAATGTGATTTGACATATGAATGTGCATTTATGTGAGGAGATCCACATGTACTGTGTGTGTGTGTGTGTGATATTAATAATAAGAGCAGCAATAATAATAAGAGGATGGGTGTGTGAGTTGGACTGGCCAAGCTCCCCTGAGCAGATGGTTTAGAGCCTGGGCAGAGAATTAAACGGTATCAGATGGCATCGGTGCCACCGTGCCAGAGGGAATACACACACACACACACAACAACAACACTCCTTCTCCACTGTTTGTGTCTCTGAATTTGTCAACTCCGATTTTATAAGTGTTTACAAATGACTTTCATTTCAATCTGCCCCAGAAAGCAGAGGAGCTCAGCGATTCTCCAACAGTCTCAGATGAGTCCAAGCAGGACAGCGGTTCTGATCAGTCGGCTGACGACAGCAGGGGCCCAACAGACGACTCGGACTCCGGCAGCGCGGAGGAGGACACGGGCGTTTACAGATCACACACGAGCAACAGCGAGACAACAGTAGCAGACAGACTGAGAGAGATTCGGCTGCACAGAGCAATGAAAGAGCAGCTGTCAATCAGCGGCCAGACACGCCCACTGGACACACCCACACCAGACAAAGGTAAGAGTCCCAATTACTGCGACAATCAACCACAAAAACACCGTAGGACAAGCCAAACTGAAAGCACAGCACAACATTATTAACGTTTATCTGCGTCTAATATAATAACAATCACAACGGATGGATAGGTTAGGGTTTTGTTTTCCGATACCCAGGAGGTCAAACTAAACTTATTTGAGTTATTTTATTATCTAGGCTTACTTATTTTGTATAAAGATTGTAACTTTTCGTTTCCATGCGGTTTGTGGCCAATATTTGACATGTCTAAATACATTTTGAAACCCTAATTTATGCAATTTTTCAACTTTCTATAAACATTGAATAAACAGCATTTATAAAATGTAAATATACAATATTTTGAAATTAATAACACACACACACACACACACACACACATATATATATGCTTCAGTGATTTTTTTTCTTTCTTTTTTTGAAAGAAAATAATACTATTATTTTCCAAGGATGTGTTAAATTGATATAATAAATAAACCCTATTTATTTTTAACCTTTTATTTATCAATGAATCCTAAAAAAAAATATCACAGGTTCCAAAAAAAATATTTCCAACATTGATAATAACTGAGCATCAAATTTGCTAATTATAATGCTTTTTTAGGATCATATCACAGAAGACTGGAGTGATGATGCTGAAAATTCAGATTTATATCACACATATAAATTCTATTTTAAAGTATAGTAAAATAGAAAACCATTATTTTAAATTTTAATAATATTTCAAAATATTACTGTTTTTTTTTATGTATTTTAATTAAATACATGCAGCCTTGATGGGCAAAAGTGGCTTCTTTCAAAAACAATAAAAAGGAAAGTTTCCAAACTTAAACTATAAACATTTTACAAATGTTTTAAATATATCAGATAATGAACAGATAACCTGTGAATTAACGATCTACATTTATGTGTGGTTTATGGACATTTTAGATTTTAAAAGGGACTTTCATGTTGTTATCGATGTAAACGAACAAATAGCGCCATCTAGTGGACTTCTAGTATCATTAGCACAACCAACAGCGAGCCTCTAAGCCAAAGCCTGCGTGCGCCACCTGCAGGACACACCAGTCACTGCAACACTTTCCTTTGTTTACCAGCTGCGGCTAATTTTCAAAAACAGGCAACTTTGCGCTGGTGTTTGCGTATTAAAATGCTACTTTGTTTACAGACCAACACAAAAACTACAACCAAACTTCTTCAGAAACAGAAAACAAACACGAGTTTAAAGGATTCCAACATATTAACGTACCTGACTTTCGGCTTAGGAGGTCAGGTGTTGGTCAGGTGTTGTAGGTGTCGTCACCCTAAATAAAATTGCACTTACATGGTGATATGTTGTTGTTGTTGTTGTTTTTTTGGTAGGTTTTTTTGTTTAAGTGGACACATATTATGAGACATTGAGTGTGGGTTTGGGTTTGGGTGTGTGTGTGACTCAGTCTGTGCGTGTGCGCTGGAGCGGGAATTTGCGCTTATCCTACGTTTCCATGGCGACAGCAAACGCAGTCAGGGGGTCACGGCTGCAGGGAACGGTCAGAGAAACATCAACAGGAACCACGGCTCAGTTCAGGAGAGGGAAAGAAAGAGAGAGACGTGACAAAACTAGACTGCTCAAATTATAATCACCACAGCTGTCTAGAACCACTACCAGACCAGGGCCGTTGGTGAGAACGATCTAGTTTTTGCACGTAGTACCGCTTGCGTCACGATCTCGACGTCATATATTTTTCCAAGTGCCCGAAAGTCATTAATTTAAAGGGATATTTCACCCAAAAATGAAAATTCTGTAATTACTCATCCTCATGTCCTCCCAAAGATGAATTTGTTAATCTTCAATATCTTTTTTGATGAAATCAGAGATTTCTATCCCTCCATTGACAGCTACGCAACAACCACTTTGACGCTTCAAAAAAAGTTAAGAGATTGTAAAACGAAACCATATTGAGAGCTTTATTCAAAACTTTCTGAGGAGACTCGATCGCTTAATATGATGAAAAGATTTAATTTAAATCTTAAAGGAACACTCCGACTTTTTGGGACTTTAGCCTATTCACCTTACCCCCCAGAGTTAGATAAGTCCATACATACCTTTTTCATCTCCGTGCGTGCTATAAGTCTGTTTGACGCACCCACCGCTAGTGATGTTACGTATGACACTGAAGCTTCGATGCGCGTATCACATATGCGACACAATTTCTAGTGAAGCCCCGTATCGTGGTGTGTATTGGTTTTCCCAGAGTCACGTGATCGATGACAAACGAAGCCTCACTTTCTGTCCGATCACGTGCGAGTTTCGCTTTGGGTGTCAGAAGGCTCGAACTTTAACGAGTCAATGTTGCCTCAGTCTGGTTGATGGGTGTTTGAGGAGAGTGCCGTACTTTGAAAGTTAATAAATATAATTCATTAAATAACCAACATTTATTTTTCACTACTTAAGTCTTCTTTTTTGTTTTGTCTTTTTGTTTTTGTAAAATCTTTGCACTTAAGCTTATATCTTTGCACTTAAGCTTATATTATATACACTTTAATGGGAAAATGAATTTATCAAATGAACAAATCAAACACAAACATGTAAGGTTTTTATTTGTAGACATAACATTGAAACTCTGTAGTGTGTTGTGGTTGCTTCATCTGCCAGAGCTTCTGGCTGCTTTATTTTAAATAAGCACCAGATGGCGCTGTTCTCGACACTCTCGAAGCTTTGAATCTTTTCCCGGAACAGTCAGGGGAAAGCCTCATTGCTTCATGAAGCTTCATTTCCCCATCCCTACCCACCGCTAGCCTAGCTTAGCACAAAGACTGGATGTGAATGGTTGCAGCTTTCATACTAATCCAAATGAGTGACAAAATAACGCAAACGTTTTCCTATTTACATGTTGTGGTTTGTATAGTCACAGAGTGTGCAAATATCAAGGCCATATGAGACACAGACATCTTTTGACCGTATAAATACTATATTTTCTGAAGGGGAAGCACTGCTACTTGGGCAGAGTGATAACAATCACCTGAGACGCACCGTGACGAGGAGCAGAGAGTTCGCTTCGCTCAGCGTTGGAATAAAGAGTCAGCAATTACTAACGTTAGATAGAAAAGCATAGTTTATCATGGGTGTTTGCTTTATTGTATGAGCTGTGACAATAAACAGGGGAGACCAGGTAATACAGTACCATGTTTCATTGATTTCCAACCAAAAACGCACCCAGATTTATAAATATCACATGAATAAATAATTATTATTACAGGAATCAATATATTTTAAATGCAATTTATTAGCTGAACCAAATGTATTCAACAGTAGCCTATATATACAGTATTGCATTACTATAGGATAGAATAAGGGGTAAGTAATAGCACAAATTGTTTTTGCACAATGAACTCACAGCCTATCGTACCCTTTTGCACGCTCAAGTTTGTTATTTCCATGGTTATTTCAAATTTAGGCTACTAGGCGCGCCGCGCGCAGGGTGCAAGTTCAACGCGGTGAACGCGTTAGTTTTTTTTTCCCAAGCGCGTCCGCACCGCATCAAGATAAAAACATATTCATACCCTAATCATATAATAGTGTCACTACCCAGATAGCAAATTGGCCTTGGGCCGGATCTGGCTTAATTTCGGCTGAGATTTTGGCCCACATACCGCATGGAATTACGGGCCAAGGTTGGCCCAAGTGCTGTTTGCCGTAAGTCAACCAGATCAAAGCCGTGAGCAAACCAAAACTCGCCCAGAGCTTTGCAGTGTACCCAGATATTACCCAGAACTGGGCCAAAACAACGCCGTACTCCCCATATGTCAGCCAGACAAAAGCCAAACTGCCACCACCTTTAGGCCAGAACTCAGCCACATCTTATCCAGAAGCTGCAGAAAACAGCCATAACTGGGCCAATATTATACCAGAGTCCCCAAAACTGAACCAGAAATTATTCCTGTGTAAAACAAGGTATAATAAAAAAAATGACACTACAGAAATGCAAAGAACAATATTTTATTGAGAAGGGAAGAAAATCTCAACCAGATAAAAGGATAAACAACAAAATACAAGCCAATACTAGAGTAAGACAAAACAAAATATAACTATAATTCACATTACAAGAATAATAAAAAGACAGCAATAAATTAAAATGTTACAAAAATGTGTATGTGGCATTCTTAAATAATGAGATACAAAAATTAACAAAAATATGTTGGCCGAGAGATCTCAAAGTCCTGCAACAGAAGAAAACATGCAAACAAGAAAAACATCAGCAAGTCAAGACATCAGTTTCACAACACACATGCTGCAAATACAATGCAAACAATAAATAATAATAAAAATAAAACAATGAACACCATTGTCGAGTAGATATTTGTTGGTCGGACATTTGGAGAGCATTTATGTATTTGGTTGTGTTTAGCACATGTGATAAAGATGTTCTTATTTACAGGGTTTTTTTTCTGTTTGCATCAATTTTCTTCTGTTGCAGAATGTTGAGACCTCTCAGCCACCGTACTAAAAAGCAACAGAAACCAAGCAATACATTAAATTCATACAAACAGTAAAGCAAAAGTGTAAATGTGTCATGCATGCCACACCACCACTGCTATGACATGCTATAGTATCCTTACACTAACAGTGAATATATGATGAAAAATACTAAATGAAATCTTACATCTTATTAAAAATACTAAATGAAATCTTACATCTTATTAAAAATACTAAATGAAATCTTACATCTTATTAATCGGTCATCACTTGAGAGGCTTTTTCTCTGTGGTCTGGGTGTTTCATGATGCCATGGTGACTGTATTGCCTGTCTGTGAGACTGTAAAGTTAAATCCTGTTGCCTGCGATGTTCTGTGAGGTCTTGTGAACTTCTCTACTTGCCATGGCTGCAGTAGCCTCCTCATCGGGGTCATTTTCATCCATTAGTCGCCTGTTTCATCTTTAGGAAAGGTACATTTTTTTAATGATTACTAAATTTGATTAAGAAAGTGTGGTATGGTCATGTAAAGACTATTCAGTGACAAATTCCCTTTTTGCAATTCAAAAAGAAATGTGCATTATAATGTGTTAAACTGCACAAATATATAAGGACCTGTAAGAAAGGTCTATGTTAATGAATTAACGTTAAAAAATAATCAATCTTACTTCATTTTCCGTTTTGGTGGCCTCAGAAAGATCAGCTGTTGTTCAGCAAGAAGCAGCTTCCGATGTTCTTCACTATAATGTTAATTTTCAATGAAAAACAGAATTCAAACATCAATTCTATTTCCTCTCCAACATAAAAACAAATAAAATCCAACCACACAAACCCCCCAAAAATCGTATCTAGTAATGCGCTATAGATTAAAATCCACGTGTTAAGATAGTGAAAAACTATAAACTTACCTTGATCATGTATTAAAACTTCAAAAGATAAAACAAACACAGCGTGATTGTCGAAGTTAGAACAACTAACTTAGTTATTTGAATTTCACCGCGACTGCGTTGAGTTGCTGAATAGCTGCTACGCAACTTCCGGATCCTCTGGTAGGCGGGATGGTGTCACTGGGTGCATTCTGGGAAAAGTAGTCTTTTTGCAAAGCGGATTTAACACTGTACATGTAAATCAACTACAATTTCCATGATGCATTGCAAACCAGATTGTATCAGCAGCCACAGACGTCGCATCGACTGCCGCGTGGTTTGCTCACACTGCTCCAAAAACACGCAAGTTTCCCGGAGATTTTTAAAAACAGAACCACGTTTTATTTAACCGATTTCAATGGTTTACGTGGAGAACATAAATGTTTCTTCTCCAAATACGTACAATAGGCTATGTATAGGCTATTTTATGGAGATTATATTTTTTTTTTATTGAGGAATTGTGAAAACTCAAAGCATGGGTGGTTTTTGCTTCAAAAAATCATAGTTTAACCATGGGTTTTGTAGTACATCTGTAGGCTACCTAATAAATTCCCCAAAAAGTGAATTTGTGTGTGTGTGTGTGTGTGTGTGTGTGTGTGTGTGTGTGTGTGTGTGTGTGTGTGTGTGTGTGTGTGTGTGTGTGTGTGCATATTGATTACCATTTGGATAACCATTCAATCTTTTGTCTATGCTGCAGACTGAACCATTTGTCTTCAGTCATTTTGCAAACATCTTTTTTTTCCATTCTGCAATCTGCACATTATCACCTCCTTAACCCCCCCCCCCATTAAAATAATCTTGCCAATAGAATAATCAAGGCTTCTTTCCTTAAAACCTGCCTGTGTAAAAGAGAACTATTTGCATACATATCTATATGTATTTTTAACTAGGTCTATAACAAACTTATTTCATTTTATTATTTTTAACAAAATTAACCCTATTTATGAGGTTGCATTATAATTATGTCTAAAATATGAACCAATTTAACACCACATCTTACACGGCTATTTTACAGTACAGCACTTTCATGAGGTCTGTTATTTGCTCAGCAAACCAAAACCCAACCAGATCTCAGCCAAAAATTTCCTTATTCTGGCAGACCGAACTCAAGCCAAAGCTTAGCCAAACAGATACAATTTGATTTGTTTCTTTTGGTTAGCCAGACTCCAGCCAGAGCTTAGCCTAGTACTGTTTGACACAAGAGTGTGAAAAAAACAGTGCCAGAATTAAGCCAGAAGTGCCGAATATAAGCCAGACTCGGCCCAGACTTTGTTGCTATCTGGGTAACGTTACATTAGATCTGGCTAAAGGCACTGTTACAGTAGGTCATCTAAAAACATAACGGAACACTTACCTCAGCCGCAGGCGATCCACTTGTCCTGTCTGTGCTATCGATGGGATGGCCGTATCCTTCAGCACATTATGGTCCGTGTGGCAAATTCCATTTTTTCAAAATAGTCGTCCTCATTGAAATGTACCGAGCAAACATAATGTCCCTTGATAATCTTAGGTGTGTTTGGATCAATATCCAGAGTAAGTAAGTTAGCCATTTCTTCATCCAGTCAGCGTTTTTAGTTGGAATTCTGTGAAACATGGTATTACCTCCCCTGTTTACAGTCGCAGCTATTTACAATAGAGCGAAAACCCACGACTCTAAACTACGCTTTTACTATTTATAAATTGCTGACTCTATGGGCTATATGCACGCATAAGTTCCGCATTTGACGTAAGGATGCTCGTCCATTTCCGGTTGTGTAGATTAAAGCGGAGGAAAACCGGAGAAAACGGGATTATGGCAGAGTCTTCAATATTTGCTGTCCTCCCGTCTTTGAAACGAAATGTACATACGTTTAGATGTAATTTTATATATAGTTATGTTTATATAATATAATTTTAAAAAGAAGCATAAACACAACGAGGGGTGTCTGTTTTATCTGTTTTTGTGACTAACGTTTCATTAGTATAACCATGGAGTATAAAATTCAATATAAATTCTCGGTATTGCATTGGACTCTATGATCGGCGGAAGTTATCGAGCATCCTTAATCCTTCACCGGAAATAACGCCGTGCATAGAGCCCATTACCCAAACACCGAGCGAACTCTCCGCTCCTCACCACGGCGTGTCTCCGGTGATGCGGTTATTACGCCGTCAAAGTAGCAGTGCTTCGCCTTCAGAGAATAGTTCCCAGGTTTTATACGGTTAAAAGATGTCTGTGTCTCATTTGACTTTGTTATTTGTACATTATGTGACTATACAAATCACAACATGTAAATAGGAAAACGTTTGCGTTATTTTGTCACTCATTTGGATCAGTATGAAAGCTGCAACCAGTCACATCGAGTCTTTGTGCTAAGCTAGGCTAGCGGTGGGTGCGTCAAACAGACTTATAGCACGCACGGAGATGAAAAAGGTATGTATGGACTTATCTAACTCTGGGGGGTAAGGTGAATAGGCTAAAGTCCCAAAAAGTCGGAGTGTTCCTTTAAAGATCCACCAGCCGGAATTGAAGCTTCGCTTGGGAGTCGCCATTGTAGCAGACTATCACCTGCTGTTAGCATTCCATTGACTCCCATTCATTTTGGTGTCACTTTGACAGCGAATAACTTTACATCTGAGGCGTCCAAAGACTCCATTTGTCCATTATTTATTTCTAAAGAAACAGGAATGGATAAAAGGCTCCATTACTTTTTGTATCTTACGTTATGGTCCAGTAGAAGCCGTTTTTGTAAAAAGAGGCTAACGATAACACGCTAACTCTCTGTCGCACAGTAGATAAACTACCGTAGAAACAGGAAGAGAAGCTCGTAGGCTTTTACTGTCTATGAGGCAATCGGGTAGACATGGAGGCATAATAGAGAGTTCATAAAATCAACGGGACAAAATATTTCATCAACAGATTTGTTTCAGATCTCAGTTCAGATTTGTCTCAGCACAGCTACTAGAAGGTCAGAACGGTTGCTCACGTCTCATCTCAGTTTGAGCCTGCGCAGTAAGCTTGGCTATCAGGAAGTGAGCGCTTCTAATGGGCTTCAACTTTCTCCATTGAAATCTATGAGGTCACTGTGTCCATTTCTTTTACTGTCAATGATTTCTAAGATTTAGGTTTACAGCAAGCATATACAGCGACCTGAAGTTGTTTATTTTCAACATGTGACAGCTTTTGCCAATGCGGTGTGAAACGTGAAAATGTAGCTTGAAGCGATTAAATAAAGCATCAAATACCAGAACATATTCAAATATGCGTTTTTATATTAAATATTTAAATATGTCAATAGTATAAATACTATATACATAGCCTCTATGTATAAATGGGTCAATGGCATGACGTGCATATTTTGTCATTTCCTTTTAAAATAATTTGATAAATACATGACATATATCCCATTATTCTATAAAACGTATTGAGTTTGAATTAATTTTTAGTACATTCAAATTGGTTTTCTTATCTTAAACCCCAAAATGTCAGGTGGTACAACTGTCCGAACAAATGAACAGACTGAAAACTATTTAAAATGGTGTCTTAATTTAAAAATAATTTTAGGTTTGAAACTTTTCTTATACATTCATTTTATAAATATCAATAGTTTTAAAGCGGTTGAGATAACTTTTGTCCAGCAATTTCTATATTCTCAAATGTTAGGGTGGCAAATGCAAACATTTCACTTGACTGACATTTTAAAGACAAATTACTTTTTTATTCAAACTTTTAAAGGGATACTCCACTTTTTTTGGAAATAGGCTAATTTTACCACTCCCCCAGAGTTAAACATTTGGGTTTTACCGTTTTCAAATCCATTCAGCCGATTTTCTGATATTTAGAAGAATATCAGTAACCAGACAGTTTCTGGTCGGGTCAGAAAATCGGCTGAAAGCATTTGAAAACGGTAAAACCCAACTGTTTAAGTCTGGGGGAGTGGTAAAATTAGCCTATTTCCCCAAAAAGTGGAGTATCCCTTTAACCTTTAGTGTGAACGTCTCTAAAATGTCTTATGCTTTGTGTTCTCAGATTGGAATAGGTTATTTGGATTTATTTTCAATTATCTGGAACAGTGTATTTATTGCTGATGATGACTTTGCCACATTGCACCTGGTTAGATGTTTTCACTCATTATGTGTTGCCGCATCGTTGCTTGCAACTTATAAATAAAGGTTGCGTCACGTGAACACCAGGAAAAAAAACTGCATGTAGAGGGCATAGTAAAGACCCCCAAGTCAGTGCAGAAAAAGAAAAAAAGTTCTGGCCGAGAGTTGGTCTCACAGGAAAAGCGTGAAGGGGGTGGAACTCCAGGCTTAGACCCCTCAGGGAAAGTCTAAAAATACAGCTCTCCCCTGGCCTCTCCTGAGTCTCGCTCTCCCCAGCATCTGTCTCTGAAGTCAACCACGGTCCCCACGAGTGTCCTCCTCCATCTCTCTGTCTCTACCTCCTTCTACCTCAATCACCCCTTCACCTATTCCCTGACCACCTGTCTCACCCCGTTTAACACATTCAAATTGTGTCATCAGTCCCGTAGCCTTTACCCTCGACCTCACGCTCATGTTATTTGTACTCTCTTCGTCCTTTACTTTCTTCCTCACTTTTTTCTCTTTTGCCTGCTGTCGCTCTCCTTGCTTCTCCCTCCTGTGACCTCTAGACCTGCCTTGAGTGGGTGGAAAGGAGGATAGAGAGAGAGACAGCTGTGGATGTATTATAATCCCCGGCGGGCTTGTGTCAGGGGTCTAACAGCTTTTTAAAGTCAGCAGTGATTTACAGACAGTCAAAGTCTCGTAATCATGAATTTCTGCTTGATTATTTCCTTAGTCTTGACCTCTCGCGAGGTCCTTGTGGCTCTGAACCAGATCATAGCCGAGTAATTAATCACATCTAACATATTAGTTTGTTTATATAATATATGTGTGCGTGTATGTGTGTGTTTATATATTTACAAAAATAAAATTATCTTTAACAATCTTAATTACATTAGTTTAGGGTCCAACTCTCATTAACTACGACTTTTGCCTCAATAAACTGTTAATTACTGCTTATTAATAGTTAGGCAGTTGTTAAGTTTAGGTATTGGGTAGTATAAGAGATGTAGAATATGGTCATGCAGAATAAGGTTTTAATATGTGCTTTACAGGTACTAATAAACAGCTAATATCCTAGTAATAGGCTATGCATGCTAATAAGCAGCTAGTTAACAGTGATAATTAACTGACATGTATACTATTCATAAAAAATAAAGTTGAATATCTATATACATGTGTGTGTTTGTGTGTTAAATAACTGCTCAATAGAAGCAATCTTATTCTACCAATATTAAATCTAACCTGCTTTGTATTTTTTCACACTCAGTAATGTATCATGTTGTTAGCTTAGCAACATGCTAACATTGTGCATTTTACCCATGTAGACAGTAAGGCAGCTCACTGGGTTTGAGCTAAGTTGTCAACAAAGTTATGTTTCCAAGTTTTATAATACAATCTTTCTTCTCTTTCTGTCTCTGTAAAGGAGTGGTGAAAGTAAATGATAGCCTGACGAATGGCAGTCGTGTGGCTCAGCTCAGGAAGACCTTCAACACCACAAGTGCCCCATGTGTCAAACCACCGATCCCCTGCAAGCCAGCTCACCTACTGACCTCCCCCTCTGTCAGATAAACACAACACTGCCACTCTGCACACCTGAAAACATTCTTGTGTATTTAAAACCCTGCAAAATGGACTAAAAAACTAGAATAACTTGGACATACCTGCACATATGAGCAGATCCAGGTGTGGATGCAGCTGGAGACAGACGCTGGACAGAAATCAAACGCTCTTTATGACCCAGCTCGCACCAGTACTCTTCAGTTTTCACATTGTTTACAGGGGAACATATGTTCTACTGCCTTTATGTGATATTGTTTATTTCATGTTTTTATATAAACTTTTTTTCCTTAAGTGGAGAAAAACCAAAGTTAATGTTTTTTTGTTTGTTTGTTTTTTTAGAAAATGGCTCATCTTTTTTCTGGCTGTAAATAATGGTGTTATATTGTATAAAATAAAATGGTTTTAACTGGTGTAGAGAACTGAATGCTAATTTAAACAGGAATGCTGTTCCAGGCCCTCTAATGTCCTCCACAGACAGACAGACAGACACAGACAGACACAGACAGACAGACAGACAGACAGACAGACGGACGGATAGATCGATAGATAGACAGATAGATAGAGACATAGATAGACAGACAGATAGATAGATAAACAGACAGATATACAGTTAGACAGACAGACAGATAGATATACAGACAGACGGATAGACAGACAGACAGACAGACAGACAGACAGATAGATAGATAGATAGATAGATAGATAGATAGATAGATAGACAGATATGTAGAGACATAGATAAACAGACAGATAGATAGATAAACAGACAGATATACAGTTAGACAGACAGACAAGACAGACAGATAGATATACAGACAGACGGATAGACAGACAGATAGATAGATAGATAGATATACAGATAGATAGAGACAGATAAACAGACAGATAGATAGATAAACAGACAGACAGATGGATAGATAGATAGATAGATAGATAGATAGATAGATAGATAGATAGATAGATATATAGATAGACAGACAGATATGTAGAGACATAGATAAACAGACAGATAGATAGATAAACAGACAGATATACAGTTAGACAGACAGACAAGACAGACAGATAGATATACAGACAGACGGATAGACAGACAGATAGATAGATAGATAGATATACAGATAGATAGAGACAGATAAACAGACAGATAGATAGATAAACAGACAGACAGATGGATAGATAGATAGATAGATAGATAGATAGATAGATAGATAGATAGATAGATAGATAGATAGATAGATAGATAGATAGACAGACAGACAGATATGTAGAGACATAGATAAACAGACAGATAGATAAACAGACAGACAGACAGACAGATAGATAAACAGACAGATATACAGTTAGACAGACAGACAAGACAGACAGACAGATAGATAGATAGACAGACAGATATGTAGAGACATAGATAAACAGACAGATAGATAGATAAACAGACAGACAGACAGATAGATAGATAGATAAACAGACAGACAGACAGATAGATAGATAGATAGATAGATAGATAGACAGATATACAGTTAGACAGACAGACAGACAAGACAGACAGATAGATAGACAGACAGATAGATATTTTTATATTTAACACATTGTATACAACATCAGTTTAAAGCAATAAACAGATAATCGACAATCAATCAACCTTCAGAATGTATTTCCATATTATCACCACATGTTTGGTGTGGCATCTGGTTCATGATGGAGCCAGTCAATCATTCCAGACTGTGAAACAGCAGCTGGGATAGTTTGAGCGGTCGAGACAGCCGGCAGCGCGGGGTCGTCATGCTGACCCTCGTCTCAAATGAGCTCATGCAGCAGAGTTACTGACCTCTCCCTTATCTCCGTCCATTCCTCGCTGGATCCTCCTCGGAAGGATCAGGGCTGGAGAAAGAGAGACATGGAGGTGCATGGAAATAGAGGAAGGGAGATGGAGTAAAGATGATGTAGAGATGTGTCACTCAATCTTATAATTTAACTGGTTTACACAGGTGATTCTTCTTCTGGAGGACTTTAAAGGAACACCAGTACTGAGTGAATCCTTCTGTTGGAGCTCTAGTCTCATGATTTAGCAGTGTTCCCCATGCAATGTGAGTTTGACGCTGGCTAACATCAAATAAAAGTGAAAAAAAAAATATATATATATATATATATATACAGTATATATATATATATATATATATATAATATTATATATAATATTATTAAAAATATATACGTTCTAATCTTTCAATATAGCACAATTCGCATAGGCTACATATAGCCTATATAAAATAAAAATGTATATACAATAAAAAAAGACTAAATCAATAAAATCATATTTATAACTATACACATAGAAATTGTACGTTTTTATATAGTATATAATATAATACATTTTTTACACTTGTTTTCCAATTTAACAAAATTCTCATTACATTCACATAAGCCAATTTAAAAATACAATAAAAATATGAAGTGAAAAAAGGCCAAATAATTTTTTTTAAAAATGCATGTCTACAATGCAATATCATATTATGTTCTGAGTTCTGAGGGGAGAAAAGTTCAGTAAGATGCTTTTTCGAAGAAATAAAAATAATTATATTAAGCAACAAGGCTGTAAATTGATCAAAAGTGAAAGTAAAAAGAAATATTTTGTGACATACAGTATATAGCCTATTTCAAATAAATGCTATCCTTTTTGTCCTATTTTCATCAAACAATCTTATATTTTATCACAGTTTACAGTTTTGTTCCATAGGTCTACATATTCTGAAAAGTCTTAGCTTTCTGGTTGACGTCACCTCCGCCTGACCGAGGGGAGTTTAGTCATACACACATCGACTGCAAACACGCATTCAGGTATGAAACACCCACTTTTCCTGATTCAATCAATTCCCAGTGGGCACTTTTGATTTGAATATTCTGCTTAAAGTGAAGTAAAACGGGTTGTGGATGTAATTTAGTGGGTTGCGTGTGTAATTATCCTGAACAAACATCACACACACAAAAAATGGACAGGTAAAAGGCCCATCATCGAATGATATTGCATTTAGTGCTGATGCAATGATGATAAACCATCAGATTTTTCCCCCGTCTGAGCTAAATGTGTGTTTTCAAAACTCAACTAATGAGGGCTACCTACCGTAGAAATACCTCTGATGTGCGAATGGCGAGAGAACAGATTAATATTTCATAAACAGCATCACTGCTGTACGCGAGGCGCTGCAGAGTTTTGTGAAGCTGCTCTGTAACTCCAGTCGATACTTTATGTCTGTCGTCTCTGTAGTGACCAAACCGGTCTAGAATTTTTTTACATGAGAACAGAATTGATATTCCTCTCTCTCTCTCTCTGCTTTCCTCTATCTCGCTCTCTCTTCTGCTTCTACAAAGACCACGACTGTTTTGCCGTTACACTCAGATGCTCTGAAGAAGCTTCCTGGAGGAAGAGGAAGGTGGGGGGTTTCTCTGAGCGCGAGGAGGACAGGGGTACTCAGGCATCGTAAACCTTTTAAACACACATGCGCGCACACACACACACAATTCCCTGCTGCAGTGGGATTCTCTGAAGGGAGATAAAAAAGACTCTGTTGTGTGCGGGAAGAGAGAAGCCCATCACCACCTCCACCACTGTCACCCTGGGAGAAGAGAGAGAGAGAGAGAGAGAGAGAGAGAGAGAGAGAGAGAGAGAGAGAGAGAGAGAGAGAGAGAGAGAGAGAGAGAGAGAGAGAGAGAGAGAGAGAGAGAGAGTTGTAGCGGTCTAGCGGTGTAGGCTGAACCTCGGCTCCAGTGACCCCTGGCGAGAGAGAGCATTGTGTGTGTGTGTGTGTGTCGCTGCAACATGTGACAGGGCTACACACACACAGGCTCACCCCCTCAGGCAAGAGCGAAACGGTCTGCAGCGAAAGCGCCTGTGTGTGTGTGTGTGTGTGTGACCGAATCCGTTTGGCGAAAACAATCCCTTCTGTGTGTGTGCGTGTCTCTATACGTGGAGCTGCGTGTGCGTGTCCGTGCGTGCGTGTCTTGCAGTGAACGGTCTACTGCGTTTTTCCCTCCATGATTAATCAGAGCGAGGGCAGGAGGCCGAGGGCCGAAGGGACTGCGACAGCTCCAACGCTCTTAACCCGTTACTGCCCACACACACACGTACTGGAGATCCACACTAAACACAATCTGTAAATCGACAACACTGAAACCATTGCAAATTAATTAGCCATAGCACAAACACCATTAGAGAGTAGGCTAATAGTGAGCGTTATAGCATTAGGGATTTTAACAATTCTTTAATAATTCACCAGCTAACAGGGAACATTCTCAGAACTTTGGCTAATGAACAAAAGTTATTCCAGTAACATTAATAGATTGTTCGTTCAAAGTTATCTGGTTTTATTGTTCTTAAAACGTTATCAATTTTTTATGTAGGCTTTAGTCTATACTACATCATTCATGGAACTTTAAAAAAAAATAAACGTTTTGGTTAGACGTTTTTCTAACATTTATGTTCAGAGAACATTCAAAAGGAACGTTCCCATAATGTCTTGATAACATGAAATGTTTCCTTAATGTTCGCATAACTATGTTTTTTTTTTTTTAAATTTCTTTAAACTTTTCTTGATTTAATGCAAATGTTAGCAAGCAAAACGTTCTCACACTGAAAAAATAATATGCTTTATCTAATCAATAAAATTGTGGCAACATATTACAAGCAATAATATTAATTAAATTCTACAAATTAGAATTAATTAGAATATTAATTTGATTAACTATTACTCAATTCTAATTTGTTCAATTTAATAAATAATATTGCTTGTAATCTGTTGCCACAATTTTATTGATTAGATAAATGATTCATTTTTACAGTGCAGAACATGTTTTAGTCTAAACCAATCAGCTTTAAGTAGAATCAAAACATTACAAACTTTAATTTGAAGCAAACTGTAATATAAAAACTGCTTGTCATACTAATAAGACACTAAATTATATAGACCTATTTAAAGGGATAGTCCACCCTACAATGAAAAATCTGTCATTATTTACTCACCCTCAAGTCCAAACCTGTGTGAATTTCTTTCTTCTGCTGAACACAAAAGCATATATTTGGAAGAATATGGGTAACCGAACAGTTGATCG
Organism: Pimephales promelas; assembly: GCF_016745375.1. The sequence goes on along the minus strand of NW_024121543.1, from coordinate 2,687,988 downwards.
ACCTGACTGACTTGATTTTTTTATACTATGTCAATGGGGTCCAACTTTTTGATTACCCAAATTCTTCGAAATATCTTCTTTTGTGTGGACATTTTTTGCAACTTTAGATATCTTTGCTGAATAGAAGTGTTAATTTCTTTAGAAAAAAATGAAAACCTTTGACCTTAAACATTTGAACGCTAGTGTGGATCTTGAGTCTCTGAGTGAAAAACTGCACCTGACAACACCATCAGCATAGCACAAACCCAGAATCCCCTGCAGACATGTGAAAGACTATTTCAAACACATACATCACGTCTGACACGTTGAAAAACAATCACAAGACCACAAAGGCACGTGATGAAATTTACAGGGCTGTCAATCAGACATAATCCCGCCCCTTTGATTTGACTACAAACAAAGAGTTTGTAGTCAAATCAATGGAGTTTTGTAGCGTTTAGTCTATATAATAGAGCTTTTCATGTCATATTCTAGTATACTTACCAGAATTATGCTTTAGCAGATATAAAATATAAAGATTTGATTTAAAATTCAAAAGTTTTTAGAAGTAGGTTTATTACTTTTATTCAGCAAGGATACATTATGAATTAAATTTCCAAAAAAAACATTAAGACGCACAACTTTCAGCTGCATTTTTGTGTTTTAAAGCATTTTTCAGCATTTTAAATAAATGATTCTGGTACAGCTCTCTTCATGCAGCACATATCAAGTGAATTTCACTCTCAATAAATGACATAATAAACGGAATATCAGTTTTTAAAATTGTTTGCTCTGTTTGATTTGACAAGGTAATACTGAAGACATGCGTCCTGTAATAAAATATATTTTATTATAAATCATCAAAAATATAAAAGTATATGTATGTGCATGTGCGAAATATTGACAAATCAACCTAGAGACAAATGTACCTCCATCACTAATAAAATGGGAAAATGAAATGCAGATATATTGGAACAGGAAGATCATTCTTTCTTCTTCTTTTGTTATTAATGCTCATTTTTATATCTTTTTATTACATTTTTATTTATGGCAATATAAATACAATTATGACAATTCTGTCACTTCGGTTATATAAAGCGATTGTAGCTCTTTTACTGTCACTGTCTAGTGTATTTCTCTCTTTAACAGAACTAAACCGCTGTGTGAATGCATTCACTCTTCAAAAGCTTCTCCATAGGCTTCAATTCTACTATTTAAACTCGTCATCAGAACGAAAAGAAACATTTTCACCTCATACGCTCAATATATACCTAAATGGGTCTGAGGTCCAATTACGATGTCATACACAAAATAATGTGTAATTCTTTAAGAGTTAATCATATGACCGGAGACTAGGACTTCGAAGGTCGCGAAGGTCGGACTGAATGTTGTTAAATAGACGAGGACTGTTCTTGTCATCACCCTACTGACACACACATAGGCCTACACATGTACCAGAAATGTGTAGTTATATAATGGTGGTCAGAATGAATGGCACTTCTGCTAAATATGATCAAAAATGGCTGTAAAAAATAAATCTGCTCCCTGTTATTAAATACTTTTTGCAACCTCCTTTTGCCAAGATACCAGCTCTGAGTCTTCTCCTATAATACCGGATGAGTTTGGAGATCAGAGACCACTCCTCCATACAGAACATCTCCAGATCCTTCAGATTTACAAGTTCATGTTGGCGTTTCTTCTCTTCAGTTCAGCCCACTCATTTTCAGTTTAGGGGACTGGGACGATCGAGCCCGTTCTCATCCTTTGGCGTCATATAGGTGACGCCATATGACATTTCGTCGAAATCAGTTGTGGGCAGTATCAGCCGTTAGAGTGTGCATCGATCTACACTTCGGATTCTGACCGGAAAAAGTAGACCATCCGGGTATCTTTGAAACACTCATTTCAACATACTACGGTTTGGGACGCACTAATTCTATTTTCAAATACTATTTAGGACGGATAGTATGCGAATTGGGATGTGTATGTCTATCCTAATGAGCTGAGGTGTGTTAAATAAGGGAGACATACACAATATGCAGAGCAGTGGGTTGCGAAGACTGGAGTTGAGAACTCCTGCTTTAGCGTCAATATGAGACGCAGACCCTACCCCAGACCCAGACCTAAACCTACCCATAATAGTGTGTGTTATATTGACGCTTTTATATATAGCTTTTCATTCTTGGGAAACTCTGATCCACTGAATAAAGAAAATACATTATAATTTATTTTAAAATAAATAATAATATTTTATGAATAAAAATAGTACTAAATATCATTTGACAATATTATTTTTTTTAAATATTAACTTTATGGATGGAAACCAAAATGTTAAATTATTCATCAAGTTATTTTTTATTTCAATTTATATTTTAAATTTGATTCATATTTTATCTAAAATCTATATGGACAATTCTTGTTTTTTTACGAAATATGGATTATAAAGTATATAATTATTTATTTATAAATTTTTAATATATATATATATATATATATATAATTAGTGTATATATATTTATGTATTATAAATTATTTACACATTATTTATTTAATTTTTTATTCATGTGCATCATAATCTTGCAGCATCTCTTCTCTTCTCTGATGACGTGTTTACTGTCGTGAGGGCGGGGCAACCTGTCACTCACATGAGATCCACCAATAGCAAACCAGAACCATCCAATCAGTTCTCTATGGACAACATCCAGTCCCGCCCTACATTTTGTCTTGTTAGAGAATCCATTTTACTCCTTTTTACAGTAGGGAATAAAAGACTACCGCAACATTCACGCCGACTCCAAGCAAACGAACGAAGTTTAAAGGCGTTGAACTATCAAACAGCCAATAAACTTATATAAGTAAAATTTGTGACTGCACTGCACATCAGTTGGGCTCTTTATTAATATGTTTTCGCCACCTTTCGCCAGTCGAAATGTCCGCTCTTTGACAAATAATTCTGTTCACTTGTGACCTCTAAACAGAAAAATGTTGTTAAATCTACAAAAAAAAAGGCTGAGAAAGTGCCTGTTGTCAATTTTTTGCTGTTTTCCACGCATACACACACTCAAACGACGTCATCATGAGTCATTCCGTAGAGATTAGAACCTCTGTACATAAAACACAACCACTGCCTGCACACACACAATATGGCCTTGTCAATAAACAGCACTCTTTGTTTCTCATTAGTTGTTTTGATCAGAATATCCTGTCCACTTTGGAGAGAGAGAGAGAGAGAGAGAGAGAGAGGACAACGCTGGGAAGATGCTGAGGAAACGAAATAGAAGAGATACCTATGTGAACAGATAAAGAGAGAGAGGGAAGGGCAAGAGAGGAAAGGAACTGTACCACCAGCAGGCCCCTACAGATCTGCCAAACCGCTAGAAGAAAAACCCTGTTTTATTTATAGTGCGGCGTATCCATGGAAACCCGAGAGGTCACTGCAAGCTAGACCTGTATTTCACCCTTGCTCAGGGGAGTAGGATTTCACGGAGAGGCGCTTAGATGTGTGTGCGTGTGCATTTGTGTGTGTGCGTACGCGTGTGTGTTTGCGCACAACGCGGAACCGTGACTGATGGTGGTCACGCAGTCCCTAGAGCAGGCAGCCGGGCCCGGTGCATGCTGGGATGTGTGCACAGGAGGCAAGAGAAGCACAGGCAGAAATTGCGTCTTTCTCGGTGCCGTACATCAGAGCCGTTTTTTGTTCGCCCAAACACGTTTTTGCTCTGTGGGAGAGGGCTGGAGTATCAAATCTCACTGCATTAGTCAGGGTTGAGCACAAGGTTTCATGTGATACATATAAAATTTCACCACGAAACATTTAATTGCCAAGTATTTTGAACCTTAACTAATTTTCTTTTTACATAATTGTAAATTGAAATTTAGCTCTCTATTTATAACTAGTTAGGGTTAGAGATTTGAACAAATCTAAGTATTACATTGTTTGATGAATGATAAATTATATCAAATGCATTAAATCATGAGGCTTTTTGAGAAGAGGTGTGCTGTTACTTTTTAAAATGTTAAGATTTAATTTAAGCGTTTTTTTCTGCTTTGTGGATGATAAAACTGGTCAATACATTTCATAGGCTTCCATTAAAGGAGCCATATGCAGGGTCAATTTCTATAGACACACACCTTAACGTCTTGGCTACAGCAAAGCTATTGAACATTAAAGGAGTAGTTCACTTTTAAAAAACCTTTTGCTGATAATTTACTCACCCCCATGTCATCCAAGATGTCCATGTCTTTCTTTCTTCAGTCGAACAGAAATTAAGGTTTTTGATGAAATTTAAACATTCCAGGATTTTCTCCATATAATTTGTGCTTATAAAACTTAAACTTTTTTCATTTATTTATTAAATGAGCGATCGTTTCGCTAGATAAGACCCTAATTCATCGTCTGGTGTCGTTTAAAGCCATTTGAAGCTGCACTGAAACTCTCATTTGGACGTTGAACCGTTTGGACCCCATTGAAGTCCATTATATGGAGAAAATCCTGGAATGTTCTCATCAAAAACCTTAATTTCTTTTCAACTGAAGAAAGAAAAACATGGATATCTTGGATGACATGGGGGTGAGTAAATTATCAGCAAAAGTTTTTTTTTAAAGTGAACTACTCCTTTAAGCTAGGATGCTTTAAACTGATCAAAAGTCATGGTAAAGCCATTTATAATGTCAAAAAAGATTTCTATTTCAAATGAATGCTGTTCTTTTGAACTTTTTTATTCATCCAAAAATCCTTAAAGTATCATGGTTTCCACAAAATATTAAAGTAAATGAAAAATATTTCAACACTGAAAAAAGCTATTTTAAATATTAATAATATTTCACAATATAATTAGCGTTTTTTTCCCCCTGTATTTTTTGAAAACATAATAAAGTCTTTATGACCACAAACATTTGAAGTTATTGGGTTTTATGACAGGTGAATGATAAAACTACCCAGAAAACGTAAAATCTAGTATTTGTATTTAATCTCTAAAACTTTAAATTAATTCATTTAATGAGACCAATCCTACACACACAAAGAAAAACTGTTAAGGTTTTCAGTCCCTGCATTGCATCAGCTCTAAGTTAACATCGATGAAAGATGATTTCCCTAACAAGGACACAACTGCCTTCCGAATGCCGTCTACCTGAGAATCATTAAAATAACTACCACATTTTCTCCACAAAAACCCCACAGTTAAGCAATCATTATTTAGGTAGCAAATCCGAAGGCCGGATGTAAAAGCGGAAAAACTAAAAGTCTTCTGAAGACGCTGAAGTAAAACAAATGCATGAATTAGGAAAAGGCAACTCGACAATACCCAATTGTTGGATGTCCCAGTGGGTTCTGTTGTTCAATTATCAAGCACATCAAACAACCGAGTTGCCGTCTTGAAAAAAAGGACGTCCCTTTGCCAACAAGAACGACATGTGAGAGAAACCGTGGAGGAGCCAACGATCACTTTGAAGGAGTTACAGAGTTCAGCAGCTGAGAACAGACTGAAGGTGCACCAGTCAAGCATATCAAACGCTCTGACACTGGCCTGTACGGGAGGGGCACAAAAGAAGCCGTTACTCAAAGGAACCATGTGGAAGAAGCACGTTCAGAGTTTGCCAAAAAGCTTAATAGCGTCCCGCTTACTTACAGTACAATGTGGGAAACCATTTTGTGGTCAGATGAAAACGAGATATATAGCGTTTTATTGAAAATTCAAAGCAATTTATGTGGTGTAAAATAAATCTAACCTCCTCGCCACAAAAAGTGCCGTGCCTAGAGTGAAATATAGTGGGAGTTGCATCATATTGTATGGCTGTGTTTTATCAGCAGGGACTGGACATCTTGTTAAGATAGAAGGAAGGATGGATGGTGCAAAATATAGAGAGATACTGGTATGAATACAATACTACATTATATGTCACTGATTTGATAGTAAAACAGATTCTATTCATAGATTCAAATCGGAATTTGACTGAACATTCTGAAAAATAAGTGTTCCAAGTAGAACCAATGATGATACATCTAGTTCTTTAGAAAACCATCAATGTACTGATGCTTAACCCAAAAAACAGCTGATATAAAAAAAACTATGCAACATAAAAAAAAAAAATTAATCACAGAAGGGTCACAACAACAACAAAAATATTTTTGTCCACACAATGAAAGTTAATGGAGTCCTATTTTTTTTTCTTGTATGTTATCTTTTATGGTCCTCAAAAAAAAAAAACTTTAATTTTTGGTGAACTGTCTCTTTAACAGCATATCAAATATCCCAACATTCCACAAAATCATATCATTTTCCTTTCACAAGTTTCATTTAATATAAAGGACAGACTCAGACTGGGGCTCGTTGTCACACTTTTTACTCCTGTGAATATTTCTCAGGGTAAATTTATTATTAAAAGTCAATTTCTGTAGACAAACTTTATACTCTTGCACAAACTTTGTTTATAGTTCATTGAACACACTGACCCAATATTGTGTTGTCACAGTGTAAAGTAAACTAGCTGTTTACTTACACTAAAATACTGAATTTATGGACAAATTAAACAGATATTTTATACTAATCTAAACTAAAACAAAATTCATCTTCCAAAACATATTTGTGTTTTTTATTTATATATAAATATACAATAGAATATGGAATATACTCTTGTACTTGTACTATACTCTTATATCTTTCACTCTAAAAAATGCTGGGTTATTTTAACCCAATTTTGGGTCAACCCAGCCATTGTGTTACATTTTTAAATTACATTTTTAACCCATTGTTTGAGTTTGTCCATATTGGACCCAAAATTGGGTTAAAACAATCCAGCATTTTTTAGAGTGTTGGAGCATAAATGTAACATTACATACTGAATCACAAAAACAGCACAAAAAAAGTGAAAATTCATTTTATTTTTAACAATAACATAATATTTTAACATTAAAAAAACATGTGACAACTTCCCCCAAACATTTATGGGGGTTGGGGGGGGGGGGGGGGGGCAGCACCATCAGCAACCAACAGCACAGCATGTGTGTGTGTTTGATGAGTATGTGATGAAAATCTGATTAGAGATAAAGCTGTAAACTTTGTTAGCTTGCAGAGGTGACAGCGTCAGACACGGTGGATCAGAAAACCCCCTCCCTCCCTCTCTTTCTCTTTCTCTCCCTCTCTCTCCATATCTCTCTTCCTCGCCTTTAGGCCAATTCAATAAAGCCGGGCCCTTATTTACCGTCAGACGGCACAGCAACACACTGGACTGTGGTGAGAAGAACAATGGCCCCTCACAGCCCCGTCTTTACACAACACTACCCACGACTGACGCTATCCCAGCCCAGCCCACAGGCCCGATGCCGTGCTGATGATAGAGATCAGAGTCACGCTAGCTTAGTTTGAGCAATACAGAATGAGTACGGAGAATCAGTCCTGTATTTTCGGACTTTGTCATGCTCTGTGGATTGTCTGCTCATAGACTTCATTGTACGGTTTATAAAAAGAATAGTTCTAATTCTATAATTATTACTGTCATCATTTACTCACATGCTGTTTGTCTGTAAAACACACTTCAAAAATGCATTTTTTCCCCCATTTTCAAGTTAAAATATGTAAAAATCCAGAGAAACACAGCATTAGACTTGATTTCAGAGAATGCATCTTTAATTCTGGAAACACTTCATTTCGATAGTCCACTTTAGATGTTTTATAATATGCATAACTACATGTCAACTTCCAGTCATTAGAGTACTGGTAAACTTAAAAGGGGTAGTTTACCACAAAATGAAAATTTGGTCATCATTTACTCACCCTCAAGTTGTTCCAAACTTGTATGAATTTCTTTCTTCTGCTGAACACAAAAGAAGATATTTTGAAGAATATGGGTAACCAAACAATAGATGAACCCATTGCCAAGTCAAGTCAATTGCCAAATCAATGGGGTCCATCAAATAATTGGTTACTGACATTCTTCACAATAACTTATTTTGAATTCAGCACAAGAAAGAAATTCATACAGGTTTGAATAAAATTGCGGGTAAGTAAATGATGACCGAATTTTTAAAAAATGTTGGGTGAACGATCCCTTTCAAATCTGCAAACACTTTATTTTGATGGTCCTGCAACAGACATTCTTCTAAGTAGCCTAACTTTGCAACTACATGTCAACTTATTCAACTAACCTGAAGTGTTTTCCTAATAACGTTAGAAGCAAAAGAGTGCCGAAGTTACGATGTCACTCTGTACGCCAAAACGCGGAAGTGAGTTAGCATTTTAGCACTCCCGGTTCCCTCGTTCTGAAGTCTATGGGATTTTTGCTAAATCCCCTGAAATAAGGTCTGTAGAGAACAAACCTCTAGATATTTTCAAGTTTTGATTTATGACATAGAAAACACAGTTGTAACCTGCTTGTGGTTTTTTAAACTTTATTGTGTCTGTGTTTTTTAAAAACTTTATATAGGCTTAAAAATGTATAAATTTTGGATTAACTTGTAAAGATTATCTTGATAGACAAAACGTTTAAGGGTCACAACTCTTTGTTAAACACAAATCTTATTTTTTGCGATTTTCCAAAAGTCTCAACATGACATCATGACTTTTGCGTAAACATACACGCCAATTTCGAGTCAAATGGCATGTTATCTCGACGCATTTTGAGCTATCCGTGTGTATCCGCGTGTATGTCTACGCCATTAACGTCCGAGTGATTGACGTGTCTGTCAAATGTCCGACCAAAACAAAGCAAAATGTACATCTACATCTGGGGAGCGATCTTTTTCTTTCCTAGGATGGTAAGGGAACAGTCATAAATGCCATTAACCCCAGTGACGGTTAGGTTTAGGGACGGGGTTGAGGTAAGTCATATATTTATATATACAGTAATAACGTTAAGTCAACGGCGTTCATAAACACGCTGAAAAGCGATTATGCGTCTTGATGGCACGCCAAAAAGGGAAATACGAATTGGCGTGTCATACACACGCTACTTCATGAGATCAGTCTGAAAGTCTATGGGGAAAATGCATAGCTTTTCGATTGAGGGAATCCATGCGCCGCTAGAAATTGCGAGCTAGCTTTGAAATCATGAGATCACACCCTCCCTCCAGAGCGTCTCCAAAACCACGTCTCCTTCAAAACATACAACACACACAGCCAGAACAGATTCTGCAACAATCAAGATGGCCATCAACAATCACATAGGCCATCCTATCATTGCATTCGAAACTGATTAGACAAAAAGTAATTTGGTCCCGAGACTTCCACAGAAGCATTAATATTTAGTAATATTTACCATAATAACTATAATGATAATATAACAATAAAAGCAGTATTCCCTGTAAAAATGCAATTTATTGCTGTAGACAGTTTAATACTGTACAAGTACGTGTTATATACTGTATTTGGTATTTACAGTGGAGTACTGCAGATGCTGTTTATAGTACTGGTTCTGTAAAAATATAGTATGTGGCTGCCATTATTTTACAGTGAAAGGTTTTACAGTGATTTCTATACATTTTTAATAATCATTCTATGACAATAGAGAATAATAACCAGAATATTATGATCAATACATTTTTGTGACGAACATACCAATATTTAAGCCAAATTCTATTATAATCTTAACATCCGCTGCAGCCTTCAAATCTCATTCCCCATTCTGCATCAAACTGGCACACTGCTTTCTGCAACCACACGAGAAAACCAGTGCTTTTTTACAATTAAAAAACGATTTATCCAAACAGGAAATGGCATGAGGTTGAGTACATTATGACAGGATGTTCATTTTTGGGTTAACTACCCTTTTAATAGTATATTACAACACTGAGAACCAAGTAGATGGCGAAATCTTTTGTTCCCCGTAGACTTTCACAAACACACATGGATACGCACAGACCGTGACGTCTTGATATCCAGCGTGGCAGGATCACACATACACTGGGGTCAGTGGTGCTCAGTGAATTAGTCACATGGTGGTGTGTTAATGAAGCAAACCTTCACAAACTATTTAATCATTAACGTCAGGTTTCTACTGCGGCAGCAAGCGCATTCTCCCACCCTATCTTAAACACACACACACACACACACACACACACACACACGGAGCGACACTCGCTGTCTGTGACACACTCATCCTGGTTAGACTGCATCTCCTGAGACAAATCCATTTTATCTTCCCTAGACTGCATCTGCCTGTCTCCATCTCGCTGTCTCTCTCACTGTAACACACACACACACACACTCTGAGTCTCTCGTTTACTCACTTACACATTATCTGCCTGCTCCAGTCTGCTTGCGTTCTACTTCCTGTCACGCTCTCTCTCTTTGTTCCTCTTCCTCTCACAACACACATAAACACAAACATGGAGTGTTTAGATCATCAGACTTTACTGTACTAATAGTCTATTTTGACAGGAACACCCAACACAGGCCCGTCGCATAAATTCATGTGGCCCGGGAAAATATTTTATCATTGGTGAGTTGTAATACCAAGTAGGAGGATCTTAATGGCCCAGGGGATCATTCCTGATTGTTCCTCTGACAAGTCTATGCAGCAAACACAGGTTTGAATGCTTAGCCAATACATTGCAATTATACGACCGCATTGCACTATGCGTAAAGGCAACAAACCTCCATACTCTAGGGGGCGATGACGTTGGATTCGATGTCTGTGCCATTAAACTGGTTGTATTATTGTTCAGCTAGCTAAATATAACAAAAGACTATAGATAAAACAGTGCACTCCTTTCACTTATGAATGGGAAAAACTTAAACGAAAGCAATATGGCGGAATATGTCTCGCCTTCTAAATTAAAGTAAATTCATTTTGTCGTTAGAAGTGCCAGTTCCCATTGAAAACTGAGATTTGTGCTTAGTACTGCACATCTGCATTGGATGGTCTAGCCTGAAAAGTACGTTTTTTGTAACATTATTTATGCATATGTAGGCTATTCAACATTGGGTTGAAGATCAAAATGCAGCTTTATTTTCGACAGACCAGAATCGTAATCCATACAAAGAGCAATGGGTCAAACATACGGGTAAATGAACCCAATACCGTAAGCAACAGGGCAGAAAACACAGGCGCAAAAGGATAATCCAGAATACAGGGAGAGAATAAATTAACTCAGTATAACATGCAGAAATGTGAATAACAACATACAAGACTTTGCAAAAAATGAGATAACGCACAGGGCGTATATAGCCAGAGTTAACAAGGTAATGAGACACAGATGAACGTAATCAAGCATAATGATTCCAGGCAGTGGGTTATGGGAAATGTAGTCGATAATTATAAAGCACAAGATTTTGGAGGAGTGCCCTCTAGTGGAGATCATGTGCACTCAAGCTGCCGGATGTGACAATAGGACAGTTCTTGTCGGATTTTGTTGCTGCATTTAAATGTTATTTAATTATTATTATTCAAAACAGACAAATCTCATGAAGTAGCGTGTGTATGACACGCCAATTCGTATTTTCGTTTTTGGCGTGGTATCAAGACGCATAATCGTTTTTCAGCGTGTTTATGAACGCCGTGGACTTATTACTGTATAAATAAACGTTTATACAGTACGTTTATAACGTTATTACTGTATAAATATATATATGACTTACCTCAACCCCATCCCTAAACCTAACCGTCACTGGGGTTAATGGCATTTATGAAAAAAAAAAGATCACTCCCGAGATGTAGATCTACATTTTGCTTCGTTTCGCGAGCACATTTGACGGTGTGTACAGACACGCGGAATCACTCGGACGTTAAAGGGTTAGTTCACCCAAAAATGAAAATTAAGTCATTAATTACTCACCCCCATGCTGTTCCAACCCCGTAAGACCTTCGTTCATCTTCGGAACACAAATAAAGATATTTTTGATTGAATCTGAGAGCTGGATCACTCTTTTATTGGCTTCCTAAGGGACTGGCTCTTGACGGCCCATAAAGTCATTAAAGAAAATGTTTAAATGTTCCATGTGCCTACAGCGGCTCAATTATAAGTTTATCAAGCGACGAGACTACTTTTTGTGCGAAAAAAACATAAATAACGGCTTTATTTGACTATTCCATTACTTCCTTATTGGCGCATGCGCGAGAACTGAGACGAGGACGTTCTCCTTCGACTTGTTACCGGCTGCTCCGCTTAGGAGTTTTACCGCCCCCTACCGTATAAGATGATGTGCTGATATAGCTGGAAGTGCAAAACTTTCTGTTTACAAGCAGAGGAAAATGCGCGCTGTACATACGCTTTTCAATTAGCGTATTTTCCGCACTACAAGGTGCACTTAAAAGCCTTTAATCTTCTCAAAAAACGACAGTGTGCCTTATCATCATCTTATACGGTAGGGGGCGGTAAAACTCCTAAGCGGTGAGCAGCCGGTAACAAGAAGTAGACGAAGGAGAACGTCCTCGTCTCAGTTCTCGCACATACGCCCATAAGGAAGTAATGGAATAGTCGAATAAAGCCGTTATTTATGTTTTTTTCGCACAAAAAGTAGTCTCGTCGCTTGATAAACTTATAATTGAGCCGCTGTAGGCACATGGAACATTTAAACATTTTCTTTAATGACTTTATGGGCCGTCAAGAGCCAGTCCCTTAGGAAGCCAATGGAAGAGTGATCCAGCTCTCAGATTCAATCAAAAACATCTTTATTTGTGTTCCGAAGATGAATGAAGGTCTTACGGGGTTGGTACAGCATGGGGGTGAGTAATTAATGACTTAATTTTCATTTTTGGGTGAACTAACCCTTTAATGGCGTATACATACATGCATACACGCGGATAGCTCAAAATGCGTAGAAATAACACGCCACTTGACTCGAAAGTGGCGTTTATGTTTACACAAAAGTCATGTTTATTCAAAAACAGCACAAAAGAACGCAACAAATTCAAAGCACGTTATTTTTTTTAAAACGCCCATATAAGCTCAGAAATATACTCCACAAGAACACTAACTTGATTTTATGCTTAACTGCATTTCCAAATGTGTCATATCGCGAGTGTGTGTTGCTGCAAGGGGCACTGTAGAAAGTGTTAATATAAACTTAGCATCATCTCCTATGGTCAGCTTTCTCTTCCAGGTCAAAGGTAGTAAAACTGTTGACATGTCTGAAGCTATAGCTACTTGTCTTGAATAATACCACATTTGGTTTAATGGCACAGACATCTGAAGGAAACTCTGAGTTAGCCATGCTCATGCAGAATTACACACGGACCAGCATGCGCGCGCACACACACACACACACACACTGTGCATTGTGAACGGTCTCTCTCTCCTATTGAAAACGTGCCCTTGGTTCTGTTGCCATGGCCAGTAACTAACCTGTTCTTACTCTCACAACCATACGGTTTCTCTCTCTCCTCTTTCCTAAAAACTTTCCTAACTACCAGGTGCATCTCTCTTACTTCAGTTTCCAGTTTTAAATTGTCTCTCTCACCTTCTATATTTTATATTTCATCACTATGCTGCTATCTATATCAGTCTATCCTCCTCCACAAATCAGTACTGCTCTCTTCTTCTCATTCTCCTCCTCCCTTTCCGTTTTTCGCTCGCTCATCCTGCCATCCTGCCGGGCAGAAGTGCCCGCTGGCACGTTGGCAAGCTGGTGTCGCAGCGGGCACGAGCCAGCAAGGACAGCAGGTGACACAGATTTGCGGAAAAGCAGAATTAGAGGTGCGGGAACCACCGAGGGGGAGCACTCACGTGGAAAATGGGAAGTCAGGGAAAAATGGGGGAGAAAAGGAACAGAGCAGAGCACACTTAAAAGTGCACACCCTAACCCTAACTAAAGTTAGAACTGTGAATTTTAATTCATTTCAGAATATACATGATTAATGAAACTGAATTGAGTAAAATAACATTAAAAAAAAATCATGGAATGAAAACAACAGAAAAACAACGAGCCTTTTTTGTATGGCTGTTCACATTGTTGTGTATCAGTATCAGGTTCCAGTGTGAACAGATCATGGTCCTGGACTGACCCGCATGCGTAAAAGAACAATAAAAACACAACACGTAGCATGCTGTCATAAAGAAGTAGCTACACATGGAAGGCATTAAAGTTGTTATGCGTTTAATTATAGTGTGATTGTCACGGACGTCAGCGATTGTATGAATGTATGCTAAACCTTTAGTATGGCCATTTTCATTTGAGTATCGATACTTTCGATTCTCGACGTCAATATCGATACTTGGTATCGATCCGCCCATCACTAACCGGCATGCAATGCTTCAAGTCAGTCGCCGATCGGTCTACGCAGAGCTGCATGAAGTCGAACAAGCCTTTAGGTATATCTAAGATGGGAGGAGTTGCTCTGCTGATAGCCTTCACTTATCTTAGAAATTGATTGCATATTTTATCCAGTCTTGTGTAAAAATGCAGACTGATCTCATGAAGTAGCGCGTGTATGACACGCCAATTCGTATTTCCATTTTTGGCGTGCTATCAAGACGCATAATCGCTTTTCAGCGTGTTTATGAACGCCGTTGACTTAACGTTATTACTTTATATATAAATATATGAGTTACCTCAACCCCGTCCCTAAACCCAACCGTCACTGGGGTTAATGGCATTTATGACTGTTCCCTTACCATTATAGGAAAGAAAAAGATCGCTCCCCAGATGTAGATGTACATTTTGCTTTGTTTTGGTCGGACATTTGACAGACACGCGGAATGACGCGGACGTTAATGGCGTAGACATACACGCATACACGCATACACGCGGAAAGCTCAAAATGCGTTGAAATAACACACCACTTGACTCGAAATTGGCGTGTATGTTTACGCAAAAGTCATGATGTCATGTTGAAAAATGAATTAGCTTCGGCAGTCAGATCAAATAATGATTACAAAAAAACGGAAAAATTTCAGCTGATGTTACGTCCTATTTGACGTATTGTATTGTGGGAAATAATTTTCAATGCAGTTTGTCCTTTTGTATACTGAACATGTAGTAGGTTATATGAAAAATTGCAAGTGCAGAACCAGGTAGAGTAGTATAGCAGTGTGTTACTCTGAACACAGCCATTGTGTGCAGCATGCATCAGACGGTCAGTGAACGGACTGTGGGCGGTTTGTGGGCATGTTGCCTGAGGCTTTTCAAAAGATAATAATTATTTCAAAATCAGAAAAAAAATACGACTAGCTTTATGTAAACCCCCCCCCCAAAAAATGACTGTAAAAATTAAACCAATTGAGAGGTAGTGAGATCACAACAAGAAAGTAAAATATGTCCCAGTGACACTGAAAAGGGGGTGAAAGAAAGATTGAACAGGATACTGGGAAGTGTCGTGTAGCCTGCAGTGGTCAATTCCCCACGGTACTGCTTCCTTTGTCAAATACCCTCGCTACCGTCTTCCAAACACACACACACACACACACACACAGACAGTGCCTGAGGGTTTATGTCCACCATCTTATCACCATGCAGTGGCAGTTCTCTCTCTCTGGACTCTGGGTGAATTCCCTGTGCTGTCAGGACCCTGTCACATCAGCAGAGCTAACAGAATATAAGAGAGAGAGAGAGGGAAAATATCCAGAGTGAGATAGACGAGGGAAAGGTGAACAGAAAGAGAGAGAGAGGGAAAAATACTGTTTGTGTACTGTATAGATTCACAGCCATAGGCTACGACTCAGCTAACCTTCCTCCACCCCTCACAACCTGAGTTCTACATCAGCTTCTGCTTCAGAGTTGCATAGCTGCATAAAACATCCTCTGTTAGATTATGACCCTCAAGCAAGTCATAGACTTCACGTGCAGAAACTCATACAAGCTTAAACTCGTTGGTTTATCAATTTCAAGCCGAGGAAAAGATTTTTAAAGGGATAGTTCACCCAGACATTAGGCAAAATTAGACATTCATTCCTCTTCAGTAACACAAATGAACATGAAAATAAAGTGGTAAATTGCTTTGTTTTGGGTTTTTTTTGCACAAAGAAAGTACTTGGGCCACTTCATTAAATTGAGGTTAAACCACAGGAATCACATGGATTACTTTAATGATGTGTTTACTACCTTTCTGGGGTTTGAAAGTGATTTGCTTAGACTGTCAATTAAGAGACTGAAAGCTCTCAGATTTCATCAAAAAGATCATCATTTGTTTTCCAATTTCCAAAGAAGTCTTAAGGGTTTGGAACGACATGAGGGCAAGTAAATATTGACAGAATTTTAATTTTTGGGTGATATGACTTGCCATAGCGATAAGAACGCATAATACCTGAATGATGTCTATCGTTCTGCATTGTGTTGTATTACTTCATGAAGATATATTTTAATAAATGTTGTTTGGTATGTCAAGCATTAATATATTCATTGCTAATATTACGTGAAATGGGTGGGTATAAAACATGTTAACCATTTCAACTTTGGTTTCAACTACCTGAAGCGCCATAGAAACCACATACTCAGAACACATTAGCAACTGCATAGCAACAACCTGGCAACCAGCCAGAACATCAGAATAGGTGACACATCTCATGTGCCAGGAAGAAACCATCTTGCAGCCACCTAAATTACCCTAGAAATACATTAAACATTAATCAGAACAACCACATAGTAGTAAGGTGCTGACAACTTTTGAAAACACTTCAGCAATGGCATAGCAACTCCCTGGAAACCAGCCAGAATTTGAGGTCAAGCATTTAGTCTCTGCTTAATTAACTTGGGCTTGTAAGAAACTACCTAGCAATGCCCTAGCAACCACACAGCAATGAGTT
This sequence comes from Pimephales promelas, assembly GCF_016745375.1. Next base: position 2,671,331 of record NW_024121543.1, on the reverse strand, counting down.
AAGAACCACTCAGAACACGAATGGCAATGACCTGGCAACCAGTCAGAACATCAGAATGGGGGAAAGAGACTTGAGGGTGGGCATTTTCACATGTGCCAAAGAGGAACCACCTAGTAACCACCAATAGCACCCTAGCAAATCACATAGCAATACATTAAAATTTCTCATAACACCTAAACAACTGCATAATAACATGCTGACAACCACTCAAAACACCTCAGCAACCGCATGGTAACAACCTGGCAACCAGACAGAATTTGGGAGTTTCACTGAGACTTGAACCACATAGCACCCTCAAAGAATCATACCAAAAACATTATTCAGAACACCTTAGCAACCACAAAGCAAAGTGCTGACAACCACTCAAAACAACTCGGAAGCTGCAAAGCAACGCCTTGCCAACCAGCTAGAATATGGAGGCTATCTTTGAGACTTTGAGATGAGCTTTTTTCACTTGAGCTAGTGAACACCTTAGCAACTGCATAGCAGTGCCCGGTCAGCCAGAATACTAGAACAGGTGGAACATCTTTGAGACACAGTGGAAATCATGTAGCAACACCTTAGCAACCACACAGCAACGTGGTAAAAATAATTTACAATACTTTAGCATCTGTATATCAGTACCCTGACAACCATCCAGAACACCAGAATAGTGGGAATATCATAGAGACACATACGAAACCACGTAGCAACACCCTAGCAACCACATAGCAACATTCTAAAACCCACCCTAGCATTGTGGCAGCATTTTGCAGGGAAAGTACCATTCTAAAATCTAGTTTTAAGAGGAAATCTGTTTCTTGCTGCCACTGACAGCAGAGAGGCATGTAGAGATCACGTTGATAGCTTGTAGCAAATAAATGTTAAAGACAGATAGACAGAGAGAGGCATGATGACCCGGGAGTGGAAAAGCAAGACACTGAAAGCGAGAAACTGGCAGAGAGGAAGGATAGAGAGAGAGAAAGAGAGAGAGAGAGGGAGAGAGAGGACAGGCGGCTGTAATTGGCAGTCATTCTTTGTTGGAGAAGGCCGCTGGCTTTAATAGGCTCTGTTGGTGACTCGAGCAGTGAGGTGAAAACTGTGTACACACACACACACACACACACAACCACCCATCCCCCAGACCTGGGAAGTGCCTGACCGCCCCTCTCACCTCCCATTGCCCTGCACCATACCATCAGAGCGAGAGAGAAAGAACGCTCATGTCGTATTACAACACCAGCAAATATAACCTCTCAAACCCAAAGCAAAAAGTGTTCCGAGTTCATGTTAATGTGATTATGAAATGTTTTTACTCCCGTTTTGACATGTAGTGGTTGAGCAGAGCAAGACTTTTGCAGATATGTGTGTGTACACGTCCCACTGCGTTAGAGTGCAATTGTCCAATGGGCCATAATTCCCGTCAGTAAACGTGGTGTATTGATTGGTTTCGGGGAGATTGTCGGATAGCGGCCATGTCCAATTAGGAGCGAGATGGACCTCTCGCAGTTCGCTTAGAAACATGACATCATCATGAAAGACGGATCACAAGATGTGTGATTTCAACACTGAGCACAAGTGAGTTTAACTTAATAACTGGTGTTTTTTCTTAAAGGGATAGTTCTCATAAAAAAAGTCTGACACTATACTCACCCTCATGTCACTTCAAACCTCTATATTTTTCTTTCTTTCTTATGTGAAACGCAAAAGATGATATTAAAAATGTCTTAAGGATTTTAAAAGTTTAAAAAGACTGTATTACTATTAACTCAATTTTTTTATTTAATTTAACTCAAAATTAAGGCAACCAGGTTAAGTTAAACCAAAAATAATTTTTCGTAGTGTGGTCAGGGTAGCGCCATATTTAATTTTTCACAGGAATGAAAATATGGCTATGAGTGAAAGAATTAATGTGAGGTCAATAGAATTGTACAGCTGTTTAACAACAATACGATTAACCTAAAAACTCCATAAAACAATTTTAAAAGTTGTGAAATTATGTGGTCTATTCTAAAGGACCTTTATACAATGAATGCGTGCCATTGTAAATGCTGCACGTCTGTTGTTTTCATCTGCTTTAAATTCAAAATGGCGTCCAACCTGACTAAGGTCTATAGACTTATTCTAACTAAATGGAATCGTTTTAATTCTTTAAGAAGGAACACTATAGTTGGAATCTCTTTCAGCTGATTTTTCCAGACAGAAATTGGACCTCACTGACTTTCATTGATAGATTAAAAACTGCATTAAAAAAAATCAGCATGACTTGAGAAATAATGTTGACATTTTGGGTCAATTATCCCTTTAACACCTCATTATGAAACCAAAGCCATTTTGAGGAAAAATCAATCAACCAATGAAAGCCGTTTACACGCAGAGACCAAAGGCCAAGAGGCAATAAAACTAGCACCTATTATATTCAACAAAGCAGTCTATACTATAAGTGCACAATGGCATTAATCAGTGTAACCTGATTATAATGGGACGGATCTAGTTATATTTCAATCTACTTCTGTCACAACACATAACACACTCTCAAAATGTGTTAAAAATTTCATTTGCAGTGTAGATTAAGTGGATATACCACACAAAAAAAAATGCATCTCTGGACAAATGGCCACCAGGCCAAAGAGGAATATAATAGTTTATGTTGACATTCTGTTATTTTACTATTTTGTTTGTGCAAGCATGGCGCAAGACGTTGTCTTGTGTATTGCACATGTTTGACAAAGGAGTGAAAATATAGAGAAAAGGTTGCAGGAGATTCAGCTCGACGACGTCAGTTGTGTGGCTTGCGTGTTTGCGGTGTGGAAGAGGAGGAGGAGGGGGGATGAATTAGATGGCTTCCTCTCTGAGAGAGACCTGACCGTGGCCAGCAGCGTTTCCCTGCCACCGTACGCAATTAAAGCCAGACACTGCCTGGACAAGGGGGAGGAGGAGTGGGGGGGGGCAATCTCCACGAGAGGAAAAAGAAATCTTTCTTTCCATCTGTGGTGATAGCCCTCTCCCGAGTCTCCGTTCTGGTAGATTGGCCTGCGGAAGCACTGTCACCATGTGAGGTTTCAGCTCAAAAAAGATAGGTATTTTTTGCAGATGGAGCCGAAATTACACGTCTGTTTGAAAAGACACAGTTTTGTGCTTAAAGCGAACTTAAAATGACTGCTTGAGCTTTTTTCGTCTCCTCTGAATTAGTAGTTGACACTTCAGATTCATAAAATGGCTCCAAATTCTTATTGGATGAGCCTGCAAACAGCCCAATTATGCTCGTTCACGTCATTTTGCAATTACCGTAATTACGGGAAAATGTGCACTTGGGCTGTTTATGTCCTCAGAATCCAAATTATTTGTTTCTATGGCAACTGACGCCAACATGGATGAATGTGCAACTTTATTGGTGTTGTTTACAGCAAAACAAGTAATCACTCAATTAAATTCAGCTCTATAAGATCTTGTGTTTCAGAACAATATATACTGAATATAATAATGAGGCATATTGAATAGAAATTTGTACCTAATGACCTTTAACTCTTGAGCAGTGGTGGAATTAGACTTGGGGTGGCCAAGGCTACTTTAGGGGGTCCATAAACTGAAAGAATATCATATGTAATACTTATTTGTTTTCATTGACCCATGTAACTCTGTATTTTATAAATAAGATACCGAAATTGTAGATACCTGTGAAATGTCACAATTCTCAATTACAATTTAATACAGTAAAACTGGATAATCAAACGTAAAATAACATTGCATAATCTTCACTGTATAAATTACTAGATTAATCCTTGTTAAAGCTACAAAAGTTATTCAGTGAAGATCAGTGATTTTTCCTTTTCTTTTGTTTCTGTGATTAACTTCATCCATAGCGCACGCACAGAAAACGCACAAATACCATTCTTGCGTTTGAACTGACAAATATTATACACCAGTATGGCAAAATAGCCATATTGGCAATAAACATAGTAAACATAGTTGGTTATGTCTTTAATCGAATGTAAACAGTTGAGAATGAAATCAGATGTAAAAGTGACAGCAGAAAAGTTCCTGCGGAATTATGGAACTTGTCGTCAAGCCGATGGATGTAATAATGTTTATGAATGATTGAATACATTGATGTTTTTTTATAATGCCTGTAGTATGAAGCGGGGCACGATTGCTAATGAGAGACAGATATCAGCACCACACGCGAGTCTCGCGGATGTAAAGGAATAAGAACATTTAATTCTACCGAACTACCTGCAAGTGCTGAATTACTCACACAGGTCAGTGGGTTTTTGCACAGCTGCACTACTTCCTGAAGTTAAGCCAGCTCCTTGTTTCCTGTCTGCCATTATTGGTCAAATTGATTAATCCATGTGTGCCTGACCTCAGTAGTCACGGCAACAATAATCAGACACACCTGAATTAATCAAGTTCGGCCAATAACTAATGGCAGACAGGAAACAAGGAGCTGGCTTAAGTTCAGGAAGTAGTGCAGCTGTGCATAAAGCCAGTTTATTAGACGAATTAAACTTGTGAGGTAACGCTGTATCACTAGTGGGTTGTCACCGACGTCACATTCTGGGCGGTAACCCGGATGAGCGGCCATTATGGAGGCACTCGGATGTAAACAACAGCATGGATTGCACTGTTTATGTACTACTGAACACATTGTTACACAAAAAAAAAAAAAAAAAAAAAAAAAAAAATCACAGAAAAAAACCGTGGTAGGTGCGAAATCATATAGAGACTTACCAAGCAGGAAATAGCGCAATAATTTGACAAACTAAAGTTAATATATGGTAAAGGTCCGAACGAGCTTGCTTCTCTAAAGTCCAAAAAGCACATGAAATCCGTTTCAAGCTACATCCATATGTGGTTTGAAATCCTATTCAAATACCAGGACATATGCCTCAGTCTGAACGATCGGATTTCGGGTGGTATGCGACCCTCACGGCAAGCCTCCTACAGCTCTGCGATGGCTACACATATCCATGTTGTAAAAAATAAATAAGAAAATATCTATATTGCAAATGCAAACTCCCCCATCAGTGTCAATGTCAATGCCGTACTGCCCGAGAGCTGCATGGACTCACAAATCGGATCTGAACAGTTGCGATAAACAATGTGGACATCATTTTGGACCAGATTCCAATCGGATACAAAGATAATATGATTTGGACTGACAGTGTGAATGTAGCCATAGTCAAAGCTTCATTTATACATGTGGCTGATAAGCTGATGCTGTGCCTCTCAACCACAAACACCTACTTTCGTCATTTTTTGCACTCTTCTCTTTAACTTTTGGCAGTCTGTAGAACTCAAAAGGTATTTTCCCAATGCGACCGATTAGTATAAACCAAAACTCGACAATTTTTCAGCAGAAATAATCAGCCAAATTTGCGAGTCCTTTCAGTTCAATGGCATTGTTTATGTTCTGTGCCTCCAAAACGGCCGACTTCCGGATTGATGACGCGTCGTGAAACCCCCCTGAAAACATTTGAGTGTGTTGAAAGTTATAATGTTATTCTATGTGTTAGTTGTTGGCTGTAGACATCAACATTAGAATAGCATACCCATATTCTAACATTTCATCATGTTGAACTATATAACATTGTTGATTAGTTTTATGTTTGCTCACCTGTCTACATGTAGAGCTTTGTCAAGTCGAAGTTTGTCACGTGGAGCTCTCGTCATCTCGAAAATGCCACGCTGACATTGATCCTTGTTTTAGTTTTCCGTTTTTTCCCCAAAGTCTGCTTGCCATGGTCCATAATGTTTGGGCGAAACAACAACAACAGCGTGAACGTGCAGCTAGAAGTAACGCAGTTGTCCACTTCTTCTTATTATTATTTAAAGGCGCCTGGCGGATTGCAAACAACTGTTAGGTGCATACCGCCACCTACTGTACTGGAGTGTGTATCATCATGTCATTTAATAATTAGTTTAATTCTATTCCACAACCTTGTGTCTTTTAAAAATGTAAAAAGTCGCAGTTCAGTACTATGATTCAGTACTACTAGCGGAAACCAGGGATAACGCGGATATTAGGCGACACGTGAACGGTGTTTCTCTGAAATTACAAATCATTGAAAATCATTTAAAACTCACCACAGGCAATTAAACAAGAAAGAATGGAGCCACTTCGAATAGCATGTTGGCTTAAAAAAAGTTTTTTTTTTTAAGTTTTTTATTTTTATTTTATTTTTTTATATAGGCCTATATATTGGTCGAAAAAGATAGCTAATTTGTGTTATAGAGCTCCAATTAAACTGTAATGTTTTCTCTTTTCTTTTTTATATAGCCTAGCCTAATTCTAAATTCTCCTTTATCTGGAAATAAATTGAATTCAACTGAAAAGAAAGAAAAAAAAACATTTCCCATGCGACATTCTTCACAGATGAATAAAAGATGCGTTTACCTGAAAAGTCCAAATGAAATGTTGCCTAAAACGAGGGGTGGCTCATTTTACCCCACTGCTTCAGTAATAATTAAATGTAGGCCCAATGCTAATAAAGCCAATAAGTAATCTACAAAGTAATAGTGATATCAAATTATTGTTTATTTGACTGATCTTATTGTAGGCTAAACGATTTAAAAGTTTAAATTGCTATAATTTAGGCTAGATATAAAAGTTTCAGATTGAAAGAAGAATAGGCCTACTAAAGAAAAACGACATTGATTTGAATATTATTTTAAGAAAATGGTCCGCTGCATTTTTAAAGACCGTCCAATTTGCACGGTCAAGAGGGTTTTAGGCAAACATTTGGAATATGTCCGATAAAAAAAACATTTAATCAAACACAACCCCGCTACGTTTTGTGACTAAATTAAAAGAGGATAGAAGAATGGGGTGGTGGAGGATAGAGATGAGAACCGGACACGTTGTGCTTTTCCGCCGTCTCCCAGCGGGAGTGTAATATCGTGGCTCCTGCGCGCTGACACGCGCACCTGGAAGTGCCGCTATGCTGCTCGCAGCACTGCACCAATTATAGCGCAACATCTCGCTCTGCCGTTACCATAGTAGCGCCGTGCTCCTGTTCCCCTGGAACGAATGAACCGTGGGGGAGCGAATATCTTATCAACCATCGCCCTGGTTACCGCGCGCTCTCTCTCTCTCTCTCCGCGCGCCCCGTAGCTTGAGTGAGAGGCCAGAGCCCTATAGCTGCGAGTGTGTGTGTGTGTGTGTTTTGGACAGAGCTGCAGACGTGAGCACAGAAGGGTCTGGGTGATGTTGATAAGACTGAAGGAGGCTTTGCTGCGTCCCTCAGCCGCTCTGTGATCGTGGCCCATCGTTTCAGACGTGCACACGCACGCTAAATTGCATGCTAATGAATCAGATTTGCTCGGATAGAGATTCGCGTTCACGTCGCATGTGGGGCAGGGTGGCGTTCAAATCGTTTCTGATGGCCGTGCACCTGGAGGAGAAAAAAACACGCTCGGCCTCCTCTCCACGCAACCCCCACACACACTGCGCTTGCTCTCTCTCCCCATGCGGCCCTCTGGCTCGCTAGCTCTCATCGGATTGATGGCCACGAGGAGTGAGACAGACAGACGCGGCCTGCAGAGAGAAAAAAAAAGCTTTCACACTCTCATTCACTCCTACACTATGGACAAAAATATCACGCTCAGTTCACTGGTTTAACCCACCCACAACACAAACACACACTCGCGCACGGTTCAGTCAGAGGAAAATTATGAGTGCTCATTGATTTCACCTCACATGACTTCTTCCATCCATGACTCTAGTTGTGGACACCAACCAAAAATGAAAATGAATAATCAAATAAAAACATTTTAAAGAGCTTAGAGGAATAGTTTACTCAAAAATGACAATTCTGTCATTGATTACTCACCCTCATGTCGTTCCAAAGCCACTTCAGTTCATCTTCGGAACACAAATTAATACATTTTTGATGAAATCTGAGAGCTTTCTGTCCCTCCATTGACAACTACCACTTTGAAGCTTCAAAAAGTTCAGAAAGAGTTCAGAAAACGAATCCATATGAATTGAGCAGTTTAGTCCAAATTTTCTGAAAAGACTCGATTGCTTTATATGATGAACGGATTCATCAACACACGTCAGTTGTGGAGCTCAGAAGCTCAATGTTCGCTTGATGGAGAACCAATGAGGTTCATTCTCATGTTACACACTACAGCATGTTTGAGCTTAAGCAAGGACCAATGAGGTTCATTCTTCATTCTTCAGGTTCATTCAGACCAATGAGGACCAAACTTCTCAATTCATATCGATTAGTTTTGCAAACTCTTTATGAACTTTTTGAAGCGTCAAAGTGTCAGTTATGTATCTGTCAATGGAGGGACGGAAAGCTCTCAGATTTGTGTTCTGAAGATGAACGAGAGTCTGACGGGTTAGGAACGACATGAGGGTGAGTAATTAATGATAGAACTATGGGTGGACTATCCCTTTGATAATATCTCAAGCTCAAGACAAGTAATAATCATTCATTTAAAAAGGTCATCATCATGCAAATTCTATACAATATGACATATTTCGACATGGACTATAGTAATGTTTGGTTTGCACCTCGGTTTATTAAATTGAGGACTGCCAAGACCTCAGAATGTTTGGCTTTGGACACAAATACATGCATTCATTTACGCAGACCAATAAATTTGGCCCCATACGGCACGGGAATGGCGTGCTGTTGGATTTTGTCTTGAATTTGTTTTGGTACTGTGCATTTCACTCAGTCTAGATCAGTATTTGAGCTGGAGTGAACCTGTTCAGATTGAAGAAGAAAAAAACACCAAAATGACAATTACAGCTAAAAATAAGTCACTTATCCAACATGTTGTCCATGTTATGTGGTTAGCCTAAGGCCCCTTTCACATGACTCGTGTCAGGGCGTCAGTGCACGTCTCAACACAAGCGTCATGCACTTGTGCTCACATGAAAAGCGTTACAGATAACATTAGAGAAGGCCGATTCACGAGGTTGCTGGGTAGAAAGAAATCGGAGAACTGTACGCAATGAAAATGAAATAGCTACCGTTTATATATGAGGTTAAAAAAAATGTGGGATAAGAGTTCTCAAAACTTGTCTCTTAATGCTCTAGACCAGGGGAGATCTACCTACCTATCTCTGTAATTATCACATGCTCCTGAAGATCTTAATTAGCTTGTTCGGTTGTGCTTGAGCAGAGTTGGAGCTGAACTTTGCAGGAAAGTAGATCTCCAGGAACAAGATTGGTTGTGTCACAATGTGTCGCAATGATACAAAAGGCGAATTGTCTTGTAATCCCAGTCTACATTATGAAAACTCAATAACAAATGGGGTCAAAGTTGAAATAGTCGAAACGAGCGTCTCAGACAACGATTTCACGCAATGCTTGCTGAGAATTCAATGACATGAATCATGTGAAAGGGACTTAAAGGAGAAGTTCACTTTTAAAAAACTTTTGCTGATCATTTTCTCACCCCCATTTCATCCATCAGTCGAAAAGAAATTAAGGTTTTTGATGAAAACATTCCAGGATTTTCTCCATATAATGGACTTCATTGGGAACCAAACGGTTCAAGGTCCAAATGAGAGTTTCAGTGCAGCTTCAAAGGGCTTTAAACGACACCAGGCGATGAATAAGGGTCTTATCTAGGACCCTTCGAGTCATGATTCGAAAAAAGATTGGTTCATTTTGATAAACGAATTTGAACATGAGAGTCACGAACGAGCATCACAGAACAGAGCAAGGCGAGCTTTTGTGCTTATAAAACTTACACTTTTTTATTTATTTTTTAAATGATAGATCGTTTCGCTAGATAAGACCCTTATTCATCGTCTGGTGTCGTTTAAAGCCCTTTGAAGCTGCACTGAAACTCTCTTGGACTTTGAACCATTTGGTTCCCATTGAAGTCCATTATATGGAGAAAATCCTGGAATGTTTTCATCAAAAACCTTAATTTCTTTTCGACTGAAGAAAGAAAGACATGGACATCTTGGATGACATGGGGGTGAGTAAATTATCAGCAAAAGTTTTTTTTAAAGTGAACTACTCCTTTAAAGGAGCTCTGGAACGTAGGGTAATTCAGTAATAAAGCATCCTAATCAGAAATATTATCATAAAACTTCAATCATTTCCTGAATTTTGGCAGTCCAGATGCTTAGGACTGTGGATTCCATCTGACCAATCCCATAAGGCTTGAAAATGCGTGAAAAAGGAGGCGGGTCCTACGCGTAGCTGGTCTAAATGTTGTCGTTCCACCAGCTTCACCCTCCCTCCAATCTCAGCAGGCCTTCGGCATTTAAAAACAAACAACCAGAACGACAAACCCAAAAGGACCTTTCAAACATGTTTGAAGTAAGGGATGCTACATTAGGTCATCTTCGTATCAAATATCGAGCAACTCGAAAACTGTTTGACATATCAAAAAACGAAACGAAACGAAAAAGGCAATCGTAACATTGAGGCAGTCAGTAAGAACCACTGTGCTAAATTACAATAGTGCTCCTTAATTATCACAAGCTTTAAAACAGAGCCTTGGGATTACATTCTCTAAACGAAATTACGGCATTTCTCCACACATGGACAAACAAAACCACTAAACACACAAATAAAAATGATTGTCCGTTTTCCATTTGGCGGCAAATAGTTCCAGAGCATCCAATAAAGGGCAAGATTCTGAAGTAGAACTCAGATGGTTCCTCAAATGGAACAGAGGAAAAAAGAAAAACGGAATGACAATCCGCCATTCGCTGTTTATTTTTGGTTCAGGACACGTTCGTTTTCAAATAGTGCTTTCATTCCGCTCTTCATTTGTTTTATTTGTTTGTGTGCACCCAGTGTTTGCAAGCGCCACGGCGTTCCGAGTGGGAGTAGCGTCACTTTCCATCGGGAGTCCTTCATTATGGGATGGAAGTCTTGGGGGGAGGGTCCAGCTGCCCTACGGAAACCATCGGAAAGGAGCTCCGGTTGGCAGCATCACCTTCTTGGAAAGACAGGAAAGACAGAGGAAGGAAGCGAGGAAGAAAAACAGCATGAGTCATTGATAATTCAACATAAACATAAACAATGGAGCAGTAAGAAAATAGGAAATGTCTCATTAAACTGGACTCTCAACCCTCATCGCAAGACCGTTTCCCGTTTCGGTTGCAAATCCCTCTCTTTCTGCGGAGCCAGACTCGCTAAGACCGTAAAGCGCTGGAATACCGCAGTGGTGCAAATGGCAGATTTTTTCCCAGCCTGCTTTGGGACTGGGCAGGGGTAGTGTATGGCTCTGGGACTTTGGGAGAGTGGAGACAACGGCAGCGTTTCCTGGGAAGACGTCCAGAACGAAAGAACGAAGGACCGAGGGAGAAAAAGAGGGAGGGGAGCGTTCCCTTCATCATGAAGTAACATGCACAGGCAATGACTTCACCTTACATGACCTAGTCCTTCTCTCTGTTTCCCAAACACACTCTCCCACTCTCTCATTACTCTCTGACAGGGCTTTGGCGTTTGTATGCGCGCGCACACACGCATCCAGGCCCCCTTTTCCCTCATCGACCCCAAAGACAAGCCAACACAGATGGGCTGTCGGCCCATGCACATGGCCAATCAGACGGAGCGTGAGTGCATGGACAGAGACACGCTCTCGGATACGCACACACACACACAAACACTCACCAGATTAATTCCGAAGGTTATTTTTTAACCCATCGTCTCCGCTGTGTCTTAAACACAAACACCAAAAAATAGTCATTATGAATATTTTATTAATAATAATATTGTTATTAATAATAATAATTGTTATTATTAATTATAGTAATTGCCAGATTTCTTGCTGTTTCTGCAATTACATGTATTGCTTATTTCTGAATGTTGACATTAATAATTAAATTATTAATAAACTATAAAAAATATCACATGAATTTGAATTATTACTATTATTAATGCAATTAAATGTATTGTTTATTTTTTGACAACAAAATTACCATTGTGCAACAAAAATACTAAAACAATTTGTAATTATTATTATTATTTTACGATATTTGTAATTATTACAAATATTTAAATAATTTATTTCTGATACAAAAAACAATATGCTTTACATTTATATTTCTATTGTTATATTATTATTATTGTGAATATCATTGTTTTGTTATTTTTATTTTCTTTTTTCTTTTTTTTTTGGAAACCCACCGGATTGTGAGAATTTATCGCTAGATTTAATACTAAAGAACAAAAAATAAAAAAATAAAAATCTGGTCAAACTATTTATCATCCAATCTCTAATAAACATACAGTAGATATTTTGTTGAAAGTTATGGGTGATAAATTTGAGTGCTGTTTGTGTAGAAGTCATTGCCACAATGCTAAGGTGTTGCTATGCAGTTGCTATGGAGTTTGTAGTCTGTTTTTAAGTATATGTCTGTAGTTATGTGGTTGCTAGGGTGTTCAGGCAGGTTGCAAGCTCCTCTATACACATCTCTTGATTTTAGGTATCAGTAATGTCTGCAGCACAAACAGTATGAACAATAATAATAGTGATACTTGCCTTATCATACACCACTAAATAAATGTCCGATGAGAAAATGTATGTAAAATTTAGCAGGTACAGATACAATATATGTTGATATAACGTGTCTGCCTGTCTTTGCCTCTCACACACATACACAGACACTGACACACACTTGTTCCTAAAATACTTCAGTCGCCTGGCTGTGAGACTGAGATTCCTCTAGACTAGAAGAAGAGGAGGGGCCTGTCAGGCAAAGTCTGAGGCCCCGCCCACTCAATCTCCTCCCACTTCCAGCTATCAGGGACTTTCCGAGATACCGGTCACCACACAGATGGAGTGAGATGTGTCATCATGCGGTAAACACACATCAACAAAAGATGCAAGCAATGACATGCAAGGTAAGATCAATGGCCAGAAATCGAATGAGATTTGCACAAAACGCACAGGCCTAAGCTGGCTCAAAACACATAAAAGGCCCTACATATAAAAACACTTCTATCCATCCCAAACACACACACACACGCACATCAAGAAGTCAATAGACCCCCACACCACTGACTGTGAACTGTCAATAAAGGCTCTTTAAACTCCATAAGTCCTCTATGCCGTGTTCAACTAGACCAACCCCACTGTCAATAAAAGCACACAAACACACACAGTAACATACGCAAACCCACCGTCAATAAACGCCTAAACATTTTAAAAACACACCGAGAAACATTTATTCAAAAACATAAAAAGCACAAACCACTATCAAGACAATAAAAACCCCAGCGATAGTACGACCAAACATCACGAGCTGCATATTATGCTTGCTACAGACATTACAAATCACACAGTACAACATGGATTTAACAAACTTGGGTACGGCGTGCATGTAGACTGTACGATGAGGACGGCGTCTATTGAATCGTAGTCTACTGTTTTAATTATTTTAATTTCCTCTATGTAAAGCACAGTGTTGGGAGTAATGCATTACAAAAGTAATACATTACAGTAACATATTACTTTTTGCTGTAACGCAGTAGTGTAAGGCATTACTAATCAATTTTCAGTAATATTTTACTCGTTACATGTTCAGTGAGGCTTGTATTACAGTTGTATTACAGTGTATTGTCTGCTTTTACTTCTTAAAGGCAACAGACTGTGTGAAAGTTTTAAAGCAGTCTTTTAGTGCCAGTTCAGAGCGGTCGCGTCTGTAACATTGTTTTTTCCTCATAAATGCGAACACGAAAACTAAAATAAAATGAATATTTTAAGTTCTATGGAGATTGGAGAGCCAACCCTTCCTCATCCGATTTGCGCAGTGTAATTAACAGAATTACAAAAAATATATTTTGCCTCCTATTTTTTTTTTGTCACGCATGAATGTGTCTCTTTTCCCAAATATTAAAAATAAAACATAGACTGATATTTGTCTAATGTCTGGAGTCCTTTAAGGAAGTAGCCTATATACGTTTCAATACATGAATTTTCTGAGAATTTTTATTTCAAGTTTTGACTGCAAATGTCATGTCCATAATGCTGGACTTCCCCAATTTTAAATAATTTATCCTCAACTAGTTTTGTGGTGTAGGTCTACGTATTTTATAATAATACTAATAATACTAATAGCCTAATTTAAAGATAAGGCAGCATTGGATCTGGACGGTAAGGAGAATAACGCTGGAGTTGGAAGAGGTGTGTCGCGATTCTGTAGCTTCGTGGATCTGAGTCGTGTGGCGAATCGCGATTTCGGTTTCATATTGCATATCGTTACAGCCCCAAAGTTAAGTGTTCTACTTAGTTATTTTGGTGAAAGTAACTCAAAAGTAATACATGAGTAATGTAACACATTACAATTCTGGGACAGTAATATTGTAAGGTAATGAATTACTTTTAAATAACAGTAACAAGTAATACCTAATGTATTACAGTTTGGAAGCAACTTGCACAACACTGCTTATGAAATGTGCTATATAAATAAACTTGCCTTGCCTTACAACACAAATTAGTATAGAAGAATAAAACATCATCATCAGCATGCGCTAGTGGTAAACAAATAGAGCAAGATGAATCGTACTTTGGCAATTGTGGTTTTTATGTGCGCTGAACTAAAAAAAGAGGAATAAGCGGAAGATTATCGACGCAGTCATGGCTAGATAGGCATGCCAATTTTGCAAATGGAGCTTGAGGATCGCAGGCTATTTCTGCTCGCAAGACCATGACAACGGCCGTCTTTGAACATCTCTCACTGTACGACGTAGGACCACCGTTTACTGTACGTCCACACCGCCGCCGACTTGAGCGTCAAAGAAGCTCTGGCCGCTCTGTCAAGGAGGCTTGTAAAAAAGTACGGGGAAGCTTGTTTACGCTTTGGACGCTTTGAACGCTCTGACGTTGCAGGTAGAATAGAAGTGTCACAACATGAAATGTAATAAACAAAACAAAAAAACGAGCAATACATAAAGAAACCTTTTACAATGACAGCATTTTTAAAATCGTTTTGGTCACATTTGGTCGGAGAAAAAAAATAGTTAGCTATTATTATTATTATTGCGGTCAAATGGGTGTCACCGTGAGCAAATTAATTGCATTCCCGCTTTAAAACGAGCGTTCGTAAATATTTTAAATAAAAGTTGCGCTAATGCGGTCCGTATAAGCAAACAACGTCATGTCATAAATGATACGAAACCAGTAGGAAACACAGCAACGGCGATTATTAGCTTCTCTTCCATTTACTCGGAACTAATGTTTTGGTAGGAACGAAAGTTTACATTTCTCCGGAATCTGCCAGCGTGAAGGACGTCTTTATTCCGATTGGTTGCTGGCGTTTTGCCGCTGTTTGCTGCTGAACCGCGTCACAGCTCATTACCATAAAGTTGAGCTTCTTTCAACTTTCTGATTGACACTCAAAATGCGCAAAATGCGACACCGATGGATTTGCAGCTGAGAGAAGCCAGCTTCCATTGAAAATGAATGACTTCCGGCCACTTTGGAAGCTCAAGTCGGCAGCGGTGTGAACGTACAGTTAGGAGCCACGCCCACAGAGATCACCTGACACAATGTAATCTCAGCAGTAGTAATGTTCATATGCGTTATGCGTTCATATGTGTTATCAGGGCAACTATGTCAGCTAGGACAGCAACACGCAGCAGTGTAAACGAGGCTTTAGGCAAGAAATATACTCTACGCAAGTATGCGAATTCTTGCTTTTCCGTTGTTTTTGTAGTAAACATGCGCTAGATCGACATGTTTGAGCGTTGCACTCTTTTGTAGCATCTTTCCCATGATGACACAGCGTTCCAGAAATGCTCCGCTCAATTATTCCACGGCCCTGCTTCTCATGTTATAAAATGCAACAAAAAAAACTCAATCTTTGTGAATCACCTCTTAAAGGTACAATATGCAAAACTGTTTTGCCAACAGGGGGCACTAACCTCTTACAATAACAAAGGCGTATATTGATGTCGTATATTCTGCATTAAGCGGAATTATGGATCTTGTTGTCAAGCTGATGGATGTTTTATGGATGAGTGAATACAGTGATGTTTTTATCATGACTGTAGTGTGAAGCAGGGCGTGATTGCTAGACATATACCAGCGCCACACGCAACGCGTGTCCCGCGGATATAAAGGAATAAGGAAATTAAATTCTAACGAACTACACGCTGAATTAACATACTCACACAGGTCAGTTTATTAGAGGAATGAAACTTGAGGTAACGCAGCCAGTGCTGTTTCACTTGCTATAAAAGTTTCACTATCACACTAAACGGCATTTGAGATTTGCTCTAAGTCGAAGTTAGTCGCGGACGTGGAGCTCTCGAAATCTCGAAAGATGTTGATCTTCGTTTTAGTCCTCTTTTTGTCTAAAAGTCCGCTTGCCATGATCCATAATGTTTGAACAAAACCCTGCTAGGGACGTTCACGCTGTTGAGCACGCATAATGGGCATAACCGACCGAGTTGTCCAAGTCTGTCGCCATGGTTACTATTGCAGTACGAGGTCAAACCTGGCGGAAACCAGGGGGTAACGCAGATATGACGTCATTGACTGGCGACTCCTCCTGCTCACACGCCCCGTTTCCTTGGTTAAAATTGCTATTTTCTCAAGATTTACAAATAGTTGGAAACATTTGGGATATTGTAAGTTAATCAACTAAACAAAATATATAACATTGGACTAGTGGTTTTTTGGGTATTTTACTGCAAAAATCCTGCATATTGTACCTTTAAGTGTTACACATCTATAAACTAAAAATGTAAAATTGCTTAGCAAGATTATATTGAAACTGTTGCCAGCCATGACAGTAGTTGACCCGAAAGACAAAAACTCACAGTTTATGCAAATTCTCACTTTAGCACTCCTTGTGGTGACATATTTGTGTTGCATTATAGATTAGAAATATGACAAAGTGTGAAAACGTAGCTAGAAGCGTTTGCATTTTGGGCCTTAGACTTCATAGAGACACAAACACACACAAACTAAGCTCTCTAAACTTTTGCACACACCAACACTTCAATCTCTACCTCCTCAAGGCTGTAATTCTCAAAGAAACCAGGCAGGTCATTGGTCAGTACACACACATATACACAACCCCTCTTACACACACAAAGTCCATAATGACTTTCGCAGGGGCTGTGTTTGCCTCTTCCTGCAAGGTTGTACACACAAGCAGACACACACACACACACGTGCGGTTCAGGGCCTCTGGAGGACGAGAAAGAGAGGGGTTCTGGGACACATTGACACCTGGTGCTCCAGATGACAGACGCAAAGGCCAGATGGACCATGTGAGGCTGCCACACACATACAGAGACACACACATGCACATGCATGTATGCAAACATGCATGAAAACAAATTCATATGCACAAATAAATATGCACATGTACAAAAAGCCCCATATGCACTCATATAAATCATTTTATTAACCTCCCTAAAACAGAAAAGTTTGTA
Source organism: Pimephales promelas (assembly GCF_016745375.1). Next base: position 2,653,977 of record NW_024121543.1, on the reverse strand, counting down.
GCATCAAGTAAAAATGCAGTCATATTTACCATTTTTTTTCACAGCGAAATCCAGTCATTTCAAATCCACACGATCTGGAATTATATGTGAGGAACGAAACACTTCCCCACAAAGATTTTCCAGGTCACGTCGACCAACAGAAAGCTGCTTGGTTTGAAAGTGACTTTAGTGTGAGATTTTTCATACATCCTTTTTTGCATGCAAAATGTGTTAATGTGACCACACCTTCAAGTCTCTTCACGTCCCGATCACTAAGTTAAGTGATCTAAAATGTGTTTATATGTAAATATCGTCAGTGGAAGACCATCAAATATTCCTCCAATAATTGCATTCGGTCCGATGTCCTACTTCACGGCGTCTCTCGTGACGTTTTTGTTTGCTCCCTGCTGTAAGCATTCATGTGTTTTAAAGGAGGCGTGGCTTAAAGACGCTCTGAAGGGAGGGTGGGATCTCATGCTTTCAAAGCTAGCTCGTTATTGCTAGCCTCTCCTAAAATTGCCTACCCTACCTTTAATGCAACAAAATCAGAACCTCTTTATTTAATGTTTAACAAACAGCTGTATGGAGCAGGATTTAGGGCTATTGAGATTTTTCTGTGGGCGGAGCCATTTAGCTATTCATTTGGAATAGCATATATCACACGACACTTTCTACAATACCTGAATGGCATATGCCAGATCTATTTCATTGTGTCCCACAATGCACTGCACTTCCATTTCAAACATGACGCATGATTTTTTATATAATTAAAAAAATAATAATTTAACAAATGGCTTGCAAATCTTATTTTGATGTTTTAGTCATGCAACTTTCATGTGACCATCATGAAGGTTTCATGACTGAAACATTAAAATAAGTTTTGCAAGCTATATAGCAGTATATAGATGACTCTATTTTAGTTCGATTATTTGCTTATTCTTATGCACCTGATTATAGGATTTACAAGGAGTTGCAGTGGCATTTCATTGATTTCGTATTTTTTACGAAAATATTAATACAAAAGGCAAAATGACCATTTTATTTCCAGTCATATCATATGTGATGTGATAAGGTCATCTGACAACAGTTTAGCATATTACTGTTTAAACAGTTTACTGTAAAATAATATCTACTGTTTCATTTACTATTTTTAAAGAATATTACACGCTTTACAGTGCTTACAAAGTATTCAGTATTATAGTTTTACATTTTCAAACATAGCAAATGTCTGAATAGCATAATCTTACAATTTCTGCAAAAAAAAATACATAAAGAGATGTAATAAATTGTAAGAGTGGTATGCTATTATGCTTTTCCAAATTCAGCTTTATAAAAGGCATGGCAGTAATCAAGTTATTATGATGTCAGGTGCTTTAAATTAAATTGAATAATAAATACATGCCAGTTTGTTTAATTGTAAATGAAAAAAAAAAATCATTTTAGCAAACTGACCATTAATACAGACACTGCATCCACTGCCAACTCTGAAATTCTGGCCTTAATGGTAATCCCACAGGTTTCCCACTTGTAATTACAACTTGATGGCATTCATATGTGCTCAATTAATACGATTATTCCGTCATAACTTGAATGCACGATATATGCTGTTGTCTTGTGTGTGTTGGGTAGCCCCGCCCACACTGAAATCTTATAGGTCCAAAGTCCCACATTCAGTCTCTTCCCACACAGCACTTAGAAACTTGTGTGGTCAACATTTTATATTCATTGTGTTCATTCAACTTCATTAAATGTGATAGCTGAAACTCTGAATCATCTCATCATAGCGGGCAGTGAAGGGGAACCTTACCTGTGGAACATTATATGACTGCCTTAACATTTTCCTTGCAAGGAGAAAAAAAGAGCAACCAACTAGACCAATCTTACCATGACACCAATCTCGCAGAGTTATAGACCCTAACTAGCTTACATCAGCACAGACTCAGAGATAGTTTTCCCACACCTGAACCTGCCTGAAAACAAGGCAGAAACATCTCAAGTTACGCTGCCTGAGAGATGGGAAACTGCATTCAGCTTGCCATTTGTCAGGATGAGTGATGTTCATATGCGAACACACGCGGCATTAATTTCTATGTAGACTGTTTGTAAAAACAAGCTGCTGTTAATCGATTAAACATTTTAATCTAATAAATCACATGATGTGCAGATTAATTAACTAAATGAAGTAAGCAAATCACAATATATCAATACTTCCTGAGAAATTAAAAGCCATTGCATTATTGTGGCAAACAAACTATTTAGAAGCCGTTTACACATGATATATTTTTTAAATATGTTCTATATGGTAATGTGTGAGATGACTTCTTTGGTCAAAGTTCCAGATATTTTATTTAGTGAGATGCTCAAAAGTTTGGGGTCGGTAATATTTTTTGTGTTAAGTCTCTTAGTCTCACCGTGGCTGCATTTATTTGATCAAAAATACATTAAGATAGTAAATAGTGTGAAATATTATTACGATTTAAAATAACAATTTCTATTGTTATACATTTTAAAATGTAATTTATTCCAGTGAATTTATTCCTGTGATCAAAGCTTAATTTTCAGCATCATTACTCCAGTCTTCAGTGTCACATGATCCTTCAGAAATGATTCTAATATGCTGATTTGCTGCTCAATAAACATTTCTGATTATTATCACTGTTGAAAACAGTTGTGCTGCTTAATATTTTTGTGGAAAGCCTGATACACTTGACTAGAAAGTTTAAAAGAACAGCATTTATGTAAAATGTAAAATTCTTAAAGTTTTTGCAGTCACTTTTGATCAATTTAATGCATCCTTGCTGAATATAAGTATTCATTTCTTTAAAAAAAAAAAAAATCTTGCTGACCAAAAACTTTTGAATGCTAGTGGAAATAGCTACAGAATTTCTGTACAGGTCAGAGGTCATTATTTATTACTAGGGCTGTCAAACGATTAATCGCGATTAATTGTATACAAAATAAAAGTTTGTGTTTACATAATATATGTGGGTGCACAGTGTATAATTATTTTATATATATAAATACACACACATGCTTGTATATATTTAAGAAATATTTACATGTATATACTGTATATAGATTTATTTATAATTTATATTATGTATATAAATATAAATATTTTATATAAAATAACATTTTTTTTCTTAAATATACATGCATGTGTATATATATATATATATTATATATATAATTATACACAGTGCACCCACATATATTATGTAAACACAAACTTTTATTTTGGATGCGATTAATCGCGATTAATCGTTTGACAGCACTAATTAATACATTAATTAGTTTGACTTATTTTTAAAATTACTGCAATTTTAGTAAATTCTAGTCAAATCCACGATTGCACTGAACTGAAATAAGTCATTTCCGCAAGACTTAACTCACTATGACACAGTTTTTCATGACTTTTAAATTATGCACAGGGAGAGTACAGCGGACAGGAAACGATAAGGAGATGAGGAGAGAGAATCAAGAAAATGACACAAAGCACACTCAAACTGGCAACCCCTGCATGAGCATCACAGCTCGACGTGTCAGAAGCGCTGCCAAGTGATTTAGCGTTGATTATGCTGCGGTGCCCGTGCAGGCGATGCTAGTTTGCGGTCATAATTTTGATGAATTTACTGTACATTGCTCACCATCTTACCTCCAGCCCGCCAGCAGGTTTCTTTTTGAGCTCTTCGCACTTGCGGAACTTGCAGATCTGATGGCCGGTTTTCCGGTTGCGGCAGCTGCTGCACTGTTCGCAGTTAATCCTGCGCCGGCAGGGTGGACACAGGCCGCAGCGCTTCCGCTTTTTCTTCCCGTTGGCGCCGATGGCCGACGAAATCTCGCTCTGCGTCTGCTGGTGTTCCGACGCGCCGGTCACGTGAGAAAGCGCCCCGTCGGCGAGGAACACTCCCGCTGGCGTCATTATGAAGAGCCCCGGGTGATACGGAAAGCTGCCGCCCACTCCGCCATTGCCGAACAACGGGAAGTCCATCACACTGCCCAGCGAATCAGAAGCCGAGACCGCCTCCATGTCCCCTCCCACGCTGACATTGGAAGGGTCGCTGACCGGAAGGAGCATCCCCGCCCGCCGCAGGAGCTCGGCGGCCTGCGCGAGATGCAGGCCGCTCGGAGAGTCCAGAAGACCGGACATTAACGCGCCCCGGTCCAGTTTGGCGTACCCGACTTGTGACCTGTGCTGGCTGGCCGTAGGGTGCGCTTTGACACCCGTCGCCACCATGGAGCTCTGAGCGAGTCTGTTAGCGTTCGCGACACTGGCGACGGCAGCGGCCGAGCAGGTCGCGATGTACTGCGAGAGAGCCCGTGAGCGCTTCAGGCTTTTGCTGAGAGGAGCGCTGATGATGCCGCTGCGGTTTCTCCGTTCCACCACCGGGGACGTGTCTTCATCCCCGCAGCAGCTGTCCTGCGCCTCCTCATCCTCTACGGCTCGACTTCCCTCCATGGACCCTCCGCTGGCGGACATGGGCCACGGCGTGAGGGGGAGGGAGAGGGAGATGAGGGAGCTTAGGATGAAGGGGTGGGGGGTGGGGGGGTAGAGTTGCAACGTTCCTCTGAAGACCGAAGCCAAACCAGATTGACGCGCGCACAGCTGGAGAATCAGCAGTCCACACTAGACGAGCCTCATGAACATCTTAAACATCCATTAGCTAAGGCCTGAGAATCCTAGAAAGGAAAGATAGAAGATACGCAAAGAGGTTAAAGCAAGCATGGATAAAAGTTTGAAAATAATTTTCCTGAAGACACTCAGAAAGGCTGCATTCATTTAATCAAAACAGTAATATTGTTAAAAAATAACTGTTTTATATTTGAATACATTTTCAATTTTGATTTATTTATTCCTGTGATGCAATGATGAATTTTTAGCGTCACTACTCCAGCCTTCAGTGTCACGTGATCATTCTGCTTTCAATTATTAATAGTTCTTATGTTGGTAATTGTGGAAACCATTTTATTGAAGAACAGCATTTATTTGAAATAGAAATCTTTTATTACATTATATAAATGTCATAAATGTCACTTTTGATCAATTTAAATGTGTCCTTGCTGAATAAAGCTATTCTATTTTTTAATCATTCTTATACCTCAAATATTTTTGAATGGTAGTGTATCACAATTTCCACAAAAATATTAAGCAGCACAACTGTTTTCAACATTGATAATGTTCAGAAATGTTTCTTGAGCAGCAAATCACCATATTAGAATAACTGAAGACTGGAGTAATGATGCTGAACTTGATTCAGCTTTTTAAATTATAATATTAGTTCACAATATTTCAGTTTTTTATGTATTTTTGAAACCTTGGTGAGCATAGGAGACTTCTTTCAAAAAAATAAAAAAAAATAAAATCTTAAGTATTCCATACTTTTGAACATACTTTTGTCCAAACCTAAAGAGCGTGGAGAAATATTATTTCAGTCAAAAATAACTATTTTATATTTCAATACATTTTCCATTTTTATTTATTCCTGTGATGCAATGATGAATTTTTAGCATCACTACTCCAGTCTTCAGTGTCACGTGATCCTTCAGAAATCATTCTGCATTAATAGTTCTTATTATCAGTGTTGGTATATAAATGTCATAACTGTCACTTTTGATCAATTTAAGTGTGTCCTTGCTGAATAAATGTATTCTATTTTTTAATCACTCTTATACCTCAAATTTTTGAATGGTAGTGTATCACAATTTCCACAAAAATATTAAGCAGGACAACTGTTTTCAACATTGATAATGTTCAGAAATGTTTCTTGAGCAGCAAATCACCATATTAGAATCATTTCTGAAGGATCATGTGACTGAAGACTGAACTTGACTCAGCTTTTTATTAATTATAATATTAGTTCACAATATTTCTGTTTTTTTATGTATTTTTGAAACCTTATTGACTTATTTCAAAAATCATAAATATTCAAAACTTTTGAACGGTGTCCAAACCTAAAGAGCGTGGAGAACATGTTGGTTTCACCCCTGTGATTCCTCACAGCACATCATCACACACCATTTTAACATTTCTACTACTTTATAATCATATCCCATCTTTATTAGCTTATTGTTTTGGCCTGCTGAAATGGGTTCACTGTGACAAACAATCTGCTGCTCGCTTTGGCCTCATCTGACCCTTTTTGATTCCTCAGCCAACATTTATACATAATATCTGTCCTAGACATCTGTTTTAGTGACAATTACGCTTTGTTCGCCGTGCTTCCAAGGAACTGACACTCGCTGTGAAGTTCAAAAAAAAAAAAGAAGAGATTTTGTGTGGATATTGAATTGGACGGTTTGAGTCTGTTAAATTGTTATATTTCATAACCTTTACGTGCAGAAGCCCGTTCCTGGTGACAGCAATTCTTTTTCAGTGAGAGACGTCTATCAGGGTCCACAGGCGGTCTGTTCTATCACGAAACCGGAATCGTGAGCTCAAGCGCAAAGCCCCTGGGGTGAGCCGCCAGTGAAATCAGGATGTCTAGGTGCAAGCTCAGCCGCACTGACGCACGTATACGCACGCTCGTCGACGACTTAACATTTCAATTAACTGCCATGCTCAGTAAAGCATGCTATCGGTGATAATTAGAGAAAAAAAAATGACTTAAGGTTGAGAGTGACTGTCTTTGAAGATGATGTAATTGGCCATTCATTCAAACAAACATGCATGAATGAAAGAATTAATAAAATAAAATAATAAAATATGCACACCAGAGAAAGCGGGGCTAGTTAGTTGTCAAACAGGGAAGTTGTCTTTACTATAGAATTTTGAATTTTGCTTTCTTTAACAAGTATTTTTTAACAAAAAAATCAGGTTGGGGCAAGTTGTCACATTTTTTAAATGGTATAAATGCATATATTATAGTAATGTTGATTAAAACTATTGTGTGTTTACTTAGATTTGTTTTGTGTTTCTGTATAACTCAGATTTCATTGTGAAAATGCTGTCACAAAAGGTCAACATGTGTTAAATGAACTGTATTTCTTAGTGAAATGACAGTGGAAACATTGTTAGCCTTTAATGTAATCAACACTATAAAGTTGGTGTCTAAATAGGAATTCACTTTAAAAAAAAATAAACATGTGTGACAACTAGCCCCGGTTATATTTACCATACATACTGAGCAGGAAAATGTGCACACATACATTAGCTATTTCTAACTGATCTAAAAATTGCAATAATGAGTGAAACCTAATGTATTCAGGTTGATTCAGTCATACTGAACAGTATTATTAAACCCATGTGAAACACACTAGCCAAAACATTTGTACAATACCAAAACAGATGACAATATCAATTACAAGTCATCACAGGATCTTGATGCATGGGAATAAAAACTTACTGGAGACAGGTACCCCTCACCTGCAGGTAAACCAGGACAAAAGCTGCATCTAGTGAGGGTTTCCGTAAATGATTGACCTGGCTTACAGATAAATAAGTTCCTAGCAACAGTTTGAATGCCCACTCAGCAATGTAATACTGAATTACCTCATGTCAAACATATATGAGGCTTGGAAATTGCTGTGTCCAGTATTGCGGCGAGCCAGAGGGACAATAGCTCGACGTAGAGAGATCTGGACATCACCAGGGAACAATAGCCAAACCTGCACAAATAGCCCAACTGTGTCTAAACAAGATGCCCTGCTTATCAAGATCTACGTGTTCTGTCAAACAATCACCTCAATTAAACCCTTTCTGGATCAATCCCAGCAAAAGAGCATAGATTAATTGCAGATATTCACAAAAGATCATTTAAATAATCAAAATGCAAATACTGTACGCACCACGCACAAAAAGTTTGCATACAACTCATAATGGATTAATAATCAACAGCACATATAACGTGCATTCATACTCACCGTCGTCTCTCCAAGAGAAATTCTGAATAATTCAGAAATTCACACTCGGTAGCCTATATCCTATATATATATTTTTTTTAATCCAGACAACCAATAAAAACAGAAAATGTCACAACGGGAGCTATGTTTACGGTGACAACATTGCAAGCAAACAACAAACAAATAGCCGTATATTCAACTATTCCCTGCGCCTATTTGGTTACGCGTGGCAAAGTTGCACCAATGCATCTAATGTATATGGGCGAATGATCAAGCAGATGTAACGCAGATCATTTAGAAAGTAAAACAAAATCCCTTTTGTCTCATCTCGACCGATGTGTCTATGGTGACAGCGCGCGGTATGCGCCAACACGTCGCGTTGGTTAAGCACATTCCCTTGTTATTTCAGTGCCAACTTATTCGTCTTGGCTGGGTTTCATTGTAACTTTGAACAGTCCCCAACAAAGTCTCATTCCACCCCCTTTGATAAATATAGGGTATTTGCCTATTTGCGAACACGGGCGTCTTTTCATTCGCACCGCTCGTGAGCCGAGGGGAGCGTTCCGACTGTCCGAGCGGTCCGGTGCTCTCACGCGCTGCGGAGATTTATATAAAACACACAGAGAGAGAATACAAGCTAAAAGAGCCAAACGAAAGTCAATGCTCACCCAGACTGAATTATTCTCGTTGGTTCGTTCAATAGCCCCCAAACACCGGCAGATACACGCAGAACGCACTTTGTCCGAGAGCGAGCGCGTGCGCTCCTCCAGCCTCTCGCGTCTCTCTATCCCACCTCCACATCCTCGCGCCCGGAGAAGAACATGCAAACACATTTCATAGATTTTTGGAGCCTCACACAAAAACCGAAGTGGACTTTCCGTCGGGGACAAAATAAATAACCTTTAAGAGGTGTGGACGAGCGCGAGGGGCTGTCTGCGGTGATGCATAGAGTGGAATAATGAATGAAGTATAGTTTTGAGAGGGCTGGACACTCAGCCCATTGTCGACTCCATTCTTAATGGCTGTTGGCTGCGCTCGTGATTGAGTTATTATATTAGAACTTTTGCACATTCGGGCTTTCCAGGAACTTGGTGCTGATTGATATTTTAATATGCGAAACACGACTCCAAAATAGAACCCCATGGGGTGCTCTGGTAAATGAGAATGAAATGCAAATATGTGAATAACACAATAAATTATAGCCTTATAAAAATTGTAATATTATTAATAATTCTTGCATCAAATTAACATGTCTTTAGCCATAGCCTACATTAAATATATTGTTTATCGTATACTTTTATTTATTAGATTAATGTATGTTGTTTGCTGTATATTTTTGCTTCGTTAGTTATTTTATAATTAATGAATATTAATGCCATATGTTAATGTATTTAACAGGAATACACACAAAGTAGGCTATTCTTATAAAATTTATTATAGCCTATTTATTAATGCGATTGATTGAGTTTAGATTAATTATTTTTTAAATTAAGACATATCAATACAATTTATAGCCTATTTAATAACCCTATTAAGACATATCAATGGAATTTATTCAAGTCTATTTAGGAAAATTTTATTTTCCTATTTAAAAGCCCTTTAATTAGCCTATTTAATAACCCGTGAAACAATCCAACAAAGCACATTCATTTCAGTTTCTCCATCAGTCAGCATAAAGAGTCACTAAAGGGTCGTTACCATAATCGTCGTGTTTCTCTGTGTTTGCTGACTTTCTGTGGTCGAAGAGCCATTTTGCTGTGGGTCCATTTGTCCGTCCGTCCGCTCCTCTTCGTCGCTTTGAGTCCACTCCAGCTCTTGTGAGCGTCCCGTGTGTCTGGCAGGCGGCCAGCTGAAGTGTGGGGAAGTGACACCGCCAGGGCGGCAGAAATTTTCCTCCGTTTCGGGCTCCTTCCCAATCGCAGACGGGCGCGCGTGCATTGGCTGGAAAGTGGAACAGCTCGTCAGGGACGATCAATGCGGATCGATCAGTGCGGCGCTGCTGGCTGCGGGTTTGAGGGGGGTTGCGTGTTACAGTCCTCCACAATTGCATTAACGGGAAAGTTTAGGCTTGAGTAAAGTGACACCACTATACAGCTGCACTTCCCATCATTGTTTTTCCAATTTAGGCCTATCTGTATTCACCAAAATGCTCAAAACTATGTAAGTTTTCCCTTACGAAAAGTTATGTGTCAAAACCATTGCATATAGCCTAATTACCATATTCATTCAGATGTCTAAAGTCTTACCATTAATCAATAGTACCATCATGGTTCAGTCCAAAAACATGGCAATATTACTCCATTTTCATAATTTCATAACTTACAAAAATGTAGCCCACTAAAAAGGAGCATGTTATATGGATTTTTTGGGGTTGTGGTAAAATCCATAAACATGTCATATTATTTACATGGGTACACTTGGGTTGTTTCAATCCAAATTTGGGTCAACTATGGACAAACCCAAATGTTGGGTTAAAAATGTAATAAAAAAGAGAAAGTTTTTAAATCACATTTTTAACCCAACATTTGGGTTTGTCCATATTTGGCCCAAATTAGGGTTCAAACAACCCAGCATTGAGGGTGTACTTTATGGTAATTTCCCACAACATTTGTATCTTAATATATGGTGCTATTATACACTAAAATGCCATACTACTACTTAGTTACGGGACCTACAAAACATTACTATTACCAACTATGTTTGGTTGTTTTTGGACATGCACCATTGTAATGCCACTGTATCTTTTGGAAGTAATGTGGTATATATTAATGTACCATATTACCAACTCATACCACAACTGTACCATGATGCAGCCACTGTACTTTTTTTTTGTAGATAGCACTCCATATAGTGTTTCAATGAATACCATGGCATTACATCACAGTTTTCTAAAAACAAAAACTTCGTTCATTTGATATATTAGCATGGTACTATGCGATTACCACAGTATATAGGCTAAATACATACATAAGCCACTTCAAAGATATCTAATTATATATTAAGATAAGAAAAATATTAGGGCTGTCAAACGATTAATCGCTATTAATCACATTCAAAATAAAAGTTTGTGTTTACATGTGGGTGCACTGTGTATAATTATTTTGTATATATATAAATACACACACATGCATGTATATTTAGGAAAAAAACATTATTTAAATATAAAATATTTATATATAATATAAATTATACATAAGTCTATATACAGTATAAACATGAAAATATTTCTTAAATATATACAAGCATGTGTGTGTATTTATATTTATAAAATAATTATACACAGTGCACATTTATTTTAATATGATTAATATAATTATATGATTTAATATAATATAACATATATATGTCATATATCATGTGTGTATGTGGTAGGCTATATATAAACAAAAACTAAATAAAATAATTTTAATAATATTTCTGTACAGCTACAGCATTCTGTACCAATCACTGTGGAAGTGGACTATACAAATAATATTCCAGGATGCTTGACTATTCCAGGTTTGTTTGCGAGGTCATTCATCAGACCTTTGGATTCTGAGTTGCATCATGCGCTGAGTTCACCGTGGAGGACGTTCCTGTAGTATACAGCCAGTGTTTCCCTGCTGTGTGACAGAACACAGATCATCTCCAAAAGAAACCACGGGATAGATCATGAAAATGGGTGAATAAATAAACAAATACACACTTGCCTTTTCCTTGTGGCCTCATAATTCCCAGATAACTTTGAGAGCTGAGCCCTCCTCCTCTCTGAGGGGGGGATTGTGTGGTGGGAGTGGGGGGGGGGGGGGGGGGGAATTAACGTCACATGGTTCTCTCTGGCAGCCAGACACATGACCCGCTCCACAGGAGGGGATAAAACCCACTTGAAAGACGACGGCACAGAGACCGAGGGAGAGGAGGAGAAAAAAAGAGAAAGAGATACAGCAAACGTCCGGTTTTCTCAGACGCTGAGGAATGCCGTCAGCCCGCTTCTCCAACACAGAAATGCAGTCGACTCGTTCCCCCTTGAGACCCTCTCCGTATTTCTTCTGCTCTCTCTATTTTCTCACTCCTGTGAGTTACCTGTGGTTTTGGGCACCATGTTGTCAGAGCTTCCTGTTTTTCAATGACTGAGATCTCCACGGCCCCCCAACATGCAGACTGTTAATGGTCTTGGTATTGGTCTCTATTTCACCTGCAGTTTCTTTTTTAGAGACTTGATTTGAACAAATTAAACTTAACCTGTCCCATGCCAATTGTACTTGTAGATCCAATTGTAGATTCCCCTCTCTATGTAAAGCGCTTTGAGTGTCCAGAAAAGCGCTATATAAATGTAATGAATTACTTAGGGCATCAATGATAGGCTACCTAAAATTGTTTGGCCAGTTGAGGAGAGCTGCTAGACCTCGACATTTGGACACAGCAAACTCTTATCTAACCTATCTTTATCTCACAGACTAACATCCTTGATGGATGGTAAAAGTTACTAGACAGACAAGATGGGATTAGTTCAATTATTTTTGTAAAACGGCCCCAAAGCCATGTCCAGTGACTAAAACGTAAGACTTAAAGCTTGTTTTGACGACCAGCAACTGCCTACAACACAATTTTATATCAGCAAAATGTTAGAGAAAAAAAAATTGGTTAATTCAACCGCACATTAAAGCATAAAGCATAAAACCAATAAATAATTGATATGCATACTTTCATAACGACAACTTTCAAATACCACTTAAGAACATGACATGCATCCCAATTTGTGTAGTTACTAGTTAAGCACTGTTGTATGACGTTTTGTGGTATAATAGTGTGTTCACGCTAAAAATGATAAAAAGTAGGCCTATCCAAATATAAAAAGTGCACTTTGCATAACATGATGCACTTAACCGAAAATAGTGTGGAATGTTGGAGACCATGCGCTCAACTGTCTTTACTTATGTAGAAGAGGGGAAGGGCTATCAGATCCTGATGTTGGATCACAAAATAGCCTTATAAAATTCATAAACTACACGGTTGAGTACATAGTGTAGTAAGTGCGTCATTTGGGACACAACTATGGTCTAAAGAAGCTAAAAAGATTGTTTGTTCGATCTTAAAACCTTCAGAGCCACAGGAGTAATCACAATATCTTCAAAATAAACCAGGAGCAGTGGATTGATAAAGTGGCTCCATCTGCTGGCTGTAAGCAGAACTGCAGCAGGGATCTTCTAATTTCCTGTGTTTTGCAGCGGTACAGGAAGTAGAGCACATTATCCCCCACATCCTGTTTTAAAACTGTGGGTAGAGAATGATAACCCTGCTTAGTGAATATACGCAGAACAGAGCATGAAACAATGACACAAGGACGGCCGTTTCAAATCACGTTTATTCAAAATGCAAACTTTCCTTGTACAGCAAGAGCAAAATATACTGATATGAAGTCTTGGTTTAGTTTTACACCTGATGTGGTAAAAACTACATGCTCAAGTCATAATGCCTCAAATGTTAATTAAACTGTGCGTAGAAGTTTTGGCCCGCCACATTCATCTGCGCTGTAGTGCAAAGTTGTTTTAGAGTACATTAAAGCACATTTAAATAATATGGGTCGTGTTAGAGTTGGAGAGGAAGACCAAGTGTAAAACCACAGCGTGTCTGCAGTGATACAGGAAGTCCTTGTGTGAACGAGATGCATTAACACTGAGAAGTGAAATCTTCGTCCAGTTCCTCTCACCTCCAGTGGATGGAAAACACTGATGGAAACACACACACACACACTGAATATCTAGGGGTTTTTCTTCTTAATGATCAGGGGTCCGACATTATCACCAGTTTCCTCGTTGTGTTTGGCGTGTGCGCCGTCGCAGTAGGGAAACTGTCCAGGGAACAAACAAATACATACAAATCACAACCACGTATGATGATCTTTCCGAGAGTATGATAACGTATCTGCACGCAACATGTGGTTTTGGTGTTTATCCCAGCACTTTGCATTAGTACAGCCACAGGAAGCTCTTCTAGATTACTATGGCGCTTCAGGACAGTGTGAATTACACCTTTAACCCTTGAAAGTCTGACATTTCAAATAATAGTCAGTTGAAACAGTTTATTGAACCTTTATCTAAAATGTGTACAGTACATCTAAAAAAAAAAGTGTTTTATGTAGGCCTACATTTACATTAGATGCTTTTGTCCAAAACGACTTACACATGAAGAACTATATTTATATGAGAATTATGTTTTGTATCATATTTGATACAGAAGGATTTTATGGCTCAGCAGCCAAAACTAGTAGCAAAAATAGTAGAGTATTATAGGCAAGTATAATGTAAATCAGTATATTATAGTTAAACAGACTACTTACACAAAATGTATATCAATACTAGTTGTCACTGTCTCTCAATGTTTACACAACACCGTTTCAACAAAAATGGAAAACTTATGCGTGTTGGCCGTTCATTCACATGACGGTGATGTTTGCGGGCCTAAAAACTGATTTCAACGTTTTTGAAAGTTATTTTATTATTTTTTTTAATACATGCATTTTACATGTTCAGTCGTGTCACTTTGCAAAGAAACATCGCCAACTACTGGCATGACAGCGTAATACAGTATTTTTAGTCGTTTTCTCTGATCCACGTCACGTGAACGAAAGAGTTGGCATCTATATATGCAAAAAAACTCAAAGGAAAAACGTTTCTGTTTTTGGCACATCATTGTCATGTAAATGTGACCTTAGTAAGATGTAATTTAAATGTTTTACGAATCTTTTTTCGGTCATTTGGTTGATTTAACGAACGAAAGACTCGAAAAAGGATTTGTTCATTTTAATGAACGAGTTCGAACAGGAGAGTCACGAACGCGCATCACAGAGCAAGGCGAACATTTGTGCTTATAAAACTTAAACTTTTTTATTTATTTTTGAAATGACCAATCGTTTCGCTAGCTTCACTGAAACTCTCATTTGGACCTTGAACTGTTTGGTGCCCAATAGGGATGCCAACGATTAATCGACGATCGATTAATTGTCGATAATACATTTAATCGATAAAACTTATCGATCATCGATTAAGTGAAAAACGCAAAGGAAAAACTAGGGCTGTCAAACGATTAATCGCGATTAATCACATCAAAAATAAAAGTTTGTGTTTACATAATATATGTGGGTGCACTGTGTATAATTATTTTGTATATATATATATATATATATATATAAATACAAAAACATGCATGTAAATTATTTAAGAAAAAAAATTATTTCTATATAAAATATTTATATTTATATACAATATAAATTATATCTAAATCTATATACAGCATGTACATGAAAATATTTCTTAAATATATACAAGCATGTGTTTGGATTTATATATATAAAATAATTATACACAGTGCACCCACATATATTATGTAAACACAAACTTTTATTTTGGATGCGATTAACCGCGATTAATCGTTTGACAGCCCTATAAAAAACATTACTGTTTTTAGAACATCGTTGTCGAGTAAATGTAAAAAAGAGATAAACAAATAAACGTTACTCAAAAGCCTGTTGTCTCCAGTCAGTGTTATTAATTTAATTAAAAACCATGTTAAAATATAATATAATTAAGATAACCTAAGTTGCTTCAGACCAGTATGTGTTCACATTGAAATCTTCCTTACGACAAAAGTTATTATGTTTATTCGATAAAAATCAGTAAATATTTCATAAACATGCACACGACCTGAAGGGGGATGTTTTTAGAATTATACTAAAAGGTCTTTTACTTGCTCAAAAAGTGTAAACTACCAATCAGACGACAGAAGGCATGTAGTAGATCGTGTACAAGAGGTTTTCAGCAAAGCTTTACTCATGTTATTAATTTAGAAGCCTTTGAATTGTATGCATCAAATATAATACAGTAGGATTTATATGGTTAAAAATAGTTCAAACAGATAATCTCCAAACAGACCAGCAGGTTCATTCAGCAGGCATTTACATCCTATTAACATGGTCTCGCTCACCTTCTTGGACCTCCAGCAGCGGCAGTAGACGGCCTTGTTGCCGATGTCCTCCATGTCGAAGCTGTGCACTACTTTCGGGCTGTCTTTTTTGACAGTCAAGTTGACCCTGCTCGCGGGACTGCTCTGTGAACTGAAGTAGCGCGTCAGGAGGTATGTGCTCAGAGCCGCAGCCACTGCAATGGGAACGATGGTGGTCAGCTGATCTGCAAACGTACACACGAGGAGGCGCTCGTTTTTGAGAGGGCTGGGAGGTTGCCTGCTCTACACACTCAGCATCACTTTCATTATTAAAAGCATATGATAGCTTTAGTTTTAGCTTTATGATAGATAGTTTAAACAAAAGCTTACCTAGACAATAGAAATGTGATATTATCACATTTCTATTGTCTAGGTAAGCTTTTGTTTAAACTTTGGGTCTGACGAGGGAGACAAAATGTCTTCTTTTACATGAAAAATAAATACATAGAAATGCACTTTAAGGCTTCTTTTGTAGTGGGAACAAGCAGAAATCAGATTGATTGTGGACCCTCAGCCAAGTCTAGGAATCTTAAAACTGAATTTTGGATGTTATGATCTATTGGTAGGGTACTATGACTTATATCACTATGTTTTATATTTTTTCCAAATTCAATTTTTACAAAAAAAAAAAAATTTCTTCTGGACTCTGGATTAAATATCAGTAATTAAAAAAGCATGTCCAACTCTGAATAGTTTGAGGTCACATTTCAAAGCTTTCTGGTTTTAATTCATGATTTTCTATGAGACAATTTCATTTCGCCTAATTTAATAGCTCCATATTTTCTGCAATGCATGAATTAAGAAAATCGATATGAATTACAATTTCACCATCACGCACCAGGTAGTTATTAATTAACAGTTGTACATACAAGACAAAAGCCCTTTGGAACAAACAGTTTTAGATAAAATATCTTTAGAATGAATTGTATAATAGCAAAGAAAAACAACTCAGTGCCCAAACAACAAATACACAGATAAATATTATGTCTGTAGCACACAACAAAACACATGCTGTACAGATGACAGGTATTTACTGGGATTAGACATATCTTTGTGTCATGTGACCTATGGCTGGCCTAAACCCATGAAACTTAATCAGCACTAAAATGTAGTCACGACTCGAGTTATGTATGTACACAGACTATTTATATAGGTATCCGTGTCAATATGTCACTGATATAGACTGTGTAAATCCAGGTTGGACGTTTAGCTGTGTCCGAAATCGCTTACTATGTGAGTAGGCACTACATTTATCTTTCATCTTGGTCATGTGACAAGGATTCACCTCTGACTGTTCAACGGATTTCCACGAATCGGTTCTTACGAACAATTCGTTTCGCAATTCTTCGTGACGTCATCACGTGATCGCTGACATGATATAACATACTCTAAAAAGTGTCATTAAAAACAATGTAAACATATCGCTGCAAGTACGTGAATGCTAAAACGTAAAAAAAAATCGTATAGACCGATTTGTTTCAAATGATTGTTAAAAAAATTCTCAAAAAGGTGTTTTTTGAGAATTTTTGAGAAATAACTCAAAAATAACTATTATTCGGTCTATATCATGTTTCCCGAGATATGAAAACAATCGAGTTTGTCAAGCTCATTCTTTGCCGCATAACAATCTAGATGCAGTTAATAACTAATAAATCATTGCATTGATTTAAATATCCAAAATGCATTGCCTGCACTTATGATATAATAACGCGTGCATGCATGCAATACGCGTGTTTAGAATCCCAATTTAATATAACTTAATCTAAAATCATTTAAAATCTCAAATGAATATAATATTCGTATTCACAGCATTAAATTGAGCATGCCGACATATATGTGTTGATTCCTTAGCATTGCTAGACTGCAATCGATCAAGGTTGCCGTCGGCTTTATATTAAAACAAAAATCGCTCTTACCTTTAGAAACCTTGAAACCCGGTATTAACCCCGGTTTAATCAGAGCTGAAAGCCCAGGCACTTGAGATGCCATGACGATAGACTTGTTATAACTTCAAGTTTAAGGGCACCACAAGGTCTGAGAGACGCTGAACCAGAGGGACGCCGTGACTGCGGAAACTCTGCGTGATTGCGTCACTCAAAACCTGACCAATGGCTGGAGAGCGTGACGTGACCTACTCGCACTTGCTGTAAACATGGGGCCCTTCTTAGTCTTAGTGCTCCACTAGTAGTTTGGTAGTCTTGTTATTTAAATATTTCGTAATATAAAATGTTGCATAAACAACAAAACATTGACTGAGCGTTCACCTGACTGCAAAAAGGAATTTAAGCATCTTTAAACTGTCAGTCAACAAGATTTTATATTGAAAAAGAATGAAGAACCAAAATATAAAAATCGTCAGTGTCATTCTTTTGCCATTAGATGCACACCAGTAATGGATTTTTTTCTAAGGCACGTTTATAAAAGCTACTTAATTATCCTAATTGAACTAAGGCCTGCCCTGTTTGTAAAACCACTCCTCAGTCACTTTACATTCAAGTGCTTTTGTCCTCCACACCAAACTGGAAAAAGCTCCTATAAAAAGTGTCTGAATAATTATGGGTGGAAAACTTTAAGCAATCATTATAATATGCAATTGATTACATTTGTTTTCTGTCAAAATGACCACTGATTGGGCAAGCAGTTGAGAATTAATTTGACTACCAAACCCAAACAAAGGACAAAGTCTAGTGTTTTTGAGACACGTTAACGTGAGAGGAAAAAACAACAACATGCAGACGGAAAGTATTTCAGACTTTAGTAATCATTTTATTACACAGTTTTAATCAACACACAAAGCTCAACGAGCCCGTCAGGAAATTAAATATACAGAAGTTTGTCTGTGAGGAGTTTGTGTCCTCCCACCCTGGGACCCAATCGAGTCTGGCTGAACCATGTTAGCATCTAATTCAACAAGAGCAGAAAAAGGGAAGAGGAACAAAAAAAGAAAAACAAACAAAAACTATGAGTTACAAGGGTGGGTGGGTTGGGGGAAAGAAAAAACAACAAGACACATGTTAGAGACTGCTTTAAATAACTGGTCCAAAACCCTTCGTGATGGTGAATGTTTGTGAAGTTGGTCATGGCTAAGGAAAGGGGTAGAGAGTCTTTGCAATGGCAAATGGAAAAAATATATATATATTCATAGTATTCAAGTCCATTAGAATACTCCAGAGGAGAAGACAGGAGGTCCATTTTCCTTTAACAGCTATGATTTTAAAAGAATTCCTTTGATAGGTTTTATACAAAAAGACAGCCAACATACCCCTCCCTTCTCTGCAGTAAAGAAATAATAATAAAAAAAAAACTTCCTGATCCAATGTACAGTTGGAAGCCCAGGAAATGGAAATGAAAAAGTAAACTGTAAAAAACAAATCCCTCTATGTCCAGACTATCACAAATTGCAGGGAGAACTCAACAAATGATAATATAGCCCTCCCTTCCCAGTTCTTAAAAACAACAAGGAATGCTTTTAGAGCCATAAACATCTTCTACAGCAAAATTTATACGGACTGATCCTAAGCAGCGGGTGCGTCGCTATAGCAACGGAGAAGGTAAAGCGGGAGCTGTGGAGTGGAGGTTTGAATTTGGGGAGGAAAAGGGTCTACAGCTGAAGTTTCAGTATGTACACCATGGCTGCCAGAGGGCTAAGAGTGGGGGAGGTGCTCTGGTGAGGGGAGGCGTGGCTTAAAGAAAGCACTCCAATGGAAAC
Organism: Pimephales promelas; assembly: GCF_016745375.1. Next base: position 2,634,470 of record NW_024121543.1, on the reverse strand, counting down.
CAACAAGATCTGTTTGTTTTTTTTCTTAAGCTTTTTTTTTTCTTTTTTTAATCTTTTGAACGTTCAAAACCTCCCCTAATCTTAAGATGGAGAGGTGTCATTTTCTCCCATCGTGATCCTAACTCCAAAACTACATTGCATACTTTTGTGTCCATTCCCGAGCTATTCTGTTGTACCTGTGAGGGAAGACAAATAAAAAATATCAGCATCACATTCCAGCAAAATTTTGCATGACACATAACAGGTAATACAAACGGGTCTTTGTAGGCAGCCTAGGCTCTGAGATCTGCATACAAAAACAAATGGGTACAACCACCACTCAAAATCAAAATAAACCGTGTTCTAACCGATCACCGACAGGGGCGGGTGTTGTTTGTTTTTACGCTTGTGCACAGCGCCTGCACACAAAGTCGGAGCTCAAGAATAAGCCAGCATCCATCACAGGGGTGGGTTTATTTATCGATTACGATTCAGAGGGCTGCGATTCAATGCTAAATCGATTATCTGAATCTTTTGTGTGTGTGTGTGTGACTAAATACTTTGCTTTAAAAGTACAAAGTAATGACCCACAAAGAATTAATTTACAATATATTTTATTAACATTGCAAAAAAACAACAGGAAAATAAATGTGTGCCTGAACTAGCAGCATATATATATATATATATATGCATGTATGTACTGTGTATGTATATATATATACACACACATATACACATGTGTGTATATATCAGGGCTCCAGACTGCGACCAAATGGTCGCATTTTGCGACCAAAATTTGAGAGTGTGCGACTGAATTTTACATCCAGTCGCACATGTGCGACCAGTAAATTTGCCACACGTTAAACGCATGGTGGTAAAGCGTGAAGGGGCGCGTCAATGAATCCGTGACAAGAATAGCGCGCGTAAACGTCTGTGGGAAGGAGACGGAGACAAATATCACAACCTGATGTGCGTTTGAGCAATCAGCGATCTATCCACTCGTTAGTCGTTACCTAGCAGCGAATGCAAACAAAATGAAAGTGGAACGAAAATACGCCACTCATATATGATTAGGACCGTGGAGCAGCCGCAGCGATCCGAACCATTGACAGTAAAATAAAGCCCCGAACTTGCCAGTCGCGGGCCGATCTCGCTTACGCAACACTGTTACTAGGAGATCCAGTGAAAAAATCCATTGAATTCGCCTCAGAATTAATAACATCATCACTACGAGATCCAGTGAGAAACACTCCGATTCGGCGCAGAGTTCTGTTATCAGATCAAACAGCGCTGACGTGGAAACCAGAAGAAACACTTAGAGAAGGCTTTCAGTCCACAAATCAGCCTAACAGAACCATGGATTTAGGCTAATGTAGTAAGTTAACTCTAACCATAAATATGATAATGTGTAAGGAATAGTCAAATGCTTACAAGTACGACACATCTTTTCCCAGCACTTCAATAATATCATATATAAATGTTTTATTTTTTTGAATTTTTTATGTCATTACATCGTCATCCTTTAAAGATTGTCCTAAAACGAAAAATTAAGATGTTGGAAAACTTTTATTTAAACAATTAAAAAAAATAATAATACCGTTGTAAACAGTAGGATGTTTATTGGCTATTTTCACTCCATATACATATTTTCACTACTTTTATTAATTAATATTAAGACATTATAAATGATAATAACTAAAGTTAATTTCATCTACACCCTAAATTAAGCTTAGTGATTTATTGTCAGCCCCAGTGCTACAAGAATTTTTTTATTTATTTTTTGTTTTTTGTAGAACTCGCTGTGAGTTCTCATTTGAGGTGATGCTGCCCTCAACTTTGAGTCTGGAACCCTGTGAAGTTAAAATAAAACAGCATATCATAATGTTAAGTCTTTATTATTAAAGAATGTCAGTATTACAGTTATTTTGGGGGAAATTTGAATAATTGCACTGCAAGCTGATTTAAGGTGTGCCCCTAAATTTTCTGCTTGCGCTCCTAAAATTTTCAGTCAGGGGCAACAGCGCTCCTAGTAAAAAAAGTTAGTCTGGAGCCCATATATATATATATAACAACGACCGGTACAGCTGAGTGTTTTACCTCCTCTGGCTGGAAACGTGTCATATGGCTTCTCATTTGTCGTATTTCCAAAATATTTTAGTTTAATTCTACAAAGCTTACAACTAGTGTGGCTCTTGTCCAGCTCATTTCCCCCCTCAACTTCAGAAGCCAAAATATTTCCCCACGTCAGCTTTTAACGTGGATTTGGCGTTCAGTCATCGTGTCCGCATCTCTGTTATGTGCACGCCACAGACGGTCCAGCCACTGTACTTCCGTGCTTCAGTTCCGTCTTTCGCGTTCCATCAAAATTACGTTATTATAAATATATATTTTAAAAAAAACTTTCATTCGATTCAGAATCGTCCACTTCTGCATCGTGATGCATCTAAGAATCGATTTTTTCCCCCACCCTTAATCTATCAACCCTATGCTATCAACGGACCAGATACATTTAACATGGAAGAGGAAATCCCCAAGAAGAGAAGGAGGATTAGAGTGAGGGAATATCGTCGTTTTTCGTCAAAGAAACGAATAATAATCGGGAAGGAGAGAACTCAAAGAATCGAACATTTTTAAATCGGACGCCGAGGTTGCACTGTTTCGTCTGGACAGGCGAATAGCTTCTAGTGCTGACTTTTTGTACGTGAACTGTGTGTGAAAATATAATTCTTAGACAGCTCTAGGGTGTGAGTTTTTCATGATGCACAAACCGGGAGGGAGGGGGTGAGCCAACTTGGTTTGTTTGGGATCTCGCTTCAAACACAAACAGAAGTGACGTCACCTACAATCGCTGATACAACTTTTAAACATCAGTGCAGAAATGTATATGGTCGAAGGAATGCTATTGACAATGTGTTTAGGAAGTACAATGAACTTCTCTAAAGATAGATGAAAACGTGATTTGATCCCTTTGACAAAATTTTGGGCATCACCAATGACTGACATGCTATTATAAAGAAACTCTTCAGTAATCCCTTGAATTCTCATAAGAATTCAGCCTCAATTGCTTTTTCCACCTACATTTGCCAGTAACAGTAGTTCAAAACAAACCTGCTGATATTCAACTACCTTTTCTGTTCAATTTGATTATAAACAAATTTTCCTGTTCAAAATATTACACCCAGTGCAATATTGTTTGGATAAAAGAAAACACTGTTGCTTTGAGCTATTGAACACAGCTTTTTTTTAATTTTCTTTAATTTTTATCATTATAGCAAGCTTAAAACGTTTTAATTTTTGCTGTGGCAGTCAATTACAAGGCTCAGAAAAGGAGCAAATTATTCCCAAAACAAGACTTCAGAGTATCAGTGTAACCTCCATAGGGAAGTAAGGTGACCAATATAAATAGGTAACTGCGTAGGCAATAACATGGCTAATAATGCAAATGATTGCAAGACAGCGCCTATGGGGAAGAGTGTTAGAACAAACACAGTGTGTGTGGTAGTGAACTAGTGCACAGGAGGACACTCACTTTTCCCTGTCAGTCTTGTAAATGCGGGCGATCTCAGGTACTAAGGGGTCGTCCGGATTGGGGTCACACAGCAGGGAGCAGATGGACAGGAGAACTGAAGTGCAAGAGAGAAAGAAAAGTTTAAGTAAAATAACACAAAAGGCACTTTAAAAAGAGTTGTCCTTCTATAAACAGGTGACATCTAACATCAGGAGACTCGTTGCAAACAGCTCAAATGTACATAAAATGAAAATTATCAATATAGTTAAAAAACAAAAACATACTGTGAGAAGCATCATATTTGCCTTCAGCTGCATGCATTTACAATTAGATGCTAAAGGAAGAAACTTAAAATATTCTCCAACATTGCTTTCCCTAGTTTTTATTTCCCTCATGTTAAAGATGCATCTTTTAAACTAAAGAATTAGATTATTCATAGAAATAATTCCTATGCACTGTATGCAGACATTTGTCATACCAGCTTCAAAAGGCTGTTTCATGGCAGATCTAGATAATCACTTGATAAATTTCAGCTTAAAAACATCAGAAAATTCTGTACACAACACACAAAATTCTTCAAAATTGTACTTGTAACAAATTTTAATGCCCAATAGGGTTTGGAGTGCTACATTATTTAAAGCAGTTCTCACAGCACTTCAAGCTATGAGAGAGCTTGAGCAATCAAACACAATTTAGCTTTGAATACTTTGTCTATATTAATTTAGGGTATTTCAGAATTCTCCAGAACACCACGTGGGTGCATATAGAAGCAACCCAATAAAATCCATACAGGCTTGACCATGGGAACATCGAAGTTGATGCCAAGAAAATAACATTTCTGGATTGAATTGTCAAAAAGACTAATAGCTGAAAAAACTAATAGCTGAAACCTGGCAGTGATTTACCTTTGGAGATGGTGAGTGCCGGTGACCACTGTGACCTCAGAATATCCAGACAGATGCTGCCATTGCTGTTGATATTTGGGTGATAGATTCTTGTGGTAAATGCAACCTGAAAAAGGCAGTAGACAAACATAAGCACACAAAACACACCCATTTCAGGCTAAACAGTATTACTACCGCCAACACAAAAACAGTTCTTAATGTAGATAAAAATCCAAACACAAGCACAGGATTCCTTGAAACAAATTCTTTAAATTCATTAACAAGATTCTCTGCATTCAGTAACTGCATCATTAGCTGAATTATTTGAATATATGGTAGGAGGAAAAACATTTCCTCATGTCATGCTAAAAAAAAAAAAACAGGTTGGTAAAATGAGATGATTTCAGGAGACGAATTATTAAGCAGCACCTGAGAATAACCAAAACACCCGAGAACCTGTTCCAAACTGCTGTGGACGTTACTGACCTTTGGCGGTTTGAAGGGATAATCTGTGGGAAAGTGTATGGTCAAGAAGAACACTCCACCTTGGTAAGGACTGTCATTCTGTAGGGAAAAGAGTTGAATTAGAATTAAATGTGTTTGTTTATTTACTTATAGTTTAATGCCACACCAGTATCCCCAGCTATATTAATGGAGAGAAAAAAAAGTGAAATACCTTTCTATACAAAGTTTAAATTTTTTAAATATATAGCCAAAGCAAACTTTTAAAATAGTTTTACATTTATCTTTGATAAAAACTAAACCTGGTCTACCTTCATTAATCTTTGAAAATAATAATAATTATATATATATATAAATATATATATATATACACACACACATAAAAACACACACTTCAATTTTTCTTAGACAACACAATTATGCTTCAAGTTCAAATAATTTCTGTAATGTGGTGTGCTACTGTAGGGGACACAAGAAAAATACTTACTGGTCCCATTATTGTGGCCTGCCAATGAAACACTGAAACAAGACAAACAGAAACGTCAGAGGAAGCCTGCATAACATGTTTATCTTACATTCTTAAAATCTTTCTAAAACTCTGAGATACAATTCTGATTTGCCAGCTCAGGATCAGTTTGGTCAGAAATAAGAGCACACTGAGGAATACAGTATAAAATATGATGAAGCAAATTTGGGTACAATTATGTTGTCATATTTCAGTCAAGTCTCTGGGGCACTAAGTGGGTCAGATGGTTGTATGATTCATGGTTTAATAAAGTGGCGACTCTTTTGAGGGAAGCTATATATGCTATATATCAGTTCAAACAATCCGTTGTCTTGTGGTTGAGCCTCACACAAGACATTGATGAGCAAATCTATCAAGGCACACAGAAAACATGATCAGACAGGAAAATTGAAGCCATACAGTTCCTATAAGTCACCATATTGTCGGTGTAGGACAGAAACCTTGTATCTTCATATTTCGTCTTTTTTCATAAATCATTACGATTGGTCAGCCTTTGTGTCTGTCTTTTGGTTTTAAACTGTCGCTAAAATCTCATAACTCCACTCCTCTCTATCGTGAATGAAGAACTGCGTGCAGTTCCGTCTCTACTGGTTTGCAATGCAAAAGTAAATAAAGAACTGGTTATTTAATAGGTACGGTGTTTTCTTTACTCAAACACTATATTTAAAGGCTAATGTTTTATGCATTGGAGGAGCAGAGAAGAGTATCTTAATCTAGCATTTGTCATCGAGTCATAGCCAGTATGTATTAAATAGCATGCACTCGAAAACATGAGATTTTGGCCAAATGACAGAAAAGAAAGGAGCACCCACATAGCTACAATAAACTTTATAATCGTTATGTTGCTGAAAACGTAATTTGATTCACTTACTGCCTCAGATGCGGCCGCTAAATGCGGTGACTATTTGTTACAGCTTAATGAATCAGTAGTAGTTCTCAAACTTAATTTAACATGTATATTTAAAATACAGGCTTTTATGATGTCTAACAATAAAAATAAATAAATAAATAAATAAACATGCTCAAGTTGATGCACCTTAGACTAAAAATTTGGCTTAAGAACTTATCATGAGCCAATTCAGTCATATTGATACGTGGTCTATATGAAAGAGAGGTTATTCTGGCAAACAACTCATTAAATGAATAATTACGAAAACAAAATGTTTTGTTTTTAGAATAACATGCACTTATGAAAAAAAAAAAAAAACAGGAACATGGATTAAAATTGAACGTGGAATTTGCTACATAATCAAAACAGAAATTACCAGTGAGCATATTAAAAATGTAAATTGAATTGGGAAGAATAAAAGCACACTAGTTTGTCAAATACGTCGGTGGGTGAAACGAGGTACTTACTGTCATCCCCTACTGGGCCCGCTGAACACTGAGCAGGTGGGTCACGGCCCAAATCATGCAGCTCCTGCAACACAACAGAAACAGAAATTGAGGTTAAAAAGTGCTCACCTACCATGACTTGAAACCCAGCAGGTAAAGCTGTGAATCACCTGTCCAGATCACCTTCCTGAAACACCTGCAGTACACGCTGCTAACAATGAAGCACCAAAATGAAACTGAGAAACTGACACCGAAACTAAACACTCCAAATATCTGTGCATTTGACAAAATGACAGTAAAATACACCAAAGCAACGCACTGGTTGGGTGACTAAGAAGAGAATAAAGAGGTCAATATCAAATCAGACACATAACAGTCTGTGTAATGGGAGTTATTGCTGCTGTAATGACATGAGAGGTGGACCACAACTTATGTAACATGTTTGTTTTCAGGTTAGTATGTTCTACAGAAACTCGAGACAATTAAAAGCTTAAAAATTGTCAGGAAAAACCCAACAAGGGGTCATAAGTTTGAATATGAATGCTTTAGACCACGTTCATAACGTCAATTTGCTTGCGCCACGAGCTAACCTCAAATATCCAGATATATAATGTGAGAGTTTGGCTTTAAAATCGAACAGTTAGACTCAAGCACCAAATATTTAGATGTCGATAAAGACAAAAAGATATTAAACTATATAAACCACCTAATCCAAAAATGTACTTAAAACACATAAATGCGAAAGCAAACTGATGGGCCAGATCATGCCTCTCCCTGAGCGGTTAGCCAGTTAACAACCCAAAACAGCAGGATATAAACAAACGCAACACAATAATACTGCACATTAATATATTTATGGTAAAAACACAGTCACTTGAAGATGTTGCGGAGGATATAAACGATCTTTGTTTAAGATTTCCAAACGGGCCTTTAGCATTTTTGGCTACGAAGGGTTAGCATGCTAACACGTTATCATGAGATAACATTAATCCTCAAGTGAGCCATTGCAAACCGACTTCCGTTTCAAATGACTGTTTATTTATGTTTGAGATAAAAAAAGCGATAAGAAACAAACAAAAGTGGAACAGTAGAATCGTTTTATATCAGTCTCACATAGTTCGACGGAGTGTCGCCAGCTAACATGCTAACCATTAGCCCGGGCCGAACCGTCGAACCGGGGTGCTTTACTACACTTGTCATCCCACCAGCGGCAAACTTAACACTTTTAACTTCTCAGTAACATCCCTTAAATCGCCTTTCCAGGTTAAGATATGAAGGATGATGCGGAATAGGGCAATGGCGCCCGTGACTTCCTTCTCTTACCTTGTGGATTCTTTTCAGAGCCATTGTTGTGCTGTTACTGCTGTCAAAAACACACAAAACCAGACTTATTCTCGATTAAAACGGCGCTTCTATAATTTCGACGCGGCCAACCCCTCGGGTATCGCAATAAAGGACGCCTTGGCTGATAATTCAGTCGGTGTTCTGTGTGTGTGACGGAGCCGGTTGGTGTAATTTGAAGGCGAAACTGAAAGGTGGTGCTGGTAGCGGTTCGGTCCTTCCTCCTGCAGCAGCGGCAGCGAGTAGCTACCGCATCACGCACACTGCGCTGCTCTAATCAGATCCTTCCGCCAATGGACGCAGTCGCCGGGGATAGATTGCGCGCCGACGCCAGTTGCTAGATAATGCTGTGGTGAATCACGAAACTGATGCAATAGCGGAGTCAAAATGGCGGCTAGTGCTCAGCGACTTTAATGCGATTGAGCCCAAATGAAAGCCTGTGGTTGAAAGCTTCCATTTCGAGCCGACAAACCAGCTTGATCAGCTCAGTCAGAAGTAGAATGGAAAAAACTATGAGAATATAAATATGATCTGACGAGATGTTTATTGTAAGTCATATTTACATTCGAATGAGGAGAGCAGTTTATACAATTTCATCATAATAATGGCAATAACATGCATACCCTCGACTAGAGGAAGTTTCACCATTGCGGAGGGATATTTGACAAATTAATGTTTTATCGTGGCAAAATACGAGATTATCGTCTATAGATAAGGGGATGCGTGTGAAACTAGGACTACTGCTGTGCAGGTTTATTTAGCAATTATTATTTATTTTTTTTATCAAACAAACATGCCACATTAAGTTATGCTATTAAACTTTACCTGTATATTTTTAGGTTTAATTTACACACACACAAACACACACACACACACGCACACACACACACACACACACACACATATATAATAATATAATATATATATATATAATTATATGTGTGTGTGTGTGTGTGTGTGTGTGTGTGTGTGTGTATATACACATTCTGATTGGTATTTATCTGATGCATTAGAAACCTGTATATTGTCTTACCTGCCTTTGTTCTCATTTCTAATATTTGATTGTCTAAACAATAATAGCACATATTTTAGGTGATTCTGTCTGATCCTCATAATCCTGATTACACAAATCCAAAAAGATCAAACTATCAGCCTATATTCCTAAAATACTTTGTTTCATCGTGATATCTTTATCCTGCAGCACAGATTTATGCCCATACCCCATTCAGACAAACACATTCATTGAAAAAAAAAAAAAAAAAAACAGGATGAAGGTGGAATCATTCAGTTACAATTGAGTAGAACAGAGTATTGTTGATGTGAAACATACAACGCAATACAAAATAATATTGATTATTAATACAAGACAACTAAAAACTGCAAAATATGCTGTGGCACCATAAAAGTGAATAGATTATGCAATGATACTATGATAAATATCTCGTTACTGAATGACTATTATACATTATTTACATGCTAAACTTACTTATAAAAACACAATGGTGTCCAAAATCCATAAAAAAATAAAAAAAATTATGCTGGTCAAAAAGATGTAGGTCTACTGGTAAATGTATTAAAAATGCATTATAGTAGGCTATATTTGTATTGTAAAAACATACTCAAGCACATTTTTAATACATTTAATAGAAGCTGCATCTTTTTCAGTAACGAAACAGCATTCTAATGGTAGGGCCTAATGCAACATTCTTGATAGATGCATGCATTCTAGATAATTTGCAGCCTAAGCCTTATAATTACAATGAAGCTGTTTGTTCTTTCAACATTCATAATACACATTTTCTTGTACTTTGTACATTCAACTTTCTACGCCATGAAGCATTAAAATGACTGACGTCAATAAAGCAGCAACAATGCCTTGGCGCGCGCGCGCTCTCTCTCCTCTCGTGCGCAGGGAAACCCCAAATCAACCTCCGCGTGATGGCGGTATGAGGCAGTCCCTGCAAGCCAGAGCGTGGGAGTTCCTGTCTTCGCCATGTCGGGGTGGTGCTGCAACTCGCTGAGGATACCCTGAACCGAGCAGAAGTCTCCCAGCCCCCTTCTGCTGCTACTGCTCCATCTATCCATCCATCCATCCATCCATCCATCCAGCTATCTGTCTACCCATCCGCCCCCACACGGCACCAGGCAGAGTCCAGCATCCCCAGCATCACTCTTTCCCCGGATCAGCTGCGACACATCTTTCCTTCTGACCGACTGTGGACTGAGGAGAGACGCACCAAGTGATGCGGCTTCTGCAGCCCGCGCATCCCGCAGCAACGAAGACCGCACGCTCACCCGTTAGGAGTAGGCGCACTTTCCCCGTTATCTACAACAACCCATGAGAATGTCCAGCACAGACATCATGGGTTTAAACCCTACCGACCGCGTAATCAAATGTAAGTGCACTGTTGTTATGTTCTCTTTATTAATCATACTCAGCACATTTAAGCATGCCGTTTTATGCGATTGTGAATGGTTTGCGATGATTCCGCTTCTATGATGATGCACTGTGAGGTTTTGAAAACGTAATAATTCATGCATCAATGATCGATCAGTGATCAAATGATGATCAGAAGGTGTGTTTGCATTAAAAAAAAAACTCTTTCCGTTCTTTATGAGATTGGCAAACCCATTAAGGCTTCCTATATGCTCAGTGATGCTGATGCAGGCGAGATATGGCAAGCCACTTTAACATTTATTCCTTGAAACTAACATCTATATTTATGTTATTAATTGCAAGTAATTCATGGATTAGTATCTTTTTCAGTTCTGCGACATTAACTTATATAGACTACTAATTCTTATTCTATAGTGACTAGCATTAATGCTCGTTCATCATAATCTAGTCCTTGTTTTTTTTGCAATCAGTCACTATCTCAAAAAAGCTAGCAAATAAAAAAACACTGTTGTTAACTGATAAGAATTATTACTTACAACTTGTAGATACCAGTGACTCAAAGTGATGTAGGTATAAAAGGACTAAAGGCGCACCAGGGTAAAAGGCACATTTGATTATATTCTCCTCTAAACCACTAGATGGCACAAACACTTGCCACAGAACTTTCCTAAATATCCTCTTTTCAAGATGCATTTGGAAATTTGGCTGCGATCGCGGGCTGGGCAGCACGAAGTTGACTCTATGCTAAATTAATCTAATATTGATTGCTTAATGAGAATCTGTAAAATTGTCTATATTTTGAGACAAAGTTCTTGTCAATGATTTTCATAAATAGATTATAAAAAATCTATATTAAATTGGCTGTCCACCTTAGAGATAATCACCATATTTATAATTAAATCATCATGTTTAAAAAAATATATGATATTAATAATATCATACAATAAAAGATATTTATTGTTACTAAAATGCTATATTAAATTTTAATGGGATCTCATTCAATGCTTTCAGAATCTTTTTGTTTTCTATATTTTTAAAATTAACATATTTTAATGAATTTTTATATTTTTTATTGAGCAAAAAGGAATTGTTTTATTTATCTAAATAAATTGAAATGAATACAAACTTTGCTAAAGTGATTGTTTTGAACAAGTAGACATTATTAAAAACATGTTATTTTTAGCTAAAGTATTTATATCTTTTAACCTGCGCAAAACATAGGCTATAAAAATTTAACATTTATCAGATTTTTAAAGAAAGAATTATGATATAATTCTGTTGCTCCATTTCTTCAATCACACATTATGGGTGTAGAGAAAAGAACATTTTAAGGTGTGCCAGTCTAGCCCCTTTCTAATAAGTGCAGTAATGTGAAGTAGGCCAGACAATAGTAACTAATGGAATAAGTACTTGTATCTACAGTATATTACGTTTACACTGAGTTTATACACATAGCAATTAAAAATAAATTCTAGAGTCTAGACACATACATCTAGACAACCATTTTAAAGAATAAATGTGAAACCGGCTAGCCACATTTGTGAAGCGCATCGATGGCTGCGCGCGCCTGCTGGCGGATAGATGAACTGTTATACAGTGCCAGGTTACCCCAGAGAGAGAGATAGAGGGGGGAGGAGAGCAAGAGAGAGATTAACATCTCGATCCAATGAAATATTTTTGGCAGTTTGAGGATGACAGCGAAAGGACGACTTAAAGGTAGCGTGGCTTTTGCATTGCATGCATCTCCTCCTTATGCTCGCCTATACGCATATTTTACTCCAATGTCAGTGCGCGCGCTTGTCGGATAGCAGCACTCGGATAACGAGATGATTGTTAACGTATCGATTGTGCGTGTAATTATGTAAAATGTGCAATGCCTCGAGCCCTTGCACGAGTGCACTCTTGTCATGCGGGGGAAATGCGCGCTGAGATGCTCGCAATGTCAGCTCGTGCACTGACATGGACATCCTTGCATAGATGGCCTATGAGGGTATGTTAGTCTATCATTCCGAAGCAGTTTATCGATTCGTTGGTACAGCGTTACACACTGTAAACAAGGCTGCACACAGAGGATGCTCTGCAGAAATCCCAAAGGCATAAAAGCTAAACGTTATTGCAGGAAGCAAGTTGCATTTCAGTGCATTGCAGTACTATATATTTCATGTGATGATGATGATGATGATGATGAGTCAATACGTTAATGCAAACCCATCAGAAATGCCAATACCAATCAATGCCTACAGCCATTTTATATTTCTAGTTTTTGCAAGAAAAGAAATATGATCAAATAAAACCCACTAAAAAGGCCATATAGAGAGGATGTGGGCATTACAGCATCACTGGATGTTGGGATATGTGGATGTGGATGTGGATGTATAGTGTGGGCGTTTAGTAGAGAGAGAGAGGGGTTAATTAGACGTCAGCGATGGCTGTGCATACTCAAAAGCTGCCCGAAGGCATCTGTTTCCTGTGTGTATGTGATCAACACTGGAATTTGTTTGGATTATAAAAGACAATAAGAGCGGACAGGGGAGGCATGCTTTTGACCACCGTACTGTGTAGAGCAAGGGAGGTTTGGACAGCGAGAGAGAAAGAGAGAGAGAGATGTGGTGTGTATTGTAAAGGGCTTTTCCTTAACCCTGGAGTGTGGCCGTCTGTAATTATTTAGCAACATATGCCATTCCGCATTAAATAATCATAGTGTGGCATATGTGTCACCATTATGTAATATTAACCGTTAGGTATGCTGGGTTATAAGCTTTCGGGAAGGTCTGTGTGAGAGCGTGTCCAGATATAGCTGGTGTATAAGGAAAGCAAAGCAGCTGGCGTGAGAAAGGTATTAGGATGCAGCTGAAGTGTGAAAATGCTTGGTTGTTCAGGAAACCTTTAGGGGAAAAGTATCCTGTGGTGTATCCATGATACACTCTATAAGATGGTAATACTTTCATGTGCATATATTGCATGGTATTCTATTTAAATATACTCCAATGTAGGCCAAACAGTACTATTATTACCATAGGTCATATCCAAAAATCAAGAAACATGCTACCAAGCATGACGTTACAACAGTATGGTTTTGTTACACTTAAAATGTGCCAATGGTACTTCCATGATATTTTGGACATGCAATTGGTATTCTTTGAAGTACCATGGTACATGGATTTCAGTGCTATGATATATTTCAAAGTACTGTAATATTATTATCTGAAACCATCACTTCATAATGGTATATTCCCACAGTACTTGTTTGTAAGAAGTATTTACACAGGACTGACAAAAAACCTTGGTATTACCATGATGATACATATAAAAAATATACTGTACTATGGTGCATGCCCAAAAACCTGGTAATACCATTGCATTTCACTTAAAAAGCATGATCATGCTATAGTATTTTAGTGAAGATGTCGTGTTTGGGATAATTATGTACTTGCTACTCCAATAAACTATGGTATTACCATCATATTTTGTATGTGTCCTAGTCTTGAAACCATGGTAAAACTAATAGTAACCGTGTTCAATATGGGATGATTGATAAATAATTATTTAGATGTTGCTCTAATATAATCCTGGTAATAGCTGTACCATGTCAAAAAAACAAAAAACCCACTTGCATACTTAACAAACATGACAATATCATGATGTTTTAGTGAAGAAGACGGTGTGCTTGGGATAATTGGTTACATGTTACTCCAGGAAACTTCAAAGAATACCATGTCAAACAAAGTATTACCATGATTTTGCGAATTAATCGCAATGAATGAATCGTGATTAATCGCATCCAAAATAAAAGTTTCGGTTTACATAATATATGTGTGTGTGGTGTGTATAATTATTTTGTATATATAAATAAATACACACATATGCATGTATATATTTAAGAAAAATGTGTTATTAATATATCAAATATTTATGTATAATATTAATTTTGTATAAATATATATATACAGTATATACATGCAAATAGTTCTTAAATATATACATGGATGTGTGTGTATTTATATATATACAAAATAATTACACACACATATATTATGTAAACACAAACTTTTATTTTGGATGCGATTAATCGCGATTATTCGTTTCACAGCCCTAGCACTCTAAAAAATTCTGGGTTGTTTTAACCCAATTTTGGGTCAAAAATGGACAAACCAAGCCATTGGGTTACAAATGTACACATTTTCCTAGGGAGTAGCAGAGTAAAAGTGGTGCATGGAAGATGACATGCTAGAGACACACAAAGTGAGTAAGCGAGTAGAGTGCTTGAGATGAATTTGCTCATTTCCACAAGTTATTATGCGCTGCATTCTCTGCGAGACAAAATGCGCCTCACTGCCATCTGTCTCCTGAAGGAATGTGGTAATGCGACAATAATGACTAGATTATTGTAATTGCATCATAGTGTATTTTTTACGATTGGTACTAATAGGTGTCCTTGGCCCCTAGGAGGTTTTAAAACAGAAACAGATTATTTGCACGCAGTCAGAAACACACGTTCAAGGCATTGTCGGAACGACTTCAAAGATCAACATTTTCTCCAGATTGTGTGTCTGTGTTAATTCATGCATGCCTCCTGCTGAGCACCGACACACAACACGAGCGAGATGTTAAAGCCCGGCAGTCGGCACAGAAACTAAGAGAGAGTGTTGACATGAGCCTGGTGATAAATGAAACGGGAGCAGGTGAAAGAAAAGAGAGGGGGAATGTGTGAAAAGTGCGGAGGATGAGAAGTGGGAGAGACGGGGAATTAGGCACTTGACAGCAGATAGATGGATGGATGTGCATGCGCTTGTTGTGTCCCAGCAATCTCTTTCTCTCGTACATAGGCAAACGTTAGGAAAAGAATTCTAGAGCACTGCATACTGCACAGTATACACTGAACATTGGCAGCTATTTAAAGTCACCATGAAATCAAAACTGATCAGTCTTTTTTTTTAAATGGAATATTTATATTGTTATATTCTTCTCTGACGACGTGTTTATTGGGGCGAGGGCGGGGCAACCTGTCACTCACATGACATCATAGCACTAGCGAACCACAACCATCCAAACAATTCCACACCTGAACATTTTTTGTAGTTTGAGAAGCCATATCACTTGGATATACTACAATAGAATCAAAACTTCCATTTCATACTGACTTTATAAGGGATACTCCACCCAAAAATGAAAAAAAAGTATGAGTTTATTTCTTCTGATGAACACAAAGGAAGATATTTTGAAGAACGATTGGAAATTTGGCACCATTGACTTCCATAGTATTTATTTTTTCTACTATGGAAGTCAATCGTTCTTCAAAACTTCTTTCTTTGTGTTCATCGGAAGAAAGAAACTCATACAGATTTGCAACAACTTGAGGGTAAATGATGACAGAATTTTCATTTTTGGGTGGAGTATCCCTTTAAGGAAAGTCAGTTCACTTGGCGGCCATATTTGCAACGTCTCCGTACAGCTTTTTCAGGCCATAGACATCCATATAAAGGCTAGATGTCTCGTCCACGCTGCTGGCCAATGGAGGTCAACATCAGCACCTGGCGGCCATCTTGCCACAGGCAGCTCGCTCACTCGTAACATTGTTTTAAAGGTTCATGTACTTTTTAAATAACCGTAACTTGCTCAATTTTCTACCAATTTTCAAACGCTCTGGTTTGTTATATAAGCGTCAGAGATGTAGTTATGTCACTGCATACTTATGAATAATAAGTGTATAAATAAATAATCATCCAGAACTATAGCCACGTTGATAACGTTTGTAAGAAACCAAACCGTTTGTAAATCCGTCAAGATTTCAACGAGATAAGAGTATTTGTTTTCGTGCTGATCACTCACCCAACATCAGATACCACAGAGCCCACCAGAAAGCCTGCCTGTGACAAGATGGCCGCCGGTGATGACGATAAAGACTCTAGCCTTTATATGGATATCTATGTTTCAGCCTAGCAAATTCCTATATTGAATTCCTTTCTATGGAAAGCCAGAGGTTCCAATGCTGATTTGCTCTTTTATTTAGAAGACAGGACTAGAGCGTAATTTTGTGCATTGCAGTTTCTTGTCACATGACCTCATTACATGCATGTTTAATCCTCATAGGATGTTCCTGTAGTCTGGAAGATAACGATGTTAATGTTTCAGATGCATTGGCCAGTTTCAAAATTCTTTTGATTTCACTATTGACAAATATATTTAGTAAAAAAAATGCACATAGTTTTGTAATGGATGCTTGTATGCAATGGAACTCAGTGCTTGTAACCCAAGGACAATGGTGACACCAGAATACAAATATTCATGATTCTGAAGCTGAAAATACAGAATTATTTTAGACGAATATTCTTGCACTTTTTCTGACTAGATATAATTAATATATTTATATTTAGCAAAATAATGTTGGACACTTTTTACTGGTAAAGTAATTTGGCATTATCAGGACCCACAAATATTCCCCCATTGCATTATTATACATTATAATCAACTGTATAGATAGTAGTTTAATGTACTGACACTAAAACTTTTGTGAGAATTTTTTCTCACACAGTAATTTTTATTTTGGGGAACTATCTACGATACATATTGTCACTAGTATCCACGATGCATATTGTTGCATTTTTGTATTGCGGCACAATATATTGTTACACCCCTAATCATAACCAATACTTAGTAGTTTAATAATTAGTTTCCACCATGATTTATAAAATTGACACACCCCAGCTTAAAGAATTACGAATTTAAAATGGTGTTCACGAGTGCTCATTTTGCGAATACAATCATTCTTACATGACTTCAAGGCAGCATACAGTGAGTTATTTTGCATTTTTAATCAAATTTTCTGTAAACTCATCTTAATTCTTGGCACTCTATTCAAGCAAGGGGGCCAGAAATGGATGTAAAAACATTGCAGCTGATATTACTTGGTTCATTTGTCACAATGGAGATGTAAGGCCAAGTTGAGCACAGTGCATTGTGGGATATAGTGCCTAGTGCATTGCGGTACTGTTGTTTACTGCACATTTTGGCAAATATAGTTGTTGAAGATGTGCATGCTTAGTAAGAGTAGTATTGTAGTATGCTATTTCCGAAAGTAGCCAGGGTCACACACTTCGGCTCTGCTTTCATGCATGTGAGAATGCCTTTTAAACATGACTGATCTAACCAGATACTGAGCTAATCAACTTCCTCGCCCACCTGAATGATAGAGAGAGAGCAGGAAAGAGAGAGAGAGAGGCAATGTCGCTTCAAATGTGGTGATACAGGACTGCAGGAGAATGATGAAAACTGTTTCCTCCCACACAGATGCACAAACACACACACAGACACACACATATGTTATGGGTCACTAGAGATGTTAACTTGAGCACGCACACACACACCCATACATACAGATGTATGTGTAATAAAGAAAGCTCACCTTCACACACCGCTATATATGTCTCTCTCTCACATGTTTGATGGAAAACAAAACGTGGTCGTCTATGCCCTGGATAGGACCTCCGGCTCACCGACCCTTACAAAAATAAGTTTAAGTGTGCTATAGTATACTTCTTTTAAAGAGGTGATGAACTGAGAAATCAAATTTTCCTTGAGCTTTTGACATCAAAGAGGTCATCATATTATAAGAATATCCTGTAAGTTTCAGATTCAGAACTGAAAACGTCCTTGTTAGTCCTTTTATTGACACCAGGCTCAGCAAACGACTCATTTTTGGGAGAACTTTTACTTTAAACTGACTCTAGACCTGGACGAGGATTCAGCAGGGATACTCGCAGGAAATTGTAGGATATTTGAAATTATTAGTGCACAACACAGGAAGTGGACTGGGTTAAAAATAGCATGCCGCCACATACAGATACCCATCCGTAGATCTGGTTCAAAACAGACTAAAGGTGAAACTGGGAGGAAGAGTGAAAAATGAAGAGAGAAAGACTAAATTTAGCCTCTTTAACATAAATTCTTTGGGTGTAAGTTTGGAGCGCAGAGGACATACTTGATAGTGCAGAGACCTAATGAGGCCATGCGAAAGCAGGAACGCTTCTGTGATCCAGAAATCCAGAAGAACGGATCTTGTATACTGTTCATCCTGCTGTATGACCTCATCACATCTGGCCTGTCAATCAACCCAGCTCACTCTGCTGATTGGTTCATCGGCCTGTTTGTCATCTCGAAGTCCCGCTTTTGTGCACGTGCAGATGGCGCCTTCATGTGTGAAGCATGCATTAATTGTGCAACATCAAATGGCGCTTGTAAAAATCCCTCCGTGGAAGGCATGTGATGCTGTGTTACCTTCTCCCGATCTGGGTCAATCGCTAACCGGCGAGTCTCCCTCCCTTTCTCTTATCCATCTCTTTAGTCAGTTTTCTCTGTTCCCGTTCCTTTTCATTCTCTTCGTCTCATCTTTTTGCAGAATTATGGGTTTGTCGTAGGACGTGGCGGCTGTGTTTTTAAGACTCGCCTGTAGTAACAACAAAACACTTCTGTCTGACACGCAGCAAAATGTGTCTTCCATCGTTTTTAGGTCTCGGGGCCTGAAACAGAGCAGTCCCACGGTTGTGTGATCACAGGATGATGTATTTTAGATTGTCAGCAGTTTAATTACAGGATGTTGCATTTAGTGGGGTGGAAGTGCTTCGAGAACGGCACCGTGGGTGTCTGATGGTCTTTGGTTGCTATATGCCCCTTCAGATCTCACTAGTTTGTCGTTCGACACCACAAATCTCTGAAATTCTCTGCCCTACTTCAGCCACCCAGAAGTGAGCATCCCACCGACAATATCTGCAGCAGCAATGTTGTATTGTACTGTGGGATCTCTAATATGACCTCATTAGGATGGGAAACTCTGCTTCTGCAGAACTTATTGTCACCAGTACTAAGATGTGAATATTTGCTCATATTTTAAAAAGATAGTTCACCTGAAAACATAGGCGTCATATATTGTTGTCTGAGGTCAACTTATGACGTTCGCTTGGTTTTTACATTAAAAAATATCAAAATGAATAAGTAATAGGCTATTTTCTACCCTAGTTTTGAGCCCAGCTCAAAAACGCTCGGTTTTTATGGGCGTCTCGCATTAAAGACTTGGAAGTAAACGCCCACTGCTGTGAGTGGATAACAGTTTTGCATATTATAATGAGTTTCACTCTCGACCCGGTTTGTCATCACGAGGTAGGCAGGCCTATATTATTGATCTATGCGTGTAATGCGCGAATCGGTGGGCGGGACTAAACCGGCCGTGTTTAAGTATTATCCATGTTATCCTCTTTGACGTCATAGTTCCCCACTTTAAAAAACGAGTCGTTTTTTCTGAGCCTGGTGTCAATAAAAGCTTTTATTGAACTAACAAGGACGCTTTCAGTTCTGAAACTTACAGAATATTCTTATAACATGATGACCTCTTGATGATGAAAACATGATGAAAATTTGATTTCTCAGTTCATTACCCCTTTAAAGCCCTGTTTTAAGATCGTTTCTGATGAAATATAATGGTTAAGATTGTTTTTTGGACAATTGCTGCTGTCCTGAGAATTTTCAGTTTCTGTGGTTGCACCCCCACACCTCTACAATGGTAGCACAGGAACAATCCTTCATAAAACGCATAAAACTTTAGTTTACAAAGACGTGAAACTCACCGAGTGGTCTGGGGTGTTCACTGATATGCTAAATCGCTGCAAAAGATGTTTTCCAACAGGTTTTATCATAGTTTTTGTACAACTCCATTGACTTGTAATTGTATTGTGTAATTGTAATTGTAACCCCACGGAAATGGGGTTGTTTGTATTCTTTTTTTAGTCTTATGCAGTCGCGGTATCATAGGCTACACTATCACAGACTAGAGCCAGACCGATATATCGGGAGGCCGATATTATCGGCCGATATTAAGCATTTTCCAAACTATCGGTATCGGCAGTTATAATGGCCGATAAATGAATATTTCAAAAATAAAATAAAAACGGACGAAACACGCTTGAACCATGTCATGAGTGTTGGAGTTGTATAGTTTGTCCTCCAGAGGGCACTCTACACCGTTCCTGTTGGCAACACTCGTTAAGTTGGTCACGATACATACATTGCTTGAATAACAATTGAAAGAACATCCCTATCAGTTCTCTTAACTCAAATAAGCATGACACAATTTGTGACTATCATGTCCAGTTTCAAATAAATAAATAAAATATCGGCCGATATATCGGAATATCGGATTTTAAAACCCAAAAATATTTGTATCGGTATCGGCCTTCAAAATCCTTTATCGGTCGGGCTCTATCACAGACATACACTAAACGTCACCTTGGCTACGGCAATTAATTGGAACGAATGCGTCAATAGAGCTGCCATCTTGAAACAGAGGAGCCCCTCCACTTTAATGCATCAGCATCAATGTAGACACAGGTCTAACGGAAATAAAATCACCATAAATCATCCTGAATGCGATTTTTCTCGTTTTTTTTGGTTTGTTCCAAACATTTATCATTGATTCCAGAAACATTTTTTTTTTAAATTTAAAAAAAAAAAATCTTCCTGTTTCAGATTTCATCCGTGAACATCATACGCTGCACAAAAGTCCGCCACCATCAATGAATTTGAAGTAAAAGCAGAGATAGCAGCGTTACCTAGCAACTTCCAATGACAAGACCCCTGTTCCAAGATGGCGGCGGTTTTGACGCATGCTTAGAACCCCAAGGTGACGTATAGTGTATATGTCTATGCTACACTATACAAGTGGTTTGCTTGCAATCGGCAAAGGTGCATTATCGCCACCAACTGGGCTGGAGTGTCTATTATTCAAGCTCTCAACGGAGAATGTATGGTTGTGAGGCATTCGGAAAAATAGGTCTACAGTTTTACAACGATTGGTAAACCACCTGTTGGAAAGCATCTTTTGCTGCGATTTTTGTGTGAGCATATGAGTGAACACCCCAGACCATTCGGTGAGTTACACGTCTTTGTAAACTAAAGTTTTATGCGTTTTATGAGAGGTTTTAATTTGCAATTAAATAGACAAGTTTAGGGTTTGTACAAATTTTAAAAATGTTTTTTAAAAGTCTACTTTGCTCACCAAGGCTGAATTAAAAAATACAAGTATGTTGTCAAATATTGTGACATTTTAAAAGAACTGTTGGTGTTTTCTATTTTAATAAATTTGAATTGAAATATTAATATGAGTTCCCCAAAGCCATTACTCAAGTATTCAGTGTCACATGATATTCTGATATGCTGATTTACTCCTCCTATTATCATCAATGTAATGTATTATTATCAATCAACTGGTCTGAGGTCAACTTCCAACGGACTAGACACGGACTACGGCTGCTACCAGAAGCCAACGATTAGTTTATAAAGTTATAAATATGGATATTTTTCCAACAGAAACACATCAGGGGGGAAACATACCTTTTGACACGTGAAATCAAGCAAGTGAAACATTCATGCCCTTCGACCTAAAACCCGTCAAAAAAGAGTAATGTTCAGCTAATGCGAGTCTTTATAAAAAAGGAGCGCTCATGGTCCTGAAACGCTGAGCAGATGGTTTCTCCTACACAGCAGGGCTTCACACTCCAAGGCAAACCTTGGGTGATTGTCTTCCCGTTTTCGGGGGTCAGGACGGGGTGAGGGCAGGAGTGAACGGTCAGGAAGGAAAGAGTGAGAGAGAGAGAGGAAGAGTGAGAGACTCTAGCACAGCTATGACCTGAATGAGTCCCTCCTCTCGTACTCTGGGGTCCGGGAACAAGCGCGAGCCTGTCAGCGGCCTACTTTCCCAAAGTATGATTCTAGGCCATTATCTGTGTTACCACTGGTGGGGCTCCAGCGGGCTCAATGGATCCGCAGAACAATCCTCTTCATTGCCTGTGAGCGTGTGAGGGTGGCCCGGCGTTTGAAAGTGTTACTCTGAGAGAAGCGTATCTTACAGTAAGGCTGACTACTGAAAGCAGGAGGATTGAGAGAAAAAGGGAAAGATATTATCAACCAAACACCTGCATATTATTGTTCTACTCTGTTCATCACATTAATATTTCATTATTAGTCCCATAAGGTTCAGTGGCTCCGTGCATGGAGTCTTTCCATTCCACATTAGGTTTATAATGGAAAAAGGTTCTTTAGATTTGTTTAAATGCATTTCATACTAAGAAAAAAGGACTATTCACTGAAAGGGTCTCTGGGAAAACAAAAAAGTCCTCTTTTATGGCTTTGCTGTGAAAACCTCCTTTTGGAAATGTTATTTTTAAGAGTGTAAGAAAATTAGCGATTGGTGTTTTGAACAGAGGCCTAAGGCCCCGTCCACACTACTGCGTTTTCGTTTAAAAATAAAAACGGAGACCTTTTGCTACGTTTGGACCTCCCGTCCACACTAAAACGGGAAAAATGAAGACCTAAAATGGAGAAGTTTAAAAACGCTGCAGCTGCGTTTTGCGTTTTGAATCTCCGGAAGGCGTTTTAGTGTGGACGAGACAAAACCAGACAAAACGGAGGACTTCAGAAACGCTGACGCAGAGGCTGACGCTTGGCTCTATAATTGGGTGTTATCAGTCATGACGTTTCCTTCCCTGATTCGTCATTCACTGTTTACACCGGCACGCGCATGCCCAGTGTTGGTGAATGGTCACGTGATCCGCGTTTTCAGTCGTTTTAATGTGGACGGAGATCATTTCTAATACGCAGATAAAACGCTGGTGTGGACGGAGATCGTATTCGTTTTAATTCTCCGTTTTTAAACGAAAACGTAGTATGGACGGGGCCTGAGGCGTGAAATCATTTTAAAGGAATATTCCGGTTCATCATATAGGAGAGGAGCTTGCACATATAATAGTAGAAAATTATTTTACAAAAAACTTTGTTTAGAGATTAAATAGAAAGTTTTCAATTTACACCATCACCAGATTTACATCGGTTCATCATTATTAATTTAGTAGTTCACTTTAAAAAAACTTTTGCTGATAATTTACTTCATCCAAGATATCCATGTCATTCTTTCTTCAGTCGAAAAGAAATTAAGGTTTTTGATGAAAACATTCCAGGATTTTTCTCCATATAATGAACTTTACTGGGAACCAAACGGTTCAAGTGCAAGTGCAAACTACAAACTGTTCAAAGGGCTTTAAACGATTCCAGACGATGAATAAGGGTCTTATCAAGCGAAACGATCGCTCATTTTAAAAAAAACAAAAAAGTTTAAGTTTTATAAGCTCAAATGTTTGCCTTGCTGTTCTGTGACGCACGTTTGTGACTCTCCTGTTCGAACTCGTTTATCAAAATGAACAAATGGCTTTTGTCGTGTCATTTGGTTCATTCAACGAATGAAATGAACAAATTTACTCAGAAAAGATTCGCTCATTTTGATGAACGAGTTTGAACGAGAGTCAGAAACACAAAACTTTTTTTTTTAATGAGCGATCGTTTCGTTTCTCATCGTCTGGAATCGTTTAAAGCCCTTTGAACAGTTTGCAGTTTGTACTGAAACTGTCTTTTGGACCTTGAACCGTTTGGTTACCAGTAAAGTGCATTATATGGAGAAAAATCCTGGAATGTTTTCATCAAAAACTTTAATTACTTTTCAACTGAAGAAAGAATGACATGGATATATTGGATGACATGGGGGTGAGTAAATTATGAACTACTCCTTTAAGGCCTTTAACTATATTTGCGTCCACATCAACGGACAATAACATTTTTTTTATCATGAGCACGTGCTGCAGTTTTATCATCTATCACTTTAAATGCTCAAGCTCTTTAACATTTTATATATATTTTTTATAAAGCTCTTTCATATTTTTGAGTATGTAATGTGCTTTGAAGATTAGTTAGTTTTCAGACCATCCCTCAGCTCATTCCTTCATGAGAGCTACTCTCATCTCTGTTGATTCAATATACTGTCACATTCTTCAGAGTCAACCACTGACTTGTTCTTTCAGCACAATTTTAGCTGAAATAACAAGTTTAACTGCCATACAGTGGCCCCAAAACCTATTCAGACACTGAAGTCAACCGTAAAAAATGTATGATTTACATTGCATTATTTCATATGCATCATGGTTTGGTAAGATTATTAAAATGATTGATCATTTGTTTGATCACAGTAACAACAGTAATATTGTGAAATATTATAACAATTTAATCTATTTAAATATTTGTTACAATTTGTGATGCCAAATCAGTCACGTGATCCTGCAGAAATCATTCTAATATGATGATTTGCTGCTCAAGAAACATTTCTTATTATAATCAATGTTGAAAACAGTGTTGCTTAATATTTTTGCGGAAATCATGAAACATTTGTTTTCAGTATTATTTTGCAACATTATAAATGTAACTTTTTAACTAACTAACTAACTAACTAACTAACCAACCTCTGTAACATAATTTTCTTAAAAAAAAATCTTACTGAACTAAACTTTTGAATGATAGTGTATTACAAAATATCAAACCATAGGGGAACCATTAACCATTCCACTAATGTTTGACAACCACAATACTAATGCAAATACTTTTGTATCTTAATTTAGAACAGTATATGTGCCGTTATAGGCAGCGGCTAAAGGCTGCAAAGAATCACAAATACCCTTTTTGGTGACAAATAAACGTGAATATCTCGGTCCAGGTAACACGAAAACGAGTAAACAGGTAGAAAATCGGTGAAGTTGCACGTTAAACTTTAGACAGTAATATGATGAACCACATGTTTCTTCCTCCTTTTTATATCATTTTAGATTAAATGGGTTCTGTATGCTTTCATTATATGGAAAACAGCAGTGTAAACACTGTCTCCTTTTCTGTTTAGTGTAAGAAAGTAAGACATACAGGTTTGACGACATGAGAGTGAGCCATGATATCCAAACTCAGCAGAAGTCTGAGAAATATCTGCCTGAAATGAGATGTGAGCAGTCAGAAACGTTTTTTGTTTGTTTGCAAATGCTTTTGCGAGTGCATTTGTGTGTGTGCATTTGAGTGAGAGCCAGAGATCAGTGCGCGTGTGTGTGTGTGTGTTTGGTCTGGCGTTTTTTTTTTGAGTCTCAAGTAGATTCAAAAGGAGTCTCAGCATCTGTCTCAGCAGCTGGAGGGTGTCACACACACACACACACGGGTCAGTTATCCTGACCTCACACTGCCATTGCATGTCCTGCCCTGACCTGCTCCATCACTCAGACACACACGCACACACACAAAAAGCTTACAGGCTGTGAAAGGGCAAGAAGTATATTTGACAGAGAAAATAAAATAAAGGCGCAGTATTCATGAAATGCTGATATTAACTTTCCATACCAGAGGTCAAAGGTCAACACCACTGTTGACACAGAGCAGATGGTGACTCCGTATTGACATTGCTGATCACAATATGTGAAAATATGTTTGTTGGTACTGGGTTGAAAAACCATGTCTTGTGTATCCTATTTTAAGCTGGATATTTTTATAGATTTTTTTATAGATTAATTGTCTACATGGAATATTTGTATTTTAAAAAAATATATTGCCTCAATTCAGGACCATTTAAAATGAATTACTGAAGAAAAGTGATAAAAATAAATATCTAAAGTTATTTCAAAATATGCATTTTTCGGTTTGTACTTTGTACACAATAATGCTGTGATGCCTAAATTCAGCATTTAAAATGGTTGTTTTTGAATTGTCTTTTAAGTTTAGACATTGATCATTTATTGACCATAATGAAAATAATGATCTGCTTTTAAAAAAATAATGTATGGTCTACATGTAATATTTGTACTTAAATTTAATTAAAATTTACTACAGAAGTCAAAAAAGTGATTAAAAATATTATAATTTTTTTTTTATCAAAATGAATATGCATTTTTCATTCTGAAATAATAATGTAATGCCGAAATTCACAAAATTCAGTATGTTTACATTTTTATATATATATATAGTCTGAAATACGATGGGTTCATATTTTTTTTTAGACAAAATTATTTAAATTCTAGCCATTTATCAGCTTATTGTATCAGTTGGGTGTTATAAACACACACACACTATATATATATATATATATTTACACACACACACACACACGAGTGAGAGAGAGATAAAGCCCCACGACACATTATACGTCAACTATACTTGTGTTTATTGTTTAGGCCTGAGCTGGGTCTCTGCAACAGTCGTGTTTATATTTAGCTCACATTGTTTCGTGCAGGTTCGTCCCGTTCTCTGATCAATGATTCATGGAGTTTCATTTCAATCTTGTGGTTCATAATCCAACATGTTTATTTACATTAAAATGCTTGTGAAAAGATGCACCTCATGTGTGTTTGTTGACATGGGAGGGCGTGTAAAGCCTGTCACTGTATGACTGTGTCCATGACAACAGTAATTACTCTCATGTTCAGAAAGAGGACAGGGTACAGTGTGTGCTTATTCAGAAGGAATGTATGCAAATATCTGGACTGTGTGTGTTCCTGTAAGTGTTTTAGATACCCAGAGGAAAATGTTATTGCTCAGAGTTTGCAATTTCTCAGTTATGACCGTTTTAAGTATCAGCTTTACCTCAGATGGTTCTCCCATAATTCCTTAGGAGCCATCAAAATAGACACAAATGAGACGGTTGTTGACATAGAGTAAGATTACAGAGCTAAAATGAATGTGGGTAGATCATTTGATCCTGGAAGAATTTGATGAGAAATATATGAGAGTTGATATTGAATCTCATTGTATTGCTGACTTTGGTATCTTGGCATATCTGAGCAGAGTTTGAGACGTTGTTAAGATCTCTAGAGGAGACACGTGTGAGAAAGCTGGGGTCTCTGGCTCTGTTTACACCTGCGTTTTGGTTAATCGGATCACAAGTGGACGAGGGAGACAGGTGTTAAATCTCTCTTTTGTCCACTTTCAACCTCTTCTGTCCTGATTTCTTCGAGAAGAATGGGTGAGGAAATGCATGGGCTTTTTCAGATCTTTCCATGTAATGGAAAAAATATGTAATTTACATACAAAATGCACCCGGAGACAGCCGCAAGTCCGTGCCGAACACGGTGAGTGTGGTGCGAGAACATTGTGCTTGGTACGTTTTTCATCTTCAAACCAAACTGGGTCTTTAGTCGACAAAGTTTAAATGCTGTCTAGCTAGAGCGCTTCCTATAATGTTCACGCATTAGGCCAGTAGGCGGCGGAGAGTAGGCGTCTTTTGTGGCTGTTTGAACGACTACCTCTGGAAGCAAATGAAAAATGGACAAGCTCAAAACGCTTTAGAGCCCGTTTACACTTGTATTTGGAGTCGTAACTTGTGATCCGATCAACCAAAACGCATCCTAGGTGTATATACAGGGCCTTTATTTGCTCCGCAGTTTATCTGATTCCCTCTTGGTGAAGTAGTTGAGAGGTTAAAGGAGTAGTTCACTTTTAGAAAAAACTTTTGCTGATAATTTACTCACTCACCCCATGTCATCCAAGATATCCATGTCTTTCTTTCTTTAGTCGAAAAGAAATTAAGGTTTTTGATGAAAACATTCCAGGATTTTCTCCATACAATGCACTTCAGTGGGAACCAAACGGTTCAAGGTCCAAATGACAGTTTCAGTGCAAACTGTTCAAAGGGCTTTAAACGATATAACAAAGTTTAAGTTTTTTAAGCTCAAATGCTCACCTTGCTCTGTTCTGTGACACACGTTTGTGACTCTCCTGTTTGAACTGAACAAATCTTTTTCCGAGTCGTTTTGTTCATTCAACGAACGAAACGAATTAATTGACTCAGAAAAAGATTTGTTCATTTTGATGAACGAGTTCGAACAGGAGAGTCACACAGTACAGAACAAGGCGACCATTTGAGCTTATAAAACTTAAACTTTGTTATTTATTTATTTAACGAGCGATCGTTTCGCTTGATAAGACCCTTATTCATCGTCTGGAATTGTTTAAAGCCCTTTGAACAGTTTGCAGTTTGTCCTGAAAGTGTCTTTTGGACCTTGAACCGTTTGGTTACCAGTACAGTCCATTATATGGAGAAAAATCCGGAATGTTTTCATCAAAAACCTTAATTTCTGTTCGACTGAAGATAGAATGACATGGACATCTTGGATGACATGGGGGCAAAAGTTTTTTTAAAAGTGAACTACTCCTTTACACAGTTTATTATTTTCGAGTCTTTTTGAAAAATATTTGGAAAATGCATGCACTAAATAATTGCATTCACATGTCTGGTTTATTTATGAACATTTTGTACGAGTCGTGCATATACAGTATTTAATTTCTCTTCTCATGAGCGCGTGTGTGCATTTATCACGTGCATGTGAATGCTTGTGGAGTCGGCAGTGTGAGTGTGTGTGAGAGAGCAGTGCACTTGCCTGAGGAGACAGTGTTATGTAAGATATCTCTGCTGCATACTGCACTTCAATAATACACCCATACTGCTAAATAAAGACACACACACACACACTCATACTGTACACATACAATAACAATATACAGAGGAGATCAGATTCTCAGGACACTCATTCTGAAGCTCGTCCAAACACACATCGTGTTCTGATCAGCAGGAAAGGAAAATCACAGATGACATCTCTTTGATAGATCAAATGTTTTTCCTAGACTGGATTGGGATTAAATGAAGAATAAATGGAGAATTTCCTACTTCTCAGATGTTTCTCTCTTTAGACCCTAGTAATCTCACATGTTTCACTTCAGACTGTGACTTAGAAGAGATCTCAACAGCATCTCAAACTATGTTCTATGTATTTGACCAGAATGGAAAGATT
The DNA here is from genome assembly GCF_016745375.1 of Pimephales promelas. The sequence goes on along the minus strand of NW_024121543.1, from coordinate 2,605,354 downwards.
TTATTGCTCATATGCTCATAAATTAAATACATTTTAAAGAACATTTTCTGTTTAAACGTTCTAAGGAGCAAATACAAAAAAAAAAAAAAAAGAAAAAGAAAATTATCCCATAATTTATTCATCCTCAAGCCATTGGTGTAAATTACTTTCTTCTTTCAGCAGAACACAATCAGAGTTATATTAAAAAATATCTTGGCTCTTCTCAAGCTTTAATAGTGTTTGAAGCTCCAAAAAGTGCATCCATCCATCATAAAAGTAATCCATACGAATCCAGCGGCTTTGTAAACTATAATAACTGGCTTCCGTACGCACATTCACAAGAGAGTTATTTGGTTTTCGTGAGAGGCGTCAATTCCCACCTAAGCTTCCGCTATGCCTACGCCAGTCATACGTCGGGTCAGAGGTCACCCGACTGCCAGAACACAACTCTCTCGTACAAACATAAGCCAGGGATTCTATAAAGTTGTATATATGAATATTTTTCTTTCAGAAACCCATTGCTTCGCTTCAGAAGGCATTTATTTACACCCTGGAGCCGAATGGATTTTATGATGGATGGGATGCGGTTTTTGGAGCTTCAAAAACTCACTATTCACTATTCTTCATCCCAGATTCAGTTAGACATTGTTGATGTCTCTTCTGAAACAGAGACGCATGTGGGAAAAACAACTGAGAGGAAGAATGCATAAGAAAATACTTTTGCTCTCGATATATCTCATCCAGAAACAACTAACTTATTAAAGAGCTCTCATTTGTGATGTTCTCCAATCAAAAGCCAGACATTTTATTATAAACTTAAATATCCCTCATCCAAATCCATGTTGCGTTCATATTTCAGTCAAACCATGGCAGAGTTTGAAAACGTGGGTCTCGGTTCGCTTGTTTGGTGCACACCAGGGTTCGATGACAGCGTTCACACTTAATCAAATGAACTGCACTAACAGGGCAATCGCACTATAATGTTCATTTTAATTTAACCAAACCTGCTAAACGTGAACAATCCACATTCATCATAAAGCTCGATACTTTCTCTGCCGATCTTTGTCTCATTTGTGTCCATTTGTATTTTTCCCAAGAAATATTAGAAAAAACTTCTGAGACAAAGTTAATACTAGAGCCAGACCGATATTTTCGGCCGATATTGGGCATTTTCCAAAATATCGGTATCGGCAGTTATAATGGCGATAAATGAATATTTATAAAATAAAAATGGACAAAACACGCTTCAATCATCTCTCCTTGGCCTGTTATATTGAAAATGTATGTTTTACAATTTGCAGTATGATGTTATCTATTGCTAAATTATGGCTCATCATAGACTAGCTCAACACAAAGCTAGCTAATGCCACTATCATCAGTGTAAGACTGCTAACGTTAACATTAATGAGCTTGGAAACAACAATTAACTTTTTCTGCCTAAGTAAAGTAATGATTACTGTATTTATAACTAGCATATCTCTAGTCACAGTCAAGTTATACTTGCGAGGAGTGAACATTTAGACAGAGAAAAAGTATCAAACGTATCTTGTGCAGAAAAGTTAGCTTTTCTTTTACACGTGTGTGAAATCCAACAATGTTTAATAAAAAAAAAATATCGGCCGATATATCGGAATATCGGATTTTAAAACCCAAAAATATTTGTATCGGCCTTCAAAATCCTTTATCGGTCGGGCTCTAGTTAATACTAACAAAAGCAACCTCTGAGCAATGAAACTTTGCTCTTTATACTCCATTCCTCTGTTTCTGAAATATGTAAATGTTTCCTGATTGAATTCATCTCCTTCACAGTTATTGTTTTGGATGATGAAGCACGTCTGCACGGCTCAAACTCTTAAACACAGGCTGAAAAATAAGTTTTTGAAAACACATTTTTTGGATGTAGAAATGGGTTAGCATGTGGGCTGCTATGACTCAGTGTGTGTGTGTGTGTGTGTGTGTGTGTGATGCGCTTCACTGGTGGCATGCCAACCTCTGGCTGCTGTTGCCCGGTAACACTTAGCCACAGTTTTGCTCTCTTTTCACCTTTCTACAGACTTTTTGTCTTTTTTGTCAGCCTTAGATAGTTCACCCAAAAAGGAAAATTCTGCCATTTATTTCTCGCCCTCATGTCGTTCAAAACCCGGAAGACTTTCGTTCGTCTTCGGAACACGAATGAAGAATGAGAATGAGCCTCATTGGTTCATGCAGTATCTCAAAAGTGCTGCGTAACACGAGAATGAACCTCATTGGTTCTTGCTGAAGCTCAAACGTGCTGCGTAACACAAGAATGAACCACACTGAGTGAATCGGCTTCTCAAACAAGAAAAGAAATGTAGTGTGGGACTCAATTTCCACAAGGCATTGATTGGATGGTTGTGGTTTGCTATTGGCGGATCTCATGTGAGTGACAGGTTGCCCCGCCCTCACGGCTGTAAACACATCATCAGAGAAGAGAAGAGATGTCCCTGCAAGACGGAGGGGAAGTTATTTAAGTTATAAATACTACAATATTCCATAAAAATGGCCCATTTTTGACTGATCATGGCGAATGTAAAATCCTAATAAAATAGGTTGAAACAACTGTAAGTAAGCTGTTCAGAAATGCGATGTGTTGGTGTTTTAATGTGCAATTGGTACATTAACATTTACTGGTATGCGTGTCTAGGTATGTTGGCCCACCCTCAAGTTGATCTATGGGATTTTTCACTTGTTTTGTCGTCTACAATTTGAAAATTGCAAGCCTGTTCACTTAGAATCAACATTATAGTATTATTTAGGGGTGTAAAGGCCCGTACACACCGGGACGAATATCAGCGCGCGTTATTCGTCAGCGTTTTTCAATGTGTTTTTTGTGTTCACACCCAAACAATTTTCGCTGACGATGAGCCGAGTGAACATGCAAATTCATTCCTTGACATTAGATGGCGCCAATTTGCTCTGCAATACGACTCCATAACAGTTCTCTATCAAGATGTTTGTAGTCGCAGGCATGTTTGTCATATAGTTCTTTATGTTCTAGCACCAATTTGAACAGCAGCTCTACATTCATCCCGCCTCGCATCTTCCTCGTCTTATTTCTGCCTGGCAGTGTAGACTGCGACGCTACTTGGCATATATCTTCTTCGCCATTGCATATGTGTGCTCAGCAAGACCGTTTTGTGTTTGAGCGCCCCCAAGTTGTGTTTTACTGTAACTTCAGAAGCTCCAAACAGGTGAGGAAAAGTGCCAATCTCATTGGTCTGAGAGTTTTTGACGCACCGCGTCAAACTAAAAAAAACGAGCCCGAGGCGTTTTTTTGAAAATGATGCTTTTACGCGTCATGTGCACACTCACATTGGCGTCCATTGTTTAGTCACGAGGCATTAAACGACGGCGAATAATGGGCGCGAAATTCGTCCCGGTGTGAACAGACCTTAACGATACACAAAACTGACGGTTCGGTTTTCCCGCGGTTTTGACGTCTCGGTTTTGACGTCTCGGTTCGGTTTTAGAAAAATGGCTAAAATGGCTTTTTTTTTTTAAACAGGGGTTTAATGAAAAAAAAAAGGTCTTTGTCTTTAAATTACAATTAATCATTTCACAAAGATTAAAAAAAAATCTGCTTATGCTGTAAACTATATAGGGAGCCACACATTACTATAACATAAAAGGTTGTAGCCTAGACTTTTAACCTAAATTCAAGGACAGTATCACGATTCGAATCGTGAGTTCAGTATCGCGGTTTTTCGGTTCGGTTCGAAAATCGTTACACCCCTAGTAGGGATGCGCGGTATACCGGTATTGCAAAAATACCGGTATATAATAAATTTCAAACGGTACAATATCATCATTTTGTTAAATTCGGTATTTGATGAGCTGCTGTTCCGAAGTTCTCCACTAGGCGGCAGTGCGCTACCGAAACTGACGCGAGTCACGCGAAACCGGCAAACGAAGGAACACGGTGGAAATGGATTTCTACACGCCCGAAATTAATAAATAGAGAGAGCAGTATGAGTGAAATAAGGCATAACTTTGCCTACTAAATTAATGAGAATAGTGTAGAAACAGACCTCAATGCACCACTCTGCAAACTTTGCTTTCAATAACGTGTTGACATGGAATGCAACACATCAAATCTGCCAAAGCGCTCGTCAGTTGCTCATCCTGACTTGTTCAAGAGATCAACTGGTGAGTTCATCATTCAACTGATTTAATTTAGACTTTTATTGAACACCGAACAGCGCACATACATAAGAGCTTATCAATTAAATATGATATGGTAAACACGAAAGCTCAAATCTTCTTGCATGACACGCTAGAACCATGATCTCATCATTTTTGCAGTTTCAAACAAATATATTCATTTAATTTGAATTAATAAAGCACAAAAGTGATGGTAAAATGAATGGCATTACTGCCGCTGTGGCGACCCATAGAGAGAGAGAGAGAGATAAATATTAATAATATTAGCCTACAATTAAGCTACATTTGTCAACATTCACTAAGGAACTTGGACTAACAATATAGCATTGATTAATCTAGATCAATCAGTAATTAAATGACCTAAAAATGTAATATCCTAATAAATGTTTAGCATCATAACATTACTTTTTGCAATGCATTATATGCATAATATGAACCCAAACACAAACAGTAACCAAACCAAGATGAATCAATGCAATAAATGTTGATAATTCTCTGTTGATGCGTTTACGTCATTTCATTATTCTATTATGTTAATCGATTATTATAGATATTAACCTATTTTAATTGTATAATATCAGTGTTTTTTTCCCCAAATCAAAATTTTACCTACACATAATTTGTTTATTTTTTAAATTTTGATATGTTTTTTTTTTTTTTTGGATACTTTTCTTTGCACATATGGTAGTTGAGAGTTTCAAGCAGTGTTTAATAAAATTGTTTCAATTCACTTAAATTTAGACTTTTTTTTTCCGACTGTGGTATCGATTTAGTATCGATACCGAGGTATTAGGTTCTGGTATCGTATCGAAGCCAAAATTGTGGTATCGAGCCATCCCTAACCCCTAGTATTATTTAGCATTATATTTCAGTAGATTATGTAGGATATTCCAGAGTTTCCGTCCTCTAAATTGTGTAGTCAGTCCAGCTCCTCACAAAGTCATCTGGAAGCCCTCTGAAAGTGTGTTATTGAGTTTGCCCTGTGCGCCCTGGCCTGAATGCGAGCTGAATTCAGGAATAAAGTTTGTTCAGCATTCTGGATGTGTCTGTTTTTTGTAATCTTGTTCCCTCTTGGTTTTCTACACCATTTACTAGGTTCTTCTCTTTCTCTCTCGGCAGCGGTGCCGTTCCCGCTGAGCCACAGGTTGAACATGCGAGAGGTGTTCGACAGCGAGGGGAAACCGCGTGTGGACCTGCTGAAGGCTCACCTCACTAAAGAGGGTCGCGTGGAGGAGCCCGTCGCCCTGCGCATCATCAACGAGGGGGGAGCCATCTTGCGCCAGGAGAAGACCATGCTGGACATTGAGGCCCCCGTCACAGGTTACTCATCTCCAACTAAAAAAGAAACAGATATTGTTGTTCTATTATCAACATATATAATCACTGAAGGTTATTTTCAACTATAAATAAACTAATATCAAATACCTAAAATACCTTTGAAATAATTCAGATTTTGTCTTTAATGCTTACCACGGCTCTATAGAGTGCCGAAGTTACGACATCACTCTGTAGGCCAAAATGCGGAAGTGAGTTAGCATTTTAGCACTATGTTTCCCTCGCTCTAAAGTCTATGGGATTTTTGAATGGGTTTTTGCTAAATCGCTTGAAATAAGGTCTGTGGTGAACAAAACCTCTAGATATTTTCACATTTTGATCTATGATATGAACACAGTTATAACCTGCTTGTGGTTTTTAAACTTTATTGTGTCTGATTGTGTTTTTTAAAATCTTTATATAGGTTTCAAAATGTATACATTTTGGATTAATTTGTAAAGATTATCTTGCTAGACAAAACTTGAAAGGGTCACAACTCTTTGTTAAACACAGATCTTATTTTTTGTGATTTTCCAAAAGTCTATGGGGAAAATGCATTGCTTTTCGACCGAGGGAACCCATGCGCCGCTAGCTTCCGAGTTGTCCTACAAAGTGACGTCATCACTTCGGCACTCTATTTATTTGATCAAAAATACAGTTTTGTTTTCTATTTTAATGTGTTTTGAAATGTAAATTATTCCTAGCCACTTTTGATCAGTTTAATGCATCTTTGGTCAATAAAAATGACTAATTTCTATCTTGCTTTTTATTCAAACTTTTTAATGTTAGTGGATCACGGTTTCCACAAAATGATTAAGCAGCACAATTGTTTTAAACACTGATAATACATGTTTCTTAAGGAGCAAAACTGCTAATTAGATTGATATCTGAAGGATCATGTAATGAGTTATAATGCTGAAAATTCAGCTTTGCATCGCAGGAATAAATTACATATTACACTAGAATTTTTATATATATATATATATATATATATATTTTTACTGTATTTTTGATCAAATAAATACAGCGTTGGAGAGCACAAAGAGACTTCATAAGAGACCCCAAACCTTTGAATGGTAGTGCATGTCATTTTATGTATATATTTATTTAGGAATGCCAACATTACTGTATATTACCTTCATGTTCTTATGAAAAAAAATTATATGAATTGTTTTAGAGTAAAAATAGAAGATTTTGTCCTTTGAGGATTAAAAGATACATTCACAAGTGTAAGCATTCAGTACAAAAATACATCTCTAGAGACTAACAACAGGGAGTATGATATGCACTTGCACATGTTTATGTAACTCTCTGTGGTGAGACAGAATTGAATTTCATAACAGAAAAAAAAGATACATCTCTCTCCTTAGCAGAAAAAAGGTGAAAATACAGGCTGAGATGACTTTAGAGAATAGATGATATTGTTAGGAGAGGTGAGATAATGAACCGCACCTATAGTGACTTTAATTTCCCACGAGTCAAAGCGAGGTTCAGCAGGTCTGACACAGGACAAAGACTTTTCTCCTCAGCTATGAAGAAGCCATCATTTAGCAGGCAGAGAGGCTAAACCCGGGACCTTTCCCCGCTCGCGTCGACCTCACACCTGAGACCGAACCTCTTCCTCTCCCCCAGCATGCATTTCTGAACCCTCATCAGCTGGTGGCCTAGTGAATTTCACACACAGGAGTCGTTAAAAATTAATGGCTCGCTGGATAACTGATTTAATTCCCTGGAACCCATTACAGGGAGAAGGAGATGGTTAGCTTTGTGTGCTGTCAGGCATTCCTGGCCTCGTGGCCCTTAACCCTTTGACCTCCCATTGGGAGCACACACTCACATGAGAATAGCTCCAATTAGACGTTTCTTCATTAGATGTAAAACAACACTCCTCATATCTTCTGCTATCTTTCTCTTTCTTTGTCTTTTTCTCAGACACACACACACACGTACACAGCTTTTTCCTTCCCGTCTTTATATATGAGATGTTTGTTGGATGGTTTCAAACTGATTGTCAGCTGCAACTATTGAATTGTGTTACCATAGTCAGACCCAAGCCATATTTTGCACACCACACATGTATTAAAAGCAGGAACACTTTAGACTGGCTAATGTTGCTAATAGGATTGATATTATTTCAGCAGTGGCGTAACCCATTCAAACCAGATCACACATCTGTGACCGGATCGCCCAGCAAACACGTGCGCATCGTTTTGAGCGGTGTCAGCTTTTATCCCATGTTTTTATCGGCTATAGAGCCTGAGAAATTAAGATTTTAGTAGGCTTTGACAAATTTTGACAAACTTTTCTGGAAACCCCACTCTAAAACATGCTGGGTTGTTTTTTTTTTTGTTTGTTTGTTTTTAATTGTCTTTTTATTGCTTTTAACATTTTATTAACATAAAAAAGAAAAATAATAACAATAATGCTGGGTTGTTTTAACCCAATTTGGGGTCAAATATGGACAAACTCAAACATTGGGTTAAAAATGTAATTTAAAAATGTAACACAATGGCTGGGTTTGTCCATATTTGACCCAAAATTGGGTTAAAACAACCCAGCATTTTTTCAGAAAAGGGGTTTTCAGAAAAGTACTTAGGCATAGGCATCTTTTAGCAGGCGTTTTAGGCCTAAATTGGATAACGCAGTCACTTCTACTAGACAGGGGTGCGTTTCCCGAAAGCATCGTTAGCCAACTATGGTCGCAATTTCCGTCGTTATCTGCATAGTTTAACGAGTCGGTGTTTCCCGAAACCATCGTTCCAACAGACATTCGCAAACAGCATCGCAAAGTTGTGTGGTTTGAACGACAGCTCTCGACCTGTGGTTAAAGGCATCGTTTCTATATTGCATCACATTTGGAGGTAATAAAAACTTATCTTGAGCAAAAAAAGCTGACATTCAGTACAACCGGTGCCTTTTATTTAGAATATATACAAATGTAATTTACGTCTTTTAGTTTTTCAAAAGATTTGAAGTAACGTGTTTTGAAGAGTGCGCATATGCGAACGTGCTCTACTATGTAAGAACGAGCCAAATATTGAGTCTGGTAATAAAGCAAAATAACTGAGAACAGTAATTTATATAAAAAATCTAGCGTTAATTGGATCTCAAACAGTTTCATTAAGAGTAGTTATTACTCCACCACGTGCGAAACCAACGCACGATACAGTGGGTTTCGGGAAACAGTTGTGACTAGCTAGATATTATTCATAGATATCTATATAAAGGCTAGATATCTCGTCCGCGCTGCTGGCCAATGGACGTCGACGTCAGCACCTGGCGGCCATCTTGTCACAGGCAGCTCGCTCACTCGTAACATTGTTTTAATGGTGCATGTACTTTTTAAATCACCATAACTTGCTCAATTTTCTACCGATTTTCAAACGGTCTGGTTTGTTATAAACGGCAGAGATGTAGTTATGATACTGCATACTTATGAATAATAAGTGTATAAATAAATAATCATCCAGAATTATAGCCACGTTAATAACGTTTGTAAGAAACCAAACCGTTTGTAAATCCGTCAAGATTTCAACAAGATAAGAGTATTTCTTACATCAGATACCAGAGCCCGCCAGAAAGCCTGTCTGTGACAAGATGGACACCGGTGATGACGATAAATACTCCGCCGTGAGTCATCTAGCCTTTATATAGATATCTATGGTTGATTTTTCCAACGATGCATCGAACTATGGTAGTGAAGCAGCGAACTACGTCGTTGTACGGGAAACGCACCCCAGTTTGGTGGTTTGAAATTTATATTCAGTATAATATATACATTTTTCAGTTGTAGTCTTTTAAAAAGGCATCTAAAATAATAAACTAACTGTAATGTAGTATTGTCAAAATATACATTTTTTAATATCGATACTGAAATATCTGAACGCTTCAAATACACATTCTCCACAGAATAGCTGCGCTTTCATCAGTTTAGTATTATTTAGAATTGTATGTAGAATTGTATACCTGCCTTTGATTTACACTATCTGTATACCAATGATATTATTATTGTTTTAAGTAAGAAATTTTAAGAAATTGTAACTAATCCTAAAATCCTTTTTTGCATTATTATTTTTTTGAGTACTTTGTTCAGTAGATTCTTAAGGTTAATGGTTTTATATCTGGTGGTACACTGATAACTACAAATTAAATTATTATTATTATTTATTTTGAATATGTTTAAAATTATTAAACATTTTACTAAAATATAATTTTTCAATACCTCTCCTTCTATATTTACAACTTTTCGAATGATCATTATGCTAAAAGCTTTTGACTATTATAATTCTTTTATTGTTTTGAAAGCGCTAGTGTTTCCTTCAGCTAATGCCGATCTTTTATGTGTGGTTGCAGTGTGTGGTGATATCCACGGACAGTTCTTCGACCTGATGAAGTTATTTGAGGTTGGCGGGTCTCCTGCAACAACGAGGTACCTGTTTCTAGGGGACTATGTGGACCGAGGGTACTTCAGTATTGAGGTGAGTCACCCTTCACACTGCTTAGGGACCCTAGTTTGTAGTACACACCATCTTTGTCCAGATATCTTGATGTGGTCTGTGAAAGCATCTTTATTTCTAACTGTATTCTCTCCCTCAGTGTGTCCTTTACCTCTGGTCGCTGAAAATCCTCTACCCAAAGACGCTGTTTCTTCTGCGGGGAAACCATGAATGTAGACATTTGACTGAATATTTCACTTTCAAACAAGAATGTGAGTACTAACATGAGGAAAGCTCTCCGTAGGTGTCTCGACACTTACATTTAAAGTTTAAAACTAGCGTATACATTTCCTAGAAAAACACCGGTTCACCTCTCATCTCCTCTGAAGGAGATCTTTTTCTGGAGCAGTCTCTTGTCCGACAGAAAGAGAGATGCAGAGAGAAAAAGAGGGAGTATGATTAGCAGAAAATTAATTTGCCTGTTAATGTTGGGCCCAGGGAGCCTGTGAGTGTGATTTCCCTGATGAGAGGAGTGAGGAGGAGTGAGTGCCCTCCTTTACCATCTGCTGACTGACAGAACACACACACACACACGTTGGGTTTCCATATTTTATGGGGACTTTCCATAATGATTTTTATTTTTGCACATTTTCTGTCCCCTTACACTAAATGTACCCATCACAGAAAACTGTATTCATTTTTACATTAAAAAAACATCATTTTAAAAATCAAGATGGTGGCAGGAGCATTAGGGTGACTTTTTACTATTCTGACAAGGGTCTACAGATGTAAAATAGCCTAAATAAAATGTAAAATATGTTTTTTTAATTTTGCACCCTGTGAAAATAATAATAATATCACTCTAAAAATGCTGGGTTATTTTTAATCCAATTTTGGGTCAAATATGGACAAACCCAATTGTTGGATTAAAAAAATGCAATTTATAAATTTAACACAAAGCCGGGTTTGTCAATATTTGCATTTTTCATAACCCAGCATTTTTTAGAGTGTGATCTGTATATTACTCTATAATTTATAAGCTTTTTCCTCATAGGGACCAAAAGATCCCCAAAAGGACAAGGATTTCTGATATTGCCAGCTTTGTGGGGACATATTGTCCCCATATTGCAGGGTTTACCAGGACACACACACAAACTTATACACAAATGTTTATTGTGCTATCTAAATGGAGACACACCATACACCTAAAATTGGTTTTCAGTTTATTATAATATGAATAAATGATTTCAAATAAATATCTAATTTAAAAATAAAAATTGTGTGAATATTATGTCTGTGACTGAAAGTTATTCAGTCAATAATAGGTCATTATTCAATAATTGTGTTCCTCTCTACAGAAAGTCTGAAATCTGATATATTAAAAAGAAAGTATATATGTGTTATTAATTATTTTAATTATAATTATAGAAATGATATAATAAAAGAAATGATATATGTGAAAAATTTTTATATAAATATTTTCTTATTATTATTTAATTATTTTAATATATATATATATATAATTTTATGAGAATACATATAATACATGTATAATATAAAAATGAATATAACACATTACAATAATTTTAATTATTAATTAATTATTAATTAATTTATATTTATAATATGCATTATTATAATATATTACATGTATTACTGTTAATATGAAATATTCATATATATTAAATAATTAAACATTTTAATACAGAGCATTAATAACTCTGTTAATGATTAAATATATTATAAAAATGTAAACATAACATTGTTTACATTTATTTTTCTTGTAAGAGATTTAAAAAAAGCTTTTGTGGGGTCATTTGTTAGTATAACTAAATTAAACATACACTAATTGTGACGCACATTTCAAAAGCTAATAATCACATTCAGTATTGATTCTCGACACAGAGCAGATTTGTATTCTTATACTTCTACACTACAGCATAGCTCTACATATTGATTGATCCCATGTCATTAGTGAGAGTATTTGTGAAGAAAGATGGAGGGAGAGATGGAGAGAGAGAGAGTGATGCAGTGATGTGGCTGAACAGATTGGTAGATTTGGAGCAGTGAGATTGACACAGCACAGACTGTCTCTCTCTCTCTCACACACACACACACACTCTCTCTCTCTCCTTTAGTGTCCTCTGAAAGTGTAAATTAATGCAGGAGCTTAATGTACAAATTTGATTCATACAGAGAAAATAAAACCTCACTTCATTTCTGAGCTCTGAAACGACATTACTTCATACTCTTCCATCTGTATCTGTATCTCTCTCTCTGCCGGTCTCTAGGGTGAAATCAGACGCTCTGCAGGTGTGTGATCTCTGTCTCTCTTTCTTTCAGGTAAAATCAAATACTCAGAGCAGGTGTACGATGCGTGCATGGATGCGTTCGACTGTCTGCCTCTGGCTGCACTGATGAATCAGCAGTTTTTGTGTGTTCATGGCGGCCTGTCTCCAGAAATCCACACGTTAGACGACATCAAGAGGGTGAGGAGGACTAATATTAATCCAGCATTAAATCGATAAAACGTAACTTTTACATTGATGCAATGTGATGCAAGATTGATGAGATTTCTATTCCAATAAACATCGTTCTTTTGAACATTTATCAAAGAAAAAAATATATATTAGGGTTTCCACAAAATTATTAAGCAGCACAACAGTTTTAGAGGGATAGTTCACTTTGAAATTAATTTTTGGTATGTTTTAGCTTACCTCAAGGGCATCCAAGATGTAGGTGTCTTTGTTTCCGCAGTAGTTTCAATTTTGATATTTTTAGGTCAAACCGTTCTTGTTTGTCAGTCATATAATGGAGGTCTATGGTCACCACCTCAAAGAGCATGCAGAGAGAAGTCCAAATTAAACATGATTTAATGACTCGTAAATGTAAGTACATATTGATGACCTAAGACACGAAACGAGCGGTTTGTGAGAGAAAACAAACAGTATTAATATCGTTTTTACCTCTTGTAACCAAGTGATCTTCCAACCTCTTTTACCTCTTGCCATGTCCAAGTGATCTGAGGGCACGGGCGCTTCAGTCTGCGCAAGCGCCGGACGTGATATCTCGCGCGTCTATGTCACTCATTGTTTACACAGAGATTTTCGGAAGCGTTACCTTTCACTGTGAAGATCTAAACAGGTGGTGACCATTGACCTGCATTATATGACTGACAGACAAGGACGATTTGACCTAAAAATATCAAAATTAAAACTACTGCGGAAACAAAGACACCTACATCTTGGATGCCCTTGAGGTAAGCTAAAACACCAAAAAATGATTTCAAAGTGAACTATCCCTTTAAACACTGATAATAGTGATAAATGTTTCTTGAGCAACAAAACAGCAAATTAGATTGATTCCTGAAGGATCATGTGACACTGAAGTGTGAACACTGGAGTAATGATGCTGAAAATTCAGCAATCCTGTTTTTTTGTTTTTTAGTATGAATATGTTAGCCTTAAGGTTATCTATAAGCTAGTGTGCTGCAAAAAAATAAATAAAAAAATTCACATCTAGAAGATATAAACATTCAAACCGTATAGTCTCTCACTTCCGCCAATATGAATTAATTATTTTGATGACATACAATATTGTACAAAATTGTAGTGATGTTGACCCCCCCCATCTCTCTCTCTCTCTCTCTCTCTCTCTCAGTTGGACAGGTTCAAGGAGCCCCCAGCGTTCGGCCCCATGTGTGATCTGCTGTGGGCCGACCCACTGGAGGACTTCGGCAATGAAAAAAGCCAAGATTACTTCAGCCACAACTCTGTCCGTGGATGCTCCTACTTTTACAGGTAAACCATTCAGCCATCTTCATGGAGATCGCTATGAGAAGTGATAGAAGAGGTGCAGAAATTATCTAAATGACAGCAGGAAGAGGAGGAAGCATACAATCAAGATCTCTTTAGTATATCAATGAGTTCTCCTAGACAGCAAATGGAGTCTCTCCTGCTTCTCATAACCAGTAAACAGTAACCAGTAACCTCACATGTGGCTTCCCTGGACAGCTCAACAATCTCTCAGACTGTGCTCAGATTTAACAAGATACCTAAAGTACACAATCAGAGATCTCAATATGAATTCTTCCGAGAGCAAATGATCTGAGCTACTACATTCAGCCGGAAAAAAAAAACAGATTTTTTTTAAGGTTTAAAGGGGGCGTGACCAAAAGAGATTGAGAACCACTGCTGTATGTTAACAACTGTGTAATTTGTGTCTCCTTATATTGCCCCTAAGAAATTTTAGGAGAAACAACTGAGACAGAGTTGAAAGAGCAATCACTGAGCAAAACAATGTTCCTCGAGGACCGGTTAAGTACAGTGAAATAAAGGTGTCCAGCGCCTGAAGTGCTGAGCGAGTTTAATTGGAATTGTAAAGAAGTTCAAACAGTGACCAGCTTCAGCACAACACAGAATCCCCACAATCCCACGGGAATCTGCGCTCTGCCGTTACCATGACAACTGGCTACTACTGCCAGATCCACGGAGATATGAAGATTCAGAGATATAGTGAGAACCTGAGAGAAAGACAGAAATGATGGAACAGGAAAAGGAGAGACGATAGAAAATAGGGCTGAACGATTAATCGAAAAATAAAATCAAAATAGGACTTTCAATGTTTGATTATCAGACTGCAAAGAATATATGAAGAGTTCAGATGCAAAAGCCTCTAAATGCCATTTGAAATTTTCTTCTAAAATGACCATTTTTATCAAGCTTGTAATCAGTAATTTCAGTAATTTCACTTAAATGACAATTAATAGGTAATTATCATTGCCATTTAGGTGAAATTACTGAACTTAAATATACAAGCTTGATAAAAATGATCATTTTAGAAGAAAATTTCAAATGGCATTTAGAGGCTTTTGCATCTGTACTCTTCATATACACTCTGTACATTTTAAATGAAGCATTTTACCAAATTTGTAAAGTGAAGCGTTTTTAAACCCGTTCCCAACAAAGGAGAATCTATAGACAAAGGGAGAAGCATTTCAGTTTTACACCAAAATAAACATTTGATGGTTTCATGTTTGAAAAGGAAGAAATTAAGACATAAATATTAGTGTTGCACTGAAAAATTATTATTTTTTATCTTACAGTGAATGAAAGTATTACAATAGTAATATATTTCTTATTTTATTTATTTTTAATGATGATAATATAACACTATAATTATTGTTATCATATAGTCAGAGATGTACAATCACATTACAATGATATTTTAGCCAAATTGTGTAGCCCAACAAAAGCAGCACAGCAAACCTGGGCCGAACAAACAAAATAAATAAATAAATAAATAAAATCACATTTTAAACAGGCATAACAATTTTTGTCTTAAAAAAAACCCAAATTAAGATTAGATGAATCAGCCCTTATAGAAAATCTATGTGGAAAGAGAGAGAAAAAATGGATATCTAATGCTAAGCTAATGCAGCTAACATTGCGCAGCCTGTGAATGAGAGCCTCGGGTGTGAATGTTATTACCCACAATCCTCGCTGTTTTCACTTCTTATGAAACCTTTTGAAATCAATGAAACACATTGGATGGCTGGTTTGTCAGTGTGCTGCGCTTTAGGCCAGTATATAGACAAGACAAAAATAGACAAGACTGCCAAGTTAAAGTACTAAATAACATACAAGACTAGTCTGAGCACAACATCTGAGCCTTCATTTCTTTGCTAGGACCACATTTAGACCGTTGTAATATTTTGAGCAGGAAATGATGGTGGTTTTCACTGTATGCTGCATATTTACATCACTGCCACCCCCTGGTGGCTCGTAGCGGTAAGACAATAATACACAGTTGACACCTCTCCTGAGCATCTGTATGAAGAAATATCCGGAAGGTTGTATAATCAAATGAAACCATAGTGAACTGAGGAAGAGGTTTCAAAAGTGATGTTAGATCTAAATCACAAGCGCTAGCTGGACTATTAGTAATGACACACTAAAATGATCCTTTTGGAAATAAAAAAAACAGTCTGATCTTAGCTGGTCTCTGAGCCTGGCTAAGAAAGTATTTAACTAACAAAATAAGTTATAAGAATGTTAAGTTATGAAAATGTCCAATTTTTTAAATGGTTAAAAAAATACTAGGTCGTGACAAAAAAAAAACATTTCAGGAAAAAAAAACCCTGAAAACTAGAAAATGTTGGTAACGCTTCCTTTTACAGTCCAGTTACCCATGTAAATACTATGTACTTATTTTAGTAACTACAATTACTGGGTAATAACTAGTACTGTAACCTACCTCTAAACCTACCCCTGTTCCATGTACTTACCTTATATTAGCCAGTACTTTCTAGGTAAGTAAACTGTGTATACTGTAAGTACTGTACTGTAAAAGTAAGCGTTACCAAAATGTTTTTGAGCTACCTTTTAACATTTTACGGATTATATCATTTTGAATTAACATACTGGAAGAACATTACATTTCTAATTTGATTTGTCATTTGATTTTAGCAAATTTTGTTCATAACTGAGAGAACCTTGCCAGAACGTTCCCGTTAGCTGGGGTTTAGCTTAGCATATAAAACTAGCAAAAACAGACCAGCTAACCAGTTATTTAGCCAAATGAGTTATTTTTATCAGTGTTTATCAATAACTAAATATTGTTTACCATTGTTAACCCATTCTGTCTGTTTTATCATTTTGCTATCCACAGCTATCCTGCAGTGTGTGAGTTTTTACAGACCAACAACTTACTGTCGGTCATCAGGGCACATGAGGCGCAGGACGCAGGGTAAGAAAACAACATGTCACCTTTGACTTCCAGTCTTTTTCTATATGACCGCTTTTTTCTCTTCAGCTCTCTTTCTCACCTCCTACAGATATAGAAACCCTAAAACACTCACTGTATGTGTATATTGACAGACAGGATTGAGTTTGTTGATGGACGATCAGTGTACACAGCTGACCGACAGACACAGAGAGACATCGATTCTCCATAATCCACATATATTACAGTACAGTAGTGTTCATTGATCTGAAATGCCACCAATGCACACACATTCACCTAAGCCCAGGCCCTTTTATCAGTCATTGTCTCAGGCATCCAGAACAGTCAACTAAACAGCAGTCAGTAATACTCCACAACAATCTCAGTACAACAGTCGACAACAGCACACAGCATGCTCACTGAGTAAATTACTCCATTTTACACAGTCTAATAAAGATAATAAGAAAAATGTTGTGTTGTATTGCACGCTTTCGCACAGTAAAGGCCAAGTTCTTTAAAAGAAAACATGAATAAAGGATTCAAAACAATTATGATCTGAGACTACGCTTTTTGAAAAAGTTTGAACAGGGTTTTATCACAAATACGTACTTGATGTTTATGAAAACATCCCAGTGTTATTCTAATCATGTTTTTGATGGTAATTCTGTAATTTTCTTCGACCTCTTTTCTGTTTTCTTGCTCTTTTAGTTACCGTATGTACAGGAAGAGTCAGACTACAGGTTTCCCCTCTCTCATCACCATCTTTTCTGCTCCAAACTATCTGGACGTTTACAACAACAAAGGTCTGAATTCAGTTTATATATATATATATATAGTTTATATTGAAGTTTATATATAATACTAGTTTATATTTATATATACATATTGAGTTTATATATGTATATATTGAAGCTGCTTTGATACAATCTGTATTGTAAAAAGCGCTATATATATAAGGTGACTATATATATATATATATATATATATATTAGGACTGTCAAACGATTAATCGCATCCAAAATAAAAGTTTGTGTTTACATAATATATGTGGGTGCACTGTGTATAATTATTTTGTATATATCTAAATACATACACATGCATGTATATTTAAGAAAAAAATATTATTTACATATAAAATATTTATTTATTTAATATATGTGTCTATTTATATATATAAAATAATTATACACAGTGCACCCACATATATTATATAAACACAAACTTTTATTTTGGATGCGATTAATCGTTTGACAGCCCTAATATATATATATATATATATATATATATATATATATATATATACAGTTAAGTCACCTTTATTTATATATTTATATTATGTATAGATATATACATTTATATTGAATCTATAATACACAATAATTTATGAATTATAATTATGTATTATTATTTTGATAGATAGATCAAATAATGTATATTGTTGTGTTTTTTTATTTTATTTAATGACAGTCATGTGGAAAGAGATAGAAATGTACAGATGTACAGCATGTAATGTGTGAATCTAACTGCCTTAATGCCTCTCCGCAGCGGCCGTGCTTAAATACGAGAACAACGTAATGAACATACGGCAGTTCAACTGCTCGCCACATCCGTACTGGCTGCCCAACTTCATGGACGTCTTCACCTGGTCGCTTCCGTTTGTTGGAGAGAAAGGTGGGAAAGAGGAATCAGTGTTGGTAAACAGCATGAGACATCATGATTCTGCCTGGAGACAAGCAGTCTTTGTGGTTACACAGATTCCTTACATTTTGTTCATTCTGGGTGTGTGAGGGAAAGTCATCCCTCTTGACTTGTTAAAGCAAATAAGATGGAATAGGTCTGATACGAACTGCATTTCATCTTTTCTGTCTCAACAAGCAAAACTACAATATCAGGTCAAACTTTATTTTTTTGATTTTACCTCATAAAGTCATATGATAGAGATGAAAATGAAAAGATCAAGTTTGGCTGGTGTATAAATGGTACCGTGACATTTTATTTTTTTGCTGTTGTTAATGTAATTGTTCATAGTTTTTGCTGAAATGTCACAAGATCTTGCGTTTTTGACCTTTAACGCCTCCACAGTGACCGAGATGTTGGTGAATGTCCTCAGCATCTGCTCTGATGACGAGCTTATGGACGGAGATGAGATCTTTGATGGTGAGGGCCGCACATTCCTCAACATATTTTTACTCTAATTTCACCTAATTTTAAGTGTCAAATAGGACCAAATGACAACTAAAATGAACTTATTGTCCAATTTTTGTGATACTTCATATTGTTGCGCACTGTAGCTTTAAAAAAAATTGAGATATCTAAAAATTGTGTCATTTTAAATGTGTCATTTGTACAGAATATTCAGCTTCAGTGTGTTGTTTATGAATTATAAGCCTGTTTCCTGGTTTCTCTCAGCTAATGCTGCAGCTGCCCGTAAAGAGGTCATCAGAAACAAGATCCGTGCCATCGGCAAAATGGCCAAAATGTTCTCAGTTCTGCGGTGAGTCTAGAAGGGTTGGGAACACATGTTTGTGGTTTGGATGTTTACAACATAATTGTTTTTTTAAATAATACAGCAATATGTGTGTGTTCGCAATGGCCTGAGACACACTGTTGTTAAGATTAACTAAAATAAAGTGCAACAGTTGGATTCAGGAAGTAAAAAAATGTCTCCGTATGGAAAATGATTTTTAACGATAACTTATACAACTTTGTAGACATCCCTCCCTACTATGAACTATGAGATTATTTGCTGCTGTTGAAGCCATCAGCCCTCATTATTTCAACTTATTTTTTAATACAATCGTATTTAACAGTGGAATTCGTGGTGAAAATGTACATTAGTCATGATGCTGGAAACTTCAAGCTAAATGTGTCAAAAGGCTCATTGGCTCCACCACCCACTCCCATGAAGCAGTGCAAGTCTTCCTATGTCCTCAAAATACATATTTCATGTACATTATGCATATTTTGCAATAAACTTAAATGTTTATTTATATACAAGGGTATTTGTTAATATTTGAAATTAACCTTTATTATTATTATATATTCCTGGTTTCATTTTAACCTTTTTTTTTTTTTGCGATTTTGTGGTGCTTTTGTCATTTTTTTTAAAAATATTTACATTAAGCTTGAATGTCTATTTATTTTAGTTTTAGTAATATTTTAGTATTTATTTATTTGTTAATATTTTGAATTAGCTTTTATTTTTTAGATATTCTGTTTTATCTAAAAACAGAACTACTTTTTTAGATAACTAGTTTAGGTTTTAGTCATTTTGTCATGCGCTTTAGTAATTTTTATAAGGTTTTTTATATTTCTATTTCGCTTGAATTTCTATTTAGTTTAGTTTGAGTAATATTTTAGTATTGTTTATATGCTATAATGGTATTTGTTATTTTTTTGAATGAGCTTTTTTTCTGTTTTCTTTTTAACTATTTTAAGTTTAAGTAATTTCATCATGTGCTTAAGTCATTTTTATTGTTTTTTTATATTTCTATTTAGCTTGATTGTACA
This sequence comes from Pimephales promelas, assembly GCF_016745375.1. The sequence continues at coordinate 2,585,210 of NW_024121543.1, read as the reverse complement.
GTATGTAGTTTTAGTAATATTTTAGCTTTATTTATATACTATAATATATTTTCATATTTTTAATTAGCTTTTATTTTTACATTTTAATATTTCTGTTTAGCTTGAATTTCTATTTAGTTTAGTTTGAGTAATATTTTAGTATTGTTTATATGCTATAATAGTATTTGTTATTTTTTTGAATGAGCTTTTTTCTGTTTTCATTTTAACTATTTTAAGTTTAAGTAATTTTATTATGTGCTTTAGTCATTTTTATTGTTTTTTATATTTCTATTCAGCTTGATTGTACAGTATGTAGTTTTAGTAATATTTTAGCTTTATTTATATACTATAATATATTTTCATATTTTTAATTAGCTTGTATTTTTACATTTTAATATTTCTGTTTAGCTTGAATTTCTATTTAGTTTAGTTTGAGTAATATTTTAGTATTGTTTATATGCTATAATAGTATTTGTTATTTTTTTGAATGAGCTTTTTTCTGTTTTCATTTTAACTATTTTAAGTTTAAGTAATTTTATTATGTGCTTTAGTCATTTTTATTGTTTTTTATATTTCTATTCAGCTTGATTGTACAGTATATTTAGCAACATTTATATATGTTCATATTTTTAATTAGCTTTTATTTTTAAATTTTAATATTTCTATTTAGCTTGAATTTCTATTTATTTCAATTGTACATCAACATGTATGCTGGTTTGTATTTCGACAGGGAGGAGAGTGAGAACGTGTTAACCCTGAAAGGTCTGACCCCTACTGGCATGCTGCCGAGCGGTGTACTGTCTGGAGGAAAACAGACCTTGCAAAGCGGTGAGTTACAAAACCAAGCATCGCTCTTTCACTTTCCAATCACAACCTCTTTTCTCTTTCAAGGTCACTAAGACAATGTCATACAAACTCAAGCACATGTTTGCTAACACCTCTCTTCTAGTGAAACACTTTCGTTCATTCTCTTCGCTAATTAAACCATCTGAAATGTGCACACACGAACATACTGGGAAACTAACCAGCTAACGCTAACTGCTAACTGCCCGTGGCAGCTAATGCTGGGGGATTGTGCTGCGTGCATGACTGTCACTATAAACTCCCCCATCCATCCTCCCTCTCTCCCTTCCTCTCTCCTTCTCTCCGTCTGTCTTTCTGTGCCTCCTCAGCTACCATCGAGGCCATTGAAGCAGTCGAGACGGTTGAGGATGGAGAAGGTAAACTGGCCGGCCTCTATCTCTCTTTGTGCTGCTCGGAGGTTTCATAGTGACCGCTGTAACACGCTAGCTAGCTAGACAGCGCAGCCTAGCTAACTGAGCGTGTGGGCGCTATGACTGGTCAGGGATTGTGTATTTCACAGAGGCACACACATTTATCTAAATATCTAAATGGGGACATACACTATGTTCAAAATTCTGTGGTTTAATGAAGACTTTTGTCAAGGAAGGATGAAATAAATTGATCACTTATAATGTAACAAAAGTTGAAATTAGTTTGTTGAAACAAAAATATTAAGCAGCAGAACTGTTTTAAACAATGATGATAATAAGAATTGATTCTTGAGCAGCAAATGAAAATGCAGCTGTCATCACAGGAATACAGTATATTACATTGTAAAATATATTCATATTCATAATCATATGGTAGAGTACCTATAGGCTTGCTAATTATAAAGACTACAGATTCACCTTACTCTACCCTAAAAGGTCTAATGTAATCAGTCTGTCAGGTTTGATCATCACTTTAGTTAATTCCTTCCCATAATCATATATACTCTATAATGTGATAAGTGTATCCTTGCTGTAAGAAACAGTTTAAACCAGCCCAAGCTGGTTTTCTGGTCTTGAATGGTCTCTCATCCTAGTCAAACCAGTCTTGTTTGCTAGTTTTATAGGGGGATTGGGCACTTGTTGTGAGGCTGGGAGAACAGGTAGACCAGTTTAAACCAGTCAATACCAGCACACCAGCCATAACACTTACATCCAGCCAATAGACAAACCTATTTTAGCAACAACAACAAAAAAGATCCTGATCCCATCTGTATGTATATGCTATATATATATATATATATATATATATATCATTATATGAATAGATATATATATATAGAGAGAGAGATATATAAATAATGACATCCTCTGTTGATAATTGATAATCCTGCTTGTGTAAATGCTAGACTCTGCTCTGCTGTTCTCCACCCTTTTCCCCCCCAATGGCACACATTACTATTCAGCAAGGTTACAGAATGACTCAGCAGACGGCAAGAATCTGGGCCATGGTCGGGTTGGGGCACGCGCCCCTTGCCTCTCACATATGACCCAGTATTCTTACAGCACCACACCCCAAACGCTGATCACCCCAGCGCCGCTCCTCGCGCACTCACTCTGGGTTTGGTCTGTCGTGACCATGTGATCTGCAGGGATCATGTGACCTCTCCATGACAGGGTTTGTTTTTAAACTCATTCAGAGTCTAAACCGTTTTCACAGATATTAGGTAAACAATGACTTAACGGTCAATGAGGGTTCTGGAAGTTGAAATGCTATTTAAAATCTCCAGCATTTTTAATCTATAACATATTAACCTTGTGAGACTGACCTAGCATTATCATGCACTGGCTTGACTTGATAATCCACAAACGATGAAATAACAGAGATACATACCAGCACGAAACATTAACACATTAACACACAGAGTATAAATGCACAGGATGACGAGGAACAGGTGAGACAATCAAGTAATGTTGCTGCGTCCAAATTCGCATTATACTACGCCCTACAAGTATGCACTTGTTAAAATTATCCACATTCAATTTCATTTAATTTAATTTCCCACCGTTTCGTAGAGACATGTAGTAGCACGTTGATCTGCCAGTCGTGGGTCTTTCATGCAGTGTACTCTCCTCATGTGTTTGCATAAATGATGCATGTAAAGGTTAATGACCAAACGTATCTTTAAAAAAGTTCACAATGCCGTTGCAGATGAAATATAATATGGATAACATTGAGTAAATATCTTTTAGTTAGGTTTGATACTGATAATTTATCCCTCAAACCCCTTTTTTTAAACCTCTCTTGGTCTCGCACATTCGCCATATTTGTAGTTCTAATCGAATTCTCGTCCAACGCGCATTGGGTTGTGGGCAATAAACGCTGATTTCACACAGCCGCCATTTTGAAATTGAAAGTGAGGCTCCGGTGGGAATTATCCCGAAAGTATAGATAGACAACAATGCCTTGGACTACCAACCTGAAGCTGCTGCCGCAATTTACACTATTGGATGTTAATATCCAATATAGGATATGTATATAGTTCGTTCCTGCTTCTTTTTTATGTTCTGAATATATAAAAAAAATTAATTTATAAAAATAAATTGCACTGTATATAGTCTAAAGTATGAAAGAAATGTATGTACATTTTTAGAATAACAAATTTCTACATTAAACACAACAATACGCCATCGCATTCGCGACTCTCCTGTGATTAAAGGCGCCACTTCCAGTTTTCTTCCCACCAGAGCTATTTCAAAATGACGGCTGCATGTTAGCCGTTTGAGTGTGCACGGATCTGCACTTTGGATTCTAAACTGAAAAAGTAGACCATCTAGGTATCTTTGGAAAACATATTTCAATCATACAATTTGGGACACACTTATTCTAATTGCGAATACTATTGAATGAATAACTGGCAATCAAGGAAACAGGAAACAGGCAATACAAAACAACAGAATATAAACAAAATAAAAGTTCATGAACACGGACCTGAAAATGCAAACTTTTGAAAACAGGATTCAAATTCAAAGTTTTTGAAAACGATACTGTTATCGTCTCCATATAAACTACAAAACGTGAATTTGTGAAAACGGTATTGCGAGTTCAGTCTATAGAAAAATACAAAGAGACATCGCCAACTACTGACCAGAGTTTTTAGTCGATTTTAAAGATCCGTGTGAACGAGGATTGTTTTGACAATGTTGTTGTCTGTTCGCGAAAAACGCAAAGGAAAAGCTTTCCCGCTTTTAGTACATAATTAACGTGCACGTAGTTTTAATTAACAATGAAAACACTAGTACACAAATGCTCGCCTTGCTCTGTTCTATGACGCACGTTTGTGACTCTCCTGTTTGAACTCGTTCATCAACATGAACGAATCTTTTTCCGAGTCATTCAACGAACAAAACGAACGAATTGACTCGGAAAAATATTCATACACAAGATTTGTACAAGACACTAGTACACAATCTGTTTTCCAGATATTTTAAATAGCTCAAAGAATAAATTCAAATGTTGTAGTTTTGCGATTCATCTCAGAGTTGGGTAATTTGCTTCATTTGCTTTATATAGCTCGTTATCAAAGAATATTTTGGAATGCCTATGGAGAAAATCAGTGGCCAAAATACTTCCAGAGCTCTTTTCCCAGCACGCAGGGTGAGATGGGAAGAGTTTCTATACATTTGAAAGCCAAAATCTTCTGTGGTCTGAGAGCAAACCCAAGAGAGGGTCTCACATCATCTCTGACTGTGGTATGACAAAGCTCTGTTTCCATCAGAACTGATCAAAGTTCATATACAATTTACATTACAAAAAAAAATGTGGGTTTGTTTTCTAATGGAAACAATGACTGTGCTATTGGTCTTTGTGTGCGTTTCCATCTGAACTGGGAGGGAAAGTGATAAGATGTAACTTCCATTGTCATCACCACAGCTGTTCCCTTGTACACCATATATTGTGTGTATGTGTTTGGTTGTGAAATATGTGCAGTTGTGAATTTGTGAATTTGTGTCAATACTGTGACTAATACATAGCAGTATCAGTGGAGGTGTCTGTCTGTGAGTGAAATTTTAAGTCATTCCAGGTCACATTTCACTCCAAAAAGAAAAATATTTGGCATAAAGTAAATGTAAAATATTAAACAAATTAAGAACATTAAGATTTTTGCATTATGATATTCATTTTATGTCATTTATTATTCCTGAAAATGTCATTACCATTATTGATCTGGACGTGTGTGTGTGAGAGAGTACTTGTACAATTGTCTTTGTGAGGTCCAGTTTGAGTTTTTGACCATTGGAGTGAGAACAAAGCGACAACATTTCGGCCAGTCCTAGAAAGGAGCTAGAGATTGCATAATCAATGAATGTCCTCACAAAGATATATGCACAAGATTGTGTCAGTGTGTTTAAACTAAATATTGTATTTATTGTAGGGCTGTCGAACGATTAATCGCGATTAATCACATCCAAAATAAAAGTTTGTTTACATAATATATGTGGGTGCACTGTGTATAATTATTTTATATATAAATATTTATTTTTTTCTTAAATATACATGCGCGTGTGTGTATTTATATATATACAAAATAATTATACACAGTGCACCCACGTATATTATGTAAACACAAACTTTTATTTTAGATGCGATTAATCGCGATTAATCGTTTGACAGCCCTTTCACAATACATTAATAATAATTTTTTGAATTAAAAAAAATCATAATTTTGAAGGGGAATATGACCCGGACATGTGTATCTCTTGATATCCTATGTACTATCACTATGTCAAGAGTACACTTTGTGATTGTATCAAATTTATAATATTACACCCATCTAGCAGTACGTGATCATTCGTGGTAGGCTATATGTGATAGTCCGCTTTCGATTTCGCCTACGCGCAATTGGTGACTGCTGTTCTCTTTTCTTCCTCATAGCCATTCGTGGCTTTTCTCCTCAGCACAAGATCAACAGTTTCGAGGAGGCGAAGGGTCTGGACCGCATAAACGAGCGCATGCCCCCTCGCCGAGACGTGGTCAACAGCGTGGGACTGTCGATGGGCAAGATGAACATGGCCGAATCCAACGGCACGGACGACAACAGCAATATCCAGTGATTCATCTACTCCTCCGGTCCCTCGCTCGCCCCTGCTCCTCCTCCCATAATGCAATTCTCCCCTCTCCCCTCGCTTTCACTGCTACAGTCTATGTAGCAGATGGACTATGTGATATATTTTACAGAACTCCCTGCTTGACGTTCAACGGCCTCAACAACAAACTCGAGACGGACGGTACGGCCGCGCGAAGGAGATCATGCATGAGAGTTGCATGATGGGATATGTAGTTTTATGGATATGGGGCTATGTAATGGAAATGTGAACACAGAGAAGAGGGCATTTCCTGTTCTTTTGTCCGAAGAGATGTTTATTTATGCGTGTTTGCACTTCTGCGTGCGTGTCTGTGTGTGTGGGAGACATGTGATATATAATTATATGATGATAAGTAGGTTTTCATAAACGCTTACCGTTTGTTTTTTTTCTCCCTGGCCTGCCTTGGAACGTTAAACACAATGCCAACGCTCTATTTATTCGAAAGCGGAGGAGTGTACGTTTGCGTTCGAACGTGCGCAAGGACCTTATAACCATTTCCTTTTCACACTTCTCTCGCAGTTCTAGGTTTTGCTACTCTAGTAATCTCTATATCTAAAGAATAACTAATATTACACAAAATAACTTCACACAGGTTATCAAGATTAATCCGCAAATAAGAGAGGTTTGGAGTCGCCGTAACGCCCCTCATGCTGTTCAGCTGTGTGCTCGTTGCTGCGTTGTGTAAATCCGCCGTTGTCACGTCGTGCTGTGGTTGCTATGGCAGTTTCCCCCGTGTCCCTCGGACTGAGTCTGGCACTTCCCGCCTCTTCTCGTGCGGGAAGCAAGCATTCTGTCAGCTGCATCACAGACTATAGGCTGCCTGTGTATATGTGTGTGTGAGAAACAGGGAGGTGATTTGACCTGAGGGATTATGTCGGGCCATTATGGGTGGTTTCAAACAGGTCCTTGTCCTGTATAGGTGCACTGAACGGATTTCCAGCTTCGCTGGGAGTTTATTTTGTATATAAATGGCGTATATTTTTAAGGAACGTTTTGTTATTGCTTATTTTCATGTTACTTTATTTTGTATTCAAGCTATTTATTTATTTATTTATTGTTTGTTCGTTTTTTTTTTTTTTTTTTTTTTTTTCGTTTACATTGCTGTACAGTTAATTAAGCTCCACTGAGGTGTTAAATCGTTTGCGTTACTTTATGGATGTACAGAAGTTATCCAGTAGTGTGAAGGAACATAATTCTGTGAAAAGACATCCAGGCTGCCAAAGCATGACTGCATGGTTATTTCAAATGTAAATCGAATATAGGCACACCTTAACGTGTCTCACATTTTTAAGGAGAAGTATATTCTGATCATTATTCTAATCTTAACAATATTCTGGTTATTTATGATTATTAATTATTATTAAGAGTTCTGCTGGTTTATTCCACTTTGCCTCATCCTTGATTTGGTTGCTCATTGTGCTTTATGTTATGAATAATGAAAATGTTCATGAGTTATTTGTGATTCTATATCTTGTATTTTTCTCTGGAGCTTCATTCTGAGCATCATGATTTCCTGACCTACAGTACGGACAGTGTGAGCATGCCCTATGGGACAAATCTCTTTTTTACTCTTGAATAAAATATGCATGAACCTTTTGGATTTCTCTGATTTTTTTTTTCAACTCGCATTGCCAGTGTGTCATGGGTCTTACTTTAGGTCTACAAGCTTCGACTTGACTTTTTTATTATCCCCGTGGGGAAGTTTTTGTTGCTTGAGTTTCAACATGTGTACACACAAAGAACCAACTATGTACATACATTTAAAAACCCGAATACACACATTATTAAAAAATCATCATCACTGAGACCCGCTCAGTAAACTCAAAAAAATAAAAAATTTTAAAAAATCAACCTTTTATTTTAAGGGATACTCCACTTTTTTTGAAAATAGGCTCATTTTACAACTCCCTCAGTTAAACAGTTGAGTTTTACCATTTTCGAATCCATTCAGCCAATTTTTTGATATTTAGAAGATTATCAGTAACCAGACAGTTTCTGGACCCATTGATTTCCATATATGAATGGGATTTCTGGTCCCATTGACTTCCATATACTATGAATGGGATTTCTGGTCCAATTGACTTCCATATTTAGAAGAATATCATCAGTAACCAGACAGTTTCTGGTCCCATTGACTTCCATACACTATGAATGGGATTTCTGGTCCCATTGACTTCCATATTTATAAGAATATCAGTAAACAGACAGTTTCTGGTCCCATTGACTTCCATATACTATGAATGGGATTTCTGGTCCAATTGACTTCCATATTTAGAAGAATATAAGTAACCAGGGAGTTTATGCTCCCATTGACCTCCATAGTAGGAAAAAATATATACTATGGAAGTCAATGGGACCAGAAACCGTCTGGTCCTTTAAATAAAGTGCAAAAATTTGAATTACTGCAATTTGTCATTAATGTCCCAATACCTAAAACAACAGCTGAATTTTTAATTTACAGATATTATTTTGAGACGAGTTGAGTAATTTAAAATGAAAGAAAATTAACATCTGTAAAATTAGGATTTTTGTTCAGTGTGTTCTTCAATCCGCTGGTTCTAGATTGAAAGTTCCTGGCTGATGGCAGTTTGTTAAACAGGCTGTGTGACTGGGGTCGGCTATGATTTTGTAATCCTTCCTCAGACCACGTGTGGAAGATTTCCTGTAAAGTTAGAAGTTCGCTGTATAATAAGTTCAGCCATGCCAGACAATCAAGCTCCCGGTACTTTCTGATAACAAGAAATGTGTCTCAGTACAGTGTGGTTATCAAACGTCATATTGATCAATGAGGTGCTTGAGGAGCCTGTGTGATGTGTTACAACAGGTAATCTAAACTTCTCCATTTTATCTTCCCTCTTTGCTTCTTGTACAATCACAAACAAATGCTATACAAAGAATGCAAATATAACCAAATTAAAAGTCAGTGACATGTAAATCCCCTTTCAGACGAGTCAGCTCTGACAAAACAGCCTTGAGTTTCATAAACTTCCACAGGAGAACCGTTGCAACATGCAAAACACAGTTATCACTTGATTTATTCCTTGTTTCGTTTTCCAACGAATTGATTGAACAAATGATTCAGTGATCGTTCATTAGGTCAGTCACTCATTTTGTTCCTGAATGGACCAGTGTTTTTGAATGAATCAGCTGGATGAATGATTCAGGGACACACTTGTTTAGTTCTGAATTATTTTGTGTAACGAATCAGCTGAAGTTATGATTCAGTCAGTGATTCACACAAGACCAAAATCACATACTTCCCTACTATAGTTGGCGAAAAACAGTATGTGACAAAAGTAGGTCTGAATTTACACTTAAGGACCAAGATGTCCTTCTGGCGAGATTCTAAAGTAGCCTATGCATATGATGGACACTTTACTATCCCATGAGGCCACGAGAGAGGATTTGTAGCCTAAATGGCAGTGAAGAGACGGAACTGACGCTGGTCGGTCACATGATAATAACAGCGAATGTAGTACGTTTTGAACGAATTAAATAAATGATGATTCAGTGACTCATTTCTAAGAATGACCTATAAGATAATGGGTTTTTTCCTAAAACCTAAAACATTTGTCCCAGATTCAATGTGGACCCCACTATATGTATACATGTATACATGTACTTAAGCACATATACTCTTTATACACAATTTTTGTTTAGAGAGCGACATTGATTTGTGTCATAAGTACATCTAAAACCTATAGAAAACTCCAAAGTTGATTGAAGAAAGGCATTATTCATATACTTGTGGCATGGCGGGGACACTCTCATATACAGAGCTAGCAAGTAGCGACTACACCACCCCAGCATCAAATAGCTGCAACACCAATTAAGGGCACACAAGTTTGATCACTTTCCCACAATCACCAGAGAATGAGGCGTGGATAAGTACAAAATAGAGGACCAATGGTAGCAATGATATACCAGAGGTGATTTATATATGACTAGGTTGATCACACGAAGAAACATTAGCAAGGTCTCACCACTGAGCTGGGGTGTACCACTATTAGGGCTGGCTAAACAGTGGGCTTCAAATCAGCCCGCATTGAGTAACCCGTGCACCAAATCTCAGAAGTACAACCACCAGTGAAATCCACAGCAAGAAAACCTACACCGCACACTCTAGAAACAGGAGAATTTCCCTGAACCCTCCAAGGAAAGCTAGCCAGCCTGCTATCAACCCTACTCTTTAAGCCTACTCTTAAAAAAGAGAAGAAAACCAAGCAATTGGGAACAAAATATAAATGCACAAGAAACAGCAACAACATTAATTGTTAATTATCACAGAATAATCAAATAACACAAAAATAAATAAACTGAAATAAATTAAATATCCCTTACCGACGATAAAGGCAAAAGCACAAAAAAAATCAAATTTATTTAAGGCTCCAAATCTAAATGTAATCCAAACCAGAAAAGAAAAACGAATAACACTAAACAAAAAAATCAAAAAATCAATGGTAATGGCATTGAATCAATGTTACAATGAAATGTAATGTAATCTCAGACAACACAGTAACAGCCTGAAATAAAAGAAGACTAAAAACCTCTCAAGATCTCAGCAGAAGTTCTGTTTGACAATTAATAGAGGTTTAGATGTTAATGTTTTATTGAAAAATATTTGGTCACCATTATGGTGATCAGTGATTGCTTTAGTTTACAGTAACAGCGTTTACCAAAACACATATTGTGTGGGAAAGTAATCCACAAACAAAGATGTTCAGATAACATAGTTTTAAGCATAATTAGAAGTAGAATAAGTCACTGATTTTACCCCTGACCAAACAAAAATTTGTTATTACTAGATTATATTCACTGATAATTCTTGCAATAGATCAGACATTGTGATTTTCAATTAAATTACATTATATGATATGATATGTTTTTTTAGATACACAGAGACATCAATAATCAGCATATGGATCTCAGCAATACTTCATGCATGCTGGTTTTATATGTACTAAATGAATCACTGATCACCATAATGGTGATCAAATATTTTCAATACAATATCAACATCTAAAATTCTGTTAATTCTCAAAAAAACCTTGTGTGATTTATTATCTTCTTTTATTTGCAATTGATTTCAGACGGTGTGGCTTTAAGTCAGTTGTAGTTATGTGCTTCATATTTTGAGAGTCCAATAAGCATGATGTTGAACCAAAATCACATTGTAACATGGCTTCAATGCCATTACCATTGATTTTTGGATGAAATTTGAAAAAAAAAAATATTCAACAAAAGTGATGATTCAATGCAGTTGACACATTAACATTGATTTAACATTTGGTTGCTTGCTATCTGGGATGAGTGGGATCCTAGTCAAACACACCTAAACCAGCTAATCTATGTCTTCAGGATTACTAGAAAGCTACAGGCAGAAGAGTTTATCAGGGCCGAGCTTGGAGACCCCAGCTCTAGATACTTCTCGGTTAATAATAATCATGGGGCGGAGCTGTCCGTAAACACACTTCGCTACATACTGAAAGTGAAACTGAATGTTTTCAGAGAAAGAAATTAGGTGTGGTAGTGACAGTAAAGACAGTACCAACCAATCAAAGAGGGAGAGAGAGAGAGAGAGAGAGAGAGAGAGAGAGAGCGCAGAAGAAAGAGAACAAAAAATAACTCCAGTCATCATCAAAGCTAATTCAAGGTAAGCTTGAACAAGTATTATTATCTTATAACCAACCTTCTTATAATCTGGACTTATAATGTACGACTATTGTATTGAAGGGGAAAATATCAAAGCAAGCAGCATATAGGTAAAAGATTGCATAAGAATACTTAACATAACATTTTATCTGATCCAATGACATTTATACATTATATGGTTTAAGAGTCTAAATATGTTTATCTGGATATGGACCATTGTAAATGTTTAAATTCCCCAATATAGTTTTACTTTTAATATTGTATTCAGATGTCTTTATTAATATAAGTCTCATTGAGATTAAAATCTCTTTTACAAGAGGGATTTTTAGGGAATTTTAAAAAGGGGAATCGAAAACTGCGCTGCTTACTTGTATTCCGAGTACTACATGCTTCTATGCTGATGGGTTTCACTTGCATTTGTCCCTTTTCTTGGAAATTTTTTTTAAGGATGGATGCAATAACAGTGATACTAACAGTGATAAACGCTTGTCGTGTTGCTGTAATGTTTCATATTTATGATTCTTTGTATGCGTCACAGTCATATAAAAAATTTTAGCAGGTGCCGTGAATCTCACCCACTCGTGGTTTTGTCTTCCGTGTGTGGGTTGATGTTTCAGTTGGTCTAGGCGAAATGCTAAGAGCTCCACTAACTAGTACCTGTATCCAAATTAAGCTTTAGGGCAAAGTGGTGTAATGAGGAGCGGTATTCATTACCGTAAACCATGCAATTCCTGTAAATCCACTGAATCAGTATGATGTATTCTCGTGCACTGCTGTACAAAACGCGTGAGAAAGAAAAACAGTCCAAACAGGAACCAATGCAGAACTGGAAATAAGCTAGTCATATTCCCAAAATTATATTTAGGAGTGTAACAGCACAATAGATATAGATCACTGGAGTCATCAACTGGAGTCTAATAGCATCTATAATATCAAACTGTACATACACTTTTTCCATGGCCGTATCCGAGGCTCCTGTCGGTGCAGGTTGTTGCTGTCGGCCACCTTTGGCTCGGGTGAAATTGCATTCCTGTTCCACCTCGGTCTGGGCCACACCTTTCGCCCTGTTAGGGACGGACCTGAACATATCACAGAGGAATTCTGTTATGCACATATAGTTTTTTATAAAAAATAATGAACATTTTTTCCACCTTATATGGAATTATTATTAATTATGCATTTAAAAAGCATTCTGTGGTGAATGCGCAACCAATTTTGCAAAATTAGACTTGTTCCTGGGTCAACATAACTTGGAACCCTGGAACAACATTCCTGTCTGAAAATGTAATCCTATACCCCTAAACCTAACCCTATACCCATAAATTATCCCTAAAATCAGAGAGAATTGATTTGTGAATAAGACTCGTGTAGAATGACGAGTGGTTGTAAGCCTGAAGTTGACATAGGGCCCGACATTGACATAGGCGGGATCATGTAAGTGTTTTTTGCTATTTTCAGCCTGACGCGATTATTATTTTCACGTTCTGCACCATGTTGTTTAAATGCGCCCATTTATGCACCCAGTCTGAAACCGAGGTGTGTTCAGGCTCATTGATGGCGTGTTGCTATTTTGAGGCAACAGAAGTAGACTGCACCATTGACCAACAAAAACCTGGTCTAGTCAATGGCGCAATAGTTTTTTGTTATTTAAAGAGTGTGTTAGTAATGTGCGTAGTGATATTACCTGACACCGACACTCCGAAACTTGCTTCAAACGGTCCTTGTAATGAAACACTGCTTCGGAGCTTGTATCATTACGAAACTAGTCACAAGAAAATGAAGTCTGAAGCAAACACACTGGTTCACTCCTGTAGTGCACCACCTGACTGCTTTGCCAGCCCAATCCAGTGTTGACAGGTTTCGAAACATGGCGGCTGTGTTTGTGATAAAAGTCGGTGTTTGGGGTTATTATTAGTAGTTAGGAGTTATTATTAAGAGTGGATTGAGCTTATTTTAGTGTTGCTATGGAGCCAGCAAGAAAGAGAAGTCGTTCGCAAGTTTGGGAACACTTAAAACTTATTTACCCGAATAAGGCTCTTTGACATTTCTGCATACAAATATTTTTACATACGTAGTGAATGATATGGAGAAAGACAGAAACTTCAAAAACACTCTGCTACATTATACAAGTTCAACCAGTTACACAAGCACATTCTTTAACATACAAAAATATCAGTCCCGTCCCACCAGTTAACAATGGTTATAGAGTTCTGCTCCCCAAGGGAAAGAAGCAGTATTGTTATGGTTTCTATCTGGAAACTATTACAGAAATTCTATTGGATGTAATGGTTTTCGTGGGAATTTTATTGGTTGTAATGGGAATTTAAAATTCACCAACATAAATGAGTTTAACAGCACTAACACTGTTTCAGCTGTGATCGCCTCAGTAAACACGTAAGAAACGTAAGAAACACGTAATTTATTTCACGTAATAAAATAAATTGTTAACATACACGATTACTAGCACTTTATGGTTTTCAGTTTTTTTTAGATCTATTTAGATTTTGTTTTTATTTAAATTACTAAATAAAATAATTTTGGGCTCGACAATACTTTAAAAAAAATAATTTCAGGTTAGCATAACTTATACAACTGCATTTGGATTATTAATCAATGTCGAAATAAAGTAAATCTGCAGAGTTTTACATTCAAATGCATGTAAAGGGAAACATTGATACAGAGAAGAGTAGCCTACTCTTCATGTGTGCTCAAAACACGGCCACATAATCCAACACTCATGATCATAATTTTAATTTTACAGATTTTTAAATGTTTTAATTTTTTTGTACAGATGTTAAATCTAAAATCTTAAATCTCCCTGTTATGAGTGTGAAGCCGCTTCAGTCGATTCAGAGCGTAAACACACCTGAATCTGATTCGCGAACCGATTTAGACAGTTCTGCCCATAGATATGTATGGTTCTGCCAACATGTTTGATTAAAGGAGTAGTTCAGTTCACCTTTGAAAAAAACTTTTCCTGATAATTTACTCACCCCCATGTCATCCAAGATGTCCATGTCATTCTTTCTTCAGTCGAAAAGACATTAAGGTTTTTGATGAAAACATTCCAGGATTGTTCTCCATAAAATGGACATCAGTGGGAACGGTTTAAGGTCCAAAAGTTTCAGTACAAACTGCAAACTGTCCAAAGGGCTTTAAACGATTCCAGATGATGACTAAGGGTCTTATCAAGCGAAACGATCACTCATTTAATAAATAAATTACAAAGTTTAAGTTTTATAAGCTCAGATGGTCGCCTTGCTCTGTTCTGTGACGCACGTTGTGACTCTCCTGTTCGAATTTGTTCATCAAAATGAACAAATCTTTTTCCGAGTCATTTGGTAATAACTAAACAAACGAACTGACTACATACAAGCATGACAAATACGTTATAATAACCGTAATTAAACTACTAAACTATACCTTTTCCATCTCTAAACAGCACTCTGACTCTGTAAGCATTATTGTCCGCCTCGAAATGAACACCGTTACTGAGAGTTTCTGATATTATCATCATTCTGTGTGATGAAATTTTCCTGAGAGACTGAGCGCGAGCTCACGAAGCTCCGCCCCTTGTGCCGGCAGCATCAGCTTATTTGCATTTAAAGGGCACACACTAAAACAGCGCGTTTTTCTGAGCCCCCAAAAATGACAATTTAAACATGCTTTAAAAATCATCAGTTGGGTATTTTTAGCTGAAACTTCACATACACATTCTGGGGACATCAGAGACTTATTTTACATCTTGTGAAAATGGGCATAATACGGGACCTTTAATCAACTCAATCAACGAGATAAGAGGTAACGTTATACAGCAGACTTACCTCTGTTCAATGACAGTTTTCCAGCATTCCTCCACCACCCCATCTTCTACCTTCTAACCATTCATCCCAACTTGGGATGCAGGGAATACTCTGGGTTCGGGCCAGATTCCGAGCTCATAGTCCTCCCCTAGGACAGCACTTCAAATACGCATAACCTTTACTCTATTTAATTGTAAGTGAAGTAAATATATATATATATATATATATATATATATATAATTTGACAAATTTGCAGCTTCTTGAAAATGACTATACAAATTTAAAAATGCATAAATGTCTCATATTTATCTCAAGCTCTGCGCTGACACTGTTGTCTCCTTGGCAAACAAGTGGAATTAAATCATTGTGTGTTATGGACATTATGTCACAACACAGTGGGAAACCCATACATACGTCTAAACTGTAAATGTGATGTGTTCAGATGTTTGGTGTGATTGGAGAGGATGGTCTCGTCCCCAGAGCGCGCAGCCGGCTGCCGGAGGTGTGTGAAGCTGTACTTGGGCTTCTTACACTGGTGTTTGTGTGGCTGCTGGACGCTGACAGGTTCTTGGAGAGAACAGGAATGATCGCTTTTATCCTCACAGTGGCAGCGTTTATTCACAGTATGTGTTTGTTTGCGGAGGAGTGGTTCTTCCATTCAAGGCAAAGGTTTGAAACCAATGTAATAAGATTTAGTCTGGTATGAAACTGTTTTTTTGTATTGTTTCAGGAAAATGTGCTCTTTTCTAGGTATCACGGCAGAATAAATGAGATCCTCCAGGCCTGCTTTAAAGGACATGTCATTCTGGGAATGTGTGCAATATTGGTGATGCTATTGTTTAGTGGCGTTTCCTTCTCTAGCGAACAGTGGAGCACCATGGCCATCATGTGTGCTGCTTATCTGCTGCTCAACAGCCTGAGGATGCTGGTAAGAGAAAAAAAAAATCATTGTCCAAATCAAGAATATTCCTGAGAATTGTGGCAGTTTGCACCTGACTTTGTTTACCTGGGTCATCTCCTAATCGACTTGTCTAAACATCTTCTGATCGACGTTCAATAATATTTTATTGATAATATTTCCCGTGCAGCAGTAACCATAGACTCCAGCCAATATGCCTTCGAATAGGCTATAATCACGGCCATGAGGATCTCAGACCAATTTCAGATTTAGGCTAGAGAACATTCAAAAATAGCTAATGCTTTCATAACTACTAGCAAAATGATAAAACAGAGAAAGCATTCACTTAAAGTCCCCCTGTGGGGAAAATCAAGCTTTTACTTTTGTTTATATGTTGGTGTAAATGTTTATAGACCTTATGTAGCCCCGCCCCTTTTCAGCTTTGCCGTCGTTGTCTTTTGACTTCCGGTCTGTGTTTCATAGCGATCTTGCATAGGTATGAATAAACTGCTCGTAAAAAAATCCTGGTCGACATTTGTTAAGACATCTGCTTTACAATGCTTATGATAAACATTACAATGCTCATGATAACTTTTGTTAACTCTACAATAAGTAAATTCACTTCACCAGCTAATTCGAAACCGGAAGTTCAAAGACAATATTCTAAAGATGACGGCACCCCGTTTCTCTGGTGCATAAGGTCTATATGTGTGGTGTTTTTAATATGGTTTGAGACAAACCATGTGCAAATTCAGGTCAGCACCATTGCTGTCTGTGTAGGCTATATGTATCTGTGTTTTGCAGGGCCCTACTCCAGTGGAGATCTCAGAAATCTGTGAAGTGAAGAAGATGAATGTAGCTCATGGTTTGGCCTGGTCTTTCTATATCGGCTACCTCAAATTTATCCTTCCAGGTACATTTATTTGCAGTCCACACGTGAGCCACTGTTTGTTGAAGCCTCTAGAGGGCAGTAATGACACACTGCGATGTGTGCATGAAAATATATTCTTTGTGGAAAAATGTTTGTTCGCACAACTTTGAGAGAACCTTGCCAGAACTTTATCAGTTGGGAAGCTTAAAAAAAGGACAGAAACTACAATGAAATTCCTCGATATGACTCTTGCACAACATTCCAAGTCTACTGATGAGTTTTGACATAATAATACACCTCAATTTACTCATAAAATCTATCAGTTTGCCATAGCTCTCAAATATTATTCACATGTCCACATATTCAAACATGGTGTGTTGCGTTCAGTCATTGTCAAATAAGTCTCACTTACAACGACTTTGCAGCTAAGAACTTATTTATTCAACAGAACAGATCCGAACAGACACAATCTCAATCCCCCCCCCCCCCCCCCTGTCAATCAACATATAGAATATAACATATTCTCTATGACATTCATAACAAGGCAAGTTTAGTATGCATACATCATGATTTGTGAATATGAGTGAATTGTGGTGTTTTGGGTTGTAGAACATGTCAGCCCCTGATCTCTTAATGCTTTTGTTAGGGGTGAACAGTTAAAAGACCCAGAACCAGATATGAAGAATGAAGACCCGGAGTCGGAATTATAAAAATTAAAGAAAGTTTTTCTGAACATAGTTTGCCATTTCATCAGCAGAAGTCAGCTTCAAGACTCACTCAGGAGTTCGTAGGCCGCCCCCTTACAGTTACAAAGATCACAGCAGTTATACTGTTTCCAAGGTCTAAGCTACGTCATTGCTTACACGTTGAATGATTCTCATTGGCTACGATATAGATAAACACAGTAATTTTCCACACATATACAGATAGACGAAACATATCTCCATCGATGAGGCACGTCATGACCTTCCAGGTCACAGATTTGGGTTGCTGGCGCCAGTGTGTCCAGAACAACAACTCATTCAATCTCCAATAATGGCAGTGGTTCCTTAACCTGCAACTAAGAAGACTAGCACTAAACTTTAGTCTAACTGGAGTAAGACTTTAACAAAGAAATAGTGCCTTAAACTGTTGGCTTCAATGACCCCTTTATGTTTTAACACTCAAACATAAACCAAATCCCTATTTCCCTATTATTTTCACTGTTACTGCATTCACATAGGACACTAGCAAATAGGAGCTCCCATCAAGGCTGAAGAGAGTCTGAGCGGCTTATTATCAGTTAAGTGTACCAAAACATAATGGTAAAACATTCGCTCGTTTGGGAGAAAAACAGATAACATTTGCTTCTCAGAAAGCAAATATAATAGAAAGAATACAGTTTAATATAACAATTAAAGTTCAATAAAGCAATGCTCAATATAGCTTGACCATCTGTACAGAGAAGTATCATATGTGTTGGACATATGTGTTCACGACGCCTTTATGATCCATAAACCTTTCTCCTGAGACCAGAGAAAGAGACAAATGGCCTTGTGCACCTAAAAGAAGCTGGTGACTTGTGCATGTACATCAGCATGCATTTAAGAATATTATTTCACAAGCAAAAGCACAAAGAATACATTTATGTCAATAAATGATTAAGTAACAATAAACATACTTAATTATTGATTTTATAAAAGAAATACATAATCATTCAAAATTATATTATGAAATATATACTGAAGAGGCAAGGGATTTTGACCACCCCTTCACTTTCATTTGGAAATGTGCAGTGTGAATATTCTTCAGATTTTTTTTTATTGCATGGTCATACAAGCATGTAATGACTTGAGAATGCATAGAGATTCTGCTCCCTTTTAATTCCCCTTATGTTCTTTAACTTGCAGTTTTACAAAACAAAATCAGCCAATATTCCTCCACGGGAGCGAGACTGAGCTCTCCACGTCTACATATCCTTCTGCCCCTCAACGCCGTGGTCCCAAGCTCACCTGAAGAGGAGGACACTAATGTGGTCTTCCACGAGAACCTTCCAGAACTGAAGTTGGACATGGCAGGTGTGCGGAATCGTAGCTACAAGAACAGCGTCTACAAGATCACCCAGAACAATAAGGTGGGATAATGCTAATTCATTTTAGTTATTTGATACTGGAATTAGTTCTTTACTAGCACTTAAGATGGAGTTTTACTTTGACTGAGAGAAGAGCTAGCCTATTTGCATGCCATTGCATATGATTCTGTCAGAGATATTTTCCCCTAAACCTAGCATATCTACCAATAATACTTTTATACTCCAGTCGACTACAGCATCAGCTCCCTACAGCCTACTTCTGCAAGTCTCCAATCGACTACACCATCCGTCTAATCCTATACTCCTAATGTACTAGTTTTTTTGCTTACTTGCTAACTAACTTACTTGCTGACCTGCAGTAATAAATGCTTTAATTGCGTCCGGGACTTGTGTCCTAGATTAAAAACAAAAATCAGTTGCCTTAAAAAGGACCATTACTTAACTTTTCATAATTCAACCGTGAAATCTAATGTTTAATCTTGCGTTCCTCACCAATGGAAAATATCTAAAGCAAGAGTGATTAGCAATTTTAGCTAGATTACACTTAGAAAAAAGTCTTAATGGGGTTCTACTTTATGCAAAACAGTATTTAAGGAGAAATGTCTTGTTGCAAATTATTGCATAATACTTTCTAATACTTTCTTTCAAATTTCTCTAGAGATAAAGTATGTTTACAAGCTGCTTAATTCATAACATTTCATTAAAAACGAATTAAAACTAAATTAACTAATTAGAAAAACCATAAAATGAAGATGGGAACCTCAGTCTAAGGCCTGAAATGACTGGCAGAACCGTCTCTTCTAATAGTGTATGCATGCACACATTAAGATACTTAGAAAACCTACCATAAATAGTATACCTTTCAGGTATTAGCCTACTGTTACACATTTTAAACGAACTGCACTTAAATAGCATAGATAGTATAGATATGCAAATTGGGATACAAGGCAACACAACATTTAACATTTCAACATTTGTCAAAACAGCATCTCCTTGTGGTTAAAAGCTGTACTGGCACTGAATTTAAATGCAAGGTCCTACCTTCTCTGTGTTTCTATCCCTAGACTTATAGCTGTGTTCTGGAATATGCCACACCGCTGCGGACGCTGTATCAGATGTCCCAGGAGAGAAGCGCAGGCTTTGGAGAAAGAGAACGAAAACAGCAGGTCTTGCTGTTCTACAGAACCCTCAGCCAAATTCTGGACAATTCTCTAGAGTGCCGGAACCGTTACCGGCTCATCCTGCTCAACGGTGAGAAATCCCTTTCAGATCAATAAAATGAGAAAGATTTCACAGACCAAACTTAAGCCTAGTCTCAGACTAAAATTGATGTTTGAGCTGTTTTAAAGGGATACTCCACGATGTCATCATTTACTCAACCTCCAGTTGTTGCAAACCTCTTGCAAGTCAAACACAAAATAAGATATTTTGAAGAATGATTGGAACCAAACAGTTGTTTGGCACCATTGACTTCCATAGTAGAAAAAAAAATACTACGGAAGTCAATGGTGCCAAAGTTCCAATCGTTCTTCAAAATATCTTCCTTTGTGTTCATCAGAAGAAAGAAACTCGTACAGGTTTGCAACAACTTTAAGGTGAGTAAATGATGACAGAATTTTCATTTTTGGGAGGAGTATCCCTTTAACTGTAACTTGCACTGATATATTTTAAAATAGGTCTCTGCCATGGGCGAGGCTAGCCCCTTTTTAGGGGTGCTTCAGCACCCCTAAAAAGGAGCTCAGCACCCCTAAAACTTGGAGCAAGAAATGTTGTTATTCTAAAAATTTTGTTCGTCTTTGACACGGTTAAATAATGTCCAAAACATACTCAGTAGTTTGTGGTTTAAAATGAAATGAAAATGAAAATATTTCTCTTCTTCTATGTTACTTATTTGTACCTGCACCGCTCAGCACGGCCGTCATCCAGCGCGAAACACACGCAGAGTTATGAGAATCCGGGCCGTTAGGTAGTTTTGTGAATCAACTGAGACGCTCCAGAGCTGTGTCTCACACTTTTTTTCCTTTCAGTTGTTCCGATTCCGAAACCATGTCGGTGAGTACTGGAGTCAGCATCCTGAATCACCATGGTACAACTATAAGTGTTTATTTTCGGACTGTTTTAGTCTAGCGGGCCGGTCGGAAAAAATCTATACATTGCAAGTTCGCCATGCGCCCAAGCGAGGGGGAAGAAAAAAATGTTTTTTTTTTTTTGTTTTTTTTTTTTTGCATTTTCGATAACGGAGCGTATATTTGCAGTAAGTGCCTGTCTTTCAAGTAAATAGATGCACGTCACAGAGTAAGTACAGTGGCGTAGGTCGTAGTGCGTGAGTGATGTGCTTGAAAGCACCCGACCTGAGTTCGATTCCGCCTTTTGCAGAACTCTCTCTTCTCCCTTTTCCCAACACATATAGATGTAAAATGTATAACCTAACATAAAGGGCTCTAGTGTTATATTTTGCCAACAAACTAAAATCGAATCCATAATATGGCTTTGTGCCTATATAAAACAGCACAAGACTTTAAGAATAGGCATCCAATTTTGCTGGGTGATTTAAAGAAAAGTGTGCACTTTGCTCACGCGATAAGCATGGTTATATCTGGTATTTTCTCCTATATACAAGCTTAAGGGTTTATTTCTTGCAAGTTTAGAAATATGACAAAAGTATTTTAATTTTCCTATAGTATAATGTTGACTAAAATATACTTTTGAAATGTTCATTTTCACATATAGTACATTTATAGGCTATATGGATTTTACATCATAGGAATAATTATAAATCATTTTTACATTATTATAATAATTGTTTGGCATCCTAAAAAACCATTGATAATGTAATGCAGACTGAGACTCATAATTAAAAAGATGCTTGAGCCCTGTTTATTGTCCTGGTACAAATCAATGCTTTTTCTTTGTTCAATGAGCAGTTCATGGGTTGAAGCTCTTAATTTTGATCTCTCAAAGAGCACGAGATTGATGCATTTAACCTTAAAATTTACAAAATTTTCTAGCGGGGGAGCATGCCCCCGAACCCCCCTAGAGGAACAGAGTCCACCCAACATAGTTTTACAAATTTGTTAATATCTTTAGTAAACTACCAATGAAAATTAGCTCTTTTAGCTAACTCGGGTACATTTTCATTGTTCTAATATTGATTAATGTGTACACTGCCCCCCTTACAAATAAGCAAATAAATACAATGAAGAGAGAGAGCGTATATAGGTGTAAAATGTGGGTGGTGGCTGTGGGGTCACTGGGTGCTCAGCACCCCTAAAGCTCTGACCCTAGAATCGCCCCTGGTCTCTGCCATTGTTTTTTTTTTTTTTTTTTGTCTTAAGATGCACACAGTAATGATTTTTCTAAGGCACATTTAAATGCCCTAATTGAACTAAAGCCTAATCTAAGCCCTGTCTGTGAAACCAGGCCTAAGAGGCTTGTCCTGGAAATGTTCAAAATACAATCTTTTAGAGTTTTTAGATTTTTTTTGGGCGCTATTCTTGCAGAATTCAGTGTCCGTAATACTGATTTGGTACATCTGTTTTTCAGATGAGCACACAGGTGACCCTCATCAGCTCTCCAGGGAGGTCATCCAGCACCTGAAACAGCAGGACGGAGAGATTCACATGGACCCCATCCGAGAGCCACCAAATGAAGTCTATCCAGTTCCAGAAGAGGGTGCGCTGTCTGCCGCTTTCCCAGAAGGCCAAATGAGCAGCGCACCCAGCCTCATGTTCAGCCTACCTCAATCACTGAGATCCGAACCAGTGGAGACGACTGATTATTAGCAGCAATAACAGGAGATACATGCTCTGCGGGATTTCATGGTTGTTTGTGTTCAGTAATTACCTAATAGACTTTAATGTAATAATAATAAAAAATGTATTATTATATCAGCTGTTATTTATAATTTTCTCTCTTTCCTTTCTTTCAATACTTAAGAACACTTTCAGTGAGAAATATCTGCCAACACAGAACACACCCGATAGCGCTCATGCCACTTTTACAGGTCAAGTCTTGCTAATAAATTGCTCTATAATCACACATCTGAGACCAGTGTTATTTTAGGATCAATGATATAGTTTTTTGTTAATATTTTCTGAATTAGATTTTATTTATTTGATTTTCTGTTTTCACTTTAATTTTAGTTCAAGGTTTAGTAAGTTAGTGAGTTTTAGTGTTTTTTTTATATATAGTTTTATTAATTTTTATTATTAGGTTTAAACTCAAAGGTTTATTTAGTTTGAGGTTTTTTTTAGCTCTTCAAGTGAAACTAAACAAAAATGAGAAATGCTACATTGGCAAATCATTTATATATATATTTTTTATTTAAATTAATGTTTAATTAATTTCAAGTAATGGAAATGTTTTTATTATGGGTTTTTGTTAACTCTGGTGCTGTTCACTAATTTTTGGCCGAAAATTTATACGTTTCGTTTTTTTTTTTTTAGAATCGGAATGTATTAAAATTCGGTAAAGATTTTGGTACTTGCTTTTGTGAACACACACACAATAAAATCATGGACCTGATTTTTCCCAGGATAACCATTCAAATAATTTTTTTTTTTCCATGATATTTTCTGATTATAATTTAGAATTTTTAGAGGTTTTTTTTATGATACTTTGCATTAATTATATAATTTTTATGAGCCTTTTTTCCATTAGAATTTATATATTTTTTTATATTTATTTATTTATTTTCAACATATGCAACATTTTGGGACGAAGAAGCCCAGAGGGTTAAAAACGTGCAAAAGTTTTGTCGGGGCTCAACCGGGCTGAACGCAGGTGATGGGCCAGTTTGCTCAGCTTCATTCACTTTAGTGTAAGGGCTTTATAGAGTGTCATTTCAAAATGTTAAAATTAGCTCAAAAAAGTTTTGACAAGAAATTAAAATAAATTATTGCTTATACAGAAATGGTAAGATTTCCAATGAAAGGTGTTTCCTTATTACTGAAGAAAATTACTATTCTCAATGTTGTTGGAAAATTCATTGCTTCTTCCAGTGAACAGCTCTCTACTGATTGGCTGCATGCCTACACTGAATAAGAGAAACATGTTCTAACAAGACCTGGTGACGTGGCGGAGGTGATTCGTAACACTGGGAATATTCAAACTAAATCACTACACTGCTTGTCTATGACTAATATAGTTGAATTATCTATCCACAGATCAGCTGATAGCTAATTTTAACATTTTGAAATTGCCCTTACACTAAAGTGAATGAAGCTGAGCAACTCAGCTGAGCAAACTAGTCCATCAGGTTTCGACATCTGAGCTGATGTCATTTCCTTGGTGGATTGACAAACTGATCCATTTTGATTACACTCAAACTTATAATGATTTCCATTGAAGTGTGTGTGAAAATGTATTTAAAATGTTATATTAAATAAATGATTAAATCAATATAGAAATAAATATTATTATTATAGGTTAAACTAAGAGCTTTCTATATATGTGTGTGTGTGTGTGTGTGTGTGTGTGTGTGTGTGTGTGTTTTAATATATTTATTGAAGCCCCAAATTCAAACATACCACAAACATTTCTTTCTATATTAATTTTGTGCAAAATCGCACAAAATATTACTTAATTATAATATTTACTTTATAGTTGCTTTAACTTTCCTCACTTTGCTCACAATTGTTATTTATGTCTAACTTATTCCATGTCTTAGGTTTTTGTGATGGAATGAGTACCAAATAAATCATAATTTCTCCATTCTCAAATATTTATATTGAACTGTATAGTAGGCTACCTTTAAAAATATTTTTTTTATTTACTTAACCAGGAACGTCCCATTGAGATACACTATCTCTTTTACAAGGTCAAATACTTTCTTTTCATGAAAACAACTTAAATAAATAACAGATTAGCCTGTGGATTTTTAGGCTATTATTGTGATATCTCCACCTCAAACAATCACTTAAATGATATTCAGAGATTGTATTATGGTGTAATTATTTATTATTGTGATATTTAGCCTACTACAAAATCTTTATTCTTAGTAAAGACTGAGGATTTTCCCATGAATCAACACTCTCCATCTCAGCAGCTGATTGAGACGACACGTCCATCAGGTTTTGCTTTGACACTGATGGATGAACATCACGAGTTTAAATCAAAAAGACTGATCTGACGCTCCTCTCATTGCTTTGCCGAGGAGCCGTGAAATGGAAAGGAGGAATAAGCTAAATATATTGTTGACTTCATTTGAGGTCATGTGAATGTATTTTACTAAAAGCTGATTCAGTGAAGACACACAATCACATTTTGCACACGCAATCACATTATAAAAACCCTCCACGGTCAAAGGTTTCATTAATTCTTCCTTCCTTGAACCACTCAGGAATACATATAGATTTATGGTTCACTTATCCTTTCCTCTTTACATGTCACTTCCCAAAGGTGGTTCTCTAGAAGTCTCATCTACTTCCTCATTATAACATCGTAAGATGGTTGTTTATTACTTCAGTGGAGCAGTGTGACGTCACAGCAACGACCGGTTGGTTAATGACAGAGAACAAAGGTGAGGTCACGAGGAAAAGTCCCTCATCGTGACTCAGAGACAGACAGACGGCAAACAGACAGAAGATGAGGATTTCAGACATGCCAGGAACACTGTAAAAGCTCTTCCAAGACAGTCACACATCTCATTTGGAATGAATGAAATCAAACTCAGAATCTGATTGCCATGAAAAATAATCTAATTTTAAAGTTTTGGTCCCTATTAACTTCCATAGTATGGAAAAAATACAATGGAAGTCAATGGGGTCCATCAGTGGTTTGGTTACCGCCATTTTTCTAAATATCTTCTTGTGTTCAGCAAATGAAAGAAATTCATACAGGTTTGGAACAACTTGTAAATGATGACAGAATTAAAAGAATTTAAGTGAACTATCCCTTTAAGAGTGCTTCGTTGACAGGCCAGAACTGGATTTTACTGACAGCATTGTTTGTCTTTCTGGTCATGTGAGTCTCACCTGTGAATAATCTCATGTCATCTCTCACTGTCTGAGAATCACTTTCTATTTCAAAGTACATCCTCCTTCTGTCCACCTGCATTTTGCATGTGATATCAGAACAATGAGTCATCTGATGCAATAATTCAAAGATACAAAGTCATTTCTGTGTATTTACAAGTTCCTTTACTATAAATGTCTTTGTCTCATTGCTATCATTAGCATTTTTGTTTTGTTTCAGTGTGTAACTCCAAACGCCAAAGTGTCTCAAACATTGCCAGATATATTTTCTAAAATGAAAGTAGTTTAGACATGTCTATGACCTTATGTCAATTGAGAAACTACATGTAAAAAAAAAATATATATATTTTTTAATATTGGCTATAATTTTGTAATAAGAAATAGCTATCAGTCACAGCATCTAAAAATATAAACATTACATAATATAAATGTATAACAATTAATCCAAAATTATTTTTATGTATAATATAGGCCTAATAGGCTACAGCATAATAATAGGCCAATATAATATAATATAATATAATATAATCTTAAAAATAAAGGTTATTTATTGCAATCTATTGTTTCATGAAGAACCTTAAAGGGTTCTTAAGATTATTAAAATGTTCTTTACACTAAAAAAGGTTTATATCTATAGTATATCACTGTAAAAAAAAAAAATCATTATTTGTAATCACAACATTTTTTCTTTTGTCAAATCAACTTAGATAATTTATGTAGTTCAGATAATATAATATTTCGAGTTTCTGATGATTAAATCAATCTCCTTCATTGTATTTACTCAATTTTTCCATTTCAATGAACTTAAAATTTTAAGGCAACCAGGTTTATTTTTACTTATTTTTATTTCTACTTATTTTTTTAAGTTAAACCAACAATATTTTTACGGTGTGTGTGTGTGTGTGTGTGTATAGCCTAAATATAACTGAATATAGTATAAACATAATCTAAACGTATGAATGCAAGAAGCTGGTTAGGTTGCATGTACTAAAGCATTCTGATCTGATTTAACCTCTCACGGGTTTTCGTCATATCGCCCATCCCACAAAGCTCAGCTGATGCAACACAACACAGCTCAGTATAAATACAGCCGGCGTAACAGAGACACACACATTTTAACCTCTTGCATTCATGGAAGGAACAAAGAAACACTTATTTGAAGAGTTGGGCGAGCTCTCGGGGAAACACTCGGAGAAAATCACGTTAAAATGGTCTATACACAAGCTCTCGTGCTCGGCTACGGGATGACCGTCAGAAACGAGCAGGAAAGCGGCCTATCGGAGGAGCTGCGCTTCCTACAGTGCTTCAGATCCGACGGACACAAGCTCCAACACGGCGGCAGACTCATGAAAGCACACAGCTTATCAAGTAAGAATCGTGGATAAAAGCGTCTGCTAAATGATTAAATGTAAACGTAAAACGATCTATTGTGACGAGGAGAGCGGGGTTTTCACAAACGCAGTCTCCGTTTTGGTTTCCTAGGTTGGCTTTAGATAGTCTAGTTTACTTTAAAAATGTTAAATTGGGATCTTTTTTGAATGAAAAACGGTTGAGGCAAGTTGTCTCGTGTTTATATTTAATCAATTAGTTTTTATATTTTTAAAATTATTAATATATGGCCACAATTGAGTGTTATATATTACTACATTCTATACTAATTATATTAAATATAATATATTAATGACATTATAAATCAACAGAAAAGTAGATTGTGATGTATATCATTGTGTTATATTTTTAGTTTGGTATAATTCACATCAAGCACATAAATAGACATGTGACAACTTGCCCCAATCTGACTTTCATTATCAGTAAACAATTTAGTTACCCTGTCCATTTAAAAAAAAAAATATATATATATATATATATATATATATATTACTGTATAGCCTACAATAAACAGAATATTCACATTGACAACGTATATTAGCCTATAGTGTACCAACAAAATGTATTTTAATATTCAAAAGCTTTCCTGTATCAAGACTTTAAGAATTGTCTGCCGTAAGATTTCTCAGTTTTAAAGGATATGATTTATTTTATTGATGACATCATGAGGAGGGATGTACATTGTTCCAGTTTTCCAAACTTGCAACATATTAATTCAGCCTGCTGAAGTCCAACAGCTTAGATCATCTGATGGACCGGTGTACATTTCCTGATCCTAATTTAATGAGCCACTGGTCACTCTCAAACTCGCTGAGGCGTACTTTTTCTGTCTGATCAGCTGAGCCTGACACATTCTTCCCATTTACCCATTCACAGGTCTGGGATCTGAGTGCAGTTTGGAAGAGGAGGAAAGAGAAGACTTGTGTCTTCAGCTCGACCTGTCCAAACGCATAGAGAAGTGCCTCTATGACGCTAAAGGAGCGAGTCTGCGCTGTCAGGAGCTGCGTCTGCCCAGGCACATGACCACGCGTGTGGCCGGAGACATCCTGCGCTCATCCACGGATGAGCCGTGTGGGATACGGGGCGCACTGATCCACATGTTCATGGAAAGCAAGGGCACACTACTGAAACTGGGCACCGTCATTCCCGATCGGAGTCTCACGCCGACCTTCGAGGTGTCTGTGGTCCTGCAGCCTGACCTCGGCGGATGGCCTCCGCTGAAGATCCTGTTCGGGACCGGGAAGATCTTGAGCCTCCGACGGGAATACCGGCTGATCAAACGGAAGCTCTACTCGTCCGCCACTCCTACTGTACTTCAGTTTTATTAAAATTGTGGTATTACAAGTCAAATAAGGAGAAGGCAATGCCTGAGGTCTCGACTCGAGAGGACGAGGGCAACTTTAGGAACTGTTCATTTTGCACATTATTTCTCACTGTTACATCAGTATATTCCAGAGTTTACAGAATGTTTCTAGCAGCTATGTTATAATATTAAAATATAATTAATATGCATACAAATAAATAAAAACATGGAACCCGGTGCATATACTGCCCTACAAAGCAAAAAGGCAGTAACTGCAGTTTTGGTAAAGCATTAATTATTAAAATTTTCATGACATTCAAGGCATCCTTTGTTATGTGACAAAACATCTTATGTTAAATGCGTGTCGTTTTAGAGAAAAATGGTAGTCGTTTGTACAGTAACTGCAAAAAGCCCTAGCAAAAGTCATTTTTCTCAGTTCTGCACTCTGCGTAGTTACTGCCTTTTTGCTTTGTAGGGCAGTATACACTATAGCGTTCAAAATTTATGGTCGGTAAGATTTTTTTTTAAAAACGTTTTGAATGTATAAAAATCTTACTGACCCTATATTTTTGAACAATCATGTATAATCTAGGATTATAAAATGTCATAAAAGCTAATAATATAACAAACTCTTATTTGTCATGTGACACTGCATGTGTGATGCAATCACAGTGGCATGTTTGTATGAGTGTGACTGCAGATTGTTCACTATTGATGTTCAGGGAAATAGAAAGGTTCAGATTGTCCGCTGATATATGTTGACACCATTAATAGTCATTGATGTGTGTTTTTTTTGTGTGTGTGTGTGATTTAAACGAACGGGACAAGCTGGTATTGTCTCCCAGTGAAGCGTTTGTAACAGTATTTTTGTTTGAAAGCACAAGCAAATAAATTATTTCTAAAATAACCCCGTGAACATCTGGTTTATTTGCAGACTCATGTTTTATTAAAACATATCACGACACTATACAAAAACACTGTACACAAAGGCTCTGTACAAAACTATAAGTTCTTTCTAAACGTACAGATGTCAAATTAAGTCTCACTTATTTAAGAACGAAACTAGTACAGTAGGCCTTTAAACGGTAAACCAAAGCATCAATGATCTTGACTAGGGAAAAATCAAGTTTAAAGAAACCAAGGATCCTTATTCATTCCTATAGAAGAAAAAAAATCTTTTTTATTGCTCTTTCCTCAGTCGATCAGCGTTTTACATCATCCCAAAGTGATAAGGCGATAGCAGAACAATGGCTTGTAAAGTTTCATACTTGTCTCTAAAAAGCGACATTCTGTTTTCTAACCATCTAGTGGTCATGATGGTGGTACATTCAACTTTTTTTAAGAGACCAGTGATGACGGATAACTTTTTGTGACGTAGAAAACTTTTAACCAACTCCTAACTTGGTCAGTTTGACCTGTCCAGTGAGTCTACCATCAAAGCACACTGGACCCGTTTTTCAGGTCTAGGACTGAAGGTGAAAGGGGGTCGGGCCCTTAAAGTCTCTTCATTTCGTGTCCTTAATGTTCAGCTGTAATTATACAAACTGCTGAATCAAACCACCACGGCATTGAGTAACTAAACTTAGCCAGAACTTCTTAAAGAAACAGGGAAATAAAGGCTATCGAACTTCCGTGACCGCTGCAGTGAAACCTCTCAGTTCACTTTTTCATCTTCATGTCGGCCTCAATGGCACTGCGGCGACCTCTAGTGCCTCCGTCCTGGAAGAGTAGAGAAGCAGGTGAGATGTGAGCCAATGCCTGTCATCCACTGCCCTAACACACCAGACCATCAGAGCCAAACTAACTAGCTATTACCTGAGAACAGGAGGCATGTATGTGTGTGTGTGTGTTACTAGAACATGAGAGCTTCATCTTTAAGAGAAAGTGACATCAGAAGCAACACAGTAAGGAAATTGCAGACTACAAGCTGAAACAGAACAGCTACACAACAGAAAAAAATGGCATTAAAGGAGTAGTTCACTTTAAAAAAAAAAACGTTTGCTGATAATTTACTCACCCCCATGTCATCTAAGATGTCCATGTCTGTCTTTCTTCAGTCGAAAAGAAATTAAGGTTTTTGATGAAAACATGGATTTTCTCCATATAATGCGAAAAAGTGGTAACCAAACAGTTCAATGTCCAAAAGACAGTTTCAGTGCAAACTGTTCAAAGGGCTTTAAACGATTCCAGACGATGAACAAGAGTCTTATCTAGCGAAACGATCGCTCATTTAAAAAAAACAACAACAAAGTTTAAGTTTTGTAAGCTCAAATGGTCGCCTTGCTCTGTTATGTGATGCTGTTCGTGACTCTCCTGTTCGAACTCGTTTATCAAAATGAACGAATCTTTTTTCATGTCATTTGGTTCATTCAACAAACGAAATGAATTAATTGACTCGGAAAAAGATTCGTTCGTTTTGATGAACGAGTTTGAATAGGAGTCACGAACGCGCATCACAGAACAGAGCAAGGCGAGCATTTGAGCTTATAAAACTTAAACTTTGTTAATTTCTTTTTTAAATGAGCGATCGTTTCGCTTGATAAGACTCTTGTTCATCGTCTGGAATCGTTTAAAGCCCTTTGAACAGTTTGCAGTTTGCACTGAAACTGTCTTTTGGACCTTGAACCGTTTGGTTCCCAGTAAAGTCCATTATATGGAGAAAAATCCTGGAATGTTTCATCAAAAACTTTAATTTCTTTTCGACTGAAGAAATTAAGACATGGACATGTTTTTTTAAAAGTGAACTACTCCTTTAATAAATGTTGTGTTAATAGTAAAATTGAGTTGCTCACTGAAGAGTTGAAGTGTCTTTAAAAGTTTCTTGAAGAGAAATAAAAGGAAAAAGCAATCCAAAACATTTGAAGGAAAAGTTCACCCCCCCTTATTTATTCATCCTCATGTCTTTCCAAATCGGCACACACAAACACACGCGTACACAACCGTGTTTTTTAATGCAAACAAAGGCTGCAATTGATTAAAGATGCATATATGCATAAATATTATTACATGCTAAAATAGCTGTTTTCAATTGTAATATATTTCTAAATGTAATTTATTCCTGTGATGTCACAGCTGAATTGGAACCAACATTAGGGTAAATTAAAGGGTTAGTTCACCCAAAAATGAAAATTAAGTCATTAATTACTCACCCCCATGCTGTACCAACCCCGTTAGACCTTCGTTCGTCTTCGGAACACAAATGAAGATATTTTTGATTAAATTTGAGAGCTGTATCACTACCACATTGGCTCCTAAGGGACTGCCTCTTGACGGCCCAGAAAGTCAATGAAGAAAATGTTTAAATATCCCAAGT
The DNA here is from genome assembly GCF_016745375.1 of Pimephales promelas. Next base: position 2,553,039 of record NW_024121543.1, on the reverse strand, counting down.
GACTACCGTGGCTCAACTATATGTTTATCAAGCGACGCGAATACTTTTTGTGCGAAAAAACAAACAAAAATAACGAGTTTATTCGACTATTCCTTTTCTTCCTTGTAGGCCAGAAACGAGACTTCCTTAGATTTCCACGACGCATGCGCGAGAATTGCGATCTGAAGTGGTGTAAGCTGGTGTGAGCAGATCGCAATTCTCGCGCATGCGTCGTGGAAATCTAAGGAAGTCTCGTTTCTGGCCTACAAGGAAGAAAAGGAATAGTCGAATAAACTCGTTATTTTTGTTTGTTTTTTCGCACAAAAAGTATTCGGGTCGCTTGATAAACATAGTTGAGCCACGGTAGTCACTTGGGATATTTAAACATTTTCTTCATTGACTTTCTGGGCCGTCAAGAGGCAGTCCCTTAGGCAGCCAATGTGGTAGTTATACAGCTCTCAAATTTAATCAAAAATATCTTCATTTGTGTTCCGAAGACGAACGAAGGTCTTACGGGGTTGGTACAGCATGGGGGTGAGTAATTAATGACTTAATTTTCATTTTTTGGTGAACTAACCCTTTAATGACAGTACTTATTTTTTAATGTATTATTCGGCTGAATACATCGGCTCACAACCCTTTTCAGCATACAAACCTGAACGAGTTTATAACACAGAGCAAATGCTGCTCAACAATCATGAAGCGAGGGATCAGATCTAACCAATCAGAGAACAGCTCAGAGTATGAAAATGTGTGTGTTTGTGTTTGGTTAGAGGGGGACGGGGAATATCTTGTGATCTTCGGCCTGGATACTTACAAAGAGAGAGAGAAGGAAAGCAGGAGAGGCCATGGAGAGGCTGTCCTGTAGAAGGACAAACAGCACAGTGAGAAAAAGAGAGTTCACTATTTAAAACCTACCGTAGAAACAGACAGAGAGACAGACAGACATGTACAACAGAGCAAAAGCAGGTGTTATGGGAGCATACAGCAGGCATACTAATCTAAAACCCTGATCAGAGACATGAAAAGGGACCAGAATGACCAGACGTTTTAAGAGTCCCTTATTTTAAGGGAATTCTATGCAGGATGACATTTGACTCAACAATTAGTTTTAGCAGTTAAGAAAGAGGTGTCATTTCGATCACAAGTTAAGTATGGAGAACCGCAAGGCTCAGTACTAGGACCATTGCCTTTCCTCCTATACATGGGAGATATCATAAAGAAGCATGACCTTAGTTTTCACTGATGATACTCGGCTTCATATTTCTTCGTGCTCTGACAAAACATACCAATTCAGAAAATGACATATAATCACATTGTTTGTTCATTTGAAACTATTCTGTATTATATAAAGCACTATAAATAAAGGTGACTTGACGTCTAATCTTAGTTAGATTGTGATAAATAAACATGCTTATGCTGATACTACAGTGACTCAATCTAACCTTAAGTTAAATAACAAGTGAAGAAATAAGAGATAAGTTGAACACATCGGTCACGGTCATGCATGTTCAAAATGATTGACAGCAGTTTTAAATAGAAATAGATGCTCTCATTTGATTGTTGATCTAATCGCTTATAACAAACCTACTCATGATATTAATTATTCATTTGCATTTATTGTTTTCTTGTTTACAGACGATTTGGTTCATGAATAATTTCTGCTTTACAGCAGAACTAGAATGAGTCTCATTTTTGATGATGTTTGCATTACTGTGATTACTGTGAAGCTGCTTTAAAACAATATGTATTGCATAAAGTATTTTATATTTAAGGAGATTTAGCAGACTCGCTTTTGAGAATCTGACATTGCCAGTCATCTTAAAAACATCTTATGATGAATTCAGGTAAACAAAACCGAATCCACGAATCCAGTTTTCTGTTGGATTTTAATTACGCAGACTTTCACACTGGTTTTAAACTTGAGTCTCTCGCATATAAAACACATTGAAAAATGGAGCAGTTTTCTATCATGGTCATCTGGTCACCCTCGAAAGCTTCTTTACATACAGGCACACACAGATGAGAAAGAAAAGGAGGATTACATGAAATAAAGATGGAAAAAGGAGAATCCAAAACTGGAGATACTAAAGGGAGGGTCTTTGGGGTTAATGAGTAACAGAGTTGTGTCCATGTGTGTGTTAGCCGGATGAAGACATGAGGCGTTCATGTAAGTGAGAGTGTGTTGTAACTGTTTCCATGACGACCGCAGCTCTCCAACATAAACTCAAAAATATGGTGATGAAATGAGTGTCCAGTCATTTGAATGATCTTGATCACACAGCTCAGTGTGAAAGCATCGCTGAACAAACCATGCAAAAAACAAACAAAAAAAACTTTCACTAAACTTTGGTCTGGTGTGTTAAAAAAAAATCAAAAAAATGGCACACAGATTCAACAACAGATGACACCAAAAGGCTGTTCAACCCAACCCTTACACCACATATACAAATAAATTGTTTACAATGATCAAGTTGCATTTACAATATAAGCTGATATACACTATCGTTCCAAAGTTTGGGGGTCAGTGAGATTTTTCTAAATAAATTAACACGCATTCAGCAAAAGTAAAGACATTTATAACAATGTTGCAAAATATTTCTACTCCAAATAAATGAACTTTATATTTGGATCAAAGAATCCAAACAAAAATATTAAGCGGCACAACAGCTTTCAACAGTGATAATAATAAGAAATGTTTCTTGAGCAGCAAATCATCATATTAGAATGAGTTCTGAAGGATCATGTGACTGAAGAAAATTCAGCTTTGATCACAGGAGTAAATTACATTTTAAAATATAGAAAACAGTTATTTTAAATAGTAATGAGATTACAGTTTTACTTTATTTTTGATGGAAAAAAATAAATAAAATAAAAATACAGCCTTATTCTTCCAAAAACATTTGTACAAATTTGTATTAGTCCAAACTTTTGACCGGTAGTGTATATACAGACAGACGGACAGACAGATAGATAGAACGATAGATTCAGTCGTTTACAGAACAACAAGAGCCACAAATCCAGTGCCGTGTGGAAACCTGGAAGAGAACCTCGGATGCATGCGTCACCGACTCGGAGTATTTGTGCAGTCGTCTCATTATGGGTTAGTAGTGCAGTAGTCATTGCCCTTGATTCTCACCTGTGAGTGTGTGTTTGTGTGTGTACATCACTGACCTTCTCATTAGTCTCTTGTTTGGAGTTGTTCCTTTTCCTTCTGGCAGGTGGTTCTGGCTCTAAATGAGGGTCTTTGTGTGCAGGACTCAGGGTCTACATATGAGACTGTGTGTTAGTGCAAGTAACGCTAACCTTACTGTCAGGGACTTCAGCAGTTCACTAGTGCGTGTGTGAGTGAGGGTAAGGGACAACAAAAAAATCTGTTGTATTGGGTCCTATAAGAAAGTGTTTCATCCATGTGTAGTGTGTGGAAACCAAATTGCTTCTCACGAAAACATATCCGGACGAATTATAGCCCCAAATCAATAGTACAGAGCATTCAGAAAGTATTCTTTTCACATTTTAGTTTTTTCTTATCATAGATCTGGTTCTTATATTGTCATTTTGTAGTAAAGCAAAACAAAACAAACTGAAGGCGTCTAAATTTCTGAATGCACTGTATATTATATTTGACAAAGGGGCTAAAAAAAAGTATTCTTGTTTTGGGGTGAAACATAACCCAAACAAGTTTTTTGACAGGTTTTGTGTGATTCACCAAACAAGGTTTCAAGTTTATACCGAAAGTATTTGGACAGTGACACTTTTTTCCTGCATTTCAGCATTTTTGGATTTTAAATGAAACTTAGCTCAGGGACAAAGTGCTGAAATGACAATTTGAGCGCAGCCATCCCATTAAGAGCCAGAAAATCAATTTGTGGAGATTACCTGAGAGCATTACAACAACGTCATATGCATTCTTGGCCACAAATCCATTCTGAGTGTATTGACGGCCATTAGGTCTGCAGCCTAAAGACATCACGAGTTATATTTCCTGATGATGCTTCAGTTTGTGCTTTCTCATTGTTTCTCTTCGCTGGACTGAAATCAGGTCAAGTTGCAGGAACTGTCTGTTTGGTGGCATTGTCAACTGATAGTTGGAGGCAAAAGGTTTTATCCAAGTAAAAAATGATGTTTTCAGGACACACTTGAATTCATGCTGCTTCACCAGATGCAGAAATAAGAGCCAACCCTCACAGATAAAGCTCCATGCTGTGGTGCACAGGAAGCTGATTTTCACCTAAACCATTTCCACTCTCCACAACACTTCACTTCAGATGTCCACAGACTCTTTGATGTACTTTGATGTCCTGTCCTTGAGGCGTTTGAAGCTTCTAGCCTTGCTCTCTAAAAAAAATCCCAGTCTTGGATCTTGATTTGTTCTAGAGATACAATTTTTCTTCATAACTGCACATGCTTTTCACTCAACAGGCAAGCGTTATTGTTGACTAAAACTAAAATTATTAAAAATAACTTTCAAAAATTGAAGATTAGATATTTATTTCAATTTAAAATATTATATTAAAACTATATAGTATATAAATAATACTAAAATAACAGTGTTCCTGCTTCTTTGAGCTCTCTTTTGTCTCACTGGATGATTTGCTCTAATTTTTTTTATCATGAACTGACCAGCTATACTGACACGGACCGGTTCCTTTTATGTTCCAATGCACCAACAACAAACTAAATAGGAAATACATCAATATAAGTTAAAGAACTAAATGTCACTGGCCAAATAATTAGCGCTGAAAGCATAGTGTGATTGATGAGTCTCCTTATAGTGCTCACTGTGTGTTTGTGTTGTTATTCCTCCAACCTTCTCCACAGCGTCTTGTTTCCACTCATGTGTGTGAGTGTGTGTGTGTCTCTAACCTTCTCATTGGGGTCTTGTTTGCGGTTGGCTTCCCTTCCACGCAGGCTCTTGGTGCTGATGCCTGATTCGGATGTTTGCATGATCAGCTGAGTAGCCAAGAACTGCTGTATCTGTTCCAGAACATCCCTCTGCATCTCCAGGGCCATGTGGTAGACGTCATGATCCGAGCTGTTATACATCACTGCGTTCTGGAACATCAGCATGATGTCACGCTGGAACTCCGCTGTTGTACGGATCTGCCCAGACTCAATGTTCTTCTTGATGGCTGACAGGTCCATTGGTCTGAGGAGGCGGAGAAATCAGGAAAGACAGAAACCTTATTGGCCAATAGAAAAACTCCTTACTTAGGGCCCTAAGAAATGCTCAAGTTCTCAAATTTTATGTTTAATTTTTACTGGATTCAACTTTTTCCATTTACATTTTTTGCTGGATTCTTTTATGAAATCCATTTTTTAATTTTTCCCAATTTCCATGTTTTCCATTTTATTTAGTTTTAATGGCTTAATTAAATTTAAATAATTAAAAAGCAAACACTCAATTGAATTCATACAATTTTAACAATTTAAAAATGTATTATTATTTATTTTAAATAATTCTGAACTCTATTAAACATTTTTGGAATTTTTGGAGGATTCCATTATGAAATCCCCCCTAAATTCAGTTTTATTTTTTCCCATTTTCCGTGTTTTCCATTTTAATTTTTTCCTAGATTTTGTTTTAATGGTTTAATTAAATCTTAAAATAATCAAAATAATGTCTAATCAAGTCACATTTATTTATATAGCACTTTTTACAATACAGATTGTATCAAAGCAGCTTCACAGTGATTCACAGTGAGTAATCAATTGAATTCATAAAATTTTAACAATTGAATAATTAACATTTTTACAATGATAGGGCTCTATAATATGATTTCAAATGTTTTATTAATATTCACACACTCATCAGGATTTATGTACAATTTAATCAATTGTACAGATATTACTTTTGCTTAATTCCTCCAAATTTTGCCACATTCTGTGACATTCGTGTTTATGATATAAATTCCATTTTTATGACTGAATTTCGGATTTCCCAAGTTTTCATAGGCCCTACAAACTCAAAAGAATGAGAGATTCTTATATTTAAAGCAGTCTAAGCTTGGTACCTGTGTACAATGCTGTGATAACCAGGGGCGATGTCATCAGACACAGGCTGCAGAAACACACTTGCATACCTGAAACACAAAACGATTAATGATTCACACATACTACACAAACACATTTCTATCTAAAGGTAGTTAGTTATCATTAAATAGCAACTGTGTTAAATAAGAAATCCAAGCTCACCTGTGATTGGCTGCTGCCCGCCACACCAGCATGATGGCTTTCTTCCAGATCTTCTGAGCCTGCAAGGCCTCTTGATCTTCACTACACATTGAGCTGAGAGAGAAAGAGAGAGAAAATTGTTAAAGGCAGGTGAAGGACAAAAAAGAAAGTATTGTGTGCTAACACACAAACATGCACTTAGACACTCACAACTGTGATGAGGCAGGGCTGCTGGCAGTGGAGTCTGCAGTAGTGTAGCGCTGGGAGTGACTGCCGTATCCATCCTCACTCTCACTGGCAGGAGGATCAACCTCCGAGAGATACGCACCCTCTCCGTCCACATCGCCACACTCTTTCATCTCCATCCCTTCATCCACATCCACCTCACTACCTCCATCCTCTTCTTTAACCTCCTACATCACGTGAAAGAAGAAAATAAACCGTAGACGTAATAAATTACTAGCACAGTTTCACGGTTTTCTTTCAAAGCAGTTTCAAGAGTCGACGAGGTGTAAAAAATCGAAATAAAACAATTATGGTACAAAAAAAGATGAAATAGATTTGTTTATCTGCATGTTATGTTAACATTAACTGACATGAGAGAACCATTGTTGTTAAATTACAACAAAAAGGGTATGAGTGACAAAGAAGTTTGGGATTTGCTGTTTTAAAAGAGTAATTCACTCAAAAATTAAAAATCTGTCATTGTTTCCTCACCCTAATTCTGTAACTCGTTTCCTTTCACAAGTAACAGGAGATTTATTTTGCGAAATGGCCTATTCATCTCATTACCGAATCGTTTTAGACCAGGTTTGACTTCAAAATGTATTTGAATACCACATTTGAACGGGGCACAAATTCAATTGCGTAAAATATTTGTGAGTTGCAACCAAAAGTACAATTATCAGTGAATAATAATTTAGATTTTGCTCTTTTAGTCACATTAAACTATCAAAAGACTTCATAAGACTTGAAATAGGATGCATGTTTTGTAATTTGAGGTCATTCTTGTTTTTCTGTCCTCTTGAAATGATATTTAAGACTTTTCTTCTACAATTTAAGATATTTAAAACTTTTAATAGCCTTAAATTTGATCAAACTGAATTTAAGACATGATGAACATGAACTATTTTCTCATTTTGTGTTTAAAAAAAAAATCCATTTAGGCATTCTTCCTGAATAAAAGTATTATATATGTATGTATAAAAATAATCTTACTGATCCCAAAAACGAAACTGTAAAAGAAAACAACATTTTTATTTTGCTGCTGCTTTGCTGATACCTTCGTGTCTTTCGCTGAGGCTGAGCTGTCCTCTGAGTCCAGACAGGGTGTCACTGTCTCTGGCTGAACCCAGTCCTCCACCTCACACTTCACAGCTGGACTTGGGGATCTGATCTCCTGCTGCATTTCCTCCATCCCTCCTTCTCCCTCTTCCTCTCCTTCCCTCTCGATCTTAACTTCAGAGTCCTGGCTCTGCTCTGCGCCAGGGACGACGGGCGTCACAGCTTCCCCCGTCACTCTGTCGACCGCTTCGGTCTCTGTAGCCTCCTCTACCAGAACCTCCATTTCTCCCTGCACATCGGCAGGGTCAGGGTCGCTCTGTGTGACCGCTGGGGTGGCGCTCTGCTGGACGATGGGCTCTGGTTCTTCTGCCTTAAAAGACTGTGACTCCCAGGGGCTGGTGAGGGGGTGTCCCCCAACCGCTGGATCCTCACAGAGGGAGAGAGCCGCCTCCACTGCCGCTGCGTCCAGAGCCTCCACAGGGTCGTCCACCTGAGATGGAGCGATTTGATTACTTTGTTTCAGATTTGGCAATAAAAAGAACTTTTCAACTACTCTCTATTTTAAAAGTTTATATTTGAAAAATGTTTAGCACTGAAAGCACTTGGTGGTTTGGAGAACACTTGCAATTTGTTACAAGTTTAAAGAAGTTGTTCACTTCAAAAAAAAACTTTTGCTGATAATTTACTCACCGCCGTGTCATCAAAGATGTCCACGTCATTCTTTCTTCAGTCGAAAAGAAATGAAGGTTTTTGATGAAAACATTCCAGGATTTTCACCATATAATGGACTTCAATGGGAACCAAACGGTTCAAGGTCCAAATGAGAGTTTCAGTGCAGCTTCATAGGGCTTTAAACGACACCAGACGACGAATAAGTGTCTTATCTAGCGAAACAAACAGTCATTTCGAAAATAAATAAAAAAGTTTAGGTTTTATAAGCACATGTGCTCTGTTCTGTGATGAGTGTTCGTGACTCTCCTGTTCGAACTCGTTCATCAAAATGAACAAATCTTTTTTCAAGTCATGACTCGAAGGTTCCTAGATAAGACCCTTATTCATCGTCTGGTGTCGTTTAAAGCCCTTTGAGTCTGAACTGAAACTCTCATTTGGACCTTGAACCGTTTGGTTCCCATTGAAGTCCATTATATGGAGAAAATCCTGGAATGTTTTCATCAAAAACCTTAATTTCTTTTCGACTGAAGAAAGACATGGACATCTTGGATGACATGGGGGTGAGTAAATTATCAGCAAAAGTATTTTTTAAAGTGAACTACTCTTTTATATTCCTAACCTTTATATGTCACTTTTGCATTTGTATTACACTTACACACTTACTTTTTTTAATTAAACATTATAAGAAATAGTAGTTACGTTCTGCATTTGCAGTTAACCATAAAGGAGATGGTTTGTTTTCTCTGAGAACAACAGAGAAACCTTGACCTTGTTTTATTTAGTAAATAAAGGAGGTAAATTATGTTAGTTTTTTTTTTGCTGAAACAAAGCACTTGCGTCGCTTCATAAAATTGAGATTAAAGCACTGGAGTCACATGGATTACTTTAAGATTTTGGGTGAACCAACCATTAAATAAATTTAAAAAATATATTGGAATGGTCTCAATTATATTACTATTAACTTTCTTTCTTTGAAATTGTCAGCTTGTTTATTACAACCATATATAGCAGTTAATAAGGACAGGGGATTTGCATTAAAACCACATGAAGTAGCAACCAATCACATTATCACAACCATACAAGGGTGGTTGTGTATGTTTTTGTGTGTGCATACCTTCTCCTCTATGATTGCAATGATGTCTCCAACAGTCTCCAGGTCCAGTTCGTGGGCCATGTATGACACTGACACCACTGTGTCCTCCTCCACCAGCTCTGTCTCCTTGCCCTCCACCTCCGCTGGCGTGGACGAACCTGCCATTACCGCCTCTGCTCCAGAACCTTCAGCGACAGCTGCGGCTCCTACACGTGCCAACAAACACACTCATTCTTACTATGGTTCATCTCTCTGAGGAAGAAGTGATTATTCTTTTTAAGAAGAAAAACCACATCAAAGTTTTTAAATGCTGAATTTGGCGTTCGGGGGGGGGGGAGCATACTTTTATTCGGCAAATACACATTAAATAGATCAAAAGTGACATCAAAAGCCATTTATAACATTACAAAACAAATTCTGTTCTCTTGATTTTTTTATTCAAAGACTGCATCATGGTTTGGTTTCAAAATTTCAAAATAAAAAAATGATTAAGCAGCACGACTATTTTAAACATCGATAATTATAAGAAATTTCTAAACTTAAGACTTGAGTAATGATGCAAACAAAACAAAAAATCAGCTTTGCATCACAAGAATAATTTATATTTTAGAATGCATTAAATAATTGAAAAAAAGTTGTTTTAATTGTAATAATTTTTCACTTTTTAGTGTACACCTAGAATTCAAAAATAAATGTATAAAAGTCTTCTGTATAAAATACTTCTGACGTTCTATATTAGACCTGCCGTTCTAGAACAAATCTGCAGTATTTCCTGTTATTCTATAATATAATCGGAAAAGTCCAGGGTGAATTGTGATTGGATGAGGATGATGGGATGATCGGATGTCCTTCACATCACATGACACAAACAGGAAACATATTGTCTGAGCAAAAACAGACTGACGGTCCTACAGAGAGAGTGCTGTAGAGAGGAAATCAGAGAGTTCAGAGACCTGTTTTAGGCACTGAGAGGTGGCCCGGGGCTGGCGGGACCACTGTGGGGGACTTAGGGGGATCAGCACTGACAGGTTTCTGCACTGGGGTGGAGCTCTCCAGCAGACGAGATAATGTAGGAGCATCTGACACAGAGACACACACACATATAGCGCTACAAACACGCACACTAAAGCCAAAGCTACTTTCACAATACTCAAACTACACAGTAATAATGCAATACAACGGGCGTGAGATCTAAAAGTTGCATACAGGACGCAGTCAAAATAACTTCAAATTCAGTTTGTTCACTGAACACAGAAAATGTTACACGTTGAAGAGGGACATTTAAAAGCAAGCAGATAGAAGTGTGTTTTCGTGTTTACCTGCTGTGATGTCTTGATTAATAGGCAGAGCGGTTGCAGAGGTGTGGAGCTCGACGTGAGATCCATTACTCAAACCTGTGGCCACATCGCCTTCAACCACCTGCCCGACAAACCCACACACAGAACAAATGACAAACCGTTCACAAAATCTACAGGCACATTCTCCACTTTTAATGAGAGTCAAGGTTTCATAGATCAGTTGTATGGAGTTAATATGAAAATATTAAAAACGCTAACAAACTATTATTGGAAATAAAGCTAAATAAAAGCTAAATATGCTGAATAAAATACAAATATTAGATGGAAAAACTAGAAATGCTGTCTAGGCAAATCACTGAAAGGGTAATTCACCATTGGCAAGATGGTCATTTAATAAAACCTGGCTGTCTATGCAGTAGAAAAATGCAACGTTTTAAGATGTGTTTTTAGTTTTAACTACACAGGATTCTAAAAAACATGCTGCTCATGTGTGAGATGCAGCAAAAGATGCAAGATGAAATGGTCAAAGAAGTCAGTCCGGTCTATGTTATAGATAGGTATATATAATATTTTAAATATATGTATAGTTAACATAGAAAAGCAGCACAGCACGTGTGAACGGCCCCAAAGATTTTAATTTATAAATGCACTGGTTAACATTATTGCATGCCCTTGTCAATATGTCAAATACTCAATATGTAGCTGTTAAATGTTAAGCTTTGCAGTTTAGTTAGTATAAATAGGCTGGTTGGACTGAAGAGGAAACTTTCCGTTGTTAAAGAAGTAGTCCCCTTTAAAAAAACGTTTGCTGATAATTTACTCATCCAAGATGTCCACGTCTTTCTTTCTTCAGTCGAAAAAAAAGGTTTTTGATGAAAACATTCCAGGATTTTCTCCATATAATGGACTTCAATGGGAACCAAACGGTTCAAGGTCAAAATGAGAGTTTCAGTGCAGCTTCAAAGGGCTTTAAACGACACCAGGCGATGAATAAGGGTCTTATCTAGGACCCTACGAGTCATGACTCGAAAAAAAGATTTGTTCATTTTGATGAACGAGTTTGAACAGGAGAGTCACGAATGCTCACAGAACGCACACGAATCACAGAACAGATAAAGATGACAGAACAGATGCTCATAAAACGTAAAGTTTTTTATTTATTTTTGAAATGACCGATCGTTTCGCTTGATAAGACCCTTATTCATCGTCTGGAGTCGTTTAAAGCCCTATGAAGCTGCACTGAAACTCTCATTTGGACTTTGAACCGTTTGGTTCCCAATGAAGTCCATTATACGGAGAAAATCCTGGAATGTTTTCATCAAAAACCTTAATTTCTTTTCGACTGAAGAAAGAAAGACATGGACATCTTGGATGACACGGGGGTGAGTAAATTATCAGCAAAAGTTTTTTTTAAAAGTGAACTACTCCTTTAAGAGTATGTTGTTTACCATGGATTCTTTCTTGACTTTATTTATTAGACAATAGAGAGGGGGACATGAAAGAAGCAAGCCTGTTTGCTGTGACATGCTTCTTAAATCCAAAGGCTTAAACTTTGAGTGCTTTACAATTCCCCTCTCTCACCAGTCTAGAGCTGGCAGCGATGAGGTTGCCCTTCTTCAGCAGTTCAGACAGCAGCGGGGAGGGAGGGGGTGTGGCTTTCGGAGCGAGGTGTTTCTTCTGTGGGGAGTCGTCCACCAGAGCGCCCAAACCTGACTCTTTAGGCCCTGAAGCCGTGACCTCTGACACAGGCATGAAGACGGTCACTCCTTGGGTCTAGACAAAAAAAAAGCAGGATTTTGACCCCTTAAAGTCAGATTCAAGTTAAAAGGTTAATAAAAAAAGAAGCAGGAACTCACCATGGGACCAACACAGGATTCCTCCATCATTGGCTGCGATGTGTCTGGCTGAGGGACTTCCATGCTGGGAGAGCTAGCACCGGGTGGAGAACGCACCGTCACGCTGGGGACTCTCTTTGGTGTGTTTTTAGCTGCCTGACGAACTGGAGAGAAAGAGAAATAAAAATAATTATGCAAAATAAACAATATTTCACAGGCAGCAATAAGCCAAGTAATAAAAAAATAATAATCTTAGTATTAAAAACGCAATATATCTGCAATAAGCTCCATGTTTAACTAATATTATTTGAAAAAACATTACAAATGTTGAACTGCTAAACTAATATAATTCAAAATAACTTTTCTGAGTGAATGTAAATCTCACCCTGATAGGCCGCCTCAGTTGCCCTCTTCTTCTGCTCCGCCTCCTCATCTTCCTGCTTCTTTTTTCTGACAAACATGAGAACACACACAATCACATGATCCCACACACAATGCACATATGTATTAAAATTTTGATGTTTGAATTAGATTATGGGTAACAAAATGCTTTCTCTTTGTGTTGTCAACTCTATTAATATCTAACATCCTAAAGTATGTGTGTGAGTAAACGTGTATGTATGTATATTTATGTGTGTGTGTGTATATATATATATATATATATATATATATATGTGTGTGTGTGTATATATATATTTATTAATATTTGTACACACATATTATTTAAAAAAAATCATTTATATTAGATACAATTAATCGATTTGACAGCATTAAACCAACATAACTTCAAATCAACATTTAAAAAAAAAAAATCTAAACTTTGACAAAAAGTAGTCAAAAGACAATTTCCAAATAAATAAATATATTAATGTATAATATATTATATAACCTAATAAAAAATGTTATCTTAATATATGGAGATAAATGGTGCATAATTTAGAGGTGAATATTGTTCAATTCCATGAAAAAAACTCACAATAGCATTGAAAAATATTGTTAAAATGAAATATAGTACATTCGTTTCATAAACATAATCTTTACACAATCATAGGGCTCTGATTATTTCTGAACATCTCTGATATCTATTTATTAAATTACATTTCAACAAGGGTGGTTGAAACTAGATCAAACTGGATGATATTTCAGGAAATGAAAGGTTAATTCTTAACATAAAGAGGATGAAATGACAGCACAAATGTGTCTTACAGCTCTATCTCTGCCCACAGCTCCTCCAGTTTAGTGTCCATATGACCTGCCTGGATTAAATCCACCTCTTTCTTCAGTTTCCTGAAGGTACAGAATACATTTATCACTCGTGAGTGGCAGATTTAGACAGTGAGAGGGGAGAAGGAGGTGGAGACGTACCTGTACTTCTCCTGTGTGTCTTTAATCAGCCTCTTGAGTTCCTCGATTCTTTCTGCCGTCAATCTACGGACGATCACGTCCTCAATGGTCTCGACCACCTCCCCTTTCTCACCCCGCTTACGTCTGCAGGGAGAGCACATGACAAACTTGCCAATTAACTTATGAATTACGTAGATGGTTTTGGTTGCCAATAATACTGGCTAAAATAATAGTCTGAAAAGTCATTCTCCATGTATTTACTGCTTTCCATGCACAAAAATAAAGTACATATTATTTGCTGATTATTCTTTTTCATTGTGTACACACACAGTCCAGATGATTTGAGGACTTTAACTCTTGGGTTTTGCAAGAACAATGGTAAGATTTAGTACAGATGCTCAGCGCAGGTGTTTAAAGAAAGAGAGAGAGAATCACTTACTTTGGGGCCTCTGTGGTTTCCAGCAGCTCAGAATATTGGGAGGCACAATGCTGTAGAGGTCATATTATTATTATTATTATTATTATATATTAGCAGATCACTAAAACTGATATAATCAATAATATGAATTACCTTCTGGGAGAACCAGTCAGGGGGTCGTCCAGTCTCTGAGAAGGGCTTGATGGCTCTGCTTACAGACACCCTGACAAAAATATAACAGTGTATCGGACACATTCAACGGTAAAACATTATCCTCATCCTTCCCTCGGGTCATTTTGAGCCAGAAACGTGTTCATCAGAGAGGACCAAGACCCTATACTAGGACTTTTGAGGCACTTGAACCACAAATACACAAAATGTAATGTGTTACTAAAAAAAAAACGTAACAAATCCTTTCAATTTGATGCAACATAAACTACAAAATTATCTGTTAAGAAAAAAAAAGTAATATTAGAAATTGCAGTTGAGAAAATTATTAATTATTAAAACATTATCAATTCAATCAGAAATTATCATAGGCACTTTATTATTAGAAATACAACTATTGCAATAATCATATTAATAAAACCCTTTAAAATGAAAATGTGTTTGAGATTTTATAAGCTAATCATAATGCAAAATAAACACAATTTAACCCAAAATAATAAAAGAGAAGTAATATTAAAATGTGCAATAAGCTACAATGCTTTTGTTAAACGTATATATAAATATGTAGATATAGATAATAATAGATTGGAGGATGCGGGCATCGATCCCGCTACCTCTCGCATGCTAAGCGAGCGCTCTACCATCTGAGCTAATCCCCCACAGAGGGAAATGGAGGTGACACCTGATTTGACCGCGGGATCTGGGGAGGCACCCAAAATATTGAGACAGAGATTATTTTGATTGAGAATGAGATTATTTTGATTAAGAATGAGATTATTTTGGGTGCCTCCCCAGACCCTGCGCTCAACCACGGTGTCACCCCCATATCCCTCCGTGGGGGATTAGCTCAGATGGTAGAGCGCTCGCTTAGCATGCGAGAGGTAGCGGGATCGATGCCCGCATCCTCCAATTATTTATTTTTAAATTGAATTGAATTTTATTGTTGAGGAAAACCCCTTGAGATGAAACATGTCTATGCCTTAATCATAAAAATTAACATAACTGCCCCACAATCATTTCTAAAACTAAAAGCCCCACGTTTAGTTAAGGGTGACCAGCCGCAGTTAAGACGCTTCAATTCTAGCATTACAGTTCTATGATCATGTGTGATGATTACTTGAAGAGTTCAGATGCAAAAGCCTCTAAGTGCCATTTGAAATTTTGTTCTAGAATGACCATGTTTATCAAGCTTGTGTATTTAATTTCAGTAATTTCACTTAAATGACAATTAATAGGTAATCTTCATTGTCATTTAAGTGAAATTACTGAAATTAAATATACAAGCTTGATAAAAATGATAATTTTAGAAGAACATTTCAAATGGCACTTAGAGGCTTTTGCATCTGAACTCTTCATTTATTCTTACCAGTTCTGATCTCCGCTTCTCATCACTGAGGAGGCGAGACAGAGTTTCTCCCGAATAGACCAGGGTTCCGTCGGACCCAGCGACAGCATCTTGTGTTCTACAGGGACAGTTAGGGGTTCAAATGATGAGTTTAATTTAGCTGTAGATCAATTTATAACAAAAGTGTAGGGACATTTTTTGTTTACAATATAAAAGGCTAATCACTCATGTTATATTGCGACTTATTTAAAACGACACAAACCGTTTATTACATATAGAGCAGGTAAAATAGTACATTTTGTTCAAAAATAGAGAGAAGTGTAAACATAAAACCTTATCGTCTTTCTTTGTTATCATGAATCCAACTAGCGCAACAATATTGCTCACGCCGGCGTTATTATAAGCTTTAGATGCTCTTTGCACGTATTACCAAATACTTCAGAATTCAATTTACAAAGTGCTTTTGGTTTCAGACTGTAATGTTAATCTATTTATGAAATAAATACCACTTACTTCCCACCCCGCTCGACATTTTCGCCTTTGCGAAACAGGCCGCGCGCTCGTTCTACTCACTTCCGCCGGAATGTAACACCCGTGAACGCTATCAGGTGTCACACAGATATCATTCCGTCTAATCACTGGTTAGCAGGGGGATTAGCTCAGATGGTAGAGCGCTCGCTTAGCATGCGAGAGGTAGCGGGATCGATGCCCGCATCCTCCAATTATTTAGTTTTGAATTGAATTTTATTGTTGAGGATAACCCCTTGAGATGAAACATCTCGTTTTCGAAGGGGCACTCGAGAGCAAAGCTCTACCTCATCCCACCTCGCCCTAACGTTACCCACCCAGCTCTCCAGGCCACCAACTCCTTATTGGAAACAAATCCATATATAAAACATGTTACATATTTCATTTAATAAAAAGTGTAATTAAAACAGTACGAAGCGAAGCATTATAGTTGCTGTTCCTTACAGTTCAAATTCATTAGATATTTATGGAGATAGGAACCGCGACGAATTTAGAGATAGGGCCTAACGTTACAAAGATGCATTTTGCTTGTTATAACTTGACCTCTCTCTGGCAGAGAGCTCTGATTTTACACTTATTTTTTTGTTGTCGATCTACAGAAAAGCTTCCAATCATTCCAATCATCAGAGAGAATGTACATGACATTGAAAATTTATATGAATTTTATATTTCAGTAAAAAAAAAAAATCCCTCGGAATCTAAATAGGATATAAAATCTGCCCTGTGAGTTAAAAGCTAACTAATACAAGATTGTTTTCGAATCAGTTGTAAAATAAATGCTGTATCCTTATTGTTCCATGTGATGATCACTTGATATAATTAAACTCAATTTGATGGCGGATCCAGGTAGCTACCAACGACAATCACCAGTGACGACAGATTCACCCGCTGTAAAATGCTAATTACTTTTTCTGTTTGGATTTCGTAGGCTAAGTTACAGAAAAAAGAGACTACAACTGGACCCATGTGAAAACAAAGATAATATCGAAAGGACATTAGATGTTATCACGCAATGCTTGCGTACGTTGTTAACATTAACAATTTGAGAAGAAAATGATCATTTGCACGGTTTTGCATGATGATACGCGATTTGTATATTTAATCCGCGGCATTTACTGCAATGTCAGAACCAAAAACAAAAGTAGATGTTTACTTACTTGTTCAGATGATATTTTCCGATGAAAATTATTAGTCATACTTCCAAAAATAATAATCTGTGATTCTGAATGCCAGTATCGACACGTGCGGTGACGGACCGCCTCACATTCTCCTCAAACATTGTGTTCATCCGCGCTGTGCCGTCACCGTGTCGAAGTCCATCTCACGTAAAGTTGATTTCTCGATCATTCCGCGAATAACTGCAATTGCAGATTTCGAACAGAGATGGCGACAAAGAGGAAAAACTGCGGACTGCATGTATTCCTTATTTTATAAACATAACAAATACATTCTCGTATTATACATGGATTTCGTTACCTCTGCATCAAAAAAAAAAAAAAAAAAAAAAAAAAACACATTTTAAGACAATCTTGAACAAAAAGGCAAAAAATGCACTACTTCGTAGGGCTTAGTTAGGCCTATGTTGCGGAGGCGTTGGTGGTGGAAGAAAACATGAAAATCAAGGGACAAATAAAAACTCATGACCTGTATATTTTTATTGTTTCGTTTACAAGTAGGTTTGTCAAAAATAGCCAAAACATTAAAGTATTCAAGCGTGTGTATTTAGGGTTAGCCTACACAAGCAGGTCATTTTTATTCCACAAATGTTTGTTTAACATACAAAATAAACATGCACACACAATGCATAACGTGAGATGGTTGCGGAAGTGTTCATGACTTGAGGAATATCATGCTTATGAAATGTTGACGAATTGTGAGAATGTGTGTTTTATATGTTGTTGTTTTTTTCTGAAACCCCACAGGGCCAAAATTGCTCAAAGTGAATCGCTTAATAAAGTGTCTTTATTTTAAACATAAGTTATCCTAATTTCCATTGTTTCCCCATGGTTCTGCCTATTACATTAAAATTTGTGACTAGCCATGTTATTTGACGTGGGTGCAATTAGCTTAATACCATTAAATATGTATGATCACTGTACAGCGCTCAAAATAATACTGTAGTTTCCTTTTCAGCCACCAGGTGACAACAGCACACTACAAAACTCAGGTCGTTAATAATTCACATTTATAGGGCCCTGAAGATGCCTGTCTCAAAAAATTCCCATTTATCACATATTCATAATTATGCACCTTTATTGTAAAGATGTTTATTAAAGTATATATTTTTATATAGTATATTAAAATATATATTTGTAATAGTATTTTCACAGTCACCCCTTGTTATACCATGTTGAAGTAGAGCACGTCTCCCACCTGTCATTTAATCTTTTTAATATTTAGGAACCCAAAGGAGATATCATTATTACTAGCAATATGGGGAGGCTGTCAGAGCTATTACTCTTTTGAAGTGATGTGAACATTAGAAACATTTACATTTAAATCTGCAACGCTATCAAAAAACGATCATTCAGAAATGATCAAGCCACAAAATGATCCACCAATAGTTTAAGCAGGCACACTTGCCTGAGAAAATGTGCTTGTTTGTCAGGATGAGCTACAGCTAACATTACAATGTCAGCAGAATATACTTATCAGGATGTACCGAAGTAAATGTGCCCTTTTCAGGCAGAAATTACCTGTTACCTTAATACTAGGCCTAAGCTGGAAAGTACTGCAGAGCAATGATAGGAGTGGCAAATATATTTTAATGTGGCAGCAACTGTTTGTGAAATATCTTTGAGAATCATATTTTCAATGAACAACATTCTTTTTCTAACGATTTTGACACTTTAGTACAAACTGCAAAGAGCTTTAAACGATTTCAGACGATGAATAAGGGTCTTATCAAGCGAAACGATCGCTCATTTAAAAAGATAATAAAAAGTTTAAGTTTTATAAGCTCAAATGCGTGTACGTTCGTGACTCTCCTGTTTGAACTCGTTCATCACAATGAACAAATCTTTTTCCGAGTCAATTCGTTCGTTTCGATCGTTGAATGAATCAAATGACTCGGAAAAAGATTTGTTCATTTTGATGAACGAGTTCAAGTAGGAGATTCACAGAACAGAGCAAGGCGAGCTTATAAAACATAAACTTTATAAGCGATCGTTTCGCTTGATAAGACCCTTATTCGTCGTCTGGAATCGTTTAAAGCCCTTTGAACAGTTGCAGTTTGAACCGTTGGTTAGCAGTAAAGTGCATTATATGGAGAAAAATGCTGGAATGTTTTCATCAAAAACCTTAATTTCTTTTCGACTGAAGAAGGAAAGACATGGACATTTTGGATGACATGGGGGTGAGTAAATTATCAGCAAAAGTGTTTTCAAAAGTGAACTACTCCTTCGTTTTACGAAGTGATTTGATATAAATTTATACGACGTGTTTGAAAAGTTCTGATTTTTATAAAAATCATAAGCATGAAGGTCCACCCCTAAACCTAACCATTGAGTCACAAATTCGCTAAACCGTAAAATACTTCAGAGTTGTCAGAGAAGTGTTGTGTTTTGCGCATGCGCACAGAGCCTGGATGACATCTTGCATGGTTCTTTTATTCATGAAACCTGCCAAATACGCCAATCAGAGAGTAATTGTTCAAAACAATCCTGAATTTCAGATCTAGCCAAATGATGTCTAATTAATATGAATCCCTGAATAGCAAAATTTTCACAGTTTGCGCAACTGAGCTGCAAGTGTATTCGTCAGCAGTATCAGACCAACAGATCCATGCTGAATTTCTGAACACTCCACCGGAGAACCTGCTGTCTGTGTTCTACAGCTAATATTAATGAACGCATCGGCATAATATGATGTCCTCGGGCGTCTCCACGGTTATAACACCATTCACTTGAATCAATATCTCTGTTGCATTTAATTGATGAGCTCATCTTATTCAGCGAAGGGCTGAGGAACGCCCGGGGCGAAAGAAGAATGTGAGGTGAATGTGTGAGGGTAAGTGGCTGGGTTTTGTTGGGGAGAACCTCACTGATGTATGCTGCCTGTAATCACATTGATGTGTCGGTCAGACAGCACCACAGCGGACCTGGGCGCCCGGCCTTGTGGTGTGGGTTGAGTTTGTTGCATTCACTTCTCTTGCCCGCAGGGAGTTTGAGGGAGAGCTACACAACAACAGCTGTTGAGAGAAAGGGAGGTCATATCGAGACCAAAAGAGAGGAGAGACAGATTAAGAAATGGGATGTTGGAGACCCTGAGCTCAGAGGCGTAAACATAAGACCTGTTTTCAGTAGCTAATGAAACTATACGGTTGGATATTGACCCATTTTTCCCATTCAGTGCAGCAATACAATTGAATTGGACTTTAAAACTCTCACACTCTAAGGTGACCAGATTTCTGAAATGAAAACCAGGGACATTTCTTGTTCAGACATCTATTTTGCATTTCTAATGATTTATTAATTTAAATAATTGGAGGTAGGGGAACAATCCTGGTTTTGTGTATTTTGACCATTGTAAATGGAGTACTGTAAGGATTAATGGTAAATCATACTGTGATATACTATTGCAAAGACATCAAAGCCAATAATGAGAAATGTAGGCCCTAAATCGGATATTTCAAACGGTCTGTTTCAAAGAACCGGTTAAAAAAAATGTTTACGTCAATGACATACAAGACATTACATAGGCTGTTTAGTGTAATATTTAGTGCTGTCAAATGGATTTATCTCAATTTATTGTATCTAACATAAGCGATTTATCGCATCCAAAATAAAAGTTTGTTTACATAATATATTTGTGTGTGCTGTGTATAATTTTTTTGTAAAAATAAATACATATGCATGCATGTATATATTTAATTATTTGCACACAAATACTGTATAAATATATATATATAAATTCATTATCTATTAGATTTTCTAATCTATTATATATTAATATAATTATTTTATTTATGAATTACACATTTTCTTATATATATATATATATATACATGCATGTGTGTGTATTTATATATACAAAATAATTATACACAGCACACACACACATATGTGTGTGTATAAACAAAATGTTTTTTAGATGCGATTAATTGCGATTAATCGATTTGACAGCGCTAATTTTATAC
The DNA here is from genome assembly GCF_016745375.1 of Pimephales promelas. The sequence goes on along the minus strand of NW_024121543.1, from coordinate 2,531,764 downwards.
ATCCCAGTTCATGCCAATCTCTTCGGCTATGAATACAACTTAATTTTCAGTAAAAAATCTGTGCACTTTAAATATTAGGTTATTTATCGGTCACAAACTCATTGTGACATGCCCAAAAGAGGCAGGTTTTGGTTTAGTAAAGTTGGTTCAGTGAGTTGTTAACTGAAGAACCGGTCAGCGACTCGTTCAGTCTGATATGTGTGGTTTAATTCAGATCATTAAGTTTTGAGATCTGGTTTAATCAATTCATTGAAAAGATTCATCTCAAATAAACAATTACAAATTGGCTGTATCCGAAATCACATGCTCTCTTGAGTAGGTTCTTAATTTGAATAAGTAATTACTTCACAACCACTAAAAATGGTATGAATGAGTGTACAATGGGGCCTTTATTTACAAAATAGCTATATAGTATACAGAATATTTTGTTTTTAGTTGTCTTCTGTTCTCAGTGAGTTTTGTTGATTGTAAGAAAAGTTGAAATGACACATTGTATGCATGCAGTGTTATTATAGGCCCAATGTTTTGTTTGCAATATCTAGCTCATTAAGTCTAATTTCACTTTTCAGGCTGTAGACACAAGCGGACAGCTTCAGACGGGGACCAAAAAAACAAGGATTGCCCCGGGAAACAAAAACGCCTGGTCACTGTGGTAAGAGAGTGGTTAGTTAGAGATAAGCCAAAATGATTTTGTTTGGTCCTACTGTGTTATTAATATGAGCCATTAATGCGTCATACTTTCTGTAACTCTCTCTCTGTTCATCTCTACTGTCTTTTCTGCCCACTGAGTCCATTAAGCACAGAAAGCTGAAACGGTGTACAGGCTGATGATAGTTTCTCTCTCAGCCTCTGGCCCTCTCCACTCCATCAACCTCTTTCTCTTTTTATCTGTCCCCCTCTCTCTTTCTACATTTTCTGTCTTCGCTTTCATAATCTCGACCCCTTTTTGCATTAGCTGAGGTTAGAAACCTCACAAGACTGTGTGTGTGTGTCTGTGTGTGTGTGTTCTTCATCTGTCCTCTGGGCCAAATTGTGTTGGTATTCCTGGCTGAAATCAGGGCATGCATCATGATGGCCTCAATTGGCTCATTAGGGCAGAACCCACCTGAGCCCCAGAATCACACACACAAACAGAGTTAACTAAAGCAAGATATATTTATTGGTGGCACTTGCAAAGGCACTTTTTATAGTATTACTACTATACACGGAGTTCGATCTGAACCCTACCACTGCATTTTGTGCTGCAGACATGAGCTCAAATCATGTGGATTGTTGAGCAGGGCGTTTTTATACAATGCAAACCCGTTCCGGAATTATCCCATTAATTTTCGCCATAGGAGAATTGATTTTGAACGTATAAACCTTTAAAGACAGGCTTACCATGAGCTATGAGGTTGTTAATCGGTGGTATATGCTTTTGTTGAAGCCATCAGCTTGCATTATTTAAACTTGATTGTTAAATAATCATGTTTAACAGCAGAATTCGTGGTGAAAAACTATATACTCCATGATTATGCAGAGAAATCTCCACCAATCAGAGAATTAAACAAGAAAACTGCACCAAAATAACACTTTAGCGCTCATCCACTCACATGAAGCACTGCGAATGACCTAGAGTTAGTTTCCCTATGCTCTAAAAATACTTAAATATTTGTATGCAATGCATAATAATAAAAATAAAATGTATTCTTTCTAGTTATTGTTTGTAAAGATTTACCTTATATATATACCCTGGACCAGTGGTGTCTGAGACCCCCTTTTTCATAAGAAAATATTTTAAGGCTCCCCTTCACATTTAATGATATTATCACTCCTGTAAGCTTGCAGAATATGTTGTTTTCAAACAAACGGCATGTTTACTATAACCAGATTTTATGCACAAATAATAGCCAATAATATTAAATATACAATAACAAAAATATCAGTAGGCCCTTTGTAATTTAAAAACGTAAGCCTAGGAGAAGCCTATCTATTGGCCCTATTTGAAATGCAAAAACAAAAGTATTCACACACAGGTGTGTAGGTAAAAAAAAAGAAAAAATATGAGCTATTATTAAATGACTGCTGTCTGGGGTCTCAATACTTGCAAGTTATTTGTGAGGCTTTATTTTTTATGCTTTTGGCGCTATAGTGAGCGATAATAAACTTGTGTTTGTTAAAAGAATAATGTGTCTTTCGGAAGAACATTGTACGTCCATGACGATTCACGCAGGTACTGGGCTACTCCGATCCGAACCAGTGTAAAATAGTCCCAATGTAGATGTATCATAGTGGTTCAGGATAAGACAAAAACACGGATCGACGCACTGATGGATTCATGATGAACTCGCTCATTATATAAATTTTGAACAGAATAAGGACTTTTATTTAATGCTCAGCCCCCCCCCCCACCCTTGTTAGCCGTGACCTCCCTGTTGGGAACCGACCCAGCAAACAAATTTAGGTTCTGGGAACGTTAGTTTTTGGTTCCCAGCACGTTCCTAGAACTTTCCCTTAAGATTAAGGGAACGTTCCTGGAATATTCTCCTTACGTTATAAAAACGTTCCTATAACGTTTTTGTTTGGTTCCCCAAAAAATAACCTCATGGGACCATTCGGGAAGGTTAGGGGAATGTTCTGTGTTTGCTGGGATGCCCTGGACCACAAAACCAGTCACATGGGTAAATGTTCTGAAATTGTGATCTATACATCATCTAAAAGCTGAATAGATGAGCTTTCCATTGATGTATGGTTTGTTGGGATAGGACAATATTTGACCAAGATACGACTATTTGAAAATCTAGAATCTGAGGGTGCGAAAAAACGAAACATTGAGAAAATTGCCTTAAGTTTTCCATTTATGTTCGCGATTGTGCAGCATTCACTAACAAAAATATGACAAAAATGTTTTATAGATTTGTCTTTTTGTCCAATTTTCAAATGCTTTAATGCTTCAAATCAAAGTTTGTAATGTTGTGATTTACCTCATTGCTGGTTGTTTTGGTTCATGGCTTATAACTCTTAAATAAAGAGCTTTAAAAATCTCCATGTGAAAAATAAATCACTATGTGAACCAAGGCCGCTGAAAAAGTGGACGGGCACTATTGCTTTTCTAACCATTTTTAACCCTACTACATATGAGCAATAGTGATGCTTCACTTTAGCACTCATCACAAAAAAATAATGTATAGTGCACAGTAAGCAGTGCGCTGGTCATTCCAGGTGGCATGTCTCTTTCCTCACCTTCTCCTCCCGCCTCCTCTCAGGGGGATTCTATGATGTCATGTCTCCGTGTCACCCTGCCCCGCCCCTCTCCCTCGGGACATTAGCCAATTTGCCAAAGTGCTCGAGTGCCCCTCCCCCACACCCTCTCGCTCACACTCGACCTTTGACCTCGCCATTATCAGTGCGGTGTGACACCACAGCGGGACATCTCGCTGAGGCAATGGGCCCACAAGTGCACATAACAGCTACAAATCACCAATGTGTGTGTGAACAAAAAAAGGGGGAGTTGTGTGGGTTTGGATGTGTTGGCTTGATCTTATGTGTGTAAAATTCTGATATATGGAACATGGGTGGACTATGTGTGTGTGTGAGTCTGACTAATGTTAGCACATATGTGTGTGGGGGGTAAAATGGATTTAACCTCAGTCAGCAGGGGCTGCGCCATCTGAGAATTGTTCTCAGATGATAAGCTGTTTTGCGCGCCTGGTTTTACACGTGCGCTCGCACAAACACACACAGAAACTGTCCGTATACTAACTCACTGTACAGATGGACCTGACGGAGTGACGCACACACACACACACTTCTTAGAGTGACGCCATCCTCAGCCTTCAGCTGGTGATAAATCATACTACTCTTCCACACTCCATCTCACCAGAGAGAGAGTAGAGCTAAAAAAAAAAAAAAAAGCGATGTCACTGGGCAGTCCATCACCTTTTTGTGAAAGAGACCGAAGGTAGAAAGATGGTGAGGGGAAAAACAGAAAGAGCTAGAGACGTTTCATCAGCTCTTTCCAAGGACAGGTGTGCAATCTTGTGAATGTCATAATTGAAAGCTGTTTTTTTTTTTTTTTTTAAAGCTGAGCCAGATTGAATTCTTTTCTACAGCCAGGGTTTCCTGAAAATAACCATGGCACTGCTCTGCAGGAGCGCTGTATTATTTGAAAATATCCCAGAGATAAATATAGGGTTATGTACGGTGTAAGTGGATAGGCAAAGTGCTCAAGGAAAAGAAACATCACAACAAGAGCAAAGTACCATGGGTTTTTGTGGTTTTTATTTGAGAGTTTAGGCTGAATCTGTGGATGTAAAAAAAAAAAAAAAATCTGCAGAATGTTCTCTCTACTCTTTTTTTTCATACAACGAAAGTGATTAAGGGGCTGTTAATCTCTAAAAATAGCAAAAGGTTATTAATTAAGCTCATTCCTCTGTCACTGCTTTCAAAGATCGTTCACATTTTGCATACACTACCGTTCAGAAATGTATTGTAAAATATTATTACAATTTAAAATACATTTCTTCTGATTTTAATCACTTATTCCTGTGATAAAAGCTGAATTTTCAGCATCATTACTCCAGTTTTCACTCTTCAGTGTCACATGATCCTTCAGAAATATGCTGATTTAATGATCAAGAAATATTTATGATTATCAATGCTGAAAACAGTTGTGCTTCATAGCCCTCAATCGGGTCATGGGGTCTATACGACCCAAATTCGTTTCATCTCAGTGGAGTAAGATTACATCTATCTATAGACGCACAAAAAACTGGGCTTGATTCGGTTATTCTGAAGGTATGTAAAAAAAAAAAATGTTTACACTTCTGGTCTTCGGGGTCAATATGACGCCACATTAAAATGATTGGGAAATGTGAGAAGAAAAAAAAAAACGAAATATATTTTCTTAATGCGTCAAAAAAATAAAAAATAAAAATCCGGCATAAATCTGAACATTTTTACACCGAAATGAAGGCCTTGTACTAGAGCATAAATGCAATGTATCATAAAAAAATAACATTTCATATGCAAGCTAATGGTGTAGTTGAGGTATTGTGTGGTATATGGATACAAAAGTACTTTATATCTCCAAAAACACAGCATTAATGAATAGATGAGAAGTAAACAAAAAAAGATATAATATTTGTATGATTAAAATGTATATTTTTTTGTACAATTACTCAATCATTTGTTGAAGCCCAGAAGTGTAAACAGGAAACGAAGACCATTTGAAGGTTAATATAATTCATGGTAACTGATAATTTCTTTTCAGGATTCTTTGATGAATTTAAAGTTCAAAAGAACAGTTTATTTGAAATAAAAATCGTATTATAAATGTCTTTACTGTCGTTTAATGCATGCTTGCTGATTTGAAACATACATTTTTTGGATCTTTTGAACGTTACTGTATATTCAAATATAGTGTATTTATCGTATCTATAACGCTGCACAATAATGATCTTGTAATTCACATTTCAATATCCTCTTAATAAATGTTTATAAATAAATATGCATTTAAGAGCTATAGTGGAGTTCTCTTTAATCAGAGCAGAGAGTCTAGTACATTCTAATTGGCAACTGAAAGCATTATCATATTATCCCAAATATTTAATAAACAAACCCTCAAGGGGAACTCTGGGAATAGCCAGCGTTCCAAATTCCATCAGCGGCGATTTCTCTGGATACAGATTCAGCGTGGGCCTGCCCACTGCATAAAACGAGGCATTGAGATCTGACCTCAGAATGCCACAGGGTGAGTGACATTACCTTTGACCTCTGTGCCCTCTGCCACATTGATCTCTTTGCTGATTGG
>NW_024121543.1:2049778-2525473 GCF_016745375.1 Pimephales promelas | reverse complement strand
GAACTATACATCAGGAATCTTTTCCCCTCAGCCGAATATCAAGGATTCGTGTAACGTTAACGTGATGTGTTGAACTTGTAACTTGTGTAAATAAAACATTTAATGCAGACATTGTCAGACGTTTCATGTACTCATTGACGAAAGTACATATCTCTAGATAGTGTGTCGCTAAAAAATTCTGTTTCTTCAGCCATGTCAGCGCGCCTCAGACTGTTTACAAGCTACGGCTGTTCTGCTGGTGCGGGTAGGCAACGGAGTGGCTTACCATGCCAGTGACGTAGTCGAATGTTGAAATCCAACATGGCGGCGCCCGTGTAACAAAAACAACACTTTCAATGTACCATTTTATCCCTTTTAACAAATATGCAATTTTAAAAATTGACCAATGATAATTAATAAAATACATCTGTATGTCACCTTTTTCAAAATTTCAGTTCAGTTCATCTTAAAGTCAGATTCAAGTTAAAAGGTTAATAAAAAAAGAAGCAGGAACTCACATGGGACCAACACAGGATTCCTCCATCATTGGCTGCGATGTGTCTGGCTGAGGACTTCCATGCTGGAGAGCTAGCACCGGGTGGAGAACGCACCGTCACGCTGGGGACTCTCTTTGGTGTGTTTTTAGCTGCCTGACGAACTGGAGAGAAAGAGAAATAAAAATAATTATGCAAAATAAACAATATTTCACAGGCAGCAATAAGCCAAGTAATAAAAAAATAATAATCTTAGTATTAAAAACGCAATATATCTGCAATAAGCTCCATGTTTAACTAATATTATTTGAAAAAACATTACAAATGTTGAACTGCTAAACTAATATAATTCAAAATAACTTTTCTGAGTGAATGTAAATCTCACCCTGATAGGCCGCCTCAGTTGCCCTCTTCTTCTGCTCCGCCTCCTCATCTTCCTGCTTCTTTTTTCTGACAAACATGAGAACACAAACACATATGTATTAAATTTTGATGTTTGAATTAGATTATGGGTAACAAAATGCTTTCTCTTTGTGTTGTCAACTCTATTAATATCTAACGTCCTAAAGTATGTGTGTGAGTAAACGTGTATGTATGTATATTTATGTGTGTGTGTGTGTGTATATATATATATATATATATATATATATATATATGTGTGTGTGTGTATATATATATTTATTAATATTTGTACACACATATTATTTAAAAAAAAAATCATTTATATTAGATTTGCAATTAATCGATTTGACAGCATTAAACCAACATAACTTCAAATCAACATTTTAAACAAAACAAAATCTAAACTTTGACAAAAAGTAGTCAAAAGACAATTTCCAAATAAATAAATAAATATATTAATGTATAATATATATAACCTAATAAAAAATGTTATCTTAATATATGTAGATAAATGGTGCATAATTTAGAGGTGAATATTGTTCAATTCCATGAAAAAAACTCACAATAGCATTGAAAAATATTGTTAAAATGAAATATAGTACATTCGTTTCATAAACATAATCTTTACACAATCATAGGGCTCTGATTATTTCTGAACATCTCTGATATCTATTTATTAAATTACATTTCAACAAGAGTGGTTGAAACTAGATCAAACTGGATGATATTTCAGGAAATGAAAGGTTAATTCTTAACATAAAGAGGATGAAATGACAGCACAAATGTGTCTTACAGCTCTATCTCTGCCCACAGCTCCTCCAGTTTAGTGTCCATATGACCTGCCTGGATTAAATCCACCTCTTTCTTCAGTTTCCTGAAGGTACAGAATACATTTATCACTCGTGAGTGGCAGATTTAGACAGTGAGAGGGGAGAAGGAGGTGGAGACGTACCTGTACTTCTCCTGTGTGTCTTTAATCAGCCTCTTGAGTTCCTCGATTCTTTCTGCCGTCAATCTACGGACGATCACGTCCTCAATGGTCTCGACCACCTCCCCTTTCTCACCCCGCTTACGTCTGCAGGGAGAGCACATGACAAACTTGCCAATTAACTTATGAATTAGATGGTTTTGGTTGCCAATAATACTGGCTAAAATAATAGTCTGAAAAGTCATTCTCCATGTATTTACTGCTTTCCATGCACAAAAATAAAGTACATATTATTTGCTGATTATTCTTTTTCATTGTGTACACACACAGTCCAGATGATTTGAGGACTTTAACTCTTGGGTTTTGCAAGAACAATGGTAAGATTTAGTACAGATGCTCAGCGCAGGTGTTTAAAGAAAGAGAGAGAGAATCACTTACTTTGGGGCCTCTGTGGTTTCCAGCAGCTCAGAATATTGGGAGGCACAATGCTGTAGAGGTCATATTATTATTATTATATATTAGCAGATCACTAAAACTGATATAATCAATAATATGAATTACCTTCTGGGAGAACCAGTCAGGGGGTCGTCCAGTCTCTGAGAAGGGCTTGATGGCTCTGCTTACAGACACCCTGACAAAAATATAACAGTGTATCGGACACATTTAACGGTAAAACATTATCCTCATCCTTCCCTCGGGTCATTTTGAGCCAGAAACGTGTTCATCAGAGAGGACCAAGACCCTATACTAGGACTTTTGAGGCACTTGAACCACAAATACACAAAATGTAATGTGTTACTTAAAAAAAACGTAACAAATCCTTTCAATTTGATGCAACATAAACTACAAAATTATCTGTTAAGAAAAAAAAAGTAATATTAGAAATTGCAGTAGAGAAAATTATTAATTATTAAAACATTATCAATTCAATCAGAAATTATAATATATAGGCACTTTATTATTAGAAATACAACTATTGCAATAATCATATTAATAAAACCCTTTACAATGAAAATGTGTTTGAGATTTTATAAGCTAATCATGATGCAAAATAAACACAATTTAACCCAAAATAATAAAAGAGAAGTAATATTAAAATGTGCAATAAGCTACAATGCTTTTGTTAAACGTATTTATAAATATGTAGATATAGATATATAATATAACAGATTGGAGGATGCGGGCATCGATCCCACTACCTCTCGCATGCTAAGCGAGCGCTCTACCATCTGAGCTAATCCCCCACGGAGGGAAATGGAGGTGACACCTGGTTTGACCGCGGGATCTGGGGAGGCACCCAAAATAATGAGACAGAGATTATTTTGATTGAGAATGAGATTATTTTGATTAAGAATGAGATTATTGCGATTAAGAATGAGATTATTTTGGGTGCCTCCCTCCCTCCACCACCCCGCGCTCAACCAAGGTGTCACCCCCATATCCGTCCGTGGGGGATTAGCTCAGATGGTAGAGCGCTCGCTTAGCATGCGAGAGGTAGCGGGATCGATGCCCGCATCCTCCAATTATTTATTTTTTAAATTGAATTGAATTTTATTGTTGAGGATAACCCCTTGAGATGAAACATGTCTATGCCTTAATCATAAAAATTAACATAACTGCCCCACAATCATTTCTAAAACTAAAAGCCCCACGTTTAGTTAAGGGTGACCAGCCGCAGTTAAGACGCTTCAATTCTAACGTTACAGTTCTATGATCATGTGTGATGATTATTTGAAGAGTTCAGATGCAAAAGCCTCTAAGTGCCATTTGAAATTTTGTTCTAGAATGACCATTTTTATCAAGCTTGTGTATTTAATTTCAGTAATTTCACTTAAATGACAATTAATAGGTAATCTTCATTGCCATTTCAGTTAAATGACAATTAATGGGTAATCTTCATTGCCATTTAAGTGAAATTACTGAAATTAAATATACAAGCTTGATAAAAATTATAATTTTAGAAGAACATTTCAAATGGCACTTAGAGGCTTCTGCATCTGAACTCTTCATTTATTCTTACCAGTTCTGATCTCCGCTTCTCATCACTGAGGAGGCGAGACAGAGTTTCTCCCGAATAGACCAGGGTTCCGTCGGACCCAGCGACAGCATCTTGTGTTCTACAGGGACAGTTAGGGGTTCAAATGATGAGTTTTATTTAGCTGTAGATCAATTTATAACAAAAGTGTAGGGAAATTTTTTGTTTACAATATAAAAGGCTAATCACTCATGTTATATTGCGACTTATTTAAAACGACACAAACCGTTTATTACATATAGAGCAGGTAAAATAGTACATTTTGTTCAAAAATAGAGAGAAGTGTGTTGAAAATGTAAACATAAAACCTTATCGTCTTTGTTATCATGAATCCAACTAGCGCAACAATATTGCTCACGCCGGCGTTATTATAAGCTTTAGATGCTCTTTGCACGTATTACCAAATACTTCAGAATTCAATTTACAAAGTGCTTTTGGTTTCAGACTGTAATGTTAATCTATTTATGAAATAAATAACACTTACTTCCCACCCCGCTCGACATTTTCGCCTTTGCGAAACAGGCCGCGCGCTCGTTCTACTCACTTCCGCCGGTACTATTGAATGTAACACCCGTGAGCGCTATCAGGTGTCACACAGATATCATTCCGTCTAACCAGTAACCACTGGTTATCAGGGGGATTAGCTCAGATGGTAGAGCGCTCGCTTAGCATGCGAGAGGTAGCGGGATCGATGCCCGCATCCTCCAATTATTTATTATTGAATTGAATTTTATTGTTGAGGATAACCCCTTGAGATGAAACATCTCGTTTTCGAAGGGGCACTCGGGAGCAAAGCTCTACCTCATCCCAACTCGCCCTAACGTTACCCACCCAGCCCTCCAGGCCACCAACTTCTTATTGGGAACAAATCCAAATATATAAAACATATTACATATTTCATTTAATAAAAAGTGTAATTAAAACAGTACGAAGCGAAGCATAATAGTTGCTGTTCCTTACAGTTCAAATTCATTAGATATTTATGGAGATAGGAACCGCGACGAATTTAGAGATAGGGCCTAACGTTACAAGGATGCATTTTGCAAGGGATTGTTATAACTTGACCTCTCTCTGGCAGAGAGCTCTGATTTTACACTTATTTTTTTTGTTGTCGATCTACCGCATATTACCGCATACCGCAGATCTACCACATCGTCTTCCCTCGGAATCTAAATAGGATATAAAATCTGCCCTGTGAGTTAAAAGCTAACTAATACAAGATTGTTTTCGAATCAGTTGTAAAATAAATGCTGTCTCCTTATTGTTCCATGTGATGATCACTTGATATAACGTTAATTAAACTCAATTTGATGGCGGATCCAGGTAGCAACGACAATCACCAGTGACGACAGATTCACCCGCTGTAAAATGCTAATTACTTTTTCTGATTGGATTTCGTAGGCTAAGTTACAGAAAAAAGAGACTACAACTGGACCCATGTGAAAACAAAGATAATATCGGAAAGACATTAGATGTTGTCACGCAATGCTTGCGTACGTTGTTAACATTAACAATTTGAGAAGAAAATGATCATTTGCACGGTTTTGCATGATATGATACGCGATTTGTATATTTAATCCGCGGCATTTACTGCAATGTCAGAACCAAAAACAAAAGTAGATGTTACTTACTTGTTCAGATGATATTTTCCGATGAAAATTATTGGTCATACTTCCAAAAATAATAATCTGTGATTCTGAATGCCAGTATCGACACGTGCGGTGACGGACCGCCTCACATTCTCCTCAAACATTGTGTTCATCCGCGACAAAAAGGAAAAACTGCGGACTGCATGTATTCCTTATTTTATAAACAAATACATTCTCGTATTATACATGGATTTTGTTACCTCTGCATCAAAAAAAAAAAAAAAAAAAAAAAAAAAAACACATTTTAAGACAATCTTGAACAAAAAGCAAAAAATGCACTACTTCGTAGGGCTTAGTTAGGCCTATGTTGCAGAGGCGTTGGTGGTGGAAGAAAACATGAAAATCAAGGGACAAATAAAAACTCATGACCTGTATATTTTTATTGTTTCGTTTACAAGTAGGTTTGTCAAAAATATCCAAAACATTAAAGTATTCAAGCGTGTGTATTTAGGGTTAGCCTACACAAGCAGGTCATTTTTATTCCACAAATGTTTGTTTAACATACAAAATAAACATGCACACACAATGCATAACGTGAGATGGTTGCGGAAGTGTTCATGACTTGAGGAATATCATGCTTATGAAATGTTGACGAATTGTGAGAATGTGTGTTTTATATGTTGTTGTTTTTTTCTGAAACCCCACAGGGCCAAAATTGCTCAAAGTGAATCGCTTAATAAAGTGTCTTTATTTTAAACATAAAGTTATCCTAATTTCCATTGTTTCCCCATGGTTCTGCCTATTACATTAAAATTTGTGACTAGCCATGTTATTTGACGTGGGTGCAATTAGCTTAATACCATTAAATATGTATGATCACTGTATAGCGCTCAAAATAATACTGTAGTTTCCTTTTCAGCCACCAGGTGACAACAGCACACTACAAAACTCAGGTCGTTTATAATTCACATTTATCTAGGGCCCTGAAGATGCCTGTCTCAAAAAATTCCCATTGATCACATATTCATAATTATGCACCTTATTGTAAAGATGTTTATTAAAGTATATATTTTTATATAGTATATTAAAATATATATTTGTAATAGTATTTTCACAGTCACCCCTTGTTATACCATGTTGAAGTAGAGCACGTCTCCCACCACCTGTCATTTAATCTTTTTAATATTTAGGAACCCAAAGGAGATATCATTATTACTAGCAATATGGGGAGGCTGTCAGAGCTATTACTCTTTTGAAGTGATGTGAACATTAGAAACATTTACATTTAAATCTGCAACGCTATCAAAAAACGATCATTCAGAAATGATCAAGCCACAAAATGATCCACCAATAGTTTAAGCAGGCACACTTGTCTGAGAAAATGTGCTTGTTTGTCAGTAACATTACAATGTCAGCAGAATATACTTATCAGGATGTACCGAAGTAAATGTGCCCTTTTCAGGCAGAAACCTGTTACCTTAATACTAGGCCTAAGCTGGCAAGTACTGCAGAGCAATGATAGGAGTGGCAAATATATTTTAATGTGGCAGCAACTGTTTGTGAAATGACTTGAGAATCATATTTTCAATGAACAACATTCTTTTTCTAACGATTTTGACACTTTAGTACAAACTGCAAAGAGCTTTAAACGATTTCAGACGATGAATAAGGGTCTTATCAAGCGAAACGATCGCTCATTTAAAAAGATAATAAAAAGTTTAAGTTATATAAGCTCAAATGCGTGTACATTCGTGACTCTCCTGTTTGAACTCGTTCATCACAATGAACGAATCTTTTTCCGAGTCAATTCGTTCGTTTCGATCGTTGAATGAATCAAATGACTCGGAAAAAGATTTGTTCATTTTGATGAACGAGTTCAAGTAGGAGATTCACAGAACAGAGCAAGGCGAGCTTATAAAACATAAACTTTGTTATTTATTTATTAAATGAGCGATCGTTTCGCTTGATAAGACCCTTATTCGTCGTCTGGAATCGTTTAAAGCCCTTTGAACAGTTTGCAGTTTGAACCGTTTGGTTAACAGTAAAGTGCATTATATGGAGAAAAATGCTGGAATGTTTTCATCAAAAACCTTAATTTCTTTTCGACTGAAGAAGGAAAGACATGGACATTTTGGATGACATGGGGGTGAGTAAATTATCAGCAAAAGTGTTTTCAAAAGTGAACTACTCCTTCGTTTTACGAAGTGATTTGATATAAATTTATACGACGTGTTTGAAAAGTTCTGATTTTTATAAAAATCATAAGCATGAAGGTCCACCCCTAAACCTAACCATTGAGTCACAAATTCGCTAAACCGTAAAATACTTCAGAGTTGTCAGAGAAGTGTTGTGTTTTGCGCATGCGCACAGAGCCTGGATGACATGCATGGTTCTTTTATTCATGAAACCTGCCAAATACGCCAATCAGAGAGTAATTGTTCAAAACAATCCTGAATTTCAGATCTAGCCAAATGATGTCTAATTAATATGAATCCCTGAATAGCAAAATTTTCACAGTTTGCGCAACTGAGCTGCAAGTGTATTCGTCAGCAGTATCAGACCAACAGATCCATGCTGAATTTCTGAACACTCCACCGGAGAACCTGCTGTCTGTGTTCTACAGCTAATATTAATGAACGCATCGGCATAATATGATGTCCTCGGGCGTCTCCACGGTTATAACACCATTCACTTGAATCAATATCTCTGTTGCATTTAATTGATGAGCTCATCTTATTCAGCGAAGGGCTGAGGAACGCCCGGGGCGAAAGAAGAATGTGAGGTGAATGTGTGAGGGTAAGTGGCTGGGTTTTGTTGGGGAGAACCTCACTGATGTATGCTGCCTGTAATCACATTGATGTGTCGGTCAGACAGCACCACAGCGGACCTGGGCGCCCGGCCTTGTGGTGTGGGTTGAGTTTGTTGCATTCACTTCTCTTGCCCGCAGGGGGTTTGAGGAAGAGCTACACAACAACAGCTGTTGCTAGAGAGAGAAAGGGAGGTCATATCGAGACCAAAAGAGAGGAGAGACAGATTAAGAAATGGGATGTTGGAGACCCTGAGCTCAGAGGCGTAAACATAAGACCTGTTTTCAGTAGCTAATGAAACTATACGGTTGGATATTGACCCATTTTTCCCTTTCAGTGCAGCAATACAATTGAATTGGACTTTAAAACTCTCACACTCTAAGGTGACCAGATTTCTGAAATGAAAACCAGGGACATTTCTTGTTCAGACATCTATTTTGCATTTCTAATGATTTATTAATTTAAATAATTGGAGGTAGGGGAACAATCCTGGTTTTGTGTATTTTGACCATGGTAAATGGAGTACTGTAAAGATTTATGGTAAATCATACTCTGATATACTATTGCAAAGACATCAAAGCCAATAATGAGAAATGTTGGCCCTAAATCGGATATTTCAAACGGTCTGTTTCAAAGAACCGGTTAAAAAAATGTTTACGTCAATGACATACAAGACATTACATAGGCTGTTTAGTGTAATATTTAGTGCTGTCAAATGGATTTATCTCAATTTATTGTATCTAACATAAGCGATTTATCGCATCCAAAATAAAAGTTTGTTTACATAATATATGTGTGTGTGCTGTGTATAATTTTGTAAAAATAAATACACATGCATGCATGTATATATTTAATTATTTGCACACAAATACTGTATAAATATATATATATAAATTCATTATCTATTAGATTTTCTAATCTATTATATATTAATATAATTATTTTATTTATGAATTACACATTTTCTTATATATATATATATATATATGTATATTTATATATACAAAATAATTATACACAGCACACACACATGTGTGTGTATAAACAAAATGTTTTTTAGATGCGATTAATTGCGATTAATCGATTTGACAGCACTAATTTTATACATCCCAGTTCATGCCAATCTACTCTTCGGCTATGAATACAACTTAATTTTCAGTAAAAAATCTGTGCACTTTAAATATTAGGTTATTTATTGGTCACAAACTCATTGTGACATGCCCAAAAGAGGCAGTTTTTGGTTTAGTAAAGTTGGTTCAGTGAGTTGTTAACTGAAGAACCGGTCAGCGACTCGTTCAGTCTGATATGTGTGGTTTAATTCAGATCAGAACCATTAAGTTTTGTGATCTGGTTTAATCAATTCATTGAAAAGATTCATCTCAAATAAACAATTACAAATTGGCTGTATCCGAAATCACATGCTCTCTTGAGTAGGTTCTTAATTTGAATAAGTAATTACTTCACAACCACTAAAAATGATATGAATGAGTGTACAATGGGCCCTTTATTTACAAAATAGCTATATAGTATACAGGATATTTTGTTTTTAGTTGTCTTCTGTTCTCAGTGAGTTTTGTTGATTGTAAGAAAAGTTGAAATGACACATTGTATGCATGCAGTGTTATTATAGGCTCAATGTTTTGTTTGCAATATCTAGCTCATTAAGTCTAATTTCACTTTTCAGGCTGTAGACACAAGCGGACAGCTTCAGACGGGGACCAAAAAAACAAGGATTGCCCCGGGAAACAAAAACGCCTGGTCACTGTGGTAAGAGAGTGGTTAGTTAGAGATGAGCCAAAATGATTTTGTTTGGTCCTACTGTGTTATTAATATGAGCCATTAATGCGTCATACTTTCTGTAACTCTCTCTCTGTTCATCTCCACTGTCTTTTCTGCCCACTGAGTCCATTAAGCACAGAAAGCTGAAACGGTGTACAGGCTGATGATAGTTTCTCTCTCAGCCTCTGGCCCTCTCCACTCCATCAACCTCTTTCTCTTTTTATCTGTCCCCCTCTCTCTTTCTACATTTTCTGTCTTCGCTTTCATAATCTCGACCCCTTTTTGCATTAGCTGAGGTTAGAAACCTCACAAGACTGTGTGTGTGTGTCTGTGTGTGTTCTTCATCTGTCCTCTGGGCCAAATTGTGTTGGTATTCCTGGCTGAAATCAGGGCATGCATCATGATGGCCTCAATTGGCTCATTAGGGCAGAACCCACCTGAGCCCCAGAATCACACACACAAACAGAGTTAACTAAAGCAAGATATATTTATTGGTGGCACTTGCAAAGGCACTTTTTATAGTATTACTACTATACACGGAGTTCGATCTGAACCCTACCACTGCATTTTGTGCTGCAGACATGAGCTCAAATCATGTGGATTGTTGAGCAGGGTCGTTTTATACAATGCAAAAGTCCCGTTCCGGAATTATCCCATTAATTTTCGCCATAGGAGAATTGATTTTGAACGTATAAACCTTTAAAGACAGGCTTACCATGAGCTATGAGGTTGTTAATCGGTGGTATATGCTCTTGTTGAAGCCATCAGCTTGCATTATTTAAACTTGATTGTTAAATAATCATGTTTAACAGCAGAATTCGTGGTGAAAAACTATATACTCCATGATTATGCAGAGAAATCTCCACCAATCAGAGAATTAAACAAGAAAACTGCACCAAAATAACACTTTAGCGCTCATCCACTCACATGAAGCACTGCGAATGACCTAGAGTTAGTTTCCCTATGCTCTAAAATACTTAAATATTTGTATGCAATGCATAATAATAAAAATAAAATGTATTCTTTCTAGTTATTGTTTGTAAAGATTTACCTTATATATATATATACCCTGGACCAGTGGTGTCTGAGACCCCCTTTTTCATAAGAAAATATTTTAAGGCTCCCCTTCACATTTAATGATATTATCACTCTTGTAAGCTTGCAGAATATGTTGTTTTCAAACAAACGGCATGTTTACTATAACCAGATATGTTTATGCACAAATAATAGCCAATAATATTAAATATACAATAACAAAAATATCAGTAGGCCCTTTGTAATTTAAAAACGTAAGCCTAGGAGAAGCCTATCTATTGGCCCTATTTGAAATGCAAAAACAAAAGTTTTCACACATACAGTAGGTGTGTAGGTAAAAAAAAGAAAGAATATAATCTATTATTAAATGACTGCTGTCTGGGGTCTCAATACTTGCAAGTTATTTGTGAGGCTTTATTTTTTATGCTTTTGGCGCTATAGTGAGCGATAATAAACTTGTGTTTGTTAACAGAATAATGTGTCTTTCGGAAGAACATTGTAGCCGGAACTACTTCTCTCTGTGTACGTCCATGACGATTCACGCAGCTACTGGGCTACTCCGCAGCGGCAGCGATCCTGAACCAGTGTAAAATAGTCCCAATGTAGGTGTATCATAGTGGTTCAGGATAAGACAAAAACACGGATTGACGGACTGATGGATTCATGATGAACTCGCTCATTATATAAATTTTGAACAGAAAAAAGCTCATTGCCCCCAACCCCCCCTCAAAGGCCCCCTTGTTGGCCGTGACCTCCCTGTTGGGAACCGACCCAGCAAACAAATTTAGGTTCTGGGAACATTAGTTTTTTGGCATGTTCCTAGAACTTTCCCTTAAGATTAAGAGAACGTTCCTGGAATATTCTCCTTACGTTATAAAAACGTTTTTGTAACGTTTTTGTTTGGTTCCCAAAAAAATAACTTTATGGGACCATTCGGGAAGGTTAGGGGAACGTTCTGTGTTTGCTGGGATGCCTTGGACCACAAAACCAGTCACTTGGGTAAATGTTCTGAAATTTTGATCTATAAATAATCTAAAAGCTGAATAGATGAGCTTTCCATTGATGTATGGTTTGTTGGGATAGGACAATATTTGACCAAGATACGACTATTTGAAAATCTAGAATCTGAGGGTGCAAAAAAATCGAAACATTGAGGAAATTGCCTTAAATTTGTCCATTTATGTTCGCGATTGTGCAGCATTCACTAAAAAAAAAAATTGTTTTATAGATTTGTCTTTTTGTCCAATTTTCAAATGCTTTGATACTTCAAAGCATTGCTGGTTGTTTTGGTTCATGGCTTATAACTCTTAAATAAAGAGTTTTAAAAATCTCCATGTGAAAAATAAATCACTATGTGAACCAAGGCAGCTGAAAAAGTGGACGGGCACTATTGCTTTTCTAACCATTTTCAACCCTACATTTGAGCAATAGTGATGCTTCACCTTAGCACTCATCACAAAAAAATAATGTATAGTGTATAGTGCACAGTAAGCAGTGCGCTGGTCATACCAGGTGGCATGTCTCTTTCCTCACCTTCTCCTCCCGCCTCCTCTCAGGGGGATTCTATGATGTCATGTCTCCGTGTCACCCTGCCCCGCCCCTCTCCCTCGGGACATTAGCCAATTTGCCAAAGTGCTCGAGTGCCCCTCCCCCACACCCTCTCGCTCACACTCGACCTTTGACCTCGCCATTATCAGTGCGGTGTGACACCACAGCGGGACATCTCGCTGAGGCAATGGGCCCACAAGTGCACATAACAGCTACAAATCACCAATGTGTGTGTGAACAAAAAAAAGGGGGAGTTGTGTGGGTTTGGATGTGTTGGCTTGATCTTATGTGTGTAAAATTCTGATATATGGAACATGGGTGGACTATGTGTGTGTGAGAGTCTGACTAATGTTAGCACATATGTGTGTGGGGGGTAAAATGGATTTAACCTCAGTCAGCAGGGGCTGCGCCATCTGAGAATTGTTCTCAGATGATAAGCTGTTTTGCGCGCCTGGTTTTACACGTGCGCTCGCACAAACACACACAGAAACTGTCCGTATACTAACTCACTGTACAGATGGACCTGACGGAGTGACGCACACACACACACACACACACACACTTCTTAGAGTGACGCCATCCTCAGCCTTCAGCTGGTGATAAATCATACTACTCTTCCACACTCCATCTCACCAGAGAGAGAGTAGAGCTAAAAAAAAAAAAAAAGCGATGTCACTGGGCAGTCCATCACCTTTTTGTGAAAGAGACCGAAGGTAGAAAGATGGTGAGGGGAAAAACAGAAAGAGCTAGAGACGTTTCATCAGCTCTTTCCAAGGACAGGTGTGCAATCTTGTGAATGTCATAATTGAAAGCTGTTTTTTTTTTTTAAAGCTGAGCCAGATTGAATTCTTTTCTACAGCCAGGGTTTCCTGAAAATAACCATGGCACTGCTCTGCAGGAGCGCTGTATTATTTGAAAATATCCCAGAGATAAATATAGGGTTATGTACGGTGTAAGTGGATAGGCAAAGTGCTCAAGGAAAAGAAACATCACAACAAGAGCAAAGTACCATGGGTTTTTGTGGTTTTTATTTGAGAGTTTAGGCTGAATCTGTGGATGTAAAAAAAAAAAAAAAATCTGCAGAATGTTCTCTCTACTCTTTTTTTTCATTCAACGAAAGTGATTAAGGGGCTGTTAATCTCTAAAAATAGCAAAAGGTTATTAATTAAGCTCATTCCTCTGTCACTGCTTTCAAAGATTGTTCACATTTTGCATACACTACCGTTCAGACATGTATTGTAAAATATTTTTACAATTTAAAATACATTTCTTCTGATTTTAATCACTTATTCCTGTGATAAAAGCTGAATTTTCAGCATCATTACTCCAGTTTTCACTCTTCAGTGTCACATGATCCTTCAGAAATATGCTGATTTAATGATCAAGAAATATTTATGATTATCAATGCTGAAAACAGTTGTGCTTCATAGCCCTCAATCGGGTCATGGGGTCTATACGACCCAAATCGACTTTTACTTAATAAAAAAAGGTTTGTTTCATCTCAGTGGAGTAAGATTACATCTATCTATAGACATATATAGGCTTGATTCGGTTATTCTGAAGGTATGTAAAAAAAAAAAAAAATGTTTACACTTCTGGTCTTCGGGGTCAATATGACGCCACATTAAAATGATTGGGAAATGTGAGAAGAAAAAAAAAAAAAAACGAAATATATTTTCTTAATGCGTCAAAAATTAAAAAATAAAAATCCGGCATAAATCTGAACATTTTTACACCGAAATGAAGGCCTTGTACTAGAGCATAAATGCAATGTATCATAAAAAATAACATTTCATATGCAAGCTAATGGTGTAGTTGAGGTATTGTGTGGTATATGGATACAAAAGTACTTTATATCTCCAAAAACACAGCATTAATGAATAGATGAGAAGTAAACAAAAAAAGATATAATATTTGTATGATTAAAATGTATATTTTTTTGTACAATTACTCAATCATTTGTTGAAGCCCAGAAGTGTAAACAGGAAACGAAGACCATTTGAAGGTTAATATAATTCATGGTAACTGATCATTTCTTTTCAGGATTCTTTGATGAATTTAAAGTTCAAAAGAACAGTTTATTTGAAATAAAAATCGTATTATAAATGTCTTTACTGTCGTTTAATGCATGCTTGCTGATTTGAAACATAAATTTTTTGGATCTTTTGAACGGTACTGTATATTCAAATATAGTGTATTTATCGTATCTATAACGCTGCACAATAATGATCTTGTAATTCACATTTCAATATCCTCTTAATAAATGTTTATAAATAAATATGCATTTAAGAGCTATAGTGGGGTTCTCTTTTTAATCAGAGCAGAGAGTACATTCTAATTGGCAACTGAAAGCATTATCATATTATCCCAAATATTTAATAAACAAACCCTCAAGGGGAACTCTGGGAATAGCCAGCGTTCCAAATTCCATCAGCGGCGATTTCTCTGGATACAGATTCAGCGTGGGCCTGCCCACTGCATAAAACGAGGCATTGAGATCTGACCTCAGAATGCCACAGGGTGAGTGACATTACCTTTGACCTCTGTGCCCTCTGCCACATTGATCTCTTTGCTGATTGGATCATGGTAGGGAGCGAGAGTGAGGGGTTTTTGTGGCTAAGTGGCACGGGGAGGGAACAGACAGAAATGAATGGGGTTTTGTTCTGAAATAAGAGTGGAGACTGTTTGCCTGACTGAGCCATCAGTTGTTTTCCTTCATAATTCCTTAATGACATCATAACGCTCAAAACGATGTCATAATCGTCACGAAAGCCGCCTCCTTTTTTTAAGAATGCCACTATTCATCCCAGGTGTCAATGATTTTTCCTCATTCCTGTCTCCATGCCTCTCTTTTCTCCTCTATTTCTTTTTCTGCCACTCACTCAATCCTCCTCTATTCCGAGTCAGGTATAAGGGATAGCGGAGAAGGACGCGTATATGTGTGTGTTTGTGTGTGCGCTGACAGATTGGATTAGAGAGGGATGCGTTTGTAATCGGGAGGTATTATCTCTGTCCGTCTTGTGCATTAGGGAGCATTAGCTCTCCTGGGATGGGGAGGTACTGCTGCGGGGGGGTACTGTACACGGTACCTGCCCTCCTGCTATCTATCTCCCTCCATCCGCCCCCGGGGGACCTGCAGATAGCACCCATTACTGTCAGCCTCGCCTGCCTCTAATTGGTCCAGATAGGAGCCCGTCGCCGCTGAGGGAGGGGTTTTAGATTCGATTAAGAGTTTTGATATGTCGTTTCTAAATTTTTAATGACCAGTAACTGAAAAACAATGCAGCACATTAAATGCAGTGGGCTACAAAAGACAACCAAGCCCAAATATTAGGCGGGGACACCTGGACGCGCTGTACACTTATGGTCCCCTGGTGCAAATCAGAAGTGTTTTAAGAGAAATGGTATTCTCTGAACTCATTAACTAGAGAGCTGCCTTTCTGTCTGCTGCCTACATAGACAGCTTCCTAACTGAAGTGGAATGATAAGTGACTTGATTTTGTTGTGTGCAACCCCATAGGCCCTAAAAAAACCTTTCCAATACAGACGATTTGACACTTAATTGATTCCAGAGTAGAGCCAGACCGATATATCGGCAGGCCGATATTAGGCATTTTCTAAAATATCGGTATCAGCAGTTATAATGGCCGATAAATGAATATTTCAAAAATAAAATAAAAATGGACGAATCACGCTTCAACCATGTCATGAGTGTTGGAGTTGTATAGTTTGTCCACCAGAGGGAACTCTACACCGTCCCTGTTGGCAACACTCGTTTATAACGCGCGACACATCCTGCAACCTGCTGATCCACCCAGAGTCGGGCAGAGAGAACCAGTTATCCGCGAGTTTCTGTAGTTACAGTCCCTGCATTGTAAAATGTAAGTTAGTCTTGCGAGGAGCATTTAGACATAAAGAAAAAGTATCAAACGTATTGTAACAAAGTTCAGGGAAGAAGGAGGCAGGAACCGGATCATAATAATAAAATAAAACTTTATTTAAACAAAATAAACAAATAAATTACCTGCCAGCAGCCCCTCGCGGACGACTGCTGGCTACCCAAAATAAAATATAAAATACCGGCCAGCAGCCCCTCACGGACGACTGCTGGCTTACCAAATAAAATATAAAATACAAACAAAAGCAGGCCTGTTCCTCTCTCGATCATCCACTCCGTCGCTCCCCCTTTATGGCTCCGCTCCTTCGTGAGAGATGCGAGACCGGTGTGCTTCACAGGTGCTGCTCATTAGCAATCGCACCACCGGCCTCGCGACTTTCTCTCACGTCCCTCGGCCGTCCTGCTCACCACACGTATCTTGTGCATAAAATTGTTAACATTTTGTTGTGCATTTCTGAAATTAAAAAAAAAATAATAATATCGGCCGATATATCGGAATATCGGATTTTAAAACCTACAAATATTTGTATCGGTATCGGCCTTCAAAATCATTTATCGGTCGGACTCTATTCCAGAGTTTGGTGTGGGCATGTTGCTGAGTTAACTAATCTAATAACACATAGCACACACAAATATGAGTAAAATAATTAAAAAAAAAAAACGTTTTTATTACTTTTAAATATTGGATGAAATGTAAGTATGTTACAAAGTATAATGTTTATATAAAGTAGCCTTTGATTATTAGACATATTTTATAAAATTGTCATTCATTTTAAAGGGATACTCCACTTTTTTTGGAAATAGGCTCATTTTACAACAACATTTTACAAGTTAAACAGTTTTATCGTTTTCAAATCCATTCATTCGATTTTCTGATATTTAGAAGAATAACAGTAACCAGACAATCTCTGGTCTCATTGACTTCCATATTATATTTCTTGTCCTACTATGGAAAAACATAGCAGAAAAAGCACGCAAGTGACGATTTTCTGTCAACCAATCAACGTTCTGCAGTGAGGCTAGCTCCACCCTTTTGTACCAGACTACTATTTCTAGATACCCCAATGGAAGGGTACCAAATGGTTCCAAATTAGGGTGCCATTCACAACTTCTGACAATGAAAACGGTAAAATTTGCGAAACTGTGCTGTACTGTACCGCTCGGTGGAAACGAGGCATTAAAAACACCCTCACAGCAGTGTTAAAGTCCCTGTAAAGTCAAAATTAAGTATGTGTTCTGTTCCTTATCACAGTTTGTGAAAAAGCTCCATATGATGCATTAAGATTCACAGTAGAGCTGTCTATTATTGTACTTTTTGGACTGAACACTAACACTGTAAACAACACTACTGTTTACTCTGAACGTAGGCATTAGCTGAAGTCAGCAGAATGAACTCGAGAGAGAGAGAGAGAGACTTTTCAGAAGACATTTTCTTTAAAGCTTTATTTGTTCCAGCCTAAAAAAATGAAATAATGTTCACTCGATGCCGTGTGCCTTTTCTGTAGTTGGCATTCCCCAGTAGATTCGGCCTTTATTTATTCAACAAAGCTCAGACAATCTACTAACAATGTGCAAAAGAGAAACAACACCTTTTAAATAATGTACGCCTTCAGAGCATCTGAAGCTAATATTCTTCATCTCATGCGAGGACTCTTTCACTTCTTTCGTCTTTCCTCTTTCGTTTGCGTTTGCTTTTCCCAGCGCGATCTGGCGAGTGTATACCACACGGTGTTTGTTTGTGTTTGAATGAGTCTTGCATGTGGTTGTCGGTGTGTGTAAATGATGAGTGTGTCAGCGTCTATGTATGGTGGCATGTCATAATGCAGCTGATACCCAGGCTATTACCTTGTTGACACTTTGGGGTCAGTTTGACAGAGGCCTAATGCTCAGTGTGACAGAGTGGAACCTCTTCATTATCCCCAATGTAATGGTCTCATCGCTGAGGGCTTTCTTCTCCTCTCGCTCCATCTTCGTCTCTCTCCCTCATTCCTAATTTGCAGCATGGTTCAGTTTGGCAACATTCTCCTTATTTCCTTCACCCATATCCTTCCTCATCCTTCATTCATGTCTGGTTCTCTTGCTCAGCATCCTGTCCTGGTCCTCTGGCCTTCATTATTCACCCTCCATCTTTCATTTCTCTCCTTTGGCTCATCATCTTTTACTCTCTTTCTTCCTGATTATCTTTCTCTCTCTTGGTTGTTCATACATTCACCACCACATTTTCTCCTTCTCTGCTCAGCTATCCTTTATTCCATCTGCAATATCTAAGAGAATCTCACAAAAGCTGTCAAGAACAAGTCTGGCTCATATTTCACCCCAAAACCCCGAAGCGATTAATGCCACTTTGCTAACTTCTGCTAGACTTGGCCACTAAATTGCGATCATACAGCCTCCAAAACCCCACCAAAGAAACTCAGGCATCATGTTTAATCAAAATAAAGCCTTATACTGGAAACCGGGTACTGCATATTCATTTTACAGTTGTACTTTTAATTATAATATTTTTTTCCTAAATAAAATTTTTTACGGTGTAGGCTATAATACAATAGTTATATTTCTTATTTTGTTATATTTTTGTTTAGTAAAATACTCATCATAAAAATGAAAGTATTATTATTATATTTTCCGAAATACTTGACTTTTTTTATTTTATAGTGAAATATTACAATAGTAATATTTATTTCTAATTTAGTTTTTTTTTTAATTTAGATAAAAATAATAATTATTATTATTATATATTTTACAGTTATTATTATAATTATTATTATTTATTTTAATTTTTTTACAGTGAAATATTACTATAATATTTCTTATTTGGCTTCATTTTTTGTTTATTATTATTAATTATTGATTATTATTTTTAGTAATATTGACATGTAATAAAAAAAGTGGGCCAAAAATGCAGCCCAATAAACAAGCAAAGTAAAACTTTTTTTAATCGCAATCATAATTGCAATTAGTTGCAATAATTTAAAATAGTTTAAAATTACACCGGCCCTCACTCGTCCCGCTCGCCACAGTAAACATGATGAAAGGCGAATGTAGAACGCAAAAGCCGAATCCCGGACATTTTGGCCGATCTCGAAACACATTTTCGGGCAGACTCATCACGGAGACTCACTAGTAGCCTAGACTTGTTGTTTAACTACTGCACTCTGTTACCGGTAGGCGTGGCCTCCTAGGGCAGCGGAGCAAGTGCATTCTGGGAGTTGTAGTCTTTCATCCACATAAGCCAAAAATACATTTTCTGGCTTTTCTCAGTCTAGAAAGCTCCAAATTCAAAAATAATTTCACATTTCTTCTACATAAATGACCCATTTTAAATACACATTCATCTTTCCAGAGGTGGAGTATCTCTTAAAAAATGTGATCTGGCCATGTTTTCGTGAGATCTTCCTGCTCATTTTCTCTCTCTGTGTGTGTCTGCGATTTTGACCCGCCTCCATTTCCACCTTCTTTTCCCGTTCAATTTATATTCCTCCTCTCCACCTCCCTCCTCTTCTCTAATTCTCTCCTCTATCCCCTCCCTCTATTTTTTTCCACTTTATTACTTTCTTCGATTATCCACTCCTATCTTCCCCACTCAATACTTTCATTTCATGCTCCTCTCCTCTAATCTTTCACCCAATTTCTTCCTCGTTTGCTCTTGTCTTCCTGTTTTCTCTGTTTTAAGAGGATGTCCCATGCTTGCCTCACTCTGTCTGCCTCTCTTTCACAGTCTTCTCAGGTTTTTTCACCTGATTGTCACGTTTTCTCACCTCATATTCACCTTTTCTCATTCGTGTCAGTAGAAAAGTTCCTCAGCGTTGAACCCTACAGACTTTTCAGGTGAATCCATGGGTGAATCTCAAAAAGAAATGTGTGGGTCATATTTCACACAGATAATGAAATAATAAAATAAGAAACTAAATTAATAAAGTTTGATGACAAACTTTGATGTTGGCATCACAAAGCCTTGTCTGAAAGATTGAAATGCCTTTAAAAAGCTTGAAGTTTGCTGATTTTACTCCCTCAATAAAATGTTATCAACACTGCTAACATGTTTTAGCATGTTGCTAGCATGCATGATTAAGAATGTTGTTAGCCTGTTTATATCATGATTTAACACATTGATAACATGTTTTAGCATGTTGCGAGCATGATTTAACACTTCGCTATCATGTTTCTCGCATGACTTAACATGTTTTAACAAGTTGATAACATGATTTAGTATTGTGATTGTGACGTTTTAAAATGTTGCTAGCATGATTTAGCATGTGTTAGCAGCTAGCAGTAGTGTGTATATATATTCA
Source organism: Pimephales promelas (assembly GCF_016745375.1). The sequence goes on along the minus strand of NW_024121543.1, from coordinate 2,504,687 downwards.
ATATAAAATATATATTATCTTTTTGATCAAATAAATAAAGCCTTAGTGAGCAGCATAATAGACTTCTTTCAAAAACAGACTTTTTGCCGGTAGTTTACCACAATAGGGAACAAAAGGTGCTCCCAATTTCTGTTTCATGCCGACTTTAACCGTTTTTGTAGGATCTTTTCAGCCTCATCAATTTTTCTTGTACTGCAATCCACAGTTTCCCAGGGGAAAAACTGAGCCCAATCTACTGACCTGACCAGAAAAGGCTTTTAACTTGGGATACCCTGGCTTTCACATGCCACTACATGCGCACTTAAGAAAAAAAATGATAGCATAAACAATTGAAAACATGCTGTCTTGGCACAGCTAATACAGTCTCTCATGCACATACACACACACACACTTGATCTGTTTTCATCTGTGCTCTATCATTCTGTCATTGCATCCCTCCATCTCTGCAGGAGTGTTTTTGCTGATGCCTGCAGACGTAATTTACTACGCCTCATTCCCACATGCCGGCTGACTCACAACTTACTCACCACAAACTTACCTTCATAAACGCTTTCTTGTAGGTTTGTACTATTGTGAGCCCACTGGATGCTCAGAAGTTGCTCTTTAATGACTCAGGAGGCACAAGTTGTGTTAGTCTCAGATGTTTATCTGTAGGGAAATTATAGTAAATGTGTTATATAGTTGACATACAGGGTGAGTAGACTGCAAAAGTCTTGTTTTCTAGGACAAATATCTAAATATTTTGACAAACAAGATAGTTACTTGAGAAATTAAGATACAAAATCTTATGCTTTAAGATATTAAATTTGATAATTGTATGATTTTTAGGATATTACCTTTAATGTAGTGTGTAATATAGCTGTTTGTCAATGTAAAAAGTCTGCAAAGTTTCAGAAATCAAAGTGCATGATAAATGCAGTTATTTTCTTGTCTCCAAAAACAAAGACCCATTTCTGAACTGCCAGAAGTGAGTGGTCCCAGTCTGCCATTCCAGTCTTACTTCCTTCTCAAACCTAGGTAGGTTTTTAACAAATAATGCCAGCCTATGGTCTTCATTGGCTACCCTCAAACAATGTCTACTTTGACCCTCAAACACTGTAATCGAAGCTGAGGCATGGAAGAGTTTGGTTCATGTGTTCGACATGTCGAGAACTGGCTTTTTTCTGCTCTGCAAAAGCAAATTTGGTAATGCTTCCTTTTACAGTACATTCCTTACAGTGTACTTAGCTAGAAAGGACTGTAAAAGGAAGCATTACTGCAAATTCTCTTTGCATGGAGAGGCTTCTCACTGCAGAACCTCTCTGGATGTAATTTGGACATTATGGGTGGAGCTAAAAGGTCCAATCACACCATAAACCTACCCATAATTCTATCCCTCCATCCATTAGATCCACAGAGGTGGAGCTGGACTCGGTCAGGGAGGTGGAGCTGGATGACATTCAACTCTGCAGTGAGCACCACTTGTTTGCATGGACTTCTAAAGGATGAGGATTCTGCTCGTATTGATACGGTAAAACACATGCCATCGTTACTGTTGAGCTAAACTGGGCCATCTGACCAATCAGAGCAGAGTATTAATCACAACAAACTGGGTCATCTGACCAATCAGAGCAGAGTAGATCAATCACAACAAACTGGGCCATCTGATCAATCAGAGCTGAATGTAGTTTCTTCTCAGAAAGACGGGTTTTATAGAGAACTAATCCTTTATCAAGCCGTGCCAGACACTGTGAGGAAAGAGGTGATGCAGCAATGTATATTATGAGAAAATTAAAGGTGCTAAATGTAACTTTTCTTCTAAAATGAATCCTTTTTTTTATTGCCTGTGTGTGAAGGGGTTATAATCACACATTACAATGATCCACTTGTAGGGTTTTGCTATTACCTCTGAAGGCCAGTATTCCTATTTCTATGTGAAGCCTCCGGGTCGGATTTTCGGCGAAATCCATCGGATGTGACGTGCATGTGCGTTTCCGAGCCTCTCCTTTTATATACAGTCTATGCGACTACGGCTAACGTCATGAGTCTGATAACACCAAAAAACTCCTGCCTCCAGCACAACACACACTCCACATAAATATATTAAAAAAAAAAAAATGTATGCTGAAGCTCGTCAGGCCAAACGTAAATCGGATCGACTTTGGACGAAAACACGGATCAACATCGGCAGAGCGATTGAATTATGAAGAGACCTCTGCTATTTTTATTGTGATAAATTACAAGTTTTCCGATATGCTGAAATAATGGTAAACTGTAATGAAATAGCAAGGTAAACTACAACATATATGAGACATGAAATGAATACAAAAGACATTGTTCCAGGACAACAAAAAGTCGGTGCTTTAGGATGTAACTTATTTGATGTACTAGATCTATACTGTAACGTCACTCACTACTATCATATTGCTTATTATATGCATTTCCAGTCACATTCAGTTCAGTAATGTTACTTCCTACGATCTTACGGTTACACTAAAATTGTTTAGTCTAGTTCACTAACCGTTTTCGTTATCATATTACACATTCACCTATGTTGACATTGCTGTTTGTGAAATATTCACGAATAGTAAGTGAAATGTCTTATGTTAGGCGTGTGTACCATGAGTGCTCGCTCTTGTGTTCGAGCACCAGCGCTCCTGTAAAAATTGGTTGCAATCTGAAACAACACTGATAGAGGCCGCTAAAAACTACATATAGCACCTTTAAAGTGTTTTTTTTTTTTACCTTGAATGGAAGTAAACCTATTGTAGGAGACTCCAAAACAAAATCATGAACCTTTTTAAATGGCATAATAGAAGCACTTTAAGAATTTACGATATTTGTACTGGAAAACAGGAAAAATATGTTTGTTTCTTTTTGCAATGTATAAAATGAATGTGGGTAGTGCAGCTCAAATTATTTGGTTTCGGAAGAATTTGATGAGAAATGTTTGACTTCGTATTGTTTAATTCCGTCCACAGTCTGAGACTGTCTTGAGATCTCTTCTGAAACTAGACAACATGACATCATGACTTTTGCGTAAACATACACGCCACTTTCAAGTCAAGTGGCGTGTTATCTATATGGATTTTGAGCTATCCTATGCGTGTATGTCTACGCCGTTAAATGTCCGTGCGAAACGAAGCAAAATGTAGATCTACATCTGGGGAGTGATTTTTTTTCCTAGGATGGTAGGGGAAGACTCATAAATGGGATTAATAACCATTTATAAATGGTATTAACCCCAGTTTAGGGACGAGGTTGGGATAGGTCATATATTTATATACGTATAATGTAACGTTAAGTCAACGGCGTTCATAAACACTCTGAAAAGCGATTATGCGTGTTGATAGCACGGCAAAAATGGAAATACGAATTGGCGTGTCATACATACGCCATTTCATGAGATCAGTCTGAACTAGAGGAGAACAATCAAAGCAAAATTCTTATTTTTGCTCTTAATTTGATTGTGGTCTAGGATAAACAATTGAGATATGAAAGAGATCTCATTTGTGATTGGGTTTGTTTTTTCACTTTAGCTCGTGTCTTTCTCTCACGCACACACAAACAACAGGCACAGATGACTTTATCCATCAACCCAATATGATCACATAGCTTTGACAGGCCACAGTTGACTGACACCTCTACATTAACCAATCAGACTCCCTGCCCCCCTTGCGTCCTGTACAGCCAGAGTTCTGCCGGCTCCCTGGACTCAGCGGAGCTAATACATCATGTGACGGTCCGTGTGGCTGTCCTGCATGCGCGAGTCGTAAATGTATAGATCAGGACGGGTGACAGTCTCACGGCCCTGCGGTAAAAACCTCACGGCATGATGGATGTGGACTCCAGAGGAAACCGCTATCAATCAAAAGCACAACAGGGAACAGCAGTTCTGCTCGACGAGGGTTTTTGTGCAACAAGACTCTAATTAGAGGATGAGATAGAGGAGATAACAGATCACTTCTTGCAGCCAAAAACTACTATCTGGATCAGTAGTTCTGTCTTTGCTAGTTAAAATATTTACTAGTTAAGAGTTTACACTACCGTTCAGTAGTCAGTAAAAGAGGTCATAATGCTGCAAGCGGGCAGGCAATCCCTGCTGAAAAAAACAATAGAAACCATTACAAAAATGGTAATGGTTTCCACTACAAAAACATTACAAACCATCAGCCATTAACCATTTAAAACCATTACAAAATGGTGTTCTTTACGTAGTGTGTTTTGGGCCATATTCTATTAGGATGTATTGGTTTGTACAGGTTCCATTACAAATTTGTATTGGTAATGATATATTTAATGGTTTCCATTACAGTTTGTATTGGTTCTGATTTGTAATGGTTTTCATTACAAACATGTATTGGTCATGATTTGTATATATTTAATGGTTTCCATTACACATTTGTATTGGTCATGATTTGAACATGTTTAATGGTTTCCATTACAAATTTGTATTGGTCATGATTTCAACATGTTTAATGGTTTCCATTACAAATTTGTATTGGTCATGATTTCAACATGGTTTCCATTACAAATTTGTATTGGTCATGATTTGAATATATTTAATGGTTAGGACAACCTATGTGTGTGGGTCAGGTTTTGACCTGATCACTCCAGACAAGAGCTGTTGAACCTGAAATCACATGGGACCAATGTTTTGACCAATGGCTATGACCAGTTTTTAAAAACTGTGTCTAGCCTATTAATCATGTGTAGCCTACAATAAATCATTATTATCAAACCAAAGGAAACACTAAATTTATTGGAGTCCTAATGGTTCATAATTGTGTCCAGTAGATACCAACATGTAACCTATAATTTTCAAATTGGTCCTTAATGGTATCCAATAGAAAACGTATACCACCAATCGAAGAAAGCAAATTACCAATAGAGACTTACTAAGACCATCACAGTTTCAATTAAAACCAATACAGAGAAAAAGACAAAACATGCCACCAATAGAAGAAAGCAAATTACCAATAGAGACCTGCTACGACCATTACAGTTTCCATTAAAACCAATACATTTCCCTTTATAACCTTTAAAACCATTAGGAATTCTGTAATGGTTTCTATTGATTTTTTTCAGCAGGGATATGTTAATGTTTCGTCGTGACATCACAACGAAACCGCGTATGACTGGTTTGAAAAACTATTTATTTCATTGACTCAGAGTCAACTCTTACTTTTGAAATACAATGACTTTATATCCATTGCACTTTCATTCACTTAGAGCTGCTACACACTACATGAAAGGTCATTTTCAAAAAGCCACAATAGGGGCCCTTTAAGAAAATGATGTTTTACGGTGCATACAACAGAGATGGAGCTGTCATATGCTGCCTACCGTATGTGTGTTTATGTCCGCTGTACAGCACCGGCCATATGTCAGCATTCTGTGGTCACATCTGTCGAAGGGCGCACTCACAGATTGGGAGTGTGTGAATGTGTGTGCATTGAGAGAAAGAGAAAAAGAGAGAGAGAGAGACTCCCGAGCCCTATACGCCTGCCATATCTCATATTCATGTCTCTTTCTGTCACCTGTTCATTTGTATGGCTGTGACAGATCTCATTATGGCTTTGGCACCGCTTCAGCCCGTCTTGCCAATGCAGCATTCCGGGAGGGAGTTTTCAATGTGTGCACTTGTTCTGCATCGCGTGTGCACATGCACGCCCGCCCGCATCACCAATTACTGCCGTTGTCCGCTGTTACAAACATGACAGAAACAATAGCATTAATTATCTGTACACCGATTGCGCAGTTTGAGCATGTTGACGCCGTCAGTTGCTGGGAGTGTTTTAATTGTCGATTAGCTAACGAGGGCCTAATTAACGGGAATGTGCATTAGTACCATCTGTCATGCGAATGTCAGGAATATCGTCATGCTGCAAGACGGTGATTAGTGACAGTGTGCATTTGTGGGTTAATGTCAGTGACGAGGTTGACCTGGTGACAGAGCGTTAGTGTGTAGAGTGAGTTTAATGTCATTAACTAAACACTTCAAACTAGATGACAATGGGTTGAAAGATTTTAGGGTTAGGGCGTCAGACTTGGGGACTTAAGGGCAATATTCTTGTTTAAATAATCTCCCGTCCAGATTTTAGGGGTAATGGTTATGATGTTTAAAATTTTTATGCCCATTTATGTCAAAAAAGTTTCATGTATTTATTTTGGCTTGTTTCCCACGTGCTTGTATCTCAGATAGTGTCCTGGCAGGTCAATATGAGGGGTATGTACAAACTACAATACATTTTTGTATTAAAATTATACTTTTTGGCATAAAGATTTGATCATACATTTATGTATATATATTTATATATCTGTAGCCAATAATATATTTGGGCTGTCAAATGATTAATCACGATTAATTGCATCCAAAATAAAAGTTTGTGTTTACATAATATATGTGGGTGCACTGTGTATAATTATTTTGTATATATTTAAATACACACACTTGCATGTATATTTAAGAAAAAAATATTATTTATATATAAAATATTTATATGTATTATATATAATATAAATTATATATAAATCTATATACACTATATACATGAAAATATTCCTTAAATATATAAAAGCATGTGTGTGTATTTAAATATATATAAAATAATTACACACAGTGCACCCACATATATTATGTAAACACAAACTTTTATTTTGGATGTGATTAATCGTTTGACAGCCCAAATATATATATATATATATATATATATATATATATATGAAGAGTTCAGATGCAAAAGCCTCAAAGTGCCATTTGAAATTTTCTTCTAGAATGATCATTTTTATCAAGCTTGTATATTTAAGTTCAGTAATTTCACTTAAATGGCAATGATAATTACCTATTAATTGTTATTTAAGTGAAATTACTGAACTTAAATATACAAGTTTGATAAAAAATCATCATTAAAGAAGAAAATTTCAAATGCCATTTAGAGGCTTTTGCATCTGAACTCTTCATATATATATATATATATATATACACACACACACACTAGGGCTGTCAAACGATTAATCGCATCCAAAATAAAAGTTTGTGTTTACATAATATATGTGGGTGCATTGTGTATAATTATTTTATATGTATTTAAATACACACACATGCATGTATATTTAAGAAAAAAATATTATTTATATATAAAATATTTATATATGATAAAAATTATATATAAATCTATATACATTATATACATGAAAATATTTCTAAAATATAAACAAGCATGTGTGTGTATATATATATATATATATATATATATATAAAATAATTATACACAGTGCACCCACATATATTATGTAAACACAAACTTTTATTTTGGATGCGATTAATCGCGATTAATCGTTTGACAGCCCTAATATACACACACAAAGTTATGGCATGAAACTAGATGGTGCAGGCTAATAAGTCCTTTACTCACCTGTTCCACTCTAAACAATGTTGGGTTGTTTTAACCCATATTTGGGTAAAATATGGACAAACCCAAATGTTAGGTTAAAAATGTAATTTCAAAATTTAACCCAACTTCAACTTTCACTTTCAACTGTTAATTTTTGATTTGCATTTTTAACCCAACATTTGGGTTTTTCTATATTTGACCCAGCATTTTTTAGAGTGTAATCACATCGTTATCTATATGGCACAGCTGATTGGTTCCTGCTGTATCAGTAGCCAATAAGCTCGCTGCTCAACCTTTAAATACTCAGGTAACACTTTCAGAAACCCTCCACCTTCCCCAGCTCCACCTGTATCATGTATGTATTGGCAGTTGCAAGTCTCGTACTTGCTCTGCAGCAGCTTAGCAAATCTATCCCACCAAGACCAAACATACAACAGTGTCATACCCATTACCATGCCAATCACTCCAAGAGCTGTCATGACAGAAATATATATATTAAGTATAATAAGGTCATTATTTGAACCCAGTCCCCAAAAGTTCACTGGGATTATTTTTTGTATAACACACTTTACTTATGTAAGGTAGATGAGTGCCTCAATTGAATGAAAAGAAGTATTGCTCTTGTTTAGTGTATTTAAATATATAGTTAGGACCAATTATCCTTCAAGTACTAAAATAATCATTAATGGAATCATTAAGGAGCCGTAATAGCTCAGTGGATTCAGAGTCTGAATCGTTAAATTCCTCAGAATCCCGTCCTTAATGGTAATGTCGGTTAAAAATAATTTCTGACTCGCTTTTTGGGAAATGTTGTGAAGTGTAGCGTCTGGTAATGTGTGTTAAGGTAATGGCTGTTAACGCAGTGTTCTGCATTGTGAAGAGCGCATTTGATAACGTCAGACAGATAATGTATGAAGTGTCAGGGAAGATGATTTGCTCTCTTCTCATCCCTCCGCGCTGCATATGGCCCGTATTGATTAAGATTAAACCCTCATCCTTTCTGCTTATTAAAATATTGATCAGGGAGCAGAGAGCAGCTAACGGGGGAGTCCAAAATGGAGTGTGTTTGAGAGAGAAAGAGATTTTTGAGTGAGGATTTGCATATACTCTTGTTTTCAGATCTTTTTGTTGTTGTTGTTGTTGGACAACAAAATGATACAATGACACTTATTAAAATGGTGTTATTAATTGTATAGTGAAAGCCAAACAGATGGGAATGACAATGATAAAGTGTGTCTTGAGACATGTTAAAGTTGTGTTGGTGTGAGAATGTGTGTTTAAATAAATGTGCCATCGTGGGTCTGTGTTTAATCTATGTGTACAAATCAATACCATAGTATTGCCACAGGTTTTCAGAGAAAGTACCTTGAAAATGCCATAATTTTTTGAATAATCATAATCCTATACTTTTTTTTTAGCTATGGGACCGTGTTAATACCATGTTTTTTTTCTGAGCAGGTGTCATTTTAATTTGTTGTTTTAGAAAAAGTATAAAGAAATATACAGTGGCTTGGTGTATTTCAGTGTACTGTGGTGATACCTCTGATACCAGTAATATTGCATATTTTTTGAATATAGTAATTGTTACCCGGCTTAGTACCTTTATCTGAAAGAGATTAAGACTCTCATTCAGCAAGGTTGTTTTAAATTGATCAAAAGTGACAGTAAAGTGTCAAGACATTTATAATGTTATAAAAGATTTCTATTTCAAATTAATGCTGTTCTTTTGAGCTTTTTCACAAAGTCCTGAAAAAGATGAACGACAGTTTCCACAAATATATTAAGCAGCACATCTGCACCTTGGATTACCATATAAATACCATGGTACATGAATATGGAAATGGGTTTACTGTACCAAGGTACCACCAGTGTGTGTTTGTGTGTGTGTGTGGTCAGTAGGAACAAAAGCAGCTATTGTTTTATGACCTGTGAGACCTCACCAATAGTCCTCTAGAGACTCCACTCCCTATTTATCCCAGTGGACCCCCTTTATCTCTTTCTCTCTTTCACTCTCTCTCACACACACACATGCACATTTTCATGTTAACCTTTATCTTACATACAGCCCTACACACACATATTCTCATGTTAACCTTTATCTTACACACAGCCCTACACACTCACACACACACAAACTCTTTCACCACAGGACGTTGGTTGAAATATGTCTTTGCGGAACAAAACATAAATGCACAAACTACTCTTTCTTTCTCCTCTCTGTTTATCCTTATCGACCACACAGCATCTCTCTCTTTCTCAGTCTCCGTCTTTTATTCTCCTGACTTACCCAGAATGCAACAGCTCTTCTCTGCTGGATGACAGCAGAGAAGCCATTGAAGGGTGAAACAGTACAGCAACACGCTAGCTTTCATTTGCACTTGTGTACCTCTGGTGATGTCATCAGTGATGTTAGCATTCGGTCGTGCTACTCCCACTGGGAGGTGTGTGTGGGGTAGAGGCGTATAGTGATTGTGTGTGTATATGTATGAGATATCTGTGGCTTCAGAGATATGTTTTTATGCGTGATAGGGACGTTTTTATTTTTTTGTTTGTATGCGGGCGTTAGGGATGTTTTTTGTTTATGTGAGGTAGAGTGTTAGTTTAGTGTGTTTGCTTGTGTGTGTAGGGAGGTTTGTGAAGTTCTTAGTGTTGTGCTGTACTTCCCTACAAAGGCAGTAACTGCATATTTAATGTGCTACTCATAAATTGAGCTGTGAAAGTCTCTTAGACCAGGGGTTTTCAAATTAGGATCCATAAAAATAATAAGTAAAAACATGAAAAATGAAGAAAATCAACCATAATATTGATATTTAAATGAATGATTATGCATATCAAAAAGTCTTGGGGACATTCTAATTTTGAAAAATAATTATTAAGAGTCAAATCACCTTTATTTATATAGTGCTTTATACAAAGCAGCTTTACAGTGATAACAGGAAAATAATGTATTTCAACTCAAGTCAGTTCTTCTGTTGTAAAGATCCTCAATTATTAAATTGGACCATTTCATTAATAAAGCAAAAAAAAAAAGATATCGTCATCTAGTTCAGTTCAGTTCTCATACAACAGTGTTGGTACTGTCAGATCAATAGTATAGTTGAATATTAAATAAAGCAAATAAAGTTTATATATTACATTTATATAGCCCTACACTACCATCAGTATGATTTTTTCTTTTTAAGAAATTAACACTTTTATTCAGATAGGAAGCATAAATTGATCAAAAGTGAAGTTAAGGCATTTATAATGTTACAAGCACCTCTATTTCAAGTACATGCTGTTCTTTTGAACTTTTTTATTCATTAAAAGGGGTGGTTCAGGATTTTGGACATCAAAATGAATGAATCTTTTTTCGTGTCATTTGGTTCATTCAATGAACGAAAGCATTCCGGGAAGATTTGTTCATTTTGATGAACGAGTTCGAACAGGAGAGTCACGAACGTGCATCACAGAACAGAGCAAGGCGACCATTTGAGCTTATAAAACTTAAACTTTGTTATTTTTTTAAATGAGCGATCGTTTCGCTTGATAAGACCCTTATTCATCATCTGGAATCATTTAAAGCCCTTTGAACAGTTTGCACTGAAACTGTCTTTTGAACCTTGAACCGTTTGGTTCCCATTGAAGTCCATTATATGGAGAAAAATCCTGGAATGTTTTCATCAAAAACCTTAATTTCTTTTCGACTGAAAAACGAAAGACATGGACATCTTGGATGTCATGTGGGTGAGTAAATTATCAGCAAAAGTTTTTTTTAAAAGTGAACTTCTCCTTTAATGACTAGCCTAGCACCGGTGAACTTTGCAACTGGAACGACTGGATGAAATTTTTTGAAAACTGTCTCCACTTATAAATAACACTAAGGCTAACTTGGAAATGAGGCCCGATGTCCAAAATCCTGAACCACCCCTTTAAGAAATGTTTCTTCAGCAGCAAATCTACATATTACATTGATTTCTGAAGGATCATGTGACACTTGAGGTAGGGTGTATGTAAAGATAAAGGAATCTAAGTAAATGTGTGTTTGAGAGAGAGGTTGGAGGATGTTTTTATTGGCGTGTGTGTGCAGTAGGGAGGTGTTTTGTTTGTAATAGGTGGATGAAAGCATCATGTTACACACACCTTTACACACGTTCACTGCTGATGAGAGAGAGAGAGAAGGGATGCGTAACACATTGAGGAGGGCGGAGCAGATGCACTGATAGAGAGATGCTCTTAGTAGAATTGTTATTTCAGATTGATGTGTTGAATAAATAAAGTGCTCCATCCTTCCCTCTCTCGCTCACTCCATTCAGTCGATGAGTGGTATCAATCTCTCCCCCAGCGTAATGAAATACCCTCTCCCATCATTTCACACACACATACACACACGTCTCTTTTGGTTCAAGTTCAATCTGAATATAGTCTGTCTAAATATTTTGTCCCACAGAGATATGATATGAAGATGTCTGTCCTCAGGAGCCAGAGAGAGAGCAACAAGAAGGGAGGAGTAATGATGCTCGGTGAGTGATAAAAAGAGACGTTCTCCCCCGAGGACCACACACACATTGACTTTTATTATCTAACACAAAAATTTACACAAAAACATTGTCACAACCCCCACAGCAATAACAGTTAAATCCTCACTTGCATTCACATATACGCACACACTCTTTAGGTTATAGTTGTTGAGGAGATGATGAGGGTATGATAATGTTATTGAGTGATTGGTGTAGACGGGGGCAAACAGCAGCAGCAGCGAACCGGAAGTAAAAATCCCATTTCATCTTCTTCACAGACACAGAGAAATTGATTTTTGTGAAAACACATAAACCTTTCCAGACAGACCTACTATGAGCACCGAGGTTAATAATACATCTCTGTGGAAGCCACATCAGTGTAATCTGAACATCATACATTTAAAAAAAAGCATAAAACATAAATAAGTCTACTTTCTTCATACCTATAATCCTAAAGGGAGACCAACCAATCAGAGATGTCATGGTTACTGTGGCAGATGAGCTCAGCAGTAATGATTTGCTCCCATGCACCCTTGTGAATGACAGTATATATTGTAATATTTTCTGATAAAAGCTCTTTGTGCTGTTATTTATTTTTAGCCATTAGGCCTTTTATTTACAGTTCTGTGCTTTTCCAATTACAGGTGTGTGCCTTTTCAAATCATGTTCATTCATTCAACTGAATTTGTCACAGATTAGAACTCAAATCGAAGTGTAGAAACATTTCAAAGATGATCCAGCGAAATTGATCCAGAGCTACATTTCAAGTGTATTTTGCTTTGTCATTATGGCGTAGATTGATGTGTGTGGAAAAAAACATAATTTAATGTAGTTTTATCCATCCATCCATCCATCCATCCATCCATCCATCCATCCATCCATCCATAGTCAAAAAAATATATATATTATAGTTTATTCCCTTATGAAAGGTGTAATGTCTTGTAATGTTGTTTAATTTCCTAGATTTTCTCAAATATTGTAGTCTTAAATGAAAGTTTGTAATGTTGTGATTCATCTCTGAGCTAGTTGGTTTTGTTCAAGGCTTAGAAATATTGAAGATTTTTTTTAAATGCTTATGGAAAAAAATAATGTGTCTGTCCCTGTCAGCTACCCTTGAGGAGATCTCTCAGTCACATCTGTTGTTTTTAATATGAACCGATTCTCAGTTCAGCCCTATCAGTGCTTCTCAATTGGCTTTGCATGAGATATAGGTTTAAGGAGCTGTATGCAAGAAATTTATTTCAATTAATCATAAATTTTCCCTGATATGTCACTAGACATTAAGAAATCATGTTCATTTCATTACAAAATATATGATAATTGTTTTTTAATTGTTAAGTGCATTTATTTTGCTGTCCTGAATGTGCACCATTTTATAGTTCATTTTATAACTATATACTTTTAGCTTTTTATTTATGTGAAACCAGTGTTGGGCAAGTTACTCTAAAAAGGTAATTAATTACTACTTACTAATTACCTCTTCAACAGTGTAATTAGATTACTGTACTAATTACTCTCTCTAAAAAGTATTTAATTACTAATTACTTTCAAAATCCCATATCAATCTCAACCAGCTGAATAACTAATTAATTACTATTAATTCTTTCAAATAAATACATAAAATTGCATGTATTATCCTTAAACAGACCAAGGTGGAGAAGGTTACATTATAAAAACATACTTTTTAGCATCAGACAATACATTTTGATGTTAAACCCACTATTGTTTTATGTCTGATCTCATGACATTTCACACTTTCTTCATACATATTTTACAATAATTCATACGAATTTGTACGAGTGCGGTCGTAATATTTAGACACCTCATAAAATGCATACGAATCACTGTGAGATCGGATTGATCTATACAGTATTTACCTCAATTACATCAGAAGAAACTGTAATTAAATTACAGATAAATGAAGAGTAATGCCTTACTTTACATTTTCAAGGGAAAAGTAATTAAATTACAGTAACTAATTACTAGTAATTAGTTACACCCGACACTGTGTGAAACTAACCTGAAGCCCATTTTTAGTCCTTTTTTTTAAAATTGTGAAGCCCTAGTGATCTTATCAGATATTTCTATTTTTCTGAGTATGTTTTCAAAAATTTCATCCCCACAGGGAAAACTAAACCACACACGTTCAGCATTGCGGGATCCTGGCATCATTAATTTCTCTCATTAAGGCTCATTGTATCTAATGAGAGTCTTGGTGTCAACGTCCCTGCTGTGTTAGAATGGCCCTCTGCAGACACTTACCATATCACAACAAACCTCTCGTTCATAACCGCATAAATGTCACTGGCATAAACAGAAACAGACAGAAGTTGGTCTTCAGACAGGGAGAGAGCTTGTCAGACGTTGCAGGATTGATGTTGACAATGAGCGATTGTCCAGTATCTGCCACCTGCCTGGAGCTCTGAACCTAATTCAAGTCTGCGTGAGTCTTTTTTTTCCCTTCATGTCACCCTCTAATGAGACTGCTAATGACCAACACCTGCCTGACAGTCCGCTCTGATCTGAGATCAGTTTCTTTCGCTCTGGGTCTAATCCCGTCCTTAATGAAAAGCCTCCACTGGTGGATCTCAGATCAGTACATGCTTTTTTTTCTCGTTCGATAGCAGCATGAGCTCAGGTTTGCGTTCCAGCTGATTAAACTCTCTTTCAAACGTGTGAGAATGTGCTTTAATGGAAATGGTTTGGAATAAAAGGTGGTGTTTTGTTGCAGACAGTTGTGCTGTGGTTTGGCGTGGAGTTCACAGCGTTGACGGAGGCCCAGGGGAAGCACTCTATTCACAGTGAAACGAGATGGACGCTGTTGTGCTGGATGAGGGAACAGCAGGAGGACTGAACTCGGGAGCTGTGTGAACGTTTGCCAGGCCAAAGTTGAGAATGAGGATGAATGTTGGGTGAGTATCAATGTGTTTTAGTTCTGTAAGTGTGTCCGAAAACACTGCCTTGTTAGTGAGACGTCCAATTCCGTTGTTTGCTCAACATCCTATCCGTTAAGATTCCTGCATCTGGTCAGATTTTGATATTTGGCTATATTACCCACAATCCTCTCTGTGGTTTGGCATTTGGTTGAAAGAATAAAAATGGTGTCTGACGAAGCAGTTAAAAGGATTACATTTATTTAACATTTTTAATAGCAAACAATATATCAAAAAAAGATTTTTAAATGTTTTTTGGACGTTTATAAAAAATTTTGTTAGTTACAAAAAGTTACAAGTTAATGAAAAAGTAAAAATCATAAATATTTACATTTTATAAGCAACCTCCTGTTAATATTAATTACCAGTTAATTTAACATTTTGCTTATATATCAAATCGTCGTCTTCAAATCCCACCAGACATTTTTTATGGGTCAGTTTTTCTTCTAGAAAGTAGTAACGTCAGTCAGGGCAACATGACATCATGACTTTTGCGTAAACATATACGCCACTTTCGAGTCGGCTGATATCTCCACGAAAACACCACCAATGATTCCGAAACTTATATCGTTCTTTTCAGTTCGACTAGACGATTCCAACAAGCTCGATGCGCACCGAATCCGTTGAGATATTTGCATTTTCCGCTTTTTACGTCGTTAAACATTTAGGCTATCGTTTTTGACAGTTGTTATGATGATACACCGTGGATAACCTGCACACTTGTGTTACGATTCAAAAACTTTATTGTTCATCAGATGAAACAAAGGCATTTCATTTTCACATGTGTGTAAGCCAAGGTGGCGAAAAGGCAAGATTGCATATAAAAGAAAATTATATGCAATATTCGAACAGTAACTTCAGCATTCGAATAGTATTGATTTTTTTAATATTCACATTTTATTTGAATTTTGGAATTTGTTCCGACAGGCCTAATGGCTACAGCTTTATAACTCTTCCTCTTTGAAAAAAACGCAGAAACATGGCCGTACCCCCTTTTTTGCATATTCCGTAGGGAGGGTTGATGTAAATTTACGGGTTAGTTGCGTTTAAAACCCGGGAAGTATCTCATTGTAGTCCCAGTCGTTTTAGGGCTTTAAACTTCCTGATTTTTAAAAGACGATATCTCTGCTTACAATGAACTTTCAGCGCTGCAACTTTGGAGATAATGTTCATGCACCAACAGCAACATTACAAACTATTTAAAATGAAAAATGTGACATCGCAATCATCCACCCCTTTAGACATCCTCTTTTGAGATGCACAAAGAAAGTCATAAGTAGGGTTGGGTATCGTTTGAATTTGAACGATTCTGATTCCGATTCCGATTCCTTGTTTCGATTCCGGTTCCTAACGATTCTCGATTCCGATTCTTTTAAGAAGCAGGGTCAAAAAAGTTTAGCTAACCTTGCTAACCAACGGCCTTTCTGAAGGAAATACTCCTTCTGTCACAAATTTTTCATTTTGCCGAGATTTCGTTATTTTTAGAAAAGTGAAGCCACACTTTGGACCGCCGACTAAAGCTACTCATGTTTGACTCGTGCGGTTATGCCAACACTTCCGGTAGACGCTTCTTCGTTTCTTCTTCCGCTCGGCGGACTGTGAATATCGAAACTAGGAATCGAAATTTTAACTTTTGAACGATTCCGGGAAAAACGAAAAGTTAGTCCCGGTTCCAATCGATACTCGATTCTCGATACCCAACCCTAGTCATAAGTCATATCAAGGTGAGTAAATGATTTGCATTTTTTGTGTGGACTATTCCTTTAAGACAAATGATGAATCTCACTTGATGGAAATACCTGTTACACATTCAAACACACACACACACGCAAATCCAAGAAAGCAAGCATGCAGCAATGACTTTGCACCGCTACATCATCTTCTCTTCTGTCTTCTGCCGCAGTCTGAACTTCCCTCAGCCTCCGAGACAAAATGTCCTATAAAATAGAGCAATTTGTGTGTGTTAGACACGTTTAATGTTTATTTTATCGCCCTTAGGGAAAAATTACATTTGAAGAGTAAAAAAAAAGAACAAAACCAAGTGATGTGCGTTAGAAATTTAATTAGACTGAGTCTGTGTTTGTGTGGTTTGTGCAGATGTGCGTGTGTGTGAGAGAGAGACACTTGTATAATGGCTAGATCAGACACAGAGACAGGGATTCAATTACTGTGGCCTGTTCTCACTCACACCCCCTGGCGATACACCAGCTCTCATTTAAACACACACACACATACATTACTCATTACACATTACTCACAGTTCTGTAATATCGCAGGAAAGGTAATATATAGCTCGCTGTACGACAGCATAAGAAAATAAAACAAACAGAGAAAGCACACAAATAATCTTAAGAGATCAATCGTCAAACCCCGGCGGAAGAGAGCGGATGATCGGTGTATTGGAAAGCAATCTGTGGGCTTTTTGTAATTATGATTATTTATACAGGCCTTTAACTTTGGTATTGTGCCTGACATCAAATGAATATGACAATCGATCGCGTGGATTCCTCTGCAGGGCGCACATTTCTCATGGCCTACATTTCTCCTTATCCTCTTTTTCTGGCTCTTGCTCTTTCTTTAAAGAAAACACACTCCCACAAGCTTACACACACACACACACACACACACTGTGTAGCTGAAGCTTCTTTAATGGTATTGTGTATAATTTCTGTACTAGCATCATTAAACAGAACTGTATAATAATTCGGGACGCAATACCGGTAATCGGTCAATATTAGAACTTTTTTTTTATTTTTTTTATTATATTTATTGTACATTTTCAATTTTTCAGACAAATAGACAATACAATCACAGGACAGAACCAAACAAACACAAAAAAAAAAAAAAAAAAAAAAAAAACCCTCCTTCAGTTAGATTCAAATGGGCAGAAGATCACAGCAATGGGCACAGGCAAGGAAGGTCAAAACAGATGTTTGCCTAGTGAGACATTATAAACCAGGTGAAATTGTTCAACTTGACCACATGAGATATACATAAGTATCTTAACGTTAAAGACAGAGGTCGACAGAAATAACAATGAAATCCTAAAAAAATAAATAAAAATAAAAATGAACACAGAAACATTAAGCTTTGACATTGCTGATTTTTAACAAGTGATTGAAAAGAGGCCTCCAAGAGGCTTCAAATTTCTCGATATTTCCGGAAATAGTATATCTGAGTCTTTCCACGTGCAAAGTGGAGGAAAGTTCTGACAACCAAAACTTAAATAGAGGCTTCGAATTTTTCTTCCACATGCAGAGTATAGATTTTTTAGCAATCATCAAACCATACTGTATGGGCAGTCGGATAGCATTATTAAGGCGCAACAAAGAGAATATTAGAACTTTTTACTTTCTATTATATACATGTATATTAGCCAATTTCAGATATTTAATTGTGCATGGTAATTTCTTCATTTAAACATTTATTTCATTCTTACATATATTAGCTCTGTCAAACAATTAAAATATTTAATTGCGATTAATCACATTAATGTCGTTAACTCGCGATTAATCGCACATTTTTATCTATTCTAAATGTCTCTTGTTTTTTTTTTCTCACGTTATTTTCTCTCATTTTAATGCTCTTATCAAAATAAAAAAGTGGATTGGCTTGCTTTGTGGAATTGTTTTTTTTATTGAAAACAACGTTGGTGTATACTGTGTTCAATTTCACACTAACATTCTCACTTGGAGCAAATATCTCTCAATGTAACACTGTCCATCAATAAAAGGGTGAAACAAATACTGACGAGGTCCTGATATTGACGAGGGGGTGTAGAATTGGCATCAGCTGTGTGTGTGTACTTGGCCATCAAGTGGTATTTCAGACTGGACGTGCTGCGATGATGATAGCTCAGTTCACAACGACAAAACACACCGATCACTTTGGTCTTGTCAAAACTTTTTAGTAAAGTAAAGTTTCCATTCAGAATCTTATTGGCATCCATTTCGGCGTCTCGCGCTCGTCGTCCACTCAAAACGTAACGTTAACCAACTATTTGGCGGCTAGCAAGCCCGAACGAGTGTGCGGCGTGGCGGTTGTTTCCGGTCTAGCTAGACTCGCTTGTGCTTTGGTCGACAAAGCAACAAAACGTCCTCGTGCGGCGCAAGCCATTGAAATGAATGGGTTTCATAGCACGGTGCGCGCATGCCACGTCCTGTTGCAAACGCATTTGAAAAATAACTACAAAGTTTGCTAGGACAAAAAGATTGTTAATCGCGCGTTAAAAAATTGATGCCGTTGAAATGGGTTTGCTTTAACGCTGTTAATATCGTTTAACTGACAGCCCTGAACAAAATATATAATTATATATATATATATATAATTTTTAATATATATATATATATATATAATTTTATATATATATAATTATTTTTTATATAAATCATTACATTTTTATGTGATTTTTAAATTTTATTTTTATATAATTATTTATTAATTAAATCATGAATTTTTCTAGTTTTTCTCCCTGTCAGAAGGTTTTTGATGTTAAATGGACAGTTATGTGCAGCAGGTTTTAGACCAATGACATTTCATTGTGGGCGGGGCTACCCGGTGTGACGCTGCTCAAACACAACCTCAGCAAAACAAAATGTCTTGTGGCGTGTTTGCAACTGATTTGAAGTCTGAATGAGCTTTTATTACGTTTCCTGTGTGTTTTCTCTTTCTGTCCGTCTCTTTCCTTTAGATTTCACTGTGTTTCATATTTTATCCACAGACAGGTCTCACTGAAAATCTCTGCCGCAGGGATAATCCAAAGCAACATGTATGCAAACCCTCCTGAAATCTCTGGAAGAAATCCACACAGGTTTGGTTCAAGGACATCACACTAACACACACACCTCGCTTCAGCCATCAGCTGCTGTTTATCAATCCTCAGTGCAGCATGTCTGACAGCAGTTACACCTCCATGTCAAACTGTCAGCTCCAACACACCACACCATCTGATGGAGAGGGAAAAACAGGTGAAGAAGGAACGGAGGAAGATAACTTGGTCAGATAGTAGGCTAAAGGTCAGCGTTGCTAGTGTTGGTTGACATTGTTGGTGTCGGGTGTCTCAACATTATCAGCCGTTTTTGCTAGTGTTATGGATGTTCATTCCTTCAGTGTTTTGACGTAACCCAGAGGGAAATTCAGTTGCCCCGAGGTCGCTATATTTTCTATTTTATGAAAATTGTTCTCTTTGCCACAGCTCTTATATCTGACTTTTGTATAGATTTATTAAAGATGTGTCATGGCAGAGTTGACATGAATGCCAAAACTCTATTGGTTCTCGCATGTCACATAAAGATTTTAATGTAATTATATATACAATACATTTCAATTAGGGCTGTCAAACGATTAATCCAAATAAAAGTTTGTGTTTACATAATATATGTGGGTGCACTGTGTATAATTATTTTGTATATTTATAAATACACACACATGCTTGTATATATTTAAGAAACATTTTCAAGTATATACTGTATATAGATTTATTTATAATTTATATTATATTTAAATATAAATATTTTATATATAAATATTTTTTTTTTCTTAAATATACATGCATGTGTGTGTATTTATAAATATACAAAATAATTATACACAGTGCATCCACATATATTATGTAAACACAAACTTTTATTTTGGATGCGATTAATCATGATTAATCGTTTGACAGCCCTAATTTCAATTCTTAAAGCCCTTTTTTAAAGTCTTGATTTTGTTTTTGGGGTTTACTAGAAATACGCGTTCGTGACTTTCCTGTTCGAACTCGTTTATCAAAATGAACAAATCTTTTTTCGTGTCATTTGGTTCATTCAACGAACGAAATGAACGAGTTGACTCTGGAAAAGATTTGTTCATTTTGATAAAAGAGTTCGAACAGGAGAGTCACGAACGTGCGTCACAGAACAGAGCAAGGCGAGCATTTGAGCTTATAAAACTTAAACTTTATTTATTAAATGAGCGATAGTTTCGCTAGATAAGACCCTTATTCATCGTCTGGAATCGTTTAAAGCCCTTTGAACAGTTTACTCTGAAACTGTCTTTTGGACCTTGAACCGTTTGGTTCCCAATGAAGTCCATTATATGGAGAAAAATCCTGGAATGTTTTCATCAAAAACCTTAATTTCTTTTCGACTGAAGAAAGAATGACATGGAAATCTTGGATGACATGGGGGTGAGTAATCAGCAACATTTTTTTTATTAATCACTTTTGATCACTGACTTTGGTATCTTGGAAAATCTAAGAACAATCTGATACATCTTCCAAGACGCTAGGAGTGACCCATGTGATATTACGAGGGCTTTTTTCTCTAGAGAAACCGTCTCAATGTGCTCTCCATTTAATCTCATTGGCAGTCAAGAGAAACGTTGAGATGTTAAGGCATTTTTGTTCCCGTGAGTTAGTAGAATTAAAAGAAATAAAGCAGGAGAGATCAAATGGATGTGGTTTATAGAAAAACGAAAAGGAAGAGCAGGAATCAGTGGCAGATCAGATCAGAAGTTTGAAGTGTAGATGAGAGAGTGATGAAGTAGATTCACGACCTTGGGAGAGAGAGAGCTGCATAAATTATTCACCTCAGTAAAAACACACCAAGAGATCTGCTGTATGTTCTGCTCTTAGTATCGACCTCTAACCCCTGCGGTGTGCGTCAAGACGACTTACTGGTAAACAGCCACGCACTCGGCCTGTGTGTGAACGTGTGTGTGGGAGCGTAACCGTGTGATGTGACAGTGTGTCAAGGGTTTGTGTGAGTGCTGTGGGAACGACTATGAGGTTTGTTCTTGTATGTGTGAAAGAGAGTTTTGTCGAAAGTTCATGAGTATAAGCAGGTGATGCCCAGGTCATATTTCAACATAAAAAAAATGTAACAATGTGGCTTTAATTCATGACAGTTAAGCACATTCTCATAACGTCATTTCATGTGTCCAGAAATTTTACTTTTGAATGAATTCCTTAGTATTAATTAATTGGTGATGGTTTTACTATAATTAAAAATGATACTTTTTTTAATTAAATATTTTTATAATCAAAATCAACATAAATTAAAGGTACAACAAGTGAATGTGTGACACTGAAAATTGGAGAAATTATGCTAAAAATTCAGCTTTGAATAATAAGGAATAAATTACATTTTAAAATGTATTCAGATAGAAAACAGATATTTTAAAGTGTAATAATATTTCACAATATTACTGTATTTTTGATCAAATAAATTCAGCCTTGTTGAGCATAAAAGACTTAACATAGAAAATCTGAATTTTTTTTGTGTGCGTATACAGTATTTGTAGATATATACGCATATATAAATCTATCTCTCTCTCTCTATATATATATATATATATATATATATATATATATATGAAAGCTTGGACACTGACATTAAGATGAATGTTAAAAAGTGACCTAATTCAACTGCCCTAAAAAATATATAAAAGTTATTTGATTTTAGAGTGAAATATGACCAGGACGTCATCTTGACAGTCTTTGTGAGATTCATCCAGACTCTACTTTCTGACAGGAAGAAAGGTGAGCCATGTGTGATGTGCATGTGCCCACTAATTTTAGATTAAATAAAGTCTCATCTCCTCCATGATCAGGCTTATATGAGCCAAAGTGATGACAAGAGAGAGACAGAAAGAGAAACTGATGGAGAATTTCAGAACATGAGAGAGGGATAATGTGTTTTATTCTGAAGCTCATGATTGACACTCCATTTACCTCTTAAAGTGCTTGAGAAGAGTGAACGTCTCCGTCTTGATTGTTTCTCGGGAGAGGTATCTTTAAGGAGAGCCGTGTTCCTCTGTTTCTCTCTCTCTACTTCCATCTTTTCACTTAAGGTTTCACAGAGACCTGGAGATTGACTCCTGTTGTGTCAGAGTGAAAAGCATGTTCTCTGCAAAGCTCATCTCTCCTTCCGGGTATTATGCGAGTCATCCTCAGGTTCTCGAACACAGTCCTTCCGACTGCATTCTCTCTTTGAAAAGATTACAGAAATTTCAAACTGGAAAAATAATTGGCAAACAGCTTGTGGTGTGCTCTTCTCAACAGCCAAAACTGTTGCAGATTTTATTATATTATAGCAAAGAACAATACACATTTTACACACACCTGCTTTATAGGATCTGTGGCACCAGAATGTCTTTTTTCCTTTCTTCAATTAGACTAAATAAGTTATGGTGTGTTTCTTATTTTAACAACTAACTTTCATTAGTTCTTATTTCATTAATGAAATTGTGTTTTTTTTTTCTTATTTGATATTATGCCATTTTTATTTAGTCCCGTTTATTTGAAAATATAACATTGTGTGATTTTTCTGCAGGATTTCCAATCATGTTTGACATATTTCACAAATTAGGTTTGAACATAAGGATTTTGACCTACAAACTGCTTCTGCAAGTCAAAACAGGTCTGATGGATACTATATTTAAGGGAAACTGACAGGCTGCTGTGGTTATGATTTAAAATACAGTGAATACAGATGAAATAGAATGTCAGCATAAATAAGGTAACTATGGTAATATGACTACATATGAAGTAAAAGCAGCACGATTCTGTGCGCATATATATATTATCAACACCCTCCAGCATCTCCTGCCTCAGTAGAAACACACTGTTTTATCACTTTGTAAATAATAGAATTTATCTTTCAGTGATACTGACTTTGTTCTTTATAAATTCATTCTAAATATTTAATGCTGTTACTTGCATTATACAGTAGCCCTACAAATGAAAGAATATAATAGAGCATATTCTAAGTTCTGGCATTGGTCTAGTTTTATTGGTCATTGAGCTGGTTTTGATTAGTCATTGGACTGGTTTCATTGGTCATTTGTTTGGTTTTGGGCTGGTTTTAAAGGGACTATATGTAAGAATTAAATTTTTTTGTTGAAATTTTTATAATTTTTGCCAGGAAAAAGAAGACCTTCCCCAACTTCCTAGGTTGTGAGTGAAAGCCTGTAGACTGATTTCCTGGGAAAATCAAAAAGATGTGACGTTTATGCGCACTTCTGAGAGCCTCATGAAATTAATGCTTACACAAAGTTCAGGATAATGCTGAAAAAGCCGTTCTGTACTGTAATGCCAAAGTGTCATGCAAAGAAAAGACAAACCATAGTCTCACATAAGTCCCTTTCACACAGAGTCTTGATCCCTGGAAATTGAAAGGAAATTGCCAGAACGCCTTCTGTGTGAACGCAAACACAACCCGGGATTGATGCCAGGATCGATGCCACGTTGGGGACCTTGTAACATTGCTGTGTTCGTCCTGCGTGCTATGTGAACAAAAGCCTAATCAAGGCTGTGTCGTTATGATGACACTGAATCTGGGATAATTCGCCAGCTAATGCGCTAGTCATCGAATCAGAGAGAAAAATGCACAAGCGTGGTTTCTCGGGAAAGAAATCAAAGATCATAAGCAAACTTAAGACGCTGCTGAGACATTACGTCACATCGATGTCACGTGTCTTTACGGGATTTTTACGGGTTGTGCGTGAACGCACAATCTCTGATTCTGGAATTTCACTAGCAGTGTAAACTTTGAACCCGGGTCAAATCCTGGGTCACTTTATCCGTGTATGTTCTGGAATTTCTGTGTGAAAGGGGCTATAGTCAGATCTAAATAGTCTATATAGCCTCAAATATACTTTATAATCAAACTATCATAACAGTGAAGTTTTAACAAACTTATCTTTCAAGATGACACCAGTGAATTGTAGAGCTGGTGCAAGCATTTCCACATCGCTATGATCAGATGCTTTCTGTTTTCTCACCGCTGTCATTTTTGTTGTGTTTATTTGGTTATTGAGAGGAAAGTACGCAGCATATATACACATTCATCTTAAAGGAGAACTCCGGCGCAAAATGAACCTTTGGTCTAATTACACATCGGTACCTAGTCGATCGTTCTCTAAGATTTGTTTTCATGATAATCGAATGTAAAGAGTTGTATCTCTAAACCTGTTTAGTGTATAATGCTAGTAATGGGGGCATATAATAAGTAAAAAAGAAATCACTAGTTAATACCACTAACAAGACTCAAAATAGCCCCACACTAACACAGTAACATAATGAGGGCCCCTACATGCAAAACGAAGCATTGCGAACTTTGTAACCGTTTAATAATAAGATATTTTATAAAGACAGTGCACTTTGTGTATACAGGCAGCAGCCATCTTTGGAAAACAGTCTCGACAAGTCGAACCACGAACGACGTGCCAAGTAAGTGAACTTCTGAACTGTATGAGCGTCATTCGTGGTTCGACTTATCGAGACTGTTTTCCAAAGATGGCTCCTGCCTGTATACACGAAGTGCACTGTCTTTATAAAATGTCTTCTTATTAAACGGTCTGTACAACATTCTCAATGCTTAGTTTTCCATGTATGGAGCCTCATTATGTTACTGTGTTAGTGTGGGGCTATTTTGAGCCTTGTTAGTGGCATTAACTAGCGATTTATTTTTACTTATTAAATGCCCCAATATACCAGCATAAACGCTAAACAGTTTTTAGAGATAAAACTCTTTACATTTGATTATCATGAAAACAAATCTCAGAGAACGGTTGACTAGGTACCGATGTGTAATTAGACCAAAGGTTCATTTTGCACCAGACTTCTCCTTTAACATATAATTTGGCCGAGGCTCGCTCGTGTCACTATGGAGTGTGTGCACAAGTACGAGCACATGCAATAAGTTGCTAGCTGCAATTCACTTAATGGCCACCGGTGCCTTTAATAACAAGGGTTTCTGAATTCTACATATCGCCCCTTTAATTGGTCATTGGGTTGTTTTTTTTGGTGCATGGAACTGGCAACCCTGTTTTTTTGTGACCTCTCTATTTTTTCATTTTTTGTGAGAAGCCAAAGACACATTTACAGTTGTAGAAAAATTACTGTGAAATAGCATCTAATCTACTCTAAATTACTTAGACTTGCAGCTCGCGTGCGACTGGCAGCTGCAGTAAAATGACGCAGCCGTGAAGGAAAGCTCACATGTAATGATCCAAACAAATGCCTACAAGAAAAAAAAACGAAAGTAAAGGGAGAGAAAAAAGGCGACAAAGTTGTGACAGAAGTTTTTTGTGTGTGTGTGAGAACTTCTCATTGTACAGAGGTTTTGAAGTTTCTCTCTCTGCTCTTTCCCCATGAGAACTGGCCTCCCTCTTTCTTCCTGTCAGCCCTCCAGATTGTTCTCTTTTCTCTGCAGCATTCTTTCCCTCCATCCTGCAGAAACGAGTGTCGGGTTGCACTCAGCACCTGTTGGGGGTTGAAAGCATGTGGGATTAGACTGTTCACAGCTAACGAGTTCAAGGACTCCATTACAGCATCCACAGAACAAGCCAGACACAGCAATAGTTGCAGGGCCAGGTGTAGATGCGTGATAGAGAGAAACCGCTGTCTGAAGGGAACATACTGAGCAGGGGATAGATGTACAAGTTCACTAGGTGAAATTTGGAAAGACCTGCTACTACATCCGATTATTTCTGGTATGACATCATACTTGCCTTGTTAAATATAAATAATCCATCCATTGGTCCATCTGTCCGTCTTTGCTAATCTACTATGACATTGAAAGTTATGTCATATACAACATGCTTTTATATTTTATTTGTAGTGATATGTTAAAGCCAGGGTTTGTTCCCCCAAAAATGAAAATTCTGTCATTAATTCTCAATCTCATGTCGTTCCAAACCCGCAAGACCTTCGTTCATCTTCGTAACATAAATGAAAACCTTTTTGATTCAGTCTGAGAGCTTTTTGACTCCCCCGCCCCCAAACGTTTCAACTTTAATTTTATGAGGCAATAAGAATATTTCGTGTGCAAACCCCCCTAAAAAATAACCACTTCATTCAACAATTTCTTCTTTTTTGTGTCAGTCTCTTGACACTTTTCACATTGTAAACAGTGCTTTCTGATTCTATGTCAGAACGCCGACTCCGCGAACAGTGTCAGAAACTCTTTTGGAAGAAAAGAAATTGTTAAATAAAGTCTTTATTTTAGGGGGGTTTTTTTCCACACAAAAAGGATTCTCGTTGACTCATAACATAATGTTGAACCACTGTAGTCTCTTATGTCTGGTTCGGATTACACGATTTAAGCCGATTTTGGCACAATCCATTTGACGTAGGGTGTCGTGAGGATTCGTAAACGACAACGGGCGTCGGGACACAAGATTCGTATCATCTCGTATAGTGTGTCATAATGGGCGACAACCTATGTCGCGCCTGCGATGCTTCACGATATCGCGACAAAAAGACTAGCATGTTTAATTTTTTTAACGGTCGTCCACGACGGTTCCGTCACATGTATGAGGTTGACCAATAGGAGCACAGAAGCTTTTCCGTACACAACTTTCAAAAATGGGGAAACGAAAGAGAGACGATGGTGCTAACGTTAAAACTAAAAGTAAAAATATATAAGAAAACAATATTTTACCTCAAGTTCTCTTTGGAGGATTGACAGCCCATACTGTCCTCTTCGAGCAATCCCGGAACGTGTCCATTGTCGGGTTTTCTCTCTTTTTTTTACTTTTTCCTGAACACAGGACAGCCAAGACAACACTCACCGCTTCATCCATTGTTTGTTTTCATTCGTTTCACTCGCTACTAGTTTCGCCTTCTCGATGACATCACGCGCGCCGTTAAAGACGGCATGCGATGACTGGTCAGGAAGCAACGTGTAGTCTGACATGTGTCTTGTCCATGACACGACAAGATTTAAGGAGTCAAAATCGCGTAATCTGATATGTCGTAATAGTAAAAAAAATTTGTGTCATTTGAACCAGGCATTAGACTATTTTAATGATGCTTACTACCTTTCTGGGTCTTGCACCATCTAGAGTTTCATGACGAACTTTGTGTATATACAGTATGTTCATATAAAATATAGACCTATGCTATAAAGTAGAGCCCGACCGATAAAGGATTTTGAAGGCCGATACAAATATTTTTGGGTTTTAAAATCCGATATTCCGATATATCGGCCCATATTTTATTTTTAATTTTTTTTAAACTGGAGATGATTAGTCACAAATTGTGTCATGCTTATTTGAGTTAAGAGAACTGATGGGGATGTTCTTTTAATTGTTATTCAAGCAAGGTATGTCTCGTGACCAACTCAACGAGTGTTGCCAACAGGAACGGTGTAGGGTGCCCTCTGGTGGACAAACTATACAACTCCAACACTCATGACATGGTTCAAGCGTGTTTCGTCCGTTTTTATTTTATTTTTGAAATATTCATTTATCGGCCATTATAACTGCTGATACCGATAGTTTGGAAAATGCCTAATATCGGCCGATAATATCGGTCTGCCGATATATCGGTCTGGCTCTACTATAAAGTTGATAGTGTGTGTGTGCATAAATCAACAATTTTCACGGAATTTAGCAGACGGAAACTGCCTCATTACGCTTTTGATCTTTCTGTCGAGTGTCTGACTAATCAAAATGCCCTTTCATACTTCTCCACTGTACTCCATACGAATGCCCTGAGAAGTGCACTTCACGGGGACCTATTTTGTGAGATTGGAACATACTCAGAGAGAGAGGTGTCCCTTACTGACGGAAAAAATAAAGAGGAGAAGAGCGAGAGGAAGTGGGAGCTATAGATCTGATGTCATCTTGAATTAATGACAAGGAAAGAGTGAGGAAAAATGGATGGAAGCAGCACACAAACAGAGTGATGGATGGACCGACGGCGAGATAAAAAGCTCAGATAGGCACAAGGTTCTGCAGATGGAGGGTGGGAAGGGAAGAGAATGAAACAACGAGGGGAAAAATTAAAAAGGGCGAGAAAATGGGGGGGGGGGGGGGGTTAGCGCCTGAGGTGATGGGATGAGCGAGCATCAGTGCGAGAGAGAGAGAGAGAGAGAGAGAGAGATGAGACGCTCTGAAGGAGGAGAGTGGCCAGACGAGCGTGACTGTGTGGAGCAGGTGTATTAAACATGCTGATGCCTTTAAAACAGACAACAGACTATAAATTACTGCAGCGCCTGTTATTAGTGCAGCACAAGTGCAGTGAAGTATAGAAAGACTTCAGTTACCACCCTACACCCATACTAATGCACCGAGAGAGAACAAGAGTAATTAAACTACAGAAAAGAAAGAAGTGGAGTGGAGAAGTGATGTTCAGGTGATGGAGGGATGGAGATAGAGGCAGGGAGAGAGGGGTGATAAAGAAGTAATGAAGGGGACCGAATATGAGAGTGTGCAAACGGCAAGAGCTTAGTGCTCATTAAAAACACAGGCCCCATTAGAGAGCAAACTACCCGTTTGAAAACACACACACACACACACGCACACCCCGAAAGAGTGCAAGAAGCTGAGGAGAAAAGAGAGAGATCAGACTGTAGGACATTGTCACCCCGTTTGAAATAATGTCTTTAAATTCCCCCCTGAACAAATCATTGTCGCATATCTGCATTAGCAGTCAAAGTTGTCCATCCGTCGAAAGAACAATTGCAAGTGAGATTTCGATAATGTCATTTTTTTTTTCTTCTACACAGCAATTGGAAAAGAAATTGTTCTCCTCAAAATTATCATTCTGACATTATCTGCAGAAACGAAGAAGATCCTAGCTATTGTTTTTATTGTTTAACGTCACCATGAAATCAAGTTGAATATTCTTATTTTCTTCTATAAATGGTTTATCCGTGCACGTCATATTTTTTTTTTTTTCGAATTCATGTGATCTTGTAATCTTTATTAAAATAACCTCCCCCTCTCACTGAGACATCTCTTCTCTTTTCTGATGGCGTGTTTATTGCCACAAGGACGGGGCAACCTGACACTCACATGGGATTGACCAATGGCAAACCACTACCATCCAGTGATCCAATTAATTCCTGACTGACAAAATCAAGTCCCACCCTACATTTTACAAGTCCCAAGTCCCACATTCCAGAAGCCATTTCACTCGTATATACGGCACAATAGGGAACAAATCGCAACTTCCATTTCATGTCGACTTTAATGAGAGTCAATGAGGACTGGTGCCAAAAAAAGCATCGTTAAGCACTGAAAAAGTGGGCCATATGACTTGCGCATTATATTCCAAGTCATGTGAACAATTTCTGTGATGATCAGACTGAAAAATCTTGACCCTAGCTCTGCTTAGTGAGTTAAGAATTCATGAGTTGGCCCATTTCTGAATGAATTATTCTTTTGAGTCAGATCTTTTTAATAAATCAGTTGATTCAGTTCACAAACACAAGTCAAACTCATTTGGTTCTTCAACCCAATGATTTGGACATAAATTATATCACAAAAAGCTGTCAGTAGACTTTTATGGTGATTTTACATCCTTTTTGAAGCTTGAAGTCTCCATTCATTGTATGTTTATGGAAAGAAAAGACCAATTCGGTTGTCAGAATTTCTAATTTTGTGTAAATGATGAGAGAATTTTCATTTTGAGTGAATTATTCCTTTAATGACAAATGCAAACTTTTTTTCTCTGAGAAAACACACGTTACTGTTCTGTTTTATTTAGAGGTTTGGCTTTAAAAACTACTGGTTTATAGTACTGGTGAATATTCTTGATGCAGATTTGCTTTATTTGCCATTATTTAATTGACAGTATTATGCTTGAAGAAATTCCATTGCTTTGGCAGTGCCATTGCAGAACAGTCGAACCACTTCCGAATCCAGAAATTGATGTTTGTGTTATCTCTTAATCAGATGTAGGAAGAGCAGCAGAAACAGACGGAGCCTCCGAGAGACACAGACCGACTGCTGAGCAACTGCTGTAATGAAATAAAGATGTTCTGGAATGATGCCTGGCGCTCTGGACACCAGCGGGGATCTTCACAGAACAAACCTCTCACAGGCTGCACTGGGCTGAACCTCAGTCTCTCTAAAGTCACTCCACTCGGCGATCATCTCAGCTATGACATTGTCATGTAATTATATGTTTGATTGGGGTAAGGCTTTTGTCTTTACTTTCCAAATACTTATGGAGGGACACTACAGTGTATATATATAGACCATTTCACAAGATGTAAACAACACTGGTCCAGAAACACTTCCTGTTTCAGTTTGTAACCGTTTTCTTTATTTCACATGTAAAGAAAACATCTTAAAGACGTTTGTTTAACTTTTTGATTCAGTTTTATATGTTCTGTTGGTTGTATTTTATCCCAGCTTTTATGTAGTGTTAAAAAACTGAAACAGGAAGTGCTTCTGGACCAGTGTTGTTTACATCTTGTGAAATGGTCTATACACACTATATTGACAAAAGTATTGGGACACCCCTCCAAATCATTGAATTCAGTTGTTCCAATCACTTCCATTGCCACAGTTGTATATAATCATATATATATACATATATATATATATATATACAATACTTGATAAACTTATAGTTGAGCCACTGTAGTCACATGAAATATTTAAACATTTTCTTCAATGACTTTCTGGGACGTCAAGTTTCGATCCCTTAGGGTTCCTATGTGGTAGTAATACAGCTCTCAAATTTTAGCAAAAATATCTTCATTTGTGTTCAGAACATGAACGAAGGTCTTATGGGGTTGGTACAGCATGGGGGTGAGTAATTAATGACTTAATTTTCATTTTTGGGTGAACTATCCCTTTAAGAATGGGATGTCCCAAAACTTTTGGCTATATACAGTGTATATACAGTATACCACTTGATGATGGCCAAGCAAACACACACACACAGATGATGCGAATTGTCCACCCCCTCGTCAATATCAGGACCTCGTCAGTATTTCACCCTTTTATTGATAGACAGTATTACATTGTGTGAGAGATTATTTATATATGTTAGTGTGAAATTGAACACTATTCCAATGTTATTTTCAATAATAATAATAAAAAAAAAAACATTTGCACTAATTAAACAAGCCAATCCACTTTTCCATGTTGACAAGAGCATTAAAATGAGAAAAAAATAATGTAACAAAAAGAAATCAAAAGACATTTAGAATAGATAAAAATGTGCAATTAATCGCGAGTTAACTCGATTAATCGCGATTAAATATTTTAATCGTTTGACAGCACTAATATATATATATATATATATATATATATAATTTTTATTATATATATATATTTATTATATATTTTTTATTATATATATATATTTATTATTATATTATTATATTTATTATATATATATATATATCAGAATATGTTGCCTTGTAATGTAACTGTAATCAGAATATACTACTAATTCCTTTACAGACACTGTATTGGAATATGTATATAACGCAGACTCTCCAGCGATAAATTCGGCAACAGTATGAATGCACCATTACACTGTCTGCTTCCAATCCAGGAACCTAGCTGCACCGAATGAAACAGGTTACACAGAACTGAAATGACAAAAGACAAATGGATTCAGTCTGTGACTACAGGTCGATCGGTCTATGACACCGTATTTCTTTGTTCTCATTGTTTTCTGAGAAATGGCTCACTTTGACCCTAGTCAGGAGTGAAAATTCTGGATCACTCTCATTGTGTGTGACTCAATTAAGGGTTTTAATACAGAAAGTACCATAAAAGAGCACATTATGACACGCTTCAGTAGACAGTATTGATAACACAACTCTATCTCGCTCTCTCTCTCTTTCTGCAGTGCAGTGTTCTGTGTTTCCTGTGACAACCTATCAGTGTACTCAAATCTATGAGCCATGGAGACGCAGGCCGCCTTTATCCCTCTTCTCAAAAAGCATGACTCAACAATCCCAAGCATCCTCCCACCCCATAATCCTCTGCCCAGGAGATGTCCACCACTGAAGTCCAAAGCCGTGGTGCGGAAGGTAAAGCCTTGCTAACAAAAATAGCTACATTTCGCAGGGCTTTGGGTAATGTGATACCTAATGTGAAAAATTTGATTTGTGAACGCAAATTTCATGGGGCAGTGAAAAAAATGCAATTTCCACTATGAGCAATAAGATCTGGCACACTCACCTTAGGCATTTAAATGGATGACTCCTGCACAAGTTTCATGAGAGTCTACTTGACCTTTTGACCCTCAAGAATTCTGATAGACGTGGAACTAATCAGAGTCAATTTCTTATATAAGCCTGTGCCAATTTGTCAGCAAGTCATTTCTGTACTGGCCCCACTGTTCCGGTTTCAGCATTTTCTAAAAATATCCGTGTGTGAAAAGAATGAAGATGACGTCCTCTGGGGAAAAATTGAACAAAATGACATATTCACGAAAATAATGAGATATGGCATTTTGTGGGTTATTGAGTGGACTTTTCCAGAGTAACAGAAAAGTTTGTCTCGGACAAGAGCGAGTGTCGATTCTAATTGAAAAACCTGATTTATTTGCACATGAAGTTGCATACGATTGGTCCGTTTATCGAGAACCTTTGTAGCGATTGGCCACCTTACTGTGAATGTAGAGTCGTGTGATTCAGAATTTAATTGAGAATTAATTTCGTCAATTGAATTGAATTTGAATTGAGGTACATAAGATGATGCTGCAATGTGAATTTGAATTTAAAGAAGTACAATTACATTTTTTTTTAATTTTGTGGGAAAAGGTTTAATTAATGTTAATGGTTAATTTTAGTTTGGATTACTTTATACCCTACCGTTCAAAAGGATTGGGTGAGTAAAAAAAAATCATACTTTATTCAGCAAGAATGGATTAAATCTATTCACAATATAACATTGTTACTGTCTGTTTGGGACAGCTACTTAGGACAAATGTAATGTACAGAAATAGCTGCACTGCTTATGGTAAATACAAAATTAAAGTTTTTGAACGAACAGATAAGTAAAGTCACTCTGATGACACAATTTTTATGTGAAATGTGTATATTTAACCCCCAATTGTCATGGTATGGGGAAAATTTTTTTTTTTTTTAACTTGAAACCAATTTTATTGGATTCCTTGACCCCAAAAATGTACACCACATTTGTCATTATAACGATAACAGAAGCAAAGATATGGGCTCTAGAGTATTTTCGGCGCATTGGCAGCCATTTTTGAAAAAAACATGTTTATTTCTGATACAAAGTGTGATCTCACTTGTGTCTTAGGATAAATTTATTTGTATGACCCTAAGGTACTTCCATACCAAAGGCGACCTTTGCATCATTACTTGAAGTCAAAGGCCTATTTTTTGGGCTTAACCTCCCTACTATATTAAACCTAAATCAATCACTAAATCAATTCACAATATTGTTACTGTCTGTTTGGATCAAATAATGCAGTTTCAGTGAGCATAGAACATCAAAAACAATCTTATTGACCTCAAACTATTGAACAGTAGTTTGTTTCCTCATATTTAATCATTTAACTTTCGTGGACCAGGATGGAAACACACTTCATTTCCCAGAATACATTACCTTGTTAAATGTATTTGAATTGCAGTTCAGTAAGTTCATCTTTGTCTCCTTACAGTTTAACTTCCTGTGGTGTGTGGTCAATTCAATTCAAAATCAACTCATAAACTTTAAGGGAAGCACTTTTTTAATCGTGAATTTGGCCCAACCTTAATGTGAGCCCTAATTGGACCGTTTTACAGTCAAGGTGAGCAGCGATTAGTCAATTTTTGTTCAGGGCAAAGATAATTCATTACCTTACTGGTTTAATATATGCAAGCTAGCATTACAGGTACGCTTGGCCCTTATCGCGGGTCTAAAAGTGAATCAGCCTGCAATCTGAAGTCAAAATTGATACACTAATGTCAAGTTTGCACTATTGTCTTCCGCAGCATTAGCCACATAAATGTTTAATACAAACCCAAACAATGTCTGTGCTTAAGCTATTAAATGAATCCGACCATCCCTCCATTAACAGATTAAAAGCTTTACATTGTCTCCTAGTGTTCTCCATCTCTACCTCCCTTCTCCAATTCTCCATTTCTAATTGACTGTAGATAGAGCGGAGTCGAATAAAGCTTCCCCAGGGAACCTGGCTGGTTACAGCGGGAATCTCAGGACTGAATCCTTCTAATGTTTACAGGAATAGTTCAGACAAAGATTAAGACTCTGTCATCATTTACTCACCCTCATTTCGTTTCAAACCTGTATGGCTTTCTTTATTTCGTGGAAATGTTTTTAATAATATACACTACTGGTATACTAATCGAATAGAGGGCTGTCTTTTTAAAATTGGTTCATATGACTTTTGCACTCTATTTCAAACTAAAAAGTAAGTATTCACTGATAATCTCACCTCCAGTGAGCTATTAATGGCAATTAAAGGCAATTTTTTGGCATTTTTTTTTTCTCCTCTTAGTCAAATCATTAAAATCTTACTTAAAAGAATGATTAATTCCCAAAACTCGAATGACTTTCAGTGGATAATGACTGTTCCTCATGCACACAAAGGTATCATCTGACTGTTATTATTGTTAATCAAAACTATTAAAAAATATATTTTTTACTTGTCAATAGAAATAAAGCTGAAATAAAATGAAATATAAATATTCGATGAAAACCTCAACTGAATGAAAATTCAAAAATTTGCCTTGGCAATTAACTAAAAAAGTTGAAGCACTAAAGTGAAAAAAATTAATAAAGCCCAAATAGTATTTTTTTTTTTCAATATTACATAAAATTAAAATGAAATCTCAAAATATAAAAATTAAAGCTAATTCAAAATTAATTAAATAAAACTGATGTTTTCAGAAGACCTGAAATATAGTGCATGGACTGCTTTTGTGATACATTTATCATTGACATGAGGGTGAGTAGTTAATGACAGTGTTTTTTATTTGTGGATGAACCATCCCTTTAAAGAGAGACACAGATAGAGCTGGTCTGACTGATTTAGTCGATTGCCTTATTAAATGATAAAACCATCAAGTCTGCCTTCTGGCCAGTGAAAGAGACGCCACACAATTATAGAGCGAAAGAGAGAGAGTACATCCCGCAGAGAAGGGGTGCTGGATTTCTCGAGCCGTCAGGCAGAGACAAATCCTCACAAACATAAAGCCCGAAAATTCCCCCGTGTGTAAAAGTTGACGTCTCTTTTTAGAATCGTGATCCGAAGTGCTCATCGCAAGGCAGTGACTTTGTTCGTGTGTGTATTTGCAAGAAGAGATGCATTCTGGGAGGAGAAAGCCAGAGATCGCAGACTGTGTGATTAAACTCAGTGGGACACAGAGAAATATGATTAATAAATAAACGCTTTCTCGCCGCCTTCCATATGCCGGAGAGACTCCACCCGCACCTCAGCTGCCTTTATCAGAGGTGAGGATGCTCTGATTAACCCAGATGCAATTAGAACAATGACACGGCCCAGGGGAGGTCACCGACTGCACAAACAATCGTACCGCATTCACTGCGCTACAGAGAGAGTGTGCTTATGTACGTCAGACATGATATGTGGAAAACATGAAACGTTAAATATACACCCAGATGACAATTAAAATGGACAGTTAACCCAAAAATGCAAATGATGTTGTTCCAAACCTGTATGGCTTCATCTCTTCTGCAGAACACAAAAGAAGATATTATGAAGAACTGTTTTTGTTTATACGTTGAAAGTAAGTGGGGTCCAATGTTGTTCAATGAATGTCTAACCCCTCCACCCGGGTCCTACTCAACCTCGAACCCGGGTCTCCGGCATGTGAGTCGGGCGCTCTAACAAGGAGGCTAAAGACTGCAACCTCTAGTGTCTCAGAGCGCCTATTGAGATCAGAGGAGTGAGGTTTACTTGCCCAGCAACTACTAGCTGGCCTCCGTTACATATGGATAAAAATAAAAATAGATTTTTTAAGACATCTCCTTTGTGTTCAACAGAAGAAAGTCAGTCATTTGGCTTTTGGAACAACTTTTTCATAACTTTGACGACTTATTCTTATTAGGTTTCTCCTAAAATTCTTTAGAAAGGATAATGTGAGTGGTGTTTTCTTGCAATACCTCAACAGTATGTCAAAAGACTCCACCCCAAAATAATAATAATATCGTAAAAGATGTATAAATGACTCGATTGTTGACATGCACTACTGTTCAAAAGTTTGGAGTGAGTATGATTTTTCTTTAATAAATAAATAAATAAAATTGAATAAATGCCGTTTTAACTTTCTATTAATCCAAGAATTTTGAAAAAATGTCACTGCTTCAACAAAATTATTAAGCAGTACAGCTTTTTTTCAATATTCAACAGCAAATCAGAATATTAGAATGATTTCTGAAGAATCGTGTGACACTGAAGACTGGAATAATTTAATAAAGCTTTGGAAAAAGAGACTTATTTTCAAAACCATTCAAATCTTTCCAAGCCCAAACTTAATATTTTCATGATTTATCACAATTTTTTTTTCTTTTGTCTTTTTTATAACGTGTATATAATTCATGTGGTTCACGTAACTCATATTTTGAGTTTCTGTTAATTAAACCAATCTCCTTCATTGTATTACCTGAAATATTTAAACTCAATGAACTCAAATTTTTAAGGCAACACGGTTACTTACTTTAAAGGAGTAGTTCACTTTAAAAAAAACTTTTGCTGATAATTTACTCACCCCCATGTCATCCAAGATGTCCATGTCTGTCTTTCTTCAGTCGAAAAGAAATTAAGGTTTTTGATGAAAACATTCCAGGATTTTCTCCATATAATGGACTTCAATGGGAACCAAACGGATTGTGACTCTCCTGTTCGAACTCAAAATGAACGAATCTTTTTCTGAGTCATTTTGTTCATTTGTTCGTCGAATGAACCAAATGACTCGAAACAAGATTTGTTCATTTTGATGAACGAGTTCAAACAGAAGAGTCACGAACATGGATCACAGAACAGAGCGGCGATCATTTGAGCTTATAAAACTTAAACTTTGTTATTTATTTTTTAAATGAGCGATTGTTTCGCTTGATAAGACCCTTATTCATCGTCTGGAATCGTTTAAAGCCCTTTGAACAGTTTGCACTGAAACTGTCTTTTGGACCTTGAACCGTTTGGTTCCCAATGAAGTGCATTATATGGAGAAAAATCCTGGAATGTTTTCATCAAAAACCTTAATTTCTTTTCGACTGAGGAAAGAAAGATATGGACATCTTGGATGACATGGGGGTGAGTTAATTATCAGCAAAAATGTTTTTTAAAAGTGAACTACTCCTTTAAGTTAAATCAACAATATTTTTATCAGTACTGAGCTAACATAAATAACAAAGCTATTGATTTTAGTCATAATTTGATCTTGAAAGAGTTTGAGCTCAAATTGAATCTCTTTTGATTACAGAAAGAAAAATACCTGAGAAGCAGGAGACTTCTCATTTTGAGCACCATTTAATCTCATTGTTGCTCATTCACGCTGACACAGATGGCACAGAGGCACAGATGACGACATCTAGACAAGCACAGCTGATTTGTTTTCTTTTATTTCAGATGGTACATTATCATGGGTCACAGAAACAGTGAATTCTCATTTTTACACCTGATAGGAAACAGGGCACATAAACAGAACATGAGCAGAGGGGAAAGAACCGGCACAGTCGAACAGGTCCGAAAAGTGACCCAGAGGGCAGTGGCTGAGGAAGAGTTCAGGTGTGACAGGGTTTATTAAAGGCAAGTCCAACATGGCACAGAGAGGCATGCTCGAACCACAGCACACTCCACATGTCCACTCAACCAGTCACCGAATGGCAAGTATTTCAAGTATAATGACTATTTAAAATTTAATCCTGTGTGCTATT
The DNA here is from genome assembly GCF_016745375.1 of Pimephales promelas. Next base: position 2,466,269 of record NW_024121543.1, on the reverse strand, counting down.
TAAGTATTTTCCCACTTCAGTTCCTTAATGTTTATGAAATGTCACATGAAGCGTTTTTGCATGACTGAGCATGTGCAGCAATGAAGGGAGCTCTGATTGGCTACATCACTCAGGGCTATGATGGACACAATCATCATTCAGCGCCAATAATCAGGCAAAGACAGAATCTGCTCACATTTCTGCATTAGATTAGAGTTAAACATAGTAAAATATGTACAGGTGCAGTCCAGCTACCCTTCCAATAGCTTCCGTTCAATCCAGAGAAAAAGTGGAAACACAAGTTTGGAGTTTGCTCATATTTGGTGACCTGTACAGTTGTATAGGGAGAAGATGTTTCGCCCAAAACATTGCAGATTGACCTTGTATCTTATCAGAGATGGTTTGCGGTGCAATAAATCAAAGCGACACAATCAAGAGTGTTTTTATAAAATACTGACATCATCTTTGTGATAAAAGTGACCAATGGTCAATAAATACTAATCAGACAATAAACAATAATCATCAATCTAAGTCATAGTTCATTAGCCTGATTAAACTGTGACTGCACCTTTAAATTTGGAGTTGAGAGAATGACACTAATGCACAAATTAACCTGAATTAATCATATTCCAATGTTATAATACTTTCCTATTCCAGCCGAATATGCAGAGACGACTAAAATTAAGCAAATTGTTGGTTGGCACAAAAAATTTAAAGGAGTAGTTCACTTTTAAAAAAACTTTTGTTGATAATTTACTCACCCCCATGTCATCCAAGATGTCCATGTCATTCTTTCTTCAGTCGAAAAGAAATTAAGGTTTTTGATGAAAACATTCCAGCATTTTTCTCCATATAATGCACTTCAGTGGGAACCAAACGATTCAAGGTCCAAAAGACACTTTCATTGCAAAGTGTTCATAGGGCTTTAAACGATTCCAGACGACAATCAAGCGAAACGATCGCTCATTTAATAAATAAATAACAAAGTTTAAGTTTTACAAGCTCAAATAGTCGCCTTGCTCCGTTCTGTGATGCACGTTCGTGACCTCTCTATCAAAATGAACGAATCTTTTTCCGAGTCAATTCGTTCGTTTCGTTCGTTGCATATAAACCAAATGACTCGGAAAAAGATTTGTTCATTTTGATGAATGAGTTCGAACAGGAGAGTCACGAACACTCATCACAGAACAGAGCAAGGCGATCATTTGAGCTTACTAAACTTAAACTGTTATTTATTTATTAAATGAGCGATCGTTTCGCTTGGTAAGACCCTTATTCATCGTCTTGACATCGTTTAAAGCCAGAACAGTTAGCAGTTTCCACTGATACTGTCTATTGGAAAGTTGAACCGTTTGGTTCCCAATGAAGTCCATTATATGGAGAAAATCCTGGAATGTTTTCATCAAAAACCTTAATTTCTTTTCAACTGAAGAAAGAAAGACATAGACATCTTGGATGACACGGGGGAGAGTAAATTATCAGCAAAGTTTTTTTAAAAAGTGAACTACTCCTTTAATTCAAGTCATTTCTCTGTTTGAATACTCTCAACCAATGGTATAAGTTTGGGGCGGGGCTATATTTTTCACCGACCAACAGCAGTGTTAGGGAAACCTGTTTGAAAGCAATAATTCTTTTTCCAACTGACCCTAGCGGTGTGGAAATGACACATTTGCATTGAGAAATGTCTAGATATGACTGACGTTGCATTTCTCCAAAAATCTGCAGGCCTGCAAATGCTTAAGTAGACTAGAGTGCTCAGTGTTGATAGTTTCATTAAAATTAACTGCAAAATAAGACAAAGACAATCCATCAAGTCATTATTAAAAGTGAAAATACAGAGCTATGAAAAAAAAAGTGCACTCCATAAAAGCAGATTAAATACAGACACTATTTTGGGCATCTTCATTAGAAAAACATTAGCAGTGGTGATTATTTTCATGCAATTGATGGTGCATTGTGGGGTGACAAACAGTGGCACGCAGTCCAGTGGGTTCACAATGCAGAGCCAGAGGAGAGAGAGAGAGCGAATCAACATCAGTACAACTGAAATGAGTTTCAGTACGGGTGCCTGCAGCCGCCAAATAAATCAGTGTCCGCATACTATAATAATAAAGCTATGAGCCTACAGGGTAAACTACTCTCTCTCTCTCATGCAATCTTCACGCTCCTCTCTTTCTCTCCATCACGCTCACAGCTCTCTCGCTCGGGTGTTTTTCTCTCTCTCTCTCTCCACTTGCTCCATCCTTTTATCCCTTATTGTGTGTTTATCTCTTTTCCTGTCCCTTGCTCTCTGCAATCTAGCACTGGGTGCATAGGATTCACTGTGGCAGGTTTCTCTTGTGTACACAGACGCAGATGGGAACGAAATGTTCGACGCATATTAAGCAAATCTGTATACGGGCCAAGTCGCGGTTGTAATGCGGCACACGCAAGCAAACAGCGAAAATTGTTATGGTTAATTTAGTGTGGGCAGCATCTCTCTTAGCTCTGTTCCAGAACGGCGTGTTCTCACCAGTAAAACCATACTGGTTAACTACTGTAGCTTTATCAGTTAAAGGAGTAGTTCACTTTTGAAAAAACTTTTGCTGATAATTTACTCACCCCCATGTCATCCAAGATGTCCATGTCATTCTTTCTTCAGTCGAAAAAAAAAATTTAAGTTTTTGATGAAAACATTCCAGGATTTTTCTCCATATAATGGACTTCAATGGGAACCAAACGGTACAAGGTCCAAAAGACTCTTTCAGTGCAAACTGCAAACTGTTTAAAGGGCTTTAAACGATACCATACGATGAATAAGGGTCTTATCAAGCGAAACGATCACTCATTTAATAAATAAATAACAAAGTTTAAGTTTTATAAGCTCAAATGGTCACCTTGCTCTTTACTGTGATGAGCGTTCGTGATTCTCCTGTTGGAACTCGTTCATCAAAATGAACAAATGCTTTTTTCATGTCATTTGGTTCATTCAACGAACGAAATGAACGAGTTGACTCGGGAAATGATTTGTTCATTCTGATGAACGAGTTCGAACAGGAGAGTCACAAACGTGCGTCACAGAACAGCAAGGCAAACATTTGAGCTTATAAAACTTAAACTTTGTTATTTATTTATTAAATGAGCGATCGTTTCGCTTGATAAGACCCTTATTCATCGTCTAAAATCGTTTAAAGCCCTTTGAACAGTTCGCACTGAAACTGTCTTTTGGACCTGTAACTGTTTGGTTCCCAATGAAGTGGAGAAAAATCCTGGAATGTTTTCATTAAAACCTTAATTTCTTTTTGACTGAAGAAAGAAAGACATGGACATCTTGGATGACATGGGGGTGAGTAAATTATCAGCAAAAGTTTTTTTAAAAGTGAACTACTCCTTTAAGTTGCATATGCATATGTTAACCAGCTTGACCTGCACCAAACCTTCATGTACCTACAACTCGACTTGATTTCAATCGAGTTAGCATGTTGCTAAGCTAATTTTTTGTTGCTAAGCTGCTCTTGTTTTCCTGTTAAAATATCTAAAAATCGTTGAAAGAATATTAAGCAACACAGCATAAAATATTAGGACTTGTTTACTAAGAATATGAGGGTTGTTTTCAGACAGTAAACGAGTCAATGCACTTTTCACTTTTTTCTAAGATAAAATATACTCGTATACAATTGCCAAAGTTTTAATATCTTATGCAGTGTAGCTCAAGTAAATGTATTTTCTTCTAAGGACTTTAAAAATATGTTTTACTGATAAACAAGTCTAAAAACGACTAATTAAAAACTCATTAAGGAGTCATTTTTTACAGCGTATGCACAATAATTGGGCAAAATAGCTTTTTTTTGTCCATGTGTTCCAGTTAAGATATCTAAAAACCCTCAAAACAAGTTTACTTGATAAACAACACGGCATTAGATATTAGGACTTGTTTTCAGAGAATAGAGTGTATTTGTCTGACTGCACAAGAAGTCACAAACTACTTTTGTTTTAATATCTTATACACTGTTGCTGTTAATGTCTAGTTTTAAGAATTTTTTTTAATGTTTAACTGATAAACAAGTAAAACAAAGGCTAATTAAAAACTCATTAAGATTTTTTTTTAAAATTAGATTGAAGTATTTTTATCAGTTCTTTTCAGGATTGAATTAAATGCATTTAAAACCAACTTCGTTCATCATTGCATCCGTTCTGGGATGCCGTACATTAACATTTGGCCAAAAATAGGTACTGTATGTTACTACATTTCAGATTAGCCTTCGCTAAACATAAAAATGCTGTCTAAGTAGGAAGCTCACCAGGTTTTGGAACTACACTTATCTTCCGTCCTGAAACATTTCTGCAATGTGCATTTATTTAACGCATGGATTATTTATTTTTTTCTGAAATATTGTAATGTGAATCACTGCCACCCGTGCCTTTTCTCTCCTCCTCCGGTGTCACTCATTCTCTGCCTCCCTCTGTTATGGCTGGGCGGACGACACTGGCCCCCGATAACAATTAAAAAATAACAACAGCCATCATAAAGGCCGCCCGCTATTTGGACAGGCGCATCAATCCAGAAGCGCTCTGGTTTCTTCTCTTAATTAACCCTGCTGATTGAGCGGGCGCGCTGTGTGGCTCGCTGACCTTGAGGAGCACGACGTCTGTTCAATCAGAGAGCACTCCTCGTGTTCCTCCGCATAATAGATCAGTTCAGAACCTGATTGTTAAGTCATGTCGGGGTAATCTAAGGTGCTTCATGAGAATGCCAGATGAGATATGAGCACTTTAGCTAAGCTTTAATTTCTTCCGGAGAGGAGGAGGAGGAGGAGGATGGGCAGGGAGGGGAACGTGTAGCCCTCACGCTTAAAAAAAAAAAAAAGACATCTGGAAGGAAGTAGATGGACACTGGGTCTGAATATGCGTACAGTACTTCCTTTCACACCGTTGAAAAGTTTGGAGTCAGTAATATTTTTTAAAAAGGAATGGACAGTAAAGAGCTTTATAATGTTACCCCAAATTATTTCAAAAATGCTGTTTTTTTTTAATTATTTTTTTTACTTTCGTGAAAACAGTGCATCACAATCTCTAAAATATTAAGCATCACAATTGTTTTCAACATTGATAATAATAATAAATGTTTCTTGAGCAGCAAATCATCCGAGTGATTTCTGAAGGGTCATGTGATACTGCATACTGGAGTAATGATGCTGAAAATTCAGCTTTGAAATCACAGGAATAAATTACATTTTAAAATATATTAACATAGAAAAAAGTTATTTTCTATCGTAATAATATTTCACAATATTGCTGTTTTTGCTGTATTTTTGAACAAATAAATGCAGCCTTAGTGAGTACATTTACATTTATTCATTTAGCTGACGCGCTTTTATCCAAAGCGACTTACAAGTGATTTATGTCAAAGGTCGCACGCCTCTGGAGCAACTAGGGGTTAAGTGTCTTGCTCAGGGACACACAGAGTATAAGTAACTTCTTTCAAAAACATTGTTTTCTTAAAAAAATTGCCCCAAACTTTTGAACAGAAGTGCATGAAAAAGTTAAATGTGAAATGTTAAAAGGGATGACATCATGTAAAATAAGTATTTACTTGTAATGTAAATAAAAAGAAAGGCTTCACTAGAAATAAAGAGTCAGTGGAGTTCTTTATTGAACCATATAGAGGTCTTACGCCAGAGAAATTACTTAAATTATCGCATATACTGTCATGTTCACACGCTGTTTAAATCATAAAATTGAATTCAAATGAAAATAAAACTCATTATTCAAACTAAATAATCTCATAATAATAATTATAATCTCATGATGAAGCACCTGACAGTAGAATAGAATATAAGGTTAAGAGTGTATTTGGATTATCTAGATGACAATATTGTGATAATATGTTTTTGAACAGGCATTACGGTCTAAGAGGATTTTGCGAGGGGCCAAATCTTGTATTTTTACTCCAAAACCTACTGATCATAGGTCTACTACGTCAATGTTTAAGAATAAGTTCTTGATTGAATTCAGTTCGGTACCAGTGTGGCCATGCTTAGTCTCTCTCGCTTCCATGGACACGCACGAGAGCGAATGAAGAGAGAGCAAAAGAAACGAGATTGAGAAAAAAGCACTGGTGTCAGCAAAAGATTTATAAGAAACAGAAAAGGCATGTGATTCTAGACTGTATGTTGTTGTGTTTTTCTTGGCTGGAGGGTTTGAGTCTCTCCCCGTCTCCGTCTGTTTTTTTCCCTTGATCTCTTTTTTTCTATTTGGTTCCCATCACGAGTAATTCGTCCCCGTGAACACACAACAAGATAAACAGTTTGTGTTGTAAGCCATTATCTCTGTGAAAGTAAAACAACAGGCACAGGGAGAGGTACCAGGCGACAGGCGGTTGGAAAATGACTTCCTGTTTCTTCCCCTCAGGTTCTAAACCCAGACCGGACTCCGACACCTGCTGTGCGGCCACATATTTATTTATTTAGCGTGTTTATTTCTTTATTTTCGGCTTTATTACTCTGTTTTTTGTCTGTTCGTCGACGTGTTTTTCATATTTATGCCCCTGGTTAGAGTGCGCGGTCTGTGCTGAGTCAAAAAATGAAAGCACATCGCAGATAGAGCAATAAATGAAAAGCGCTTGCATCTGCGATCGGCTCCTCGGCAGGGCAGAGGCGTGTGTGTGTGTGTGATTAGGTGTGCGGCCTGACTCTCCAGACACGGAGGAGAGAGAAAACGGGACATTCGGGAATCGTGCTCGACAAGAGTTTTTCTCTCATCTCGGCGAGCAGAGATGTCAAGCAAATCACGTACTTACAAACACACATACGTTTGTCTCATTTCATACAACGACATGATCAGCGACAATAAACACGGCGGGTTTTCCAAACGCAGGAAACGCTGACTGACGCCAATGTTTTCCTGGTTTAACTCACTTTTCTGAAGCACACTCACATTATACAATAGATACATGGTACGACCAAATCATTCAGTTTACCGTCGGCTAATGTCAGTCCGAGGAGTTGTGAATCTTCTGTGTGATTCAAATGATTCAGTCGGGGAATCCCGTTTCCCTAATGAGCAAGCAGCTATATCTATAGCAGACCCTCTTCCCGAGAAGGGAAAAAGAATGAATGAAAGAGGGGATAGAACAGTTGTCCGCTCGTTTTGCCCTCCGATCTGTCGTTCTTGTCGTCCCTCGATGATAGTGTGTTGGGATGTGTTGTGTGAGAGAGAGAGTGTGTGTGTGTGTGTGTGTGTGTGAGTGAGGGTTTTACCCCCAGAAAAGGGCAATCAGCAGCTGAACCGTGAGTAGGAAGTGAGGGACGGAGAGGGTGGTGGCCAAGCCGTGGACTCTCCCGGCCTCAGAGCCCAGGTTAGTGACTGTCGCCTTGTCCGAGAACGGAGGGATGACGTTGAACCCTCCTCCGGTTTGGTCTTCTTCCTCCTCCTCCTCCTCCTCCTCCTCCTCCTCATCTTCTTCTTCTTGGCTTTCTTCCACCTTTTGGAAACAGAGAAATGTCTCTCAACAAACTTGGATTTTTTTTGTGTGCGCTTTTTCACCTCGTTACAGGGGTCAAAAAAAGGCCGGCCTACAAAAATGTGCTTATAAATCTCTCATTATGCTATGTTTTTGCCAAATATTGGATTTAATGTTTTTATCAACTTGTTTTCTTTCATTTAGGACAGGTTTTGTATTTCATTTTGGAACTTTTGATCGTAGGCCTCATTAATATACTTATAAGTATAACGAAATCGAAAAACGAACTGATGTGACGTCATTTTGAACAAAATCAAGACAAAACAAACTTTGTTTGGAGTTCATTTGGGAGTTTGAAACAGCTTGCCACTTTCCGTTAAAGTTCGCTCCGGCTGGTAAACACCTTTTGTACCACCATTGGAAAGTGGTGGTTACGTAACAGGTAGGTGTGTGCAGAGGCTCCGCCTTGTTTCGCATGGAAAATCTTTTCCAATTCATTTCTCCTGTTGAGTCTGTCAAGGTCAGACATCCGCAAGTGAAAACATTAATGCATTGGAGAGCTGCTTTAAAGGAGTAGATCGCTTTAAAAAAAAAACTTTTGCTGATCATTTACTCACCCCCATGTCATCCAAGATGTCCACATCTTTCTTTCTTCAGTCGAAAAGAAATTAAGGTTCCAGGATTTTCTCCATATAATGGACTTCATTGGAAACCAAACGGTTCAAGGTCCAAATGAGAGTTTCAGTGCAGCTTCAAAGGGCTTTAAACGACACCAGACGATGAATAAGGGTCTTATCAAGGACCCCTCGAGTCATGACAGAGCAAGGCGAGCATTTGTGCTTATAAAACTTAAACTTTGTTATTTATTTATTAAATGAGCGATCGTTTCGCTTGATACGACCCTTATTCATCGTCTGAAATCGTTTAAAGCCCTTTGAACAGTTTGCACTGAAATTGTCTTTAGGACCTTGAACCGTTTGGTTACCAGTAAAGTGCTTTATATGGAGAAAAATGCTGGAATGTTTTCATCAAAAACCTTAATTTCTTTTCAAATGAAGAAAGAAAGACATATATATATATATATATATATATATATATATATATATATGAGATCTTGGATGACATGGGGGTGAGTAAATTATCAGCAGAAGTTTTTTTTAAAAGAAGTGAACTACTCCTTTAACTAGAGTACCGAATTGCAGAGCTTGTGCAAACATATCCATGTTCCAATGATCGTATGCTTTTCTTACGCTTTATAAAAAAAAATGCTTGCTGATTTCTCATTTTTGTTGCATGTTTATTTTGTTATTGAGAGGAAAGCACGCAGCACAACTTATTCATCTAAACGCTGCTCTCTGCAGTGTGGATGTCGTCGGATTGTACGCTGCTCACGGATTTCAAACTTTATTTTACCCCCAAGCGAAGAACGGAAAAGATTTTCGCCATGAGTATATCAGGGCCGTTAATCTTCACTTATGCACTATTTTTTTGAGGTAAATAAGCAAGAGTGAACTTTTTCACTAAAAACAGGTTCATAAGCTCAGATTAATGTGGCCTATGATCAAAAAGAAATACACAGCCTGTCATAACTGAAAGAAATCAAGTTGACAAAAAGATTGACTTCATTTGGTGATAATGTAGCATAATGAACTATTTACAAGCAATTCAAAAGGCTGGTTATTTATGACAGGGAACACCAATTTAGGTAAAAGACCTTCAACACAGCACAAGGGTTGTAGAGTGCAATAGTGCCTTTCCACTTTTTCAGCGACCTTGGTTCTGGAAGTATTTATCTTTTTCCATAGAGTTTTTTTTTTATAAGCCATTGACCAAATCAATCAGCTTTGAGGTAAGTCACAAAATTACAAAACTTGATTTGAAGTAAAAAAGTATTTGAAAATTAAACAAAGACAAAGCTGCATAATAAATATATTTGAAGTAGTTTGAGAGTACAGTGAAACTGACTCCCGGTCATTCACAGTGTTTCATGGAAGTGGACGGGTACTAGTAGTTTGCTTGTAGCAGTTCTCTGATTGGTGGAGATTTCTCTTCAGAATCATGGGTAATGTCTTTTATATAAAATGATGGTCGATATCTTAAACCAAATCATAAAGTCGTATACCATTGATTAACAACCTTGTAGCTTGTGCTAGGTCTGTCTTTAAAGGCTTATATTTTATTGTTCAAAATCAATTCCCCATGGAGAATTCTCCATTTACTTCCAGAACCCGACTGTTGCAGTGTATTGCATGAGTTTGAAGGAGGGTCTATTTGCTGTCCGACTAATGGCAGTTAGAGTGTTTGGTAAAGTGTTTTTTTAATTACTTTTCCTCTAATACAAAGTAAACAACTTGCCAAGTATTCACTGCAATAACAAAATGGAAAGAATGATCGCATCCAAAATAAAAGTTTGTGTTTATATAATATATGTGGATGCACTGTGTATTATTATTTTATATATATAAATACACACACATGCTTGTATATTTAAGAAATCTTTTCATGTATATACTTTATATAGATTTATATATAAATTATATTAAATATAAATATAAATATTTTATATAGAAATTATATTTTTCTTAAATATACATGCATGTGTATATATATATATATATATATATATATGTAAATACAAAATAATTATACACAGTGCACCCACATATATTATGTAAACACGAACTTTTATTTTAGTCGCGATTAATCGTTTGACAGCACTCATAATCAAATAAATTCCAGCTCACATGACTATATATATATATCTATATATCTATATATCTGAGGAATCATATGAGAAAAAAAATTAATCACCTGAGAAATACATTTTTAGAAAATTGGGAGCAGTACGATGGTGAGTATTTGTCAGAGAGGGGCCGAGAGATCGTGAGGGAGAGGGATTAGGAACGAACGATAAAAGGAGGAGAAAGAGAAAAAGAGTTAGCGAGAGAGACAGACAGATGGGGACGAATACATTAATATTAATGAAGTTTGACTGATACACCGTGCTTGCAAACACCTTTAGTTAATCCGTTCAGAGAGAGAGACAGGCCGAGAAAGTGAGAAGCACATCAAGAGAGACAGATCAGGAAAGACAGAAACATTTGGAGAGGAGAGATTTGCTGGAAAATACAAGTGAGAGAGTGAGTCTAGGAAAGAAATAAATGACAGCAGAAACTGAATTGAATCCTTTTTGTCTGTGGGCCCAGATTATCTCTAAGCTGAATGCTGTGGTCTGTGTGTTCTGAGAACAGAGGATGTGAACACAGTCCAAAGCGAGGACATGGGAACACAAAGACACACAGATCAGAGCAGCATTTCTTGATAAAGTGTGTATGCCTATGGATGCCAAGGGATTATTTGCTTTTCTTCTATGTGGGCAGTGAATAGACAATCCATTTTACAATATATAGTCAAGTAAGTGTTGCTATCACGACTGTGTCATTCCCTGAAGCGCAAAAAAACTGTGCGGCTATCAAGGAATTACTTTTGCTGGATATTATGCTACTGCTAATGCTAATAACACAGCCAGGGGGGCAGGATTTAGCCCATTCGCTTTAGTACTACACCATTATGCTGTCAAAAAGCAAGCTTCTTTATTGACAACCATTAAAAAGAAGCCAACAAAATTATTTTTGCAAGAAATATTCATTACAAAAAAATCTGTAGTGTACAAGATGATTTATTGGGATGGTGTTACTCCCTGAAGCTCTTGTAGCTTAAATTTGTCTATCAAGAAATGACTTTGGCACAGATATTATGCAAATTCTGATAGCTTGTCAATAGGGTCAGGTTTGGGTAGTTAGTGTTAACAGTTTGCCTCTCCTGGTAGATGCTTTTTTTTTTCAGAAGTAGCAAACAAAAAAAAATACAATTATTTTGATTAATTAATTTTTTTAGTTAAATAATTTTAGATTTCATCACCAGCCACTTTATTTATGTATTTATTTATTTACTCATTTTTATTGAATTGCATTTAATTGCACTTGTGATTTATATATTTATTTACAGGGCCTAAAACTTTTTGCCACAACTGCCAATGGCCAGTGACTTCTAAAATCTACCAGCCATAAATATATATTTTTTTTTTACCAGCATTGAAATGGTGATTAATCCTTATTAAAGTTACAAAGTCAAGAGCAGTGAGTGATTTTTTTTTTTTTGTCTTTTGTTTGATTTAAACCGGACTCAGGCCCCGTCCACACTGCTGCGTTTTCGTTTAAAAACGGAGACCTTTTGCTACGTTTGCACCTCCCGTCCACACTAAAACGGGAAAAACGAAGACCTAAAACGGAGAAGTTTAGAAACGCTGCAGCTGCGTTTTGCGTTTTGAATCTCCGGAGGGCGTTTTAGTGTGGACGAGACAAAACGGAGAACTTCAGAAACGCTGACGCAGAGGCTGACGCTTGGCTCTATGATTGGGTGTTATCAGTCATGACGTTTCCTTCCCTGATTCGTCATTCACTGTTTACACCGGCACGCGCATGCCCAGTGTTGGTGAATGGTCACGTGATCCGCGGTTTCAGTCGTTTTAATGTGGACGGAGATCGTTTCTAATACGCAGATAAAACGCTGGTGTGGACGGAGATCGTATTCGTTTTAATTCTCCGTTTTTAAACGAAAACGCAGTAGTGTGGACGGGGCCTCACACTGTATGATTCTGGCCAAAATTTGACCATCTGAGCCACATTTTGCAAATCCTAAAAGATTCCTCTGATCCTAGGTTAAAATCTGAAGTCTTTGACCGTTAGTTTGACATGTTCACCGACAGCTGATGAATAACCATTGCGATCTAAATTCTGACAGTGTCAAAAGATTTGACTCACAGTCCTGCAGTGTGGCTTCTCCTACGACAACCGTCTAATTGTCTTAAAAATAAAACTGTGACCAAAATAACCGTTAGAGATTTCTTTTTAGTCACCTTTTCAATCCTACGTGTAATGCAGCTCACCATAACCATTGATTGATGATGTAAAACTCTTGTGTTTTTAACGCATATTGTATCATTAATGACAGCTGAGATCTTACAGTGTTTCATGGATTACATAGGGGATCGTATTCGTACAGTCTGACAAGAAACAACCGTAAAGGACTATTATAAATCTCACTGTATGCATTAAAAAACAGCAGGTTTATTAGGCTGCTGTCACTTTAAGACCTGATGAATGGATCCAATATAATGTTGCATTTTCTTTCTCAACTGTTTACGTTCACATAAGACATAACTGATTGTTTATAAGGACACTTGGGCAGTTTGACAATTTAGTTTGAAAATGTCTGTTTAGGAGCAAGAAGATGCGAAAGGGATTCTATGCGCAAGTAATTAATTGATTTCCTTCTCGCATCATCTTGCGCTTGAATATTGAAATTGGCAAGGCTTAAACTTTCGTGACGATGCAGCACTGGCCTATCTAAGCACTGTTCATGTTTGTTTACGTTCATGTTCACATAATATTGCATATCGGTTGGAGTACCGCTCGGAGTAGGGTGAGTAGGACCGGAGCATAAAATTGGTGCCGTGACCCAGATGAGGAAGTGAGGTTTTGAGTGTAAAGGAGGCCAGCTAGTGAGACCTGTGCAGATATACACATCTGATTCAGGTCATAAGCTCATTAGTAGAGTCTCCAAGACCTGAAATGGGTTGTGTCAGACAAACGAGTGATGCAAAATATGCATTGTTTGGTGGGGCATGGTTAAACCATTGAGTTAGGCTCAATCCCAACTCACCCCTTGTCCCTACCCCTCCATGTCTAGGGGTAGGGAGTCCCGATTCTTGTTGAGATCGAGGGATAGGGCGAAGGGGCTACATAGCCCTCGAAACTGAGATTTTTCAGAGGCACACTCCAAACGGAGGGCTACGAGAAAGTTCACAGAATGCATCACAAATGACCAGCGAGATGGCTTCGCAAACAGTTAAACGTTGAAATTTAGTGCCAGATGATTCTACTATGCACTTTATTTACTCTTATAATAATACTATAGTCATTAACATTAAGAAATGGTATAATAAATTACCTTTACGAATCAGAAAAGACATACATTTCGAGGAAGGAATGTTATAATCATCATGTTTATTCAAAGTTAAGAGCAGCTGCGCTGATTGTCAGTCGTTGTCATGGAGAAATCCTGTACAAACTCCGTAACGGCAGAGCCATCGCCGATGACTGATGGCGTATCGGGTTCATGAAGGGTTGTTCCATTTCGTTGGGGAATATTTCAACCCCTTGGCCCTCTCTGTTTTAAGGGCCAAGGGGGACACTCGAAAACAAGGAGTCGGGCCAAGGGGGGAATTGGGATTGAGCCTTACACCACTGCTAATAACTTTTCACGGCTTACTGATAAATGTTCAGAGAAATTGATGCAAAGTGTATAGTCAGTTTTAGATACAGCATAAAACCAAGGTAACCACAAGACAAATGAAAGATCTGATCCAGTGACTCTGCCTACTAAGTCTCATTGAGTCATTTAAAGTTTGGCGGTTGGCCATAATGAAAGAAAAATAAAGCTGACACCCTCATTCCAAAGCACAATGTAATCTGACTAAAGGGAAGAGCAAATCGATATAGATTTAATTCCTTTCCATGATTGTGTTCTTGAGAGCCTGTGGGTCGTGTGATTATTTCTGATTGAATTGAAGGTGGCAGTTCAGGCAGTTTGATTCGACCCCACAGTGATCTCTTTAAATACATGTGCCGTTTGTTTACCATCTTTGTGCAGGCCTGAAAACCATGACATCAAGTGAACATATCCGTGAAATTACCATTTTAAAGTATGATAAAGAACAAATAGGACATCTTAACAAGGTCATGTGCGTGGTGTCAAACCTTAGGTCAAAGCATCGTGACCTATTGATTTGGTTAAAGAAATGGGTTTCTTTTAAAGCCACTAAAGAGACAGAACAACAAAAACACGCAATCATTACTCTTGTTCTGAAATACATGCACCACTGTTGAATCAATACAGTAAATTAACAAGGTGCATCCATTACGCACGTGGGAAGCCACACTAAATGCAAAGGTGGGAATTCTGAACAAGCGGTTTTGTGCTTACTGTAGCGGCGTGTGACCATGTGTTTTCTGCAGTGACACGATCAGCCGCGTGTAAACGCTTCACTTCAGCTCTCTGATCTATCAGTATGCTCAAAGCGGCTGGACTGCGGTTTTGTTCGGTTTGTGCAGTAAGTAGTTTTATAAATCTGACGTATGAAAGGGCCAAAATCAAACACAAGGACAAACTCGTGGGTCATTCGGTTGTTAAATCGATGCTATGACCACAACCAGAATTAAAGGGATACTCCACTTTTTTTGGAAATAGGCTCATTGTACAACTCCCTTGGGTTTTACCGTTTTCTAATCCATTCAGCCGATTTTTTGATATTTAGAAGAATATCAGTAACCAGACAGTTTCTGGTCTCATTGACTTCCATAGTGGAAAAAAAATATACTATGGAAATCAATGAGACCAGAAACGGTCTGGTTACTGATATTCTTCTAAATATCAAAAAATCGTCTGAATGGATTCGAAAACGGTAAAACCCAACTGTTTAACTCTGGGGGAGTGGTAAAATGAGCCTATTTCCAAAAAAAGTGGAGTATCCCTTTAAGAATCAGGTTTATTGTGCTTACAAAGAACTCGTACACATGGGCGGAGCTTTATAAATGGTTCTTCTATATGTATATTATTTTGAGTTGGCATTGGAGCTGGAGGCGATTGATAGTTTTATGGTGGTTCTGTGTTAGGAAATGTGTTCACTACTCACTGCATTGGGTTCAGGCAGAAGGTTGATGTTCAGCTCATCACGCTGGACCTGAGGGGAGGGGCGAGGTGGAGGAAGGGGCGTTCCCTCTACTGGACGAGGGGTGGAGCTTCCCATGTTATCAATGGCATTACCTGTCCGGTAAAGAGATCGGGTGAGTTTAAGGCTGTTTTTTGTTGTTGTTTTACAGTTTTACTTGCTAATAAGAATAATTATATGTATATAAGTATATGAATACAGATACTGATCTAAAATATAAACGATTTTAAAACCATTTAAATTTTGTGACTTTTACTTTATATCTTTATATTATTTCTGTATCCTAGTGTACTACAAAAAGTTGACAGAATATACATTTAGTCCATATCTACGTTCAAAAATAGCAATGACTATCTCTAGTCATATAAAAAATATTGCGGATAGCATAGTTCAGATGTTTTGTCTCAGAAGAATTTGATGAGAGATGCTTGAGTTTGTATTAAAATCTTGATTGCAGTCTTTTGAGCACTGTTTAATACATTGTTGAGATCACTTCTGAAACTTAAGAGTAGGTATACACTACCGTTCAAAAGTTTGGGGTCTGTATTTATTTTATTTTTTTAAGAAGTCTCTTATGCTCCCCAAGTCTGCAATTATTTGAGCTAAAATACAGTAAAACCAGATATACTGTGAATTTACTATTTAATCATTACAATTTAAAATAAGTTTTCCATTTTAATATATTTTTAATGCAATTTATTCCTGTTAAAAAGCACAGCATTTATTTGAAAAATAAATCGTCTACAAACCTTAAAAAAAAACTTTGGTAAAATTATAAATGTCTTTCCTGTCACTTTCGACCAATTTAATGCATCCTTGCTGAAAAAGTATTAATTTCTTTAAAGGAAAAACCTGTAGTATTTTCGAATTACCATGCTTTCCACCCTCATATCCCCCTGAGACGAGAGATTTATGTATTTTTTTGTCTGGAAAAAATAATCAGATGACGCAAAAATCGTCATTTTGCGTCATCTGAGGATTTTTTGGCCAAAGGTAGGGTCTGTCTGTCCCGCATGTTCTCAACCCGCCCATAGAGGGTGGATCTCACTCACAGAATGGACACATAGTGTCAGCCATGTTTTTTTGGAAGCTAAGCTAGCAGGCTCTTGTTCCGTGAAGAAAGCTGAGTAGTAGCGGTTACCATCCTCTTTTTCCCGGACATGTCCGGCCGTCGATATTCGGGATTCAGCTTTTGCTTTCTGCAGTCGCTATTCATTGTTTACATGCACAGCTTTTGTTTCAATCTAACTGAATTCATTCTGATTGCTGAATCTGAGTGTAGTGTTTACATGAACGCTAAACAAGTGATCGGTTGATGTGTGCTTTAACATTGCTAAGACAATTCCCGCTCCTCCGTGAGAGATATGAGACCGGTGCGTCTCACAGGTGTCGCTCATGGCTCATTGCCGTTCTCCCGCGGCCCTCACTCGTCCCGCTCGCCATAGTAAACATGATGAATGGCGACTGTAGAACGCAAAAGCCGAATCCCATACATTTTGGCCGATCTCAAAACACATTTTCGGGCAGACTCATCACGGAGACTCACTAGTAGCCTAGACTTGTTGTTTAACTACTGCGCTCTGTTACCGGTAGGCGTGGCCTCCTAGGGCAGCGAAGCAAGTGCATTCTGGGAGTTGTAGTCTTTCATCCACATAAGCCAAAAATAAATTTTCTGGCTTTTCTCAGTCTAGAAAGCTCCAAATTTAAAAATCATTTTACATTTCTTCTACATAAATGACCCATTTTAAATACACATTCATCTTTCCAGAGGTGAAGTATCCCTTTAAGCAAAAAAAAAAAAAAAAGATGATTTATGACATTACTGGGAATCTGAAATCTCATTTGTGATTTGTGCCAAGCCATAACTTAAAATTGGCTATTTAAAAAAAAAACCTGCACAAACTTTCTGTTTCAATAGGAAACATGTCATCACAGAAGAAAAATTGTGAATGTTATACCACAAATATGTCAGAGCAGTGCCATATTTACACTCTTTTTCTGTGACATTACGATGATCTGTAAATGATATTCTGGGACACTCACGCAGGCAGGTGTTGCTGGTGAACATGTGCAGGATACGCAGGCAGTCCTGCCACTGGTTCCCGCTGCCTTCGCAATTACACCACTGCGACACCTCTGTACTGCTGTTACTCACGTAGTTTGGTGTCATTATGGTACCTGTGGAGGGAGAGAGAGAGAGAGAGAAAGGGGATGAGAGCCAGCCAGAGGAAAAAATCCCATGCCAATTAGCCCGAAGCCCATCTGGGAGAATCTCCAAGAAGTGTAGTCTATCCACCCCCCTCCACTTTAATTATGTTGCTTCAGGTTGTCCTGCTAATTCAACATAAGTGCCACAGTGGGCTAAAGTAAACCCACGACATGAAGTTGAACCCAAACTCCACTGACCAATCATTCCCGTTACCAATTCTTGTTTGAGTGAGTAACTCACTCCATAAGGACGCAGAAGTGCTCGTCATTAAAAATGTAATATTATTTAAGTACAGACCGCGCAGTGACGTATCGATTTGTGCGTTTTGTACTCCTCATTAAGCGTCCATTTTTTTCAAGGTCGTCCGAGGTGGTTTCTCACCGATGAGCCCAGCGTAGGCCTTGAGGCACACGGCTCCACTTTCCCGGAGACAGCCGGAGGGAGAGACAGAAGACGGCTGACAGTTCTGCTGGAAATCAGCCAGTCTTGACCTGATGGACCAGACAAATTTGAATACAGACACAGAATGATTCAACTAAAATGTATGTCTACACAAAATGCATGATCTTTGTAGTGTGTTCAGTTTTTGTCAGGAGTGTAGGAATGATTTGAAAAGTGAGGGGGGCACATTATCAGTGTTGTTCGTGAATATTAATTAGGTAATGTAATGTTCACCCTATGTAACTGGTTTGCTGACACACAAGTTATGTGGATGATGGCTATATTAGGTTAATTCTTTCCTTGGTTTTGTATCTAATGCGACTGGTTTACAGTGGCTTCTGCTCGGTCTCGTGTCATTGTGATATTTTTACTCTGCCTCCCTCCCTACTGTTGAACAGTGTTACTAGAACAGTGTTTGTTTATTGTTATTTTTATACTATTATAGTTTTTATTAATATTTTGAATTAGCTTTTATGGTGATGTTGTTATTTATATGCTATTATAGTATTTATTACTATTTGGAAATCATTTTTTTACATTTTCTTTTTTAATTTTAGTTTGTCACTTTTTGTTAATTTGACATTTTTATTAGTTAAAGCTAAATAGAAATAATAAAAAGCATTATTCATTTTTTTTAATTTCAGTTTTAGTCATTTTAGTACTAGAAATTAAACATTTTATTTCAGTTTGTGGCTAAACTATAATTTCTCATTTTTTTAGTTTATTAATTATACAGTTTTCATGTAATATTCATACCTTATTTAATCGATTAAAGGAGTAGTTTGATCATTTACTCACTCCCATGTCATCCAAGATGTCATTCTTTCTTCAGTCGAAAAGAAATTAAGGTTTTTGATGAAAACATTTCAGGCTTTTTCTCCATATAATGGACTTTAATGGGAACCAAACGGTTCAAGGTTCAAAAGACAGTTTCAGTGCAAACTGTTGAAAGGGCTTTAAACGATTCCAGACGACGAATAAGGGTCTTATCAAGCGAAACGATCGCTCATTTAAAAAAACAACAACAACAAAGTTTGACGAACTCGTTCATCAAAATTAACAAATCTTTTCCCGATTTCGTTTGTTGAATTAACCAAATGACACGAAAAAAAGATTTGTTCATTTTGATGAATGAGTTTGAACAGGAGAGTCACGAACGCGCATCACAGAACAGAGCAAGGCGAGCTTATAAAATGTAAATTTTGTTATTATTTTTTTTATGAGCGATCGTTTCGATTAATAAGACCCTTATTCATCGTCTGAAATCATTTAAAGCCCTTTGAACAGTTTGCACTGAAACTGTCATTTGGACCTTGAACCGTTTGGTTCCCATTGAAGTCCATTATATGGAAAAAAATCCTGGAATGTTTTCATCCAAAACCTTAATTTCTTTTCAACTGAAGAAAGAAAGACATGGACATCTTGGATAACATGGGGGTGAGTAAATTATCAAAGTGAACCACTCCTTTAAATTATGCAAAACAATTTTGAATAGTAGTTTTAGTTAACAATAAGTCGGGATTAATTTAGTGACTAATTCGATTTGTTAGATATCTAATGCTATTTCGTGGTATTTTTTTTAAAGGACTGCCTCCATTTGAGAAAACGACCCACGCTAACGAAAATGTGTCCATGTTGGTAAGTTAGTGTCTGCATTTTCTACACATTTCTCATTTTTATCCTTGTTTAAATGCACAGCAGACGTGTCTAAACGTATAGTATGCGACCTGTTGTCCTTTCTTCCATCCAGCTCAGCATGTTCTGTGCTATTAATGATGCTTAGATAAGCATAACTGCCAGAGACATCTGTTTCTAGAAGAAGATAAAAGGGAGGTCTTGTACTTCAAGAAGAAAGGTGGAAATTATCATGCTGTGCTGTTATCAAAGCTGAGGTTTGACTAGTTTGAATGAGGGTTAGCACATCTGATGACAGTGTGGTATGTCAGAATCGGTTACACAAATTGGTTCTTTCAAACTGTTTTTTCAAAGAACTGATTCAGCAGATCTTTACATCATCATTTGGTCTCTGTCATTCTCTCATGGCATGTTACATGCTCTAGTCTAAAACATTCAAAGAAACCCTGTTTTGAACTTTTTATTTTAAATAAGGGTGTTTGTTGTTACAAGTGCAGTTGTTAAAAGTCACTATTTTGGTGGGAGTCAAGTTGGGAGTCAAAGTGCTCACCATAGAATATAGTTATCCATTTTACACGCTTAGAAAAGCGCAACGTTTTATTTTGTGTCTCCGTCCTAGGTCGAGATACACTACTCGTGTAACTGTATTTAAATAGGGAAAACGTGGAGGTGTTTGGTCGCTTCTCTGCTTGGCACCATATTGAATGAACTGGGCTAGTTAAGTGCTATCAAAGTGTCTCGCGCGCCAGAGCGATTGAGACGACAGAGGTAACATAGTTTAATATGAAAAAACGGTGGAGTATCCCTTTAATATTTCACTGAAAACTGTTATAGGCAACTGTACATTTTCTTTCAGTATTCTTTGATGAATAGAAAGTTCAAAAGAGCGGCATTTATTTCTACCAGCAATGTTTTTTAAATGTCCTTACTGTCAATTTAAAGCATCCTTGATAAATAAGAATGAAAGAAATCGCACTGACCTTTAGACATTTGAACGGAAGTGCGGGCCATTTTCTCAGAAAAGGCAGTGGACATATTTCAGATGCGTTTTATTTGTAACATTTCTGCTTTTAAAGATTTCTGACATGATCTAAATGAGTTCGCTTTGTGAATGAATAATTCATCCAATTAATAAACATTTATTATTATGATCAGTGTTGGAAACAGTTATGTTGCTTGATATTTTGACGAAACAGACAGAACTCAAAATAATTATTGATTATTCAAATTTGGTTTTATAGCTGTTTTCACAGGAAATATTGGTATTAAACTGTTTGTTTTTCTTTCCACAGACCCCCAGAACCACCTTTGCAGTCCCCTGGAAGAAAACATTTCCAAATTAACCAGGATTTTTTAATGAGAAATAATAAGAGTGGTTGACAAGTCACCATACGAAAGGTAAACACTCTCTCGGATGGTCCAGGCACTGTTGTTCCATGCGAGCCTCAATTGATTCATTGAAAAGATCCAAATCTGATATTTGTACCGTGCACAACTGCTAACAGACGCGTATCTCACCTGCACATGTTGTCTCTGAGGCAGTAGCTCTCCAGATGAAGGCAGTTGGGCTGTCCGTCTCGCTCCTCGTAGGAACAGGAGGGCACGATGGTTTTTCTCCTCCTCTCCCCGCATAGAGTATCCGAACAGGGGCAAAACAAGACACCAAAGCTGTACTCCTCGGGAACACGCTCCAGGAACCTCCGCAGGGCCCGGTGGCATTTGTGCCGGTTACAGTGGTTGGTGCCAGGTATGATCTTAGTGCAAGCTAACGCATACTCAGAGCGCAGGGAACCGCACTTCTCGTACAACCCACAGTCCTGAGCTGCTTTCAGACACTGGTTCTGATCCGTCAGAGGAAGGGACGACACTGAGAAAGAGGAAAAGAGACTTTCAATGAAGTGTCCCAATACTTTTTGGGGTCTGACTCTATACAAAGCGAGCAAGACAAGGCAAGACAACTAGGAAAACGCTATTAAACCCAAACATGCAAACACACAGCGATACACTACGTCCGTCATCACAGTGCATTCAGCTGTGGAGGAAAACGTTTTATTTGGTCGTATCACTGACGTGTCTGCTGTACCTGAAACTATTGAGGCTAGTTTTGATGTTTCAGTATTTCTCACAAGTTCCAGTTCAATGTCTTCATATGGGGACGTCTCAATGTCATCATAACCTGCAATGCATACACACACACACAACCGTAAGACATCAGATTGTTTGAGGCTAATTAAGCACGCCTTATTACATCTAATGAACCGCACCGCATATGATCAAATTAGAGATTATATAATATTTCCTTGATTATGATTCACATACTGTAGTTTTAAAGGATTTCAATGAAAGAGGCCAGTGTTTGTGATATTTGCATTTGTTGAACTGACAGTGCTCAGATTTAGGGGTCTGGATCGAGACACAAGATAAAATAGCGATGAGTCTATTTGTATCACACAACCCTGGGGATGCCGCATGCCAAGATGAGTGAGTATGAAACACACACACACACAGGCCTGGACTGTATATTTGATCTTGTGGGGACTTTCTGTTCATATATAATGTTTATAAATATATATATATAAGGATGAAAAGAATACAAGTACTAATGTTGTTTATATGTCGATGTGGAGTTTTTAATATGCTTAAAGTCAACCCATGTGAAAATTCATTAGTCGACACCATTGCTGAGTATTTTACCATTGCTGAGACTTTAAATGGTTTTAAACTTAGTTTTATGTGTCTATGTAAAGCACTTGTATGAATAACCGCTGTGTATGAAATGCACTACAGTATATAAATAAACCTAAAATGTATCAGAGACTTAAAGAAGTAATTCACTTTTAAAAAAATAACTTTTGCTGATAATTTACTCACCCCCATGTCATCCAAGATGTCATTCTTTCTTAAGTCGAAAAGAAATTAAGGTTTTTGATAAAAACATTCCCGGATTTTTCTCCATATAATGGACTTCAATGGTAACCAAACGGTTCAAGGTCCAAAAGACAGTTTCAGTGCAAACTGCAAACTGTTCAAAGGGCTTTAAACTATTTCAGATGATGAATAAGGGTCTTATCAAGCAAAACGAATGCTCAATAAAAAATAAAAAAAATACGTTTTATAAGCTCAAATGGTCCCCTTGCTCTGTTCTGTGATGCGTGTTTGTGACTCTCCTGTTCGAACTTGTTTATCAAAATGAACGAATCTTTTTTCGTGTGAATTGGTTCATTCAACGATCGCAATGAACGAATTGACTCGGGAAAAGATTCGTTCAGTTTGATGAACGAGTTGGAACAGGAGAGTCATGAACGCGCATCACAGAACAGAGCAAGGGGACCATTTGAGCTTATAAAACTTAAACTTTGTTATTTATTCATTAAATAAGCGATCGTTTCACTTGATAAGACCTGTATTCATTGTCTGAAATCGTTTAAAGCCCTTTGAACAGTTTGCACTGAAACTGTCTTTTGGACCTTGAACTGTTTGGTTACCAGTAATGTGCATTATGTTGCATTATAAAATCCTGGAATGTTTTCATCAAAAACCTTAATTTCTTTTCGACTGAAGAAAGAAAGACATGGACATCTTGGATGACATGGGGGTGAGTAAAGTTTTTTTTTTTAAGTAAACAACTCCTTTAAGACAATTGCCTAGCAACACCCTGGTAACCACCCAGAACACCCTAGTAACCTCCTGAATACCAACAACTAAAAATGCCTTAGCAATGAATTAGCAAACACCATTAATATTTTCTTGTTAAAGAAATGAACATTTCTTGTTGCTTCCATAAAGTCTAATTACTTAACACTTGGCCTATCCCCCAAAAAACACATTTTGACATTTCACAAGCCTTTCATTTTTGTGTTGACATCCCCAGAAGGTGATATTCTTTTTGGGACATTTTCTGAAATGTTGGTTATCAAAACCTGCCCTCACACACACACACACACACATTTAGACTCTTCAAACAAATGCAAACTGGCAGAATCCCTCCTGTCATCTTGTTCGCGCTGACACACACTCCACATTTCAATCTATGGAGGCGCTCCATCAAGTGTGCTACATTCACAATTACATGCCTTGCGTATTCTGCCTCAGACAGTTTTCATTTGCAGGAGAACACTTGACATTTCCAGTTGATGTGTTTTAAAAGCACTTATTTCTGAGTCTGCCGATCAGCCCGGGCCCTTCTGGCCCCAATGGCCCCTGCGCCACACTCAGACTCAGACGCATGACGAGTCCGCTGCTGGAGAAGCCTGGGATTAGTCAGCATTTACAACAACTCTTGATGAGTCGTTGTGGGAACCCATCTTCTTGTTTCAGAAGATTTAATATTAATAAGCCATATTGGGTGGGAATATGGACTCCGAATCAATTAATTTCGCAGCCGTGCCTTGACGATCCGCCGGACGTCATTCACCAGCATGCCGTAATCTCTTTTGCTCATGAGCAAACACACGAGACGGAACCAGACACCCTCGAAGGAACGAAGCAAATTCCGGCTCCCGCATATACTGTATGCGTCTGTCCCGCCGAGCGTAATGAACAGATGAGGGAACAGCGAAATTAATCACGATACCACTGTCAGTGAGCCAGTCGTTTGTTTAGTGTCTGACTGGGTTTTTATGCCTCCTTGCCATTTCATATACATTACTGTGCAGTCATTAAATGCTATTACTGCCTTAATCTAAATCCTCACTCAACACTCTCATTAAAGCATTTTGGCATGTCCTGAAAGAACATAACAAACGGCATTTGGTGAGATCTATGAGTTCACTGTTTATGACCAGCAGAACAAAGGCAGTCATTCTGAAATTGATTAACTGAATTCTTTATGCATGATTTTTTTCTGGAGATACCTACTCCCTCTTATACTTTCTTATTCGCTTTCTTTAAACCTGCTCCTTTCATCATGACATTCACTGGTTTGGGAATTGCTGGACATGAGCAGTTCAGTCAAAGAATATTCTTGGAAGTCTTTAAAAAA
Organism: Pimephales promelas; assembly: GCF_016745375.1. Next base: position 2,441,791 of record NW_024121543.1, on the reverse strand, counting down.
TATGAAACTGCGTTAGCAATGCATTTTACTTCATATGAGTGAAACGCAATAATCAGTATGCTTATTTATATTTACACTACCATTTAAAATTGTGAGGTTTGTAAGATTTTAAATGTTTTTGACTATATTTTAATATGTAATTTATTCCTGTGATCCTTTCTTCAGTGTCACATGATCCTTCAGAACTCATTCTAACATTCTGGTTGGATGCTCAAGAAACATTTATTATTATTATTATCAGTGTTGGAAACAGTTGTGCTGCTTGATTTTTTTTGTCGAAACCGAAAATATTAACTGTTTTCACAGGAAATATTGGTATTAAACTGTTTGTTTTTCTTTCCACAGACTCCCAGAACCACCTTTGCAGTCCCCTGGAAGAAAACATTTCCAAATTAACCAGGATTTTAAAGGGGTGATGAACTGAGAAATCAAATCAAAATTTTCCTCGAGCTTTTGACATCTAAGAGGTCATCATATTATAAGAATATCCTGTAAGTTTCAAAACTAAAAGCGGCCTTGTTAGTCCAATATAAGCTTTTATTGACACCAGGCTCAGCAAACGACTCGTTTTTCAAAGTGGGGAACTATGACGTCAAAGAGGATAAAACACCACCCCCGTTGGAGAAGATCAACGCCGACTTCAACACGGCCGGTTTAGCCCCGCCCACCGATTCGCGCATTACACGCATAGCTAAATAACATAGATGCCTACCTCGTGATGACAAACCGGATCAAGTTACAGAGCAATAATATATATTGTGCAGTGCCTGGTTGTGGAAGAAGACAGTCGCTGCATAAACTTCCTCTGGATTCCAATAGGACTGCTTGTAAAACTTTATTTTTAATGACATTCCAGCAGATGAGGTAAAATATTGTCTGTCTGTTCGCGGGATTGTTTTGTAAACAAGACTGGATTTGCAGACCGATTAAGAGTAAAGAACGTTGCTGTGTCGTATATATTGGATCTGACAGGAATTGTGCAACACACGGACTCTGGGTCGAACATGTATGGGCGAATCATTCCGGTTGCCATTTTACAACATTTGACGTTTTCAAAATAATTTCCCCCAAGTGCATCGACAGGTGAGTTAAAACTCATTATAATATGCAAAACTGTTATCCACTCACAGCAGTGGGCGTTTACTTCCAAGTCTTCAGTGCGAGACGCCCATAAAAACCCAGCGTTTTTCAGCTAGGCTCAAAACTAGGGTAGAGAATAGCCTATTACTTATTCATTTTGATGTTTTTGAATGTAAAAACCAAGCGAACGTCATAAGTTGACCTCAGACAACAATATAATAAAATTTAAGAAGCCAGTTCATGACCCCTTTAATGAGAAAAAATAAGAGTGGTTGACAAGTCACCCAACATGACATCATGACTTTTGCGTAAACATACACGCCACTTTCGACTCAAATGGCGTGTCATCTCTACGCATTTTGAGCTATCCGTGTGTATGTCTACGCCATTAACGTCCAAGTGATTCCGCGTGTCTGTACACGCCGTCAAATGTCCGCACGAAACGAAGAAAAATGTAGACCTACATCTGGGGAGCGATCTTTTTCTTTCCTAGGATGGTAAGGGAACAGTCATAAATGCCATTAACCCCAGTGACGGTTAGGTTTAGGGACAGGGTTGAGGTAAGTCATATATTTATATATACAGTAATAACGTTAAGTCAACGGCGTTCATAAACACGCTGAAAAGCGATTATGCGTCTTGATAGCACGCCAAAAATGGAAATACGAATTTGCGTGTCATACACACGCTACTTCATGAGATCAGTCTGAGTCACCATACATACACCAAACACTCTCTCTGACACACTTACCCTGTGGAAAACGTATGGTCCAGTAAACGCTCAGGCACTGTTGTTCCATGCGAGCCCCTCGCTGACACTTGCATTCTTGCAGGGGCTGATAGTTCATGAGGTTGTTCTGGGCATCGACGCAGGCCTGTCGTGCCTCCAGACCCAGGGGAGCCACCGCCTCCTCGTCCACACAGTACTCCAGGTGCCGGAACGGTCGCTTACACTCCGGGTCTAACACGCATTCCTGTACAGCCTCGATGCAGTCCACAGTCCCGGGGAACACCGGCACCACTGAGGGAACACACCCTGGAGGATATTGGGTAAAGTCAATTAACCAAGTATTTATTGACGATGTGTTTTACTAATGAGCCAATAGAGTGCCGAAGTGATGACGTCACTTTGTAGGACAACTCGGAAGCTAGCGGCGCATGGGTTCCCTCGATCGAAAAGCTATGCATTTTCCCCATAGACTTTTGGAAAATTGCAAAAAATAAGATCTGTGTTTAACAAAGAGTTGTGACCCTTTCAAGTTTTGTCTATCAAGATAATCTTTACAAGTTAATCCAAAATGTAGCTGTACATTTTGAAGCCTATATAAAGTTTTTAAACAACACAAGCAGACACAATGAAGTTTAAAAACCACAAGCAGGTTATAACTGTGTGTTTTATGTCATAGATCAAATTGTGAAAATATCTAGAGGCTTTGTTCACCACAGACCTTATTTCAAGCGATTTAGCAAAAACCCATTTAAAAAACCCATAGACTTTAGAGCGAGGGAACCGGGAGTGCTAAAATGCTAACTCACTTCTGCGTTTTGGCCTACAGAGTGACGTCGTAACTACGGCACTCTATTGATTTTGCAGACAACATTTGGCAACAGTTGTGAGCTGGCCCAGACGTAATGCCACATTTTTGTATATGAAGATTCAAAAAATGTATTTAAACATCATAAAAAAGTCTTACAAACAGCTGAGACGCAGCATTCTGAACTGAATAGAGAATCAGTTTCTGAATTTGAGCAAACAGGATGTGGAAGTAGAATTAAAATGAATTGATGAAGAGGGTTAACTGTAACTTTAAACTAGAAAAGTAAAGTTTGCCATGTCGAAACTTTGGCTGATTGAATTGGAACCACTACAGTCCTATTGGTTAATATAAACAGTCATATTGGCCAAAATATTTAAAGGAGCTGTATGCAAGATTGTGGCCAAAACTGGTACTGCAATCACTTTCAAATTAGGGAGTATCCCCGCCTTCCCCCATGACTCGAGGTTGCCAGATATGCTGCAGGTCCAGCAGGAATATAGGCTGCTACAAGAAGCTTCCAATTGCAAGTGACGAGTCCTACACAGTGAGGTTTTTTTTTGTGTTAATTATTTATTTCAGATTTGTAACAAAGTATTTCGGATTCATATCGAGTTTTTTGGGGTTTCACAATGTTAGAGTTTTTTTTTATCCGATTCCGACACGTTTGTATCTGCAGGTGTGGTAACTAGAGAAGAGCTGGCAACCCGAATGCCGCAACACTACCGAGTCCGTGATTGGTAGATCGGTGGAGGGTGACGCATCAGAACAAAACACAACTTGACAACATCAACATCAGTCAAGGGCTGCGACTTCACTTTTTAAACGACAATATCCTGGCCGGACTACTGTTGTCAGTGATATTTGAAATGAACATGATTTCTTTATGTCTAGTGACATATCAGGGAAAATTTATGATTAATTGAAATACATTTCTTACATACAGCTCCTTTAATAAATGAATATGCAAAGGGGAAGGGAATATGTAGGACTTTGAGAATGAGTGGCTTTCCATTTCTGTAGGATTTCTGATTCTGTGTGTGTCTGGATATGACACATTACAGTTTCTGTTATACTATCTGCATTCTAGACGCACAGAAAACATTCTGACAGTCAGTGTCAGTGACCATGTAAAAATAGAGATCAAAGTCCCTTAACTTGCACTCAAGGGCTGAATTAATAATGTGTAAAATAATTTAAAAGAGAGCTCTTCTGTGAGAGGGAATTTGCCGGCTCGCAATTGCAGGAGGACAGAAGCAGAAAATCTTCATTCACCAACACCGTACATCAAGAGTTTCAACAGACACTTTGTGCTTTCTGTCCGTTCTCAAGCTCAATCCTGACAGACGTCAACTCTAGAGACCCTCGCCATCGGCCGGGATCTCGGGGTGACCTGAGGGGGAACTGTGACAGGGCTGTGTAATTTCATGGCTACTTTTGCTGTTTTTCATTAAGTAGCAACAGAAAAAGTCTTGCACTCCTGTAGAAGCGTGAGACATATGTTTCTTTTCCTTGTACTTCTCCCCCCTGACCCCCATCCCCCTTTGTGTCTGTTTTCTTTCGCAGCGGCAGGGGCTGTAATTGCACTAGGCCTCATTTTAAAGCGTGTGGTGATTGAGAACCCACGGCTGTGGCCGGCAGACTAAACGTTGGTCATGCTTTAGGACTGCACTACCACAAAATAGCACGTCCTTCCACAGCTCATGGAGCGATGATCCATGCATGAAAGACCATCTACTGCGGCGGACCGAGTTAAACAGACAAGTAAATACACTTTGATCTTTCACATATATGGTAAACAGTTCAATATTGAGATGCGAGTTTGAATGTAAAGACAGGTGCTTGTTCTGCCACTGTTTCTTTTTTTTCTTCTAATGGCCGGTACACATAGTACGTTATTGGGCTGTCCCCAGTGTTGTGCCTGAACGCGTTCATATTTTGGGCGAACGTGAACTGAACGTACTGTATTACTGCCTGATGAACGTTACTGTGAACGCGTTCATTTTGGTGTCTGTGAACGAACGCTCTCTCAGTTTGACTTCGTACAATAGGGGGCCAGATTTCTATAGAGCCTTCCGGGCGAAAACCCGGCTAAAACACAATGTAAACAGGCCTTAAAGGAGTAGTTCACTTTAAAAAAAAAAAAACTTTTGCTGATAATTTACTCACCCCCTTGTCATACATCCAAGATGTCCATGTCTTTCTTTCTTCAGTCGAAAAGAAATTAAGGTTTTTGATGAAAATATTCCAGGATTTTTCTCAATATAATGGACTTTACTGGTAACCAAATGGTTCAAGGTCCAAAAGACAGTTTCAGTGCAAACTGTTCAAAGGTCTTCAAACGATTCCAGACGATGAATAAGGGTCTTATCAACCGAAACGATCGCTAATTTAAAAAAAAAAAAAAACAAAGTTAAGTTTTATAAGCTCGAATGCTCGCCTTGCTCTGTCCTGTGATGCACGTTCGTGACTCCCCTGTTCGATCTCGTTCATCAAAATGAACGAATCTTTTCCCGAGTCAATTCGTTCATTTCATTCGTTGAATGAACCAAATGACAAGAAAAAAGATTCGTTCATTTTGATGAACTTTGATTGTCTTCATTTTGATAAACGAGTTTTCTCAGGTTTTCCCAGGCTACAAAATGCCCAATGCTAAATACCAAATTCATTTTCGATTAAGACTTTTAGTTTTAGACTTTTAGTTTTCAATCTGACCCAATAATCCCTCCATACTATATAGTGCAATATGTGCCATTCACCATGTAGAAAAGAGTAATCGTGTGAACAAGTGACGGATTTTAGCCTTCAGCCTCTATATTTTAATGCAGGGGGCGGGACGTAATGTGATGTCATCAAAATCATTGATCCATATTGGAGGAAGTAAGAGATTTTTAAAAAGAGAGTTTTAAATACTTATATCTTCTAAATGCGAACTAGCTTATATATAACCGTAAGGTTTATCAAAACAAAGTTCAATTTTGATTTCATGGGGACTTTATAAATTTTTATAATTAATAAAAAAATTGTATTAATTTTTTTATTATAGTTAATTTTAAATGTAATAATATTAAATAATTTATTTATGTTTGAATTAATATATAATACACTTTTGATATTTTTTATTTTTTGCGATTTTAATTATAATAAATAAAATTAATAAAATGAAAAACAGCGAGATACAATGCAACAACATATGCAAACAATAAATAAAAAAAAAATCTAAAAAGCATCCTTGGTGAAATCATGCCCCTAAGTCTGTTGTTGACTGTAGACCAGTGAGATCATGATCAATGATATGAAAATATAGCAAACAATAAATTGACTTTCTGTCTATTCCATTTTTACCAGTCTGTCTTTAAATAATCTCCACTTGGGGGCTGTTCTCAGCTAAATTTATAATGCAATTAATTAAATTAATTAAAACTCTAGATTATATTGAACTAAATAGAAATCCAAATTATAGCTTAATACATTTTTATTTACTATTATAAAATCAATAGATAAGCATTTCTAAAATCACATTTTTTTTCTTTTTAGAAACGATGAGCGACTCAGAGAACGAAGAGTGCCCAGAGGAGTCGAAAAGTGAGTGATGTGCAAGAAAGAAACAGAAAGAAAGAAAGTAAACAGAATGACAGACAGCAGACGCCTCACACAATAGGAAACCGTCTCAGTATGGAGGCTGATGGCAATCAAACACATGCTGGCCGGGTATTACGAGATATGTGTGTGTGCACGCGCACTAAAATCACATTTAACAAGTGACAGTGACGCACACGCACACACACACACCTTGAGGCTTTAAGTCTCCTGCACACACTGAGAGGGAACGACAGACGCAGTTTCTGCAGTGAAGCTCAGCTGTACAGGGGAGTGAAAGAAATAAAGAGGTGAGTGAAATAGAGAAAAACAGTGTGAGCGCCTACTGTAAATCTATCCTTGTGTGACCGTATTTATGGTCGGCGACAGCAAACCAGCTCCAGCTGTCGATACACGCAAGTCTAACGTGATTAACTAATCAATGCGTACCTCTGTGGTAAACGCAAGGCGCCACTACATCAAGATACATATCAAGAAAACGTCTGTTCCGTCAAACCACACAGAACTGAGGAATCCATCAGCTAAATTACAGCGTGCCACATCTCAGGGCCCCAAACCAACAATTTAGACAAATTACTCAACAAAACCATACACAAACAAAACCCTTGAACCCATTTAAAACAGTGCTTCAACACTCGCATCTCAAGAACGGAGTAAAAAGAAGCCATTAATGCTATATTTTCCTGACCGTAAATACGCTCGTATTTGCTATATAGACTTTCAGCACGCTCTGTTATTCGCTGCATTGAGGGGTTTTGTCAAATGTGGGTCAGAGCTCCGTATCTATTCACTATTGGTGACACGTCACATCAAAGCATGACGGTGGTATTTAAAGAACCGGGTCGGATGGGCCCGTCTGATTGACACTGAGGAGAAACGGAAGACAATCCGAGAGCCCCGGGAGGAAGGAGTTCACTGCAGGGACGTGATGCTGAGACGGTCCTCGGTGCTAAATCACAGCGCTCAGCTCCTTTAATGAAAATTGGCTACAACATCATCATAAAAGCTGTGTGCGAGTGGAGCTCACGCACACACTCGCTCTCTGATTCTGTCGCTTGGCTTGAATCTTACAGTCGAGGCGAGAGAGTCCAACACCATCTGCCGTCACTGTGTTTGCCTTTCCAAATCCTGGTTATCAACAAAACACACACGCGACCCTGAAAAGACCCTAAAAGTTCTCTCATATGTGGAGAAAACATGCCCGCGGGGAAGATTACCTTTTTGTCAACCGGCCCCTTGTGGTTTATTTAACCAGTGTTTTTTTTACCATTCCTCTTTGGTTTGCTAAAAATGGCAGTGTAATTAGACTGTCCCTGGGTATGTCCTTGGCTGGGATGCATCTGAGTGCATTATGGCATATTTTTCTCCATGCAATTAGTATATGCGCTGACAAAGCCCTGTTCACTTGTGTGTATTAAGCATCCGAACACATTTCTTAACTTGTGCAGCTTGTGCTTTTCACAACAACACAACAAAAAAAGCAAGTATGAGACGAAAGCATTATGCCAGGCATGTTTTTCCCAGACCTGTCAACAGCTGTCGCTGGCAAATGAGTCGAAGCTGCCAAAGTCCAGAGTTGCGCACGCGTACCTTTTCCCAAACACACCTGGGCACACGGCTGGCACGCATTGGCACATGCGCGTGCGTTTCTGCCGAAAGGCCTTCAGTGCACCCTTTTCAATGTGATGACGTGTTTCCGCAGTTATTAACATTGTAAAGCTTTTTATATTTTCATTTTTTTTTTTATTTTTTTTTTTAAAGATACATTTATAAGACTGTGTTTTATTACCTTGGCATTAAAGGAGTGATATCCAATTTGACATTTTCTCAAAAGTTCCAGAAGAGGGGTTTTCACATTAATGCCCTAGATTAGAAGAACCATTTTTGATTCCCCAAGAGCGTTTTTTAAAGGAACCATTTAAAAAAAATGAAAGAGGTTTTTTGCACTTTAAAGGGATAGTTCACTTTGAAATTAATTTTTGGTATGTTTTAGCTTACCTCAAGGGCATCCAAGATGTAGGTGTCTTTGTTTCCGCAGTAATTTCAGTTTTTATATTTTTAGGTTAAACCGTTCGTGTCTATCAGTCATATAATGGAGGTCTATGGTCACCACCTCAAAGAGCATGCACAGAGAAGTCCAAATTAAACATGATTTAATGACTCGTAAATGTAAGTGCACATTGATGGCCTAAGACACGAAATGAGCGGTTTGTGTGAGAAAACGAGCAGTATTTATATCGTTTTTACCACTTGTAATCATAGCCACGTCCAAGTGATCTGAGGGCGCGGGCACTTTGTGGCTAATTTGGACCTCTCTGTGCATGCTCTTTGAGGTGGTGACCATAGACCTCCATTATATGACTGACAGACAAGACTGTCAGGTGTTCTTTGTTTCCACAGTAGTTTCAATTTTTATATTTTTAGGTCAAACCGTTCGTGTCTATCAGTCATATAATGGAGGTCAATGGTCACCACCTCACACGAAATGAGTTTGTGTGAGAAAACAAACAGTACTTATATCGTTTTTACCACTTGTAACCATAGCCACGTCCAAGCGATCTGGATCACGCGTGCTTTGTGGCTGTGGTTACAAATTTGGACTTGTCTGTGCATGCTCTTTGAGGTGGTGACCATAGACCTGCTTTATAAGACTGATAGACAAGAACGGTTTGACCTAAAAATATCAAAATTGAAAATACTGTGGAAACAAAGACACCTACATCTTGGATGACTTTGAGGTATAAGCTAAAACATACCATAAATTAAAAATTAATTTCAAAGTGAACTATCCCTTTAAAGAACCTTCTGTGGAGTGGAAAGGTTCCATTGATGTCAAAGGTTCTTGATGGAACTTTAGATGCCAGAACGAGTGAGCTATTGCTTTTTTGCTATTGGAGCAAAAGAACTATTAAAAATGCTGTATTTTCAATTCACCCAATAGTGACGACTCCTGCTTCCGAGAACTACGGGTCCATCTGAGATTTGGTATGTTTGCACACATTTTTCCACCTCAGGTCGCCTCTTAACAAAAACATATTCAAGCAGCCAAGTCTTTATGCAAATACACTGTGGAAATGAAGTCTTTTTGCCACTTGATCTCCATCAGGGGGTCCCTTTGCATTTGGTGCGGCTGATATACGACCCGACCCCCAGGGATACACACAGCACGAGCGAGCACATCAAATCTGCAATCATTAACACAGCTAATAAATAAACCTGTCGATCAGCGCGCGCATTACAGCGTGTTCTCATGGCACCAGGGTGCGACAAACACCACTCATGATGATGAATGCCACTTGGGCTACAAAGCACTTGCTCCAGACAATTGCATATTGCGCCGTGTCGTCCTAGGTGGGGAAAGAAAGTCAGATCCGTCAAATGTTGGTTGCTGTGCTACGGGAACTCCATGGAGCTGCCCTTTACCAGCCTAATCTGTCTCTGTTTGTAATGTGTGTGTGTGTGTTCTTGCCATCACATAATTAGGATAATATTGACTGTGACAGATGTCTGAGATTTATTGACAGAATTATTTTTTTTAGTCCTGGTCTGCACAGATTATCGCACTCCTGAAATGTTTGAAATATTATGCTGGTTTGATTGAAAGGTGTGAAGAAAACAAACACAAGGCTGCTTAAGTACATCTAATTGACTGAAACGAAAATCTCACTGCTCTGTTCGGCTATTAAAAACTCTATTTGTGAGTGAAATGTGATTTTCCAAAACAAAGAAGAAAAAAAATCATGATATTCTATGATAAATTCTATGTTAAAGTATTACCGAAATGCCTAACACAGTATGCTACATTATGTTTGAGTGTTTCTTGAACGCCATTTCTAACTGTAAATCATATTAAAAGTTACAACATAAAGGGTTCTGCTATTGTTACAAGCCACATAGAGATCTGTTTATATTTGAGATATTCTTTCTTAAGAAGCAGTACACAGACATGTGTATAGAGTGACATACACATCTGTTCTGCTCAGCGCACAGCACTCCAGAAAATCAAGCCCTTTCTATTGTTTCAGCACAAGCACATGGCCCAGCGGTCATCATATAACACACCTGTGCAATAAGTTCCATGCAATTGTAATTGAATCACTGTTGTTCTGCCTTTTACAAATGTTATTGATGCAAAGCTATGTGGCATGAACAATATAATGCATGCACAATGTGAATCTCTGTCCAATATACATGCAATGATCCACAGCAGTGTGTCCAACTGGTCGAATTTGCGGTGTAAGATGCACTTTTGTCATATCTATAATGCATATTCTTCTAATTTGGTCTGCTGTTATGGTGTGCTGTGTAAATCTTTATATATATATATATATATATATATATATATATATATATATATGTCCCTGGCTGTCAATGAGCCCCAATTTTCCCACACGCAGGATCAATACAGTACATCTATTCACCCATCTATCTTTTTTCATAGACAATTTACAACACCAAGGTTTTATTATAGCAACAGTCCCATTTAGTTTGCCTTCTTAAAACAAAGAGACATAAAAAAAAACTATTCTATCATCTATCTATCTATGTATCACTTTACGTTATAAATACAATTTTTCACAGTTATACTAACAAAGTGTATTTGCAGGCAGCACGTTGTTCATTAACTCTGTACTTATGTAAATATGTAATGTAAATATTTTATGTAAATATACGTGGTCGTGTAAGTGTGACCCTGATGTGTCAAAATAAGTAATGGAGGCTGTTTCTTAGAGTCTTACCCTTAATGACGAACAGATTTAGAAGTATTCCCAGAAGGATCATGTCGCCTGCTGCTGGACGGTGATGATGCTGGGGAATCTCGGGGAAGCGCGTCTGGAACCCCCGGATCGGTCCAAATCAGTCCGACAGACTACATCCATACAAAAGGACCACCGTCCGAATGACAGAAATCTCCAAAACGACGTGTCCGAAAATCAATTCCAACTACAAACTTGTGCGATATCACAAGCTTTCTAATGCGCAAGAGGTGTCCGAAGAGCAGACCGATGCTTTCATACAACAAACGAGGGGAAAATTACAAACTGTCAAATGCACAAGCAGTAGATGTCCGTTATACTCACGATCGGAGTCTTTCTAAAATAATCCTCGATTTAAGCGAGTACCACCACCATGATAGACGCGTAACCAAAGGCGCGCGTCAGATGAGCCAGTGTGCGCATTAGTGCGCATCAGTTTATTACATGTGAGCGCGACCCCAGATGCTTGATTCCTGTTGTCCCACAGCACAATGTGCTCAATCCAGTCCTCAAACTCAGCGGCGAATTTTACATGCATCTGCCTCGCAGTGATTGGCTCGGCATTCTCAGGCGCATCCACGCAAAATCCCTGACCAGCCTTCTGGAGAGCTGGGTCCGTGCTCCTATAGGCTACACAAATTCAGCCTGCGCTGCCAGCATTTAAGTTTGCAAGTGATTCTTTCAGCAATAGTGAAATGTTACTGCGATTAAAAATAAAGCTTTTAAAACGATCCTTTTAAGATCCGATTACTGAATGGTTCTTAAGGTTTATCAAAAGATCAAGAACCAGATTAGGCTGTATGCTTCCTTTGAGATTAAGAGTTTATTTGCGAAAATGATAAAGCTTCTCCTGGCTGTGTGAACCCCTTTGTTATTCTTCAGTTGAGTGTAAGGATATTTGATAAAAATGTTTGTGATAGCCTAATGTATTTGGATTAATGTAATTATGTTAAAAACAGTCAATTGAGATTTAGTTTTAAAGATCAAGACTCACAAAACAATATCGGTGAAGCAATCCAGAAATATGGGAACAGGCGAGACTTCATCGGGAGAGTTCACAGGGTGTTGTGTTTCAGTTTGTTTACAAAACTCCATATTGAAAAATCCCCAAAGGGCGATGAACTGTCCAGACCGTGGATACTAACTCAACACTGTTTGAACTTTAGATTTTGAAGGTTAGTTGGCAGGACAACACAGAGATGCCTGCCCAAGGCTAAACATTTGTTCCAATTTCAGGAATTGTGAATGAAACTTTAATGAGAATTTGATTTGTCCAAGTGGTCTGACTCCAACAACTGAGCTATAATCAGGAGGCTTATGTAGATACACATTCGACTGATTGCAGCAGTGCAACAGCCTGCATGGTCATCTCTGTGTGTGTGTGTGTGTGTGTGTGTGTGTGTGTGTGTGTGTCTGAGACTTGGGCAGACAATCACGACCATTTAACTAATCAGAGTAGATGCCATACAGAGCATTGCCCTGATGATGTCACTTTGTCGTCACTTTGAGTGCTTCCATCTGGTTGGACTTTTTAGGGGCTGGAAAGCCACACTTCACTTATTCTTTTGTCCTCTCCCAATTTCAGGCAATCTGGCCACTCTTTCTGTCCTCTTTTCAAATCTAAGATGCCGTTTTATCAACCCTTTTCAAAGATGTGAGTGGTGCTTGCCTTCAAAACTCATACCACTACTTAGCCTATAATGTGTGCTATTGCTTCCTGGAGTTTTGAATGAACAATCCCAATTAGGGCTACAGCATCAAATTTATAATGTATAGGCCTACTAAAAGCCCACTACAAAAACACTCTTTTTATTTTTATTTTATAACCGAGTTGAAAATATAGGCCTCACTGCAGATAATCGAATTAGTTATTTCATTTAGTCAACATGAACCGTCTGTTCATTAGAATGATTCAGACGTTCCATATACAAATGAGAGGGCCAATTAGGATAAAATATTCATAGAATAAATCGGTCTTTCCAATATGACAGAGAGAGGACCATTTAGGACGAACCGATTCACTGGAATGAACAGATACATGGAAACTATCCAAAGCTCTGTTAATCCCAAAGCAATGAAAACTGTATCTCTATATTCATCCTTTATGTCCTCTTAAGGTGAATGCACTGCATTCCTGTTTTTATGTTACCCTGCAGGCAACTTATTTGTGTATGTGTATCTTATTGTATTTTTTTTTCTTTTATGTATGTTTGTATGTATTGCTTTAATGTTTAATTAAAAAGAGAGAGAGAGAGAGAGAGAGAGTGAGGGGACCATTTAGGACGAACCGATTCACTGGAATGAATCAAACTTTCCAACGTAACATGAGATGTTTTTATGAAACCAATCATTAAGTGAATCTAGACATGAACGTGGAGCATTTAGAACGAACCGATTCACTAGAAATAATCAGACTTTCAAATATGACAGAGAGAGGACCATTTAGGAGAACCGATTCACTGGAATGAACTTTCCAACATAACATATGAGATGTTTTTTACGAAACCAATTCATTAGAATGAATCTAGATATGAATGTGGAGCATTTAGAGCGAACCAATTCATTAGAATAAATCGGACTTTCCAATATGACAGAGAGAGGACCATTTAGGACGAACCGATTCACTGGAATGAATCAAACTTTCCAACGTAACATGAGATGTTTTTATGAAACCAATTCATTAGAGTTAATCTAGATATGAACGTGGAGCATTTAGAACGAACCGATTCATTAGAATGAATCAGACTTTCCAATGCTGCATTTGACAGAACAGATCACTTCGGATGAATCGATTCAAGTGAAAGAATATGACCTTCCAACGCGACTTGGACCATTTAGGTGAGCGTGTCTGTTAATTTTTCTAATCAGACAACATCAATAAAGCGTTTGGTTTCGCTAAATCGCAAAACTTTCGATGACGTTCGCTGCTGTTAAAGCTTACACAAGCCTAACTTGGGTCACTAACGTTACTTTAAGTTACTTACTGCTCCACAAAACTGCAATGTTTTGGGTGGTTGCCAGGGCATTGCTGTGCGGTTATGGTATACATTTTTGTTTTACCTCCAACAGTTCCACACTGGTGGTTTTCTTTCAACACAAAGATTTTCCATTCGCTTTTCCTTGTTCTCCTATCCACTCATCCCTCGCTCGGCTCATCATTGCTTTACGATGGCTGTGACCTTTTCAGTGGCACTCCACTATCAGACTCTTATCTCACTGCCAGTGTAGCCGAGCGGTCATTTATGAGGTCACTTCACAGAAGTGGACATTAGCGATAATGTACTTCCCAGTGACTCAGGTGTCACACACTATAGCGAAGGCCAGCGCGCGCACGCACGCACACTCGGCATGTAATCATCCAGCTCTGTGTACAATAGGCTACATGACAGAGATGTGGACGCTGGAACAAATTAAAATGTCCGTAGGTGGAAAAAATATTTGGCTTGATGAGAGAAGAGAAAAAAGACAATATATTTTCTTCAGAGTATTACACACACGTCACACACACACACACACACACTTTCTCGATCCCACTTGGTTTGTACGCTTGTTAGTTCCACTTGAAATGGCAAATGACAAACAATCAGAGGCAGTGAAGCAGTGGCTTACCAGCTCACAGAACCAGCCAAAACAAAACAAACAAGGCAATTACTGCAATTCACACTACACCAGTTCTCCATGTTAAACACACACACGCACACACACAGATAAACACAAAGGCCTTTGCAATTATAAACATTATTCTCATCTCTCGCAATCTATTTTTGACATGCAAAGTAACACTATAAGCGCGCGCGTGCACGCGTACCCTTGCTCGAGCAGCGGGGATATAGGCTACCCTGCACATTAAAACGACTAAATCCACTGAATAAAATATTTTCTCATCTCCAAGGTTATGAAGAGAAGGTGGAGAAAATCTCCTAACTGATTTTTTATACATCACTGGCTTTGCAGGGCTTTGATAACCTGAGGCCAAAAGAGGAAGTTGGCAGATGTGTTTAGTTTACGGCCCGTTTGAATGTCTCCCTCTCGATGGAACAGCTTGATGCCTCTGCGCTACACAAACAAACACACACAATCATAGTCATGCTTCTTAAGTAGTTTTAACACTATTGCTTTTGATCATGTAATTAATTCATAGCCTATAATTAATTGCTAAACGTCTAGGCCTACTGTGTTTGATACAGTTTAATACAGTTTTTGTAGCCTATCTCTCTTGCACACTGGTTTGATAGACTTTTTATGACTGGCGGTAAATTAAAGGCCTGAAATAGATAAAATGAAAGCATGCATGAACCGTGTAACAAATAAACATTTGGCAAGAGACGACTACAAATTTAAAGTTTTATTTGTCATGGACTGTATCAGTCTGTGAACACAATACAACATTTGAGGAAGTGTGCTAAGTCTATCTATCCAACTATCCATCCATCAATCCATCTAACTATGTGTGTGATGATTTTCACAATATTTGTATATTTATATATTTTAAATACTATTCTATTTAAATATATAAAAAGGCGGGGAAAAAACAAATAACTCACAAAATTAACAGAACATTTCCATGATCATGTATTCATTTTCTAATTGACACCATATGGGCTGTGAAATGATTAATCGCGATTAATCGCATCCAAAATAAAAGTTTTCATCATATATGTGTGTGTAGTGTGTATAATTAAATACACACATATGCATGTGTATATTTAAAAAAATATTTACATGTTTATACAAAATTCATAAATATTTGATATGTTAATAACACATTTTTCTTAAATATATACATGCATGTGTATTTATATATAAAAAATAATTATACACACTACACACACATATATGATGTAAACACAAACTTTTATTTTGGATGCGATTAATCGTTTCACTGCCCTAAAAATGATTTTTTTTATTCGAGTGCTAAAGACAAATTTGAATGGATAATGAAAACAATAAAAGTAAAACAGTATAATCTGCACAATTTTATTCTCCCCCAATCATAAAACTTATTTACTTCAAAATAATAGTGAGGTGTCATTATAAATGACACAATGAATAAGTGACATAACTGGAGTCTTCATGTTCAAAAGTTGTCAGGTTCTTCTCTCATTTAGGATTCATAATTTGTTGAGTTTTTCATGCCGGCAGGTCAAGTGCGACATATCCACCCTGTCATTGACAGAAAAACAGTTACTATTTATAGATAATTATTGAATCTTAATGCTAATGAGAAAAGCCCATAAACCTGAAATTTTAGTTGATCCCACCACTTATTCAGAAGAACCCATAATTTGTATTAATTCAGCTTGAGATGACATAATGCATTTTTTTAGCGCTTAAACACAGTAATTGTCTGATAGAAGGTTTTTTTAAAAAAAATAATTTACTTTAAAAGTCTGGTACAGACTGGTACTTCTGGTACAGAATATTTCATTAGTATTTTCTGTTTGTGATCTAGGGGGCAAATAGGCAAACACATGTGATTTATGAAGCAGATCAAATCTGAATGTTTGCCGAGGTGTGTAAATGTTTGTTAGTTATGCATGCAGTTATTGATATTTGTGGTTGCGGGCCCCTGGTGAAGGATGGTTTAGGGCAATGTAGCTCGCCCTGACCCCTGCTGGCGTTTCATCTGACCACAGCAGTGTGGCTGAAATCCTTAGAGATTGTTCTTGCCCAGCCCGATCTCATGAAAGTTCGTATCTATGGCACGAATGTCATTTCTCGTGGCATTTATACGCCAAAAACAGTTTTTGCGTGTATTTGGCACGCGATTTTCGCGTACATATGATACGCACTTTTTTGCGTATAATACGCACGAACTCCCCACCCCCCTCCCCCCTAAACCTAACCCAGGGTTTTTTAGTGCGTACCATATACACGAAAAAAACACTTTTGGCGTATAAATGCCACGAGAAATGACACTCGTGGTATAGATACGCATCTTCATGAGACTGTGTTACGGGTCAGAGTCTGTTTAATCATCTGCCAGGGAAAAATTGCAAGTCTGATAACTTAAACTAACAGTACACTTCTCCTCAATAAACCTTTATGCATATTTATACACTACATTCAGCACTGGAAAGGTATTAGAAGTTTACAGCATTTCCACCGACATAAAAGCTTGAGGATTTGAAATGTTAAAGGAGTAGTTCACTTTAAAAAAAACTTTTGCTGATAATTTACTCCCCCATGTCATCCAAGATGTCCATGTTATTCTTTCTGCAGTTGAAAAGAAATTAAGGTTTTTGATGAAAACATTGCAGGATTTTTCTCCATATAATGGACTTCAATGGGAACCAAACGGTTCAAGGTCCAAAAGACAGTTTCAGTGCAAACTGCAAACTGTTGAAAGGGCTTTAAATGATTCCAGATGATGAATAAGGGTCTTATCAAGCGAAATGATCGCTCATTTAAAAAACAAAAAAAACAAAGTTAAGTTTTATAAGCTCAAATGGTAGGCTAGCCTTGCTCTGTTCTGTAATGCGCGTTCGTGACTCTCCTATTCGAACTCGTTCATCAGGAGAGTCACGAGTTCGAGAGATGAACGAGTTCGAACAGGAGAGTCACGGACACGCATCACAGAACAGAGCAAGGCGAGCATTTGAGCTTATAAAACAATCTTTAAATTAAACTTAAATTTGATCGTTTCACTAGATAATACCCTTATTCAACGTCTGGAATCGTTTAAAGCCCTTTCAACAGTTTGCAGTTTGCACTGAAACTGTCTTTTGGACCTTGAACCGTTTGGTTCCCATCGAAGTCCATTATATGGAGAAAAATCCTGGAATGAATCCAAAAATCCTTGTTTTTTTTAATTGAAAGTTAATTATAATAACATTCAATTTGTGAGGCACTATCAAAAGTAAAAAGAAATTTGAGTCCACTTTAAAGTCCAACAAGTCAATGCGAATGTGTCGTTAAATTATTGAAACATTAACTTTCAATAATCTCAGAGGGTACTTATTTTACGTCTAAGGGCTTCGACTGACAAAAAGTGTGGAAACCCCTGTATTAGCTAGTAAATGTATACATCATAAATGCTTTAGAAGTGGACCCTGATTGTAAAGTGTTATTAAGTCCACTATCAGGGCCTTGTCCTTGCTGACGTTCACGTCAACTTCCTGTAGATAGGCTTTGTCTTCGTTGTCAGCATCAGACCCATCACAACAGAGCGAGAGAAAGAGAGATGGCAGAGAAAAAGAGGAGGGTGGGGTGGAGGAAGAACAAACATGTCCCTTTGAGATCGACTCTAGTACTAATATTGACCAGCACGCTTCAGAAAACACAGACGCACGACTCCGCTACAGTAATGAAAGTCCCACAAAGGACCATCGACACGTTTTATCAGCAACCTGAATTAGCAGCGTCTGTTCACCTTGATTGCTATAGTTCATATGTTTCACTTACACGCATACGATACAACAAACATGCTCACTCACCACTGCACATGCAATCATCCAGCAAATAAGAGCATGTGGCACACACACGCACAAAAAAAATCACAAAACATGTTTTATTATGTGCTCAGCAGCTACGAGTCCTGCTGAAACACACTTAAATGCACATGAAAAAAAAAAAAAAAACGCATCACAAAGCTAAAGTTTGTGAGCTCATAAATTAGAAATGTCATGTCTAATCAGAGGATTTAGTTCCTCTTTTTTCCCCGCCTGTAAATCTAATAGATTTGAGGTTTCATCCATGTCTGTACAATCTTAAAAATTAAGGTATGCAATAGAAGAGACATTTTAGGGTTACCCAGAGAACGAACGTTTTGAAGAAAAGAATTAAAAAAAAAAAAAAAATTGAAGAACTTTTTTCCACTAAAAACTATTTTTAACAGTGTAGCTGAATGAGTTTCACAGTAATCACAAACTGCTGAAACTCCTAACCTCAGGTATGAGCAATAACAATAGTGATAATTAGCTTTAAGTATTAAGTATATGCCGTAGTTTCTCCGAATCAGGTTTTAGTGCAGCCAGAGGGAGGAACTCGCAGAGACGTCAGTCACGATTTCCCCAGGTTAACACATCAGGGAGCCTCTCAGCTATAGCAAGCTGTTCCTCTCTCTCAAACTCTCTCTGTTTACTGTTTAGTGTGGCGCTGATAGGCTTTTAAGAAATGATAGTTCTTCCTGCACTTATGATGGAAGTTGCTTTATTACCTCCTGAATAAATGAATGAATAAATAGATAGTCAAAAGAACAAATTATAAGAATCATGAACGAGTTCATCATTAATCTGCTGAGATATGAACATAATCTTTTGCAAAATATATAATCCAGGCTGATTGGCCAATATTCAGTTTGAGATTATCAATTGATAACTGTTAACCCTCTAGTCTAGTGTAAAGTCAAATCTATCCATCCATCATCCATCCATCATCTATCCACCCATCCGTCATCCACCCATCCGTCATCCATCCATTTGTCATCCATCATCTGTCATCCATCCGTCATCCATCATCTGTCATCCGTCTTCCATCCATCTTTCATCCATCCATCATCCGTCATCCATCCGTCATCCATCCATCATCCATCCATCATCCATCCATCCGTCATCCATCTATCCATCCATCTGTCATCCATCCATCCATCCATCCATCCATCCATCTGTCATCCATCCATCCATCCATCTGTCATCCATCCATCATCCATCCATCCGTCATCCATCTATCCATCCATCTGTCATCCATCTATCCATCCATCTGTCATCCATCCATCCATCCATCCATCATCATCCATCATCTGTCATCCGTCATCCATCTGTCATCCATCCATCTTTCATCCATCCATCATCCATCCATCATCCGTCATCCATCCGTCATCCATCCATCATCATCCATCATCTGTCATCCGTCATCCATCCGTCATCCATCCATCATCATCCATCCATCATCATCCATCATCTGTCATCCATCCATCTTTCATCCATCCATCATCCATCCATCATCCGTCATCCATCCGTCATCCATCCATCCATCATCCATCCATCCATCTTTCATCCATCCATCATCCGTTATCCATCCGTCATCCATCCATCATCCATCCATCCATCATCCATCCATCTGTCATCCATCTATCCATCCATCTGTCATCCATCCATCCATCCATCATCTGTCATCTGTCATCCATCCATCTTTCATCCATCCATCATCCATCCATCATCCGTCATCCATCCGTCATCCATCCATCATCCATCCATCATCCATCCATCCATCTATCATTCATCCATCCGTCATCCATCCATCCGTCATCCATCCATCCATCCATCATCACCCATCCATCCATCCATCTATCCATCGATCTATCCATCCATCCGTCATTCATCCATCCTTCATCCATCTATCCATCGATCCATCCATCTGTCATCCATCCAACCATCCACCCATCCATCCATCATCCCTCCATCCATCCATCCATCCATCCATCCGTCATCCATCCATCTGTTATCCATTCATCCATCCTCCATCCATACATCCATCCATCATCCATCCATCCAACCATCTATCTATCCATCCATCATCCATTCATCCGCCATCCATCCATCCATCCATCCGTCATCCACCCATCCGTCATCCATCCATCTGTCATCCATCATCTGTCATCTGTCATCCATCCATCTGTCATCCATCATCTGTCATCTGTCATCCATCCATCGATTTATGATCCATCCATCCATCCATCATCCATCCATCCGTCATCCATCCGTCATCCATCCATCCATCCATCTGCCATCCATCATCTGTCATCCGTCATCCATCCATCTTCAATCCATCCGTCATCCCTTCGTTATCCATCCATTTGTCATCCATCATCTGTCATCCATCCATCTATCATCCATCTATCATCCATCCATCTATATAGCACTCCTATATATGTATAAAAAGTATATATAGCACTAAATGGCAAAAGATTAAAGTTCATTGCAACGCTCTGAAAGTTATTGTGAGTTTTTACAGGGTGAGTGACAGGACTGAGGATATGAGTTTTGACATTGGACAGATTGTGTGTCCCTCGGTGAGCCTTGAGGAGGCAGAGGGGCAGGATCAGCCTCTTCATGAGTCGGGGCGGGTGGGGTATGTGTGTGAGAGTGTGTGTGTGTGTGTATTTCAGGATAGGCTCACAGATGTGCGTGACGACCCCACGGCAATGGAACTGCTGTCGCTATGAAGCAGACATTGCATAGCAACCGGATAACATCAGTCAGATAGGCCTGATTTCAGTGTTTAGTTGTAAAAGGTTATAAATTAATTAGAAAAAGGCAGACACAACGCTCTGTATAAACAAGAACCAGTAAGGTCCTAATACAGCTTAATTAAGCTTGTCATAAAACTCCCCAGGCATATGATGCTTTTTTATCACCTTCAATCCTGACGCAGGATAAAATCATCAGTCCACAGGTGACCTAACTAGCAGGTCACATTTTCCACAAAATGAAATGCACAGACTGTAAATCAAATGAACTGTTTAATAATATTATCCCGGTGACAGGAGTACGTGTGACTGTGAGACGGCTATATGACCTTCGCCACATTAGGAAGTGTTGATGTGTTGATTTCCACACAAACAAACTTTAATTGCAGTACGGTAAAAAGACATATCACACATCTCACCGCCAGGAAAATTGAAAGATGCGAAGGATGCAAGGTGCAGACGAGAGTGAGAAAAGGAAATGCTAGTTGTCTGTTCTGTCTGTTTTTCTTTTCTGAGAATTAAAAGGCTGTAAGGCAATGGAGGGATTTTCTCCTGCTAAAAAGTCAGAGCTGCGGGCCACCGCGAGAACTAAGCCAAGCTTCTGCCTTTCATCTGCCACAGCATCACTTTACACTGACAAACTGTGTACCCGCACATCACGCATTCGCCAAGGTGCCGTTAATTCAAAAGCCGGTTCATAAAATATCGTCTTTGATCATTTACACGTCATTTATGCCCCAGACTTACATTTCATTGTAACTTGGCCTGAGCTGAAACTCGTTAAGTTATTTGGCATCATTAAAAAAAGAAAAACTCAGACGGTGTTTATCCAAATTAGACATGCATATTCAAAAACAAGGTGTGTGCATTTTTAGGATGAGTCTAAAGACTGTTTTTTTTAGCACATAATAAAAAAAATGGATGTTTTAAAAAATATCTTAGATTATTTATTCACACTTGACATCTTAAAATGTGTGTGAAAGTGTCTCTCTCTCTATCCATCCATCCAGACAAATGCTATATTTGTCTACAAAGCTAATTTAAATAATTTAGGGCATCAAAGATGATTTCAACACCTTGTATGTTTAATTCGGTGAGTTTAATCCAGTTATCATAAAGAAAAATAAAAGTATTTGTGAGTAAATAAATAGTTATATTGGATTTTATTCCAATTTTAAAAATGAACCATAACATAACGTAACATAACAAGAAATGACATAACACATGCTGTTTTTCTCAATAGACAGTTTTATGGTGCAGGGGTCATGACCTGTGACAAACTCTGTAGACATTAAGACCTCTCCCACTATCTCCATTTTTAAATCCAGATTAAAAACAAAACTCTTCAATGATGCCTGCCTTTTACTAACCCTACCTTTTTTGTGTATTATGTTCCCTGTGAAGTCAGATGTTTTTAATTTATGTAAATCATTTTAACTATTTGAATTGTTTAATGTAAATACAATTTGAATTATTTCCTAACTGTTATGATTATGTAAAGCACATTGGACTACCATTCTGTGTATGAAATGGGCTATGTCGATAAACCTGAATCTAATAAAACATTTGTAGTTTTTTTCACTTGAACATAAACACAGGATGAGGTCCATATGTCCTGCTGTTTTGGACACTGAATAATTAAAATATATATAAATCGTCATATTTGCACATATATTACTACCAAAAGATTCAACCAAAACATGTTTTTAAAAAGTAACACCGGTGCCGAATGACGTTCACTTAAATAATCACGTGCGCGGCTGCCACCTGCTGGTGAAGAGTGGAACATAAGGGATTAATTTTTGCCAAATTACGGTAAACCCGTTTTAAAAAGTTACATATGGTGTTAATCAAATGCGTACATGAATAATTATACATTTATTTAATCTGTATATAAAGTCTTGTTTTTGTAAGTCTCATTATCATCTCTGTTTAAGGACTAGAATATGAGAATCCGCCCACTTTCCTCAAGTGTGTCCAATAGTGTCTCTAGAGGAGTCATGAGGTTTATTTTAATGACCTTTGCTTGACTTTTCAATTTACAGGTGTCTCATCTCATCATCATACGTGGACAGTCAGCGACATGGAGGGACCGCTGCAACAGCAGGTAAGCGAGTTTATTTACCGTGTATATTTATAAACAACATACTTTCGCCAAAACTTTCAACTTTGCGCAACAGAATTTGAGTTTATTCGTGTGGCATCATCACTGTTTGACGTTAAAGAGCACGTCAGCTCATCGATATAACATGTTAGCATTGTATCACCTCTTTAATTTGATTGCTGGCAGGTTTTGAACCCGGAGAAACTGAAGTCACTAAAAGAATGGGTGCAGAAAAGCTCAATCACTTTAACACAGGTCAACGGCCAGAGGAAATATGGTGGTCCTCCTCCGGGTAAGTGCTCTTGACTTTTGAACTAAGATCAGCCGATTGCAATTAAAACACAACCTGTGGCATTTCTAGCTCTTTTATGCCTTCTTGCATGAGATTGAAGGCCTCACATGGCCTCAGTTGAATCTCGTTTTCCTTTATAACATTGAGCAGAGCACAAACAGGCCTATCTTTTCAGAGGTTTTAAGCGCAAATCTTCATCATTCGGGTTTAAAATGGCTTGTCAAGTAGGAATGATAGATTGTAGCCATCTGATGAAAGTTTGAACTATGCCTCTTTTGTGCTTTGCCTCTACCTCATTGAAACATGGACACCTGGAGATCAATTAGGCTGCTGCTCAATTAATGCTGATTGGAAGCTTTTAGATTTTGATGGTTGATGACAGGTTTCGATCCCTTTAGTTGTCTTTAACATGTATACATCATTATAATATATCTATATTTCCCAAGGTGGGGTTAACTTTAAAAGATTGTTTTTGACCCATAACTTTATATATTTATCATACTTTATATAATACATTTCAAATGTTGTTAGTAAACGGTCAGTAACAAAATAAAGAACAAATAATCAAATTATGAGCAATAACAGTCAAACAGTAGTTTTTTTTTTCAGGTAGAGAAATTTAATAACCAAATGTAAAATAACATTCTATAGTCTTCACTTTTTAAATTTAATTAACCCTAAAACTGTATTCTGGAAAAATGTGGGCAAAATAGTTTTGATTTATTTTTTAAAAATACTTCCCTTGATCTGAGCGGTACAAGACTTGGCTACTTTTCCTAAGTTTGCCTCCTGAACACACACTTTTTTTTTTTTTAAACTCAATTCTACAATGTTAGGGTGAAAAAAACCTCCTTAATCTTATATTTGGGTCAAAAATGGGCACCCATAGAACTGAATGGGAAAAACTGTAATTTAGAACATTCTAAAATAAGCCAAAATAAAACACCAGGTGACAGCAAAGTCACTTCATCTTTAGGTTTTAGCTCTAAGAACTTATTGGAATGATATTTTAATGTAGTTAAAAAATATATAACTACATAGTAATTAATTTACATAGAAAATATGGTACTTTTTGAAGTAAATAAATTCAAAAATACCCCCAAAATAAAAAACACACCATAAATGGATAGACAAAACTTTATCGAAGGCAGTGATATAACATTTATAATAAATAAAAATTAGGATCACACTGTGCCCACATTTGTCCACAATTACAGGATTAAGGGCTATAAAGTGAATACGGTTTTGAGGGCTACGATTGATCCTTAAAGGGTTAGTTCACTGATTAATGACCCTCATGTCGTTCCAAGCCCGTAAGACCTCCGTTCATCTTCGGGACACAGTTTAAGATATTTTAGATTAGTCTGAGAGCTTTCTGTCCCTCCATTAAAAATGTATGTGCTCTCCTTGTCTAGAAAGGTAATAAAGACATCATCAAAGTAGTCCATGTGACATCAGTGGGTTAGTTACAATGTTTATTGACTTAAATATTATTAATATTAATGGTTCTTATTAATTTGAACAGGATTGATGCATAAATTACCCATTTCACACTGCTCTCATACTTTGTTTCAACTTTAATCATGAAGTCTAAATCTAATTTCATTCACTTTTGTTTTTTGCAGAGAAGATTAAATATTGCTCATTTTGACCTTTCTCCTCCAGACTGGCGAGGTCCTGCTCCCGGCCCGGGGTGTGAGGTTTTCATCAGTCAGATCCCACATGACGTCTACGAGGACCGTCTGATTCCTCTCTTCCAGAGCGTCGGTGCTCTTTATGAGTTTCGCCTCATGATGAACTTCAGCGGGCAGAACCGGGGCTTTGCCTACGCAAAGTACGGCGACCCCTTCACGGCATCCACCGCCGTCATGACCCTCCATCAGTACCCTCTGCAGGAGGGGGTGTGTCTGACGGTTCGCAGGAGCACGGAGAAGCGGCAGCTGCGTCTGGGGGATCTCCCGGCGAACGTGAATCAGGCGGAGATGCTGATGGTGCTCCAAATGATGTCTGAGGGTGTGGAGGAGGTCCTGCTGAAGTTGGCCGGGCCCAAAGGGAGAGAGATCGTGGCTCTAGTGAACTACTCCTCCCACTATGCGGCGTCCATGGCCAAAAAAATGCTTGTAGAAGGTATGCTGTCTGGGATATGGAGAATATTTTGGTTATGAAGTGAATGGCTTTTTAAAAAACAAAGTATCAATGCACACTGTTTCTGAACTCCCTGAAACGCCTCGATTGTAGAGTTTTCTTCTGGGAACGAACATGACATAATATTCCTCATTTAAATAATTTCCGACCAAGGCATACGCAAAAAAAGTGGACGCCTGGTTCAGGTACGTTAGAAGTGTGTTGAAACACATGTCAATGTTAAAGGGATAGTTCACTTTGAAATTAATTTTTGATATGTTTTAGCTTACCTCAAGGGCATCCAAGATGTAGGCGTCTTTGTTTCCTCAGTATTTTCAATTTTGACATTTTTCAGTCAAACCGTTGTTGCCAATCAGTCATACTCTGGAGCATAGGCAGAGTTTGATATACGAGCCAGGGGGGGCAAAAAAAAAACATGCTAAATAAACACATATTTATTTTTAACCCCCCCAAAAAACAGTAAAACAATACAATAATATTTGATTGCCTTTATTTCATTGTAAACAGCTAGAACTTCGCATAAACAGCCACTTCGCGTCGCATCTTCGTTAGGCTATAGGATCATGAAATGTGGACCACTTTTGTCATTGTACCCAGCACATTTCAAACCAAACTGACGCCCATGATCGCAGAGAAGCTTCTCTCAGAGGTAGATGACACAATCGACAGAGTGAGCGATAACTGTTTAAAGAGATTGGGGTTGGTAGTGTTTTTTTACAGCTTTTTTAAGAAAATGCGATTACCCTTTTCAGCCACCGGGGGGGGGGGGCAACGCTCCCCCTGCCCCCCCCGCAAACTCCACGCCTGCTCTGGAGGCTAAGGGGGTCCACCAAAAAGCATGCACAGAGAAGTCCAAATTAAACATGAATTAATGACTCGTAAATGTAAGTACACATTGATGGCCTAAGACACGAAACGAGCGGTTTGTGTGAGAAAGCGAACAGTATTTATACCGTTTTTACCTCTTGTAATCATAGCCGTGACAAAATGATCTGACGGCACGGGCGCTTCGGTCTGCGCATGCGCCGGAAGTGATCGCTTGCGCGCCTACGTCACTCTTTGTTTATACAGTGATTTCGGAAGTTTTACCTTTCACTAAACATATTTAGATATACGGGAAACCGCAATGGAAGACGATTTCGGTATATCTAAACATGTTTAGTAAAAGGTAAAACTTCCAAAATCTCCGTGTAAATATTGAGTGACGTCACACGCAAGCGATCACTTCCGACGTAACATTAAACTGATTCAGTTTGGTTCAGTTGGACATTGCACAACTGATTCAGATCACTTGGATTACACAAGGTAAAAACGATATAAATACTGTTCGTTTTCTCACAAAAACTGCTCGTTTCGTGTCTTAGGCCATCAATGTGTACTTACATTTACGATTAAAGACATCGTTAAAATAGTCCAAGTGACTACAGGGGCTCAATCTTAAGTTTATCAAACGACGAGAACACTTTTGTGCGCAAAAAAACAACAAAAATAACGACTTTATTTCAACTATTCGTTTATTTCTCCCTCTGCGCGAGTCAGGTTACTAGATTAATAGCGTAAGCTTCTGTTATTGTACGTCACACGCATCACACACACATGACCAGCCAATAGTCGGCCAATAGTGAGCCTACGTGTGACGTAGCTCTACGCAATCACACTACGTTAACTGACTACTGGCGCATGGAGAAGGAAGTGTCGTTATTTTTGTTGTTTTTTTTGCGCACAAAAGTGTTCTCGTCGTTTGATAAACTTAAGATTGAGCCCCTGTAGTCACTTGGACTATTTTAACGATGTCTTTAATGACTTTCCGAGGACAGCAAGAGCCAGTCCCTCAAGAAGCCTATGGACTGTATGCAGGAGCGATCTTAATATCTTAAATATCTTAATTTGTGTTGCGAAGATGAACGAAGGTCTCACGGGGTTGGAACAACATGAGCGCGAGTAAATACTGACAGAATTTTCATTTTTGGGTGAACTAACCCTTTAAAAAGCCATTTGTGTTCTACACTAATTTCTGTTTCATCCTTATCATTTTATTAATGAAAATAATATTGTTAGTTTTATCGCCCAGCCCTACTACCATGGAATAATAAACATTAATCTTCAGGCTGTCTATTTCTTGTGTCATTCCAGCTTTTAAGAAGCAGTACGGCATTTCCATTACCGTCAGTTGGACGTCCTTCTCCAAGTCCAAGCGCATCAAGGAGACCGGACAAGATGACTCCTTCACCTCAGCTGGTCTGAAACCCCTCAGTAAACCCTCCCTCAGTCCTCCTCATCTGTATCATCACGATGTCCCAGCACACCCCACTCGCCTGCCCTTCTTCCGGGCCGTGGGGGGTCCGACCGCCCCCGTGAGGGATGAGATGATGGCTCAACCCCCCGTGAACCGCGACCCCGTGTCTCTGCTGCAGAGGATGTGCGAGGCGAACAGACTCGGTACGCCGCAGTACGAAGTCCGTTACAATCACACCGGCACCGACGGCTTCTTCTACTTCGCCTTCAGAGTCCTGATCCCAGGCCTGCCTCTGCCTCTGTACGGGGCGGTCCACATCCTTCCAAGCACCAGCGCTCGAGCCACGAAGGGGGAAGTCTGTCGGGCCGCCGCTGAGCAGGTGATCCAAACCATGTGCAAGGTCTCAAACTTGCGACCTTTCTGAAATGCGAGCTAATGGATAACATTATCAGTTTTACGTTCAGTATTATGGTTTGAAGGCATGTACTGTTCTAGTTTCAGATGAATGAGTGGAAATTTATGATACACTGAAGTATTTCATTTACTGTATAAAAAAAAGAGGAACTAGGCAGTGAATTTCTTTTAATTTTACAAGCTCTTGAATTCAGCACTATGAGAGTGGTTTGAAGTATTATGTTCTTGTTGATATAATGTTTTATGATATTTTAACTATGTAATATTAATCATTTATGTTTAGGCAGCCTCATCACATTTGGTTGACTGCATGTTTTCACTACTTCTTATTTTGAATGTTTTCACCGTATTTGACTTTTCACGATTTGTTTTGCGTGTTTGTCACGATTGCTGAGTTTGCATGGTGTGCTGTTGCGTTTCCTTGTTTGATGGGTTGTACTGGCTATAAATGACTTTTGTACAGTAAATAAGTTCACGAAATAATACTTGTGCAGGCTATTGCTCACGTCCCTGATTATAACATCTTCTATTGCTCATACTTGTACAAAGTTAAAAGCCCTAACATAATTACCAAGCTTTGACTACAGATATGAATGGTACCTCAAATCACTTGAGATGTGCTATTATTAGGGAATAAATCAACATTTTTCCAATAAAGCACCAGGTTTGTCATGCTTAGTTGTAAGGCTGCAAAACCTTATCTAAAATTGTATAGATCAGTAGTACTATAAAATAAGATTATAATATTTATGGCTCTGTAGATTAAAAGATAAGCATAGAATTTCAGAAAATGTCAATGTTAAAAGTGCATTTTGCATGTGGTATTACAACAGATCGTAAAGAAAAGACAAAAGACATCTTAGTTACTCATTTATTTATAGATCTAACATAATCCGAGCACATTTTAAAAGAGCAGGCAATGAGTTCAATGTTTCCTCGTTAATGTACATGTTCAACTGACAGAACTGGTATATGGTAAATAGGTCCAACGTTCTCCTCCGTCTACATGGTGACTGTTTTTAAGATTACAAGGTCCGTTTCTTGACTTCATCCACCAGATCCGCTCTGGGCACATCCACCTGCAGGAAACCAGACAAAAAATAGGAGTGTTTTTTTATTTTTCTTGACTCATTATTGGATCGGACTGTTGAAGGTTAAGATGAAAACTGGATTAAACATGCAATATGAGGTCATGAGACAAACGTAGTCTGTTTTAGTGTGGAATAATGCTTAAAATTATTCTATCATCAGTAGGGCCGCCCCTTAAAGGAGTAGTTCACTTTTAAAAAAAACTTTTGCTGATAATTTACTCACCCACATGTCATCCAAGATGTCCATGTCTTTCTTTCTTCAGTCGAAAAGAAATTAAGGTTTTTGATGAAACGCATTTCAGGATTTTTTCTCCATATAATGGACTTTACTGGGAACCAAACGGTTTAAGGTCCAAAAGACAGTTTCAGTGCAAACTGTTCAAAGGGCTTTAAACGATTCCAGACGATGAATAAGGGTCTATCAAGCAGAACGATAGCTAATTTTAAAAAAATAAATAAATAACAACGTTTAAGTTTTATAAGCTCAAATGCGTGTTCGTGACTCTCCTGTTCGAACTCGTTCATCAAAATGAACAAATCTTTTTTCGTGTCATTTGGTTCATTCAACGAACGAATTGACTCAGAAAAAGATTCGTTCATTTTGATGAACGAGATCGAACAGGGGAGTCACGAACGCACATCACAGAACAGAGCAAGGCGACCATATGAGCTTATAAAACTTAAACTTTTTTTTTTAATGAGCGATTTTTTTTTTTTTTTTTTCGCTTGATAAGACCCTTATTCATCATCTGGAATCGTTTAAAGCCCTTTGAACAGTTTGCAGTTTGCACTGAAACTGTCTTTTGGACCTTGAACCGTTTGGTTACCAGTAAAGTCCATTATATGGAGAAAAATCCTGGAATGTTTTCTTCAAAAACCTTAATTTCTTTTCGACTGAAGAAAGAAAGACATGGACATCTTGGATGACATGGGGGTGAGTAAATTATCAGCAAAAGTTTTTTTAAAAGTGAACTCCTCCTTTAATTGTCAACTAACCGTTAGTCGACCAAAATTGGATTAGTTGGCTCGTTGCAGAAATAAAAAACCCACCGAAAGTGGAAAAGTCACAGTCTGTGAGGGACAGATTGTTAATGGCGGGTCCTTGTGGTAATTACAGTATTTAATAATTAATGGTGGATTTCTGTCTATAGGCACGTTTAAATTTATATAAGCATGTGATTAGTCAACTAATGGGTTAGACTAGAAAAATCTTCGCAGGCAGCCTTAATAATCAGTTGGTTAATTGCTTTGTGAATGGCTTTTCAAATTGACATACACATTAGAGATTAAAACAGACCTCAATCTAT
Source organism: Pimephales promelas (assembly GCF_016745375.1). Next base: position 2,411,041 of record NW_024121543.1, on the reverse strand, counting down.
AGAGATGTCAAATCTCACCTCTTCTCGGCTGGCCACGTTGCGCAGTTTGACGACTCCGTCTTTGAGTTCTTGCTCTCCTAAAATAGCCACCAGTGGAATCCCGGTTTCCTCGCAGTGCTGCAGTTGGCTCAACAGCTTTGGGTTTTTCTTATATAAAACTTCAGCCTGCGGCACATAATACAAAGAAGTCAAAGAACCGCTTCACTTAACTAATTTGTCTTCTTGATAAGATGTCCAAGCATATGCAGACCTTGATTCCAGCGTTCCAAAGCTCTGTGGTCAGTTTCAGTCGCTCTTCTAGAAGGTTCTTCTGTGCTGAAGCCACCAGCACTTGAGTTTCAGTGGTGCGCACCTTCTCTGAAGATAGCTGGAGAAGATCATGGAAATATTCTATATTTGTATTTAAATACATTTCATATTAAAACAGTGGCATTCTTCTAAAAAATATACTCAAATGATTAATAAAATAAAAATCAAAATAGATAAAAATAATTTTAAATACCATTAAAAAATGTAAATAAATATTGAAAATAAATCAAGCTTCCCAGTTTTAGATGATATAAACCTTTCATAATAAAACCGGGGCACCATTCTAAAAATATACTCAAATTATTAATTAAAAAATAAATATAATGTGTAAATAGCATTAAATAATTAAAAACAGACCATCGATCTTCCTTAATTTTTGATTCAATACCTTTCATAATAGAAAAAAAATACTTATTTTTAAAAAGCATTAAACATTTAACATGAATCATTAATCTTCCCATTTTAAAAACATTTAATAATAAAACACATTGCCACTCTTTTATAAATGTCCTCAAATAATAGTATATATTTTTAATGGCATTAAATATATATATATATATTTTTTTTTTTATTATATTACATTTTTTTTTAATATTTACAAGAACACACAGAAATGTCACAGTACAGAAGGTGAATGTGTTGCAAATGCAATTTCATGTTGGATTTAAAACCCTATTGTAGAACACTTGCTTCCAAATCAGACTTTAGTTATTTAGTTATTTATTTATTTACTAAATGACTGTAGTTATAAATAAACTATTTTTTTCCGTCTATAACGCCCTTAAACCTTCCTCTCTTTCTCTTACTCACCTCGGCCTTCTGCTCCATGATGGAAAAGATCCTCTCAATCCCAATGCTGATGCCCACGCAGGGTACTTTTCTACCCTTGGGGTCAAACATGCCCACCAGACCGTCGTATCGCCCCCCGCCGGCCACGCTGCCAACGCTTACACCCGCCTCGTCCGCCCCGTTCTGCTCTGTGGGTGTAGACACTGGTGCTGGGACGGTCTGGGGTAGCACCGCTTCATAAATCACACCGGTGTAATAGTCCAGTCCTCGTGCCAGACTCAGATCAAACACCACCTAGAGAGAGAGAGAGAGAGATTTAAAAATTAATGGGGGCAAACGAAAAGAACAGGACCACAGATGCAGCCAGCGAATGAATGTGGGGAAAAAAAGCAATAATGAACATGAAATTATATCTGAATTTACTGAAACGAAAAACCCCTGTAATAAATTTTATAGGGTGTGTATTTCTTATCTAATGGGTCATAAAGTATAAGAAGAATGCATGTGGAGCATAAAAAATTAATCTGCTGTGACGTGAAACAGCATTGCTTTCAAATTAATGTAAGTTTGTTGTGCTAACCTGTTGGAATTTTGAATCTACACTCTGATTGGCTGGGATTTGTCACCAATATTGGCAAATGTTCGAAAAACGAACATTTCGAAGGCTTCGAAAGCCAGCGGAGAGTTGCTAGACTCTTTGTTGCCGCTAGGGTGCGTCTAGATTTCTAGGCTACATATTCATACTATATAAAACATACTTTTTTTTTTTAATTTGCAAAGTAAATTCAAATGTACCCACTCAGACACTACGCAATTTCAGATGCAGGGTGTTTATCACTTATCTGCCCCGAAAAAAAAAAAAAAAAATTACAGATAACGTCTGAAGAAACATTTAATTTGCATACATGTATCCGGTACAGGGGATTTTAGGTCAAGGTTTTCATGCATGATGCTGTCAAAATACCAATGTGGCTTCACCACATTAAAATGCAATGAGCAATCCAGTCATTTATATAGATCAGACTTTTTGTTCAGTATCAAGGACAATAGGAAATAACTGACTTTTCTTTTGAAGCATTCTTGACCTCTGACCTCACCTTGTCTGTGACCTGGAAGAGCTCCAGGTAACTGAAGAGCTGCTTCATATCCGTGAGCCCAGCGCAGGCCTGTTTGCTCTGGGAAAGTTTGGGGTCCTGAAGCAGTTGCTCAGCCAGATCCTTCCCACCTAAAGGTCAATGATGTCAGTGGATGGAGAAAACACCCCAGGTAACAAATCTGGTCAGGGAAAATTGGCCTGTAAGTGATTGTGAAAAGATGGTGTGATGAACGTTACTTACCCTGCATGCTGACATACTCCCCGATCCGATTGGCAATTTCCTCTGAAAGACCTTTCTCATTTACCATCTCCTTTTTTACATCCTCCCAGGACATCTACAAACAAAAATCAGCATGTGAAACCTTAAATTAGGGCTGGGTTGAATTGATTTTAATCGATCTTCAGTTTGATGAACCAATTAGATTCTTAAATAGCAAAACTCCATCTATTAGTCCATTTTCTGTTGATGTGTGAAATGAATAATACAAAAAAGAAAAGACTAAACATTTGAAGCACACCTGTCCTCCAAATCCAATAATTGTAATAAGATTTGTGCTACATTTGTTTTCCTAAAGAGAAAAATGACATGTAACTGATTTATTTACAAATGAATCAAATCAAATGTTGCACTCGATTTAAGCTTGTGAACTGGAATCGAGTTGATTTGTGAAATCTGTCAAAATCCACCTGCACACATTTCACAAGATCAATAATATTCAAGCGTTTGCTCTCTCACCTTGTCCAGTTTGTCCACCGTGGAGCAGATTGTGCGGAACTTCTCGTCCGGAACGCCACACACGGCAAACATTCCGTCCAGAATGCGTCGGTCATTCACCTGAAACACCACAACAGTGACCATTCATTTCAAAGTCAAACTGATAAATATACAAGAGCTTCTATAAAGACTCTAATGACCACAAACACTTTCCCATTGCTGACCAGCAACTAACCTTTATACGAAAATCTCCCAGATCTAATTCACTCAGGATCTCGTAGACAATTTTCAGACACTCTGCGTCCGGGATCATGGCGTCGTACTGACCTGCAATATCGAAATCCTGCAGCCACAGAGAGGAAGAATTATTTATATGTAGAATACAAATTAATAATAACACTACTAGTAATAATGATAAAGATAATAATATTATGTTAGTAACTGATTTTACTTGGGGGCGTTTTGCCTCAAGATTCAAACCTGCATCCCTGTGTAAAACATTTTCCCATATATCTCACTTGAGAAATTAAAAAATGTAGAAATGTTAAAAGAGAACTTCGGTCAATTTTAACATTGAGCTCATTTTTTTTGTACGTTTGGAGTGCAGTGAGTACAGACAAAAACAACAAAAATTGGTGTTGCCTACACCAGTGTTTCCCAACCCTGTTCCTGGCGGCACACCAACACTGCGCGTATTCTTTGTCTCCCTAATCTAAAACACACCCGATTCAACTCATCAGCTCATTAACCCATCTGATTATGAGTTGATGAGTTGAATCAGGTGTGTTTGATAAGGGAGACAAAGAATACGCGCAGTGTTGGTGTGCCGCCAGGAACAGGGTTGGGAAACAAAGGCCTACACCGTGTTATCCTCTTTTTAAAATTCGCACCCTGTTGACTTCAGTGGGGCAAGTTCTAAACCTGTTTTTATCCTCTTAACATCCTTGATTTGTCATTACGAGTGCACAGCCATGCGTGAGAGTGACCACGGTCAATCTGACTGCAGGAGATGTGAAAGATATGAATAAAAATGATAATTCAGCCAGCTCACATACCTCTATTACTGTGAAGCCCACAGTAGTCGATTGTCGAGTTCATTAGTGAATATCATCTCAAACCTCCTCCGTATGTTCAACATCTGATTCGGATTAACTATTCATTTGAGCCGATATTCTCAGAACACCACACAGTGTTGGGTTTGAGATGATATTCACTAATGATCGCGCTCGTGAACTCGACAATCGACTACTGTGGGCTTCGACCGAAAACAAATAGAGGTATGTGAGCTGGCTGAATTAACATCATTTTAATATCTTTCACATCTCCTGCAGTCAGATTGACCGTGGTCACTCTTAATAACACCACTCACATGGCTGTGCACTCGTAATGACAAATCAAGGATGTTAAGAGGCTAAAAGCAGGTTTAGAACATGCCCCATTGAAGTCAACAGGGTGCGAATATTAAAAAGAGGATAACACGGTGTAGGCAACACCGATTTTTGTCGTTTTTGTCTGTACTGACAGCACTCCAAATGTACAAAAACAATAAATTGAGCAGAGTTCTCCTTTAAAGTGCCCCCATTATGCTTTTTCGGATATTACCTTTCAAGTATCGGAAATGAAATGTTCTTGTATCAAAATTCATGATAAAAAGTTATTGATTCCCAAAAGAAAAGATTCTGAACTGCGTGAAACGAGTCGTCAGTAATCCCAGTCTGACTTCCTGCATGAACCAATGTAGGTCTGTAACTACTAGTTTGCATAATGCCAGCCTATGGTCTTCATTGGCTGCCCAATAACGTCTACTTTGACCCTCAAACACTGTAGTTGTTGCTGAGACCGGACGAGTTTAGTTCATGCTGTCGACATGTCGACAAGATGCCATTTTCTGCACTTTAAGCATGCACTTCCATTAAAACCAACAGCATCGTATATAAAATAGCATAATAGGTTTTCTTTAAATGAACAGAAAGAGCAGGTGTCCAGACAGGTCCCAGAATCCAGAGCGAGGTACTCACACACTGGTAGAACTCCCTGTATCGACCCCGGGTCATGGCTGGGTTGTCTCTGCGGTACACTTTAGCGATGTGGTAGCGCTTGATGTTGGTGATTTTGTGCATTGCGAGATAGCGGGCAAACGGGACCTGAGGAGGACAAAGTCAAGGAGCCAACTATAGACAGCACTGTTAAATCTTCAGAAAATGTAGTGGAGATGAGATAAGATTGTACACAGGCATTTGCATGATATGCTCCTGCCATTCATGCAGTCAGTGAGGGACCATATGCTAGTTATTTTTGCAATCCAAGACGGCTTTTACAGCAATATAATAAAGACACCAATCAGCATTACATGTCCAATTATGGATTCATTCATTTAAATAAAGTCTAGTGTTGGGTAGCATTAGTTTATATGAACTAACAATGAACAATACTTCTGCAGCATTTATTCAACTTTGTAATGTTAATCCCAGCATTTACTAATATATTTTTAGGATCAAAAGTTGTATCTGTTAACATTACTGCACAGTGAACTAACATGAACATTTGCATTATCTAACAGTTAGAAAGGTTAATAAATGCAGTAAAAACATAGTTCATTGTTCATTCATGTTTGTTAATGCAATTAAAAGTGTTACCAATTTCTAACAATAACTCAAAAAATGGTCATTTAGGTCTAAAACAAACAACCAAACAGATGCAAATCAAGCTGACTCTCCCCAACAGCTATGAATCTGTAAAAAGATTCAATATAAGATCAATAAAAATGTATTATGGATACAGTGAGGTCATATCTCAGGGACAGAAGTTCTCCTCCCTGGTCCTTCAGGTCGTAAATGAGTTTAGAGTCTTCTCCATACTTCCCCGTCAATGTCTCCTACAGAAACCCAAGGAAATGGTCATTAGAGTGAGTCAATGCAATTATGTGACGCACAAACTGATGTGTGAGCGTTCAAGGGACCTTCAGCTCAAAGACGGGGGTATCGATGGTTTCAGCGCCATGGCGTTTAAAGCAGCTGATGATGACGTTGAAAACCTTTTCTCTTATAGCCATCTGCTTGGGGTTATAGTCCCTGGTCCCCTACAGAGAGCAAAGAAGAGATCAGCTCACTTTAAACGAACCCACGTGTCTAAAATCTCACAAGCCGTGTTATACCTTGGCTGTTTTGAGAACGAACGCATGTTTTCCCTCATCTCCTCCCAGCTGAGCTTTGAGCTGCAACAGTTTGGCCACCTCTTCATCAATCTGAGAACAAACAGCAGTTTTTTACCTTCAGTATAATCAACATGCAGAAACATGAAACTTAACAAGAAAACAAAGATCATATTTCACCCCAAAATCTATTTATGTATTTATTTTTACAAACAAATTACATCATGGTAGTGTTTGTTGTACATACCGAATTAAAATTATGCTGGTTTAAATTTTTTCAAAAATGTATTTTGTCCAAACAAGATGGAGGGGTAAAAGAAAATGATCAAATCTGTTGTTTTGTCTACATGTATAGTATTTAAAAAAAAAAAAAGTTTATGTTTAACTAAGTCTCTTAGACCAGTGCTGGATAGATTACTTAATAAGTGTAGTCAGTTACTGAATCCAAATTGCTTGACAAAAACTGTGGTTAGTAACATTGTCAATGACATTACATATTAAATGTATGTAATATAATCTGACTACTTTCAGATTACGTTTGGCCTAACTCGTCTATCACATTGATTTGAATAGGATAATCTTTCACCATATTAATATAAAAATACTAAAAGAAATAAAATGTATTTTCTCTATCAAGAAGAACATGAAGTGCATTAAATATGACATAACTTCAGAGTTTCCCTGACAGGAGTTTGTGAGTTTAATGAAAAGCTATCAAGTAATTAAATAAAAAAAATAATATAAATATTTTTTTAATAATATCATCGTAGCCCTCAAAACGTATTCACTTTATAGCCCTTAATCCTGTAATTGTGGACAAATGTGGGCAAAAAGGACTTTTAATTTTTATTTCTTATAAATGTTAGATCTCTGTCTTCGATAAAGTTTTGTCTATCCATTTATGTTTTTGTTTTTTTTATTTTGGGGACAATTTATAATTTATTTACTTCAAAAAGTACCATATTTTCTATGTCACCACCTGTGATAAAGTCATTCCAGAGGAGAAACGCAGAGATGGCAGGAGCACAGCAGACCGACGGCCCATGAGTCCAGCACACAGGCGCATGGAGACCAGCCCCAGAGCATTCATTACGCAGTCCAAACACACACACACACACCAGTCACAATACCATACGGTCCAAAAGCATCCACAGGTGAACGGTCCAATCCCACAAACAGCAGGGGTATTCCAGGTGTGCGGTGGTGATGATGATGGTGGTGGTATCCGTGGCAACAAGCAGGAAGAACAGGAGAAAAGTGGTGAGCAACCCTGTCACTAGGGGCCAGTAAGAGAGGAATCACAGCAGCGAGGAAGCAAAACATGAGAGGAGGCAGTCAAAATCCACCAGCACCCCCAAACTGAGTTAGAGAATCACGCCATACCTCTTAGCTGAGCACATAAACCACATTAGAGCTTTTCTATCACCCCTTGAAATGTCAATCTTTCATACAAACATGGGGCTTTTTCTTAGTCATATTAAGGAGGTTTATGTCACTGGACGCTCAATTCCTTCACATTTTTATTCTAAACCAAGCAATTACTACAAATAAATGTATTTGAAAATATATACTGCTCAACAACACAGATTTATTTATCCATCTATATACAGTGTTGATGTCCACCATGACTGACAGATTGCATCAGCTGGCTAACCGTTAGCATCACGCCGCATGTCTACTATAGAATATCATAAATTAAATCTTGAATAATGATATTGAAGCAATTCCATCTCCTAAAACAGCTCATAACCTGCCATGCAGATCGGACCTTTATGACATTTATGATCTCCAGTTTTGTCGTATGAAAGATAAAGCAGGCAGCCATTGGTCACACCGTGTGTTCCTTCATTAAGTTTAAAGAACGCTTTAGAGCTCATACTAACCTGTTCTTTGCTCGCTTTCTCTGATTTCAGTTTCCTGACGACCTCTCCTTGTGTTTTAATCGCCTCCTGTAACTGCGCTTTATCGGCCATGGTGCTCGAGAGAGCCGATCTGATGAACCTGAACTGCAGCTACTACTCTACTGCGGGCGCACACATTAAACGTCACTGCATTTCCTCAGACAAACACAGGGGGCGCTGTATTGACGGCGTGAAAATCATAGATAAAAATGTTGCCTAAATGCAAACCTTTTTGGAACTCATTATATAATCTGATTGAATGGAAAGAGGTCTGGAGTTTATCTCGTAAATACTGTCTCACTAATAAAGTTAAGGAAATTACATATTCGCTTGATTTATCCAGTGAGACAAGTAGCCTCAAGATTTTAATTTAGAGACATGGAGACATGATATTTTGTAACACAGAAGAAGAATCAATAAAACAGTATTCTTTGAATGTGTATTTACCCAATTGTTTTGGATTGATGTTGAATATCTGATATTTAAATTGACACATTATTTTTTTGTTATACAAAATAAGAGTCTGGAGCAAAATTTGGTGGTTAACTTAATAATTACGTATGGAAAACACCATATTCACAAATAGAAATTGACAAATAATAAACATATTATTATATCATTTCAAATTGAGCTTAAACATTATATTGAAGCCCTAAAAGATGCAATAAATAAAAAAAAGGGAAACGGATGTATACAATTTTTGAATCCCTTTCTTTTTAGATTTTTTTGTAAGTTTCCCCTGTATAGTTTATTATAATTTCTTTATTCTTTCTATTGTTTCTTTGACGCTATTATGAATATAATAGACAATAAACACTGTTATCCTCTCTACGTGTATGTTGTACATTGTTCTTGTTATGCAATAAAAAATAAAATTTAAAAAAATTAAATAAAACTTCATGGAGAACATGGGGGGGGGGGGCGATAAAACAACAGGGGACAGCTCAAGAAAACATTTTAATTTATTATTTTTCCATAGCATTCACACACACATATGTTAGGTTGATGTGGAGTGGAGCATTTAATTAGGAAAATTTGACATGTTGAGTATGTTATGTGCAATTTTCTCATAACTGTAATCGAGCCAGTGACGTGCAGGTGGCGCCAAAGAGACGTGACTTCTGGAAAACGACGCAGAGAAAGAAGAAGCAGTCATATGTTATGATGAAGAAGGTGGGGTTTGAATTGTAAGCAAGAATTGAACATTAATGTAGGCCAGCCTGCGGAAAACCACCGAGCAAAACACTACTTGAGCCTAAAGGTAAATACATTGCAGCTCATAGACTATTCTTTGCTCGTTATTAGTGACAGCGCTAGGCCTATTAATACTGTTAAACCGGCTGTTAGCTTTAGCATTCGCAGAATAGCATCAGCTGTCACGGGTGACAACTGAAGGAATCAGATGCTTTGCGGTTTATCCTTGTGCCAAATTACAGACTAATCAACTAACTTATTAATAAATAATTTATGTAACGTTACGCATGTTTCGGTGTGTCATTGAGCTACTGTCGTCATATTCTGAGTTTTCTGTTGTTCAAGTCACTATCTGCAGGATCCTTGAACATAAACCATGTTCCATATTTCATAAACCACGGTCATTTATATCTTTGTGTTCAGTGGATTATCATTATTGGCCAATTAAAAACTCAAATCAAATAGAGAAATGATCTAGAAGTCCGTGTTGTTGTTTGTATCTGATTGTGGTGCTGTTGACTTGATCTGTGTTGATTTGTTTGCTGGCCAGGCGGTGTCATGAGTCCAGCGCAATGGGATCTTCCTCCAGAGCTGTGCTGCAGGCCCATGGCCTTTGTGGCTCTGACAGGCCTGGATGTGGTTTATAATGCCATCCACAGAGCCATTTGGGATGCTTTCTGTGCCAACCGGCGGGCAGACAGAGTACCTATCTCTTTCAAAGTTCTGGCTGGAGACCATGAGTATCCAAAGTGCAGAACCAAGGTGAGACAAAAGAGCTATGAAACCTTCTAAAGATTTTGAGAAATGTCTTATGCCAGATACACAATGTACGATTTTGGGCTATCCCAGATGAAAGATGACCAATCGTGGTGATTTCTGTGGTCTAAACGGTGGCCGTGTCGTACAGTGAGAGATGTTTAAAGACGGCTTGCGACCAAAGATAGCCTGCGATCATTTTCTGATAGTGTCATAAATTTAGCATGATCATCTCTCAGTGTGTTTGCTGCTGAGACCTAGGCTGTGTCTACTGACTAGCCAATAAAAAATGCAACATGAAAAGGCGCTATAACGTAAAACTACTTTCCCTAAATTTACATGCATATCTAACATTTTTTTCAGCGCACATAAAAAACACATTCATCGGGCTCTATTTGTTTACCTCTAGCATTGTTACGGTCCCATAAAATATGGGTCTAGGATTCCGGGACCACAACATAAAAGATCGACAACGAAAGACGTAATCCAAAATAATGTTTTTATTATAACTCAAACAACTCCCAAATTAACCATAACATAAGAGACGGGGAGCTCAGCAACACGGGAAGAGAAGTGGAAATACAACCCAGCTGAGACTCCCCGCTCCAAACTCAAGTTCAAAACTATAAACAATGAAGAATCAGTGGTGAGCGGCCTCCTCCAAGGACACTTCCTTCCGTTTTATCTCTGGTCTTTCCCGAGCACCACCAATCAAAACTAAGAAAAACGGAAACAAGACAACATTAACATAATTAAACTTAATTAGAGGACTCCAGTCCAGACGTTCGCGATACTCACGTAACACCTCCACCCCTAAATGGTGAATGGTGGGAATTAACAACATAAACCCACCAATCACCATATAACCGTACGCGACAATGTGTCTGCCAACACATTATTCTTCCCGGATACATGTTTTATCTCCAGATTAAATGATTGGACAAACAAAGCCCACCTCATCAAACGCTGATTTGAGTTGCGCATTTGATTAATAAACACAAGAGGGTTGTGGTCCGTATAAACCGTAACCGGACTGGATGAAGAACCGATATAAACCTCAAAGTTCTTAAGGGCCAAAATCAAAGCAAGCGCTTCTTTCTCAATTGTTGAATATGATTTTTGATGTTTTTGAAATTTTTTTGAAAAATAGCACACCGGATGTTCAATGCCATCAAGCCCCTCCTGCAACAAAACAGCACCTGCTCCCGCATCACTGGCATCCACAGCCAGTTTAAACACACGATCATACGCTGGAACAGCGAGAACAGGTGCCTGCATCAGGAGTGTTTTAAGGGACTCAAAAGCATATTGACATTCCGGTGACCATTTAAAACTTATTTTTGGACTCAACAGGTCAGTAAGTGGGGCAGCTACAGCAGAGAAGTTTACACAAAAACTACGGTAATAGCCCGCCATTCCTAAGAATCGCTGTAGTTCACGACGACTAGAAGGCACTGGAAATGATGTAATGGCCTCAATTTTGGCATTTACCGGTTTTACCTTGCCACCACCTACAATTTTCCCTAGATAGGTTATGGTTGCTTTAGCAAATTCACATTTAGCCAAATTAACCGTTAAGTTTGCCTCCGCCAACCTGTGAAACACTTGTTGTAGTTGATTGATGTGCTCATCCCACGTTGCAGAGTGAATTACTATATCATCCAGATATGCCTCGCAACCCGGCACCCCCCCCAAAACGCAGTTAACCAATCGTTGAAAGGTGGCGGGCGCATTTCGTACCCCAAAAGGCATTACAGAATACTGCAAGAAGGCATCAGGAGTAACAAACGCACTAACTTCCCTAGCACGTGGAGTTAGTGGCACCTGCCAATAGCCTTTAAGAAGGTCTAGCTTTGTCACGAACGTTGCAGACCCCACGCGGTCAACACAATCCTCCATGCGAGGAAGAGGATAACAATCAGGCTTCGTGACATTGTTAACCTTCCTAAAGTCTGTACAAAAACGGTCAGATCCATCAGACTTAATAGCGAGAATGCAGGGCGAACTCCATGAGCTGACACTAGGTTCTGCAATACCATGTAACAGCATATAGTCAACCTGATTTTGTAAACGCCGACGTTTCTCAGGATTGACACGATACGGGTGCTGTTTAATTGGCGTATTGTCACCCACATCAATGTCATGCTGTAATATTTGCGTTTGGGACGGCACATCTGAAAAGAGTAAAACATAACGATTAATTAAATGTACAACATCTGTACGCTGCGAACAGGATAGATGTAAAAAACAGGAATCAAGGTTAGCCAGTATTTCAGAGTTGTTTAACCGGCCCTGTACTGTAGAGACAAGAGAACTTTCAATACCACTGTCAACTTCAGAACCGGACAGCGACCCCCAGGCCTCAGAGACAGTTTCAGCTCCAGATGTTCCTTCAGAGGAATCAGGTACCTGAAAAGCACTACAGACAGGAGAACACACTTGAGGCTGTTCAACATTGATCAAAGCCATTACCGAATTTACCTCCCCCGTATTATTTTTGTCCAACTGTTCGCGATCATAATAGGGTTTGATCATATTGACATGGCACAATCTGCTTCGACGGACACGGTCAGGAGTAGCTACAATATAATCCCGGTCACTAACCTTCTTCTGCACGACATATGGACCACTATAGCGTGCTTGAAGACTTGAACCAAGAACAGGTAAAAATACCAAAACTTTGTCCCCAGCCTTAAATTGTCTAATCTTCGCTTTTTTGTCAAACCAACCTTTCATTTTGGACTGAGCTGCGATCAAATTTTTGCTAGCCAACTCACAAGCCCTATGTAACTTGTAACGAAAAGAGCTGACATAATCTAGCAAATTTTCTTGCTTGAACTCACTCAACCAATTTTCCTGCAGTAATTTTAAAGGGCCACGCACATTATGAGCAAACACTAAATCTGCTGGACTAAAACCCGTAGATTCTTGCACAACTTCTCGAACGGCAAACATCAAGAGGTGTACCCCATCATCCCACTCCTTTTCAAATTCAAGGCAATAAGCACGAAGCATTGACTTAAGGGTTTGATGAAACCTCTCCAGTACACCCTGACTCTCCGGATGAAAAGCGCTTGAAAAGCGGTGGGTGATGTTCAGTTGATCGGCCACCTGTGCAAAAACACGAGACATAAAGTTTGTCCCCTGGTCAGTTTGAATTACCCTAGGGAGTCCAAACAACGAAAAGAACTTAATTAGTGCCTTTACAACAGCGGGCGCAGTGATTTTGCGTATAGGTATAGCTTCAGGAAAACGTGTTGAGGCACACATAATGGTCAGTAAAAATCGATTACCGGATTTAGTGCGGGGCAATGGACCCACACAATCGACAATAACATGATCAAATGGTGCATCTACAGCTGGAATAGGATATAAAGGATATGGCGGTATGGGCGGATTTGACTTGCCAGAGACTTGACAGGTATGGCATGTTTTACAGTGCAGCTTCACATCCCGTTTTAATCCTGGCCAAAAAAACTGTCTCAAAATACGATCATATGTTTTATTAATCCCTAAATGACCAGCTAAGGGATTATCATGTGCCAAGCTAAGTATTTCACAACGAAACCGACTTGGCACAACAATCTGTGTGACAATGCTCCAATCATCCTGTGCAGAAGCATACGACGGTGTCCATTTACGCAACAGGACATCATTTCTAACAAAATAACCCGTAGCCATCTCTGCCAACTTTTCCTCAGAAACAACCAATTCAAACAAAGACTTTAGTGACTGATCACATTTTTGTTCAGAAATCAGATGCCTTCGAGACATATGCTCACCCCCAACACTGCACCATGGCTCCTGCAGCTCTAGTGAACTGTGTACATTTCCTTCATCTGACACTGTGGAATCGACATCAATAGGTATAGACCGTGCGATAGCAGTAGAGCTACTGTCACACGACATCTCAGACTCTCTATCTAGATCCACCCTAAGGCCATCCTCCACAGTCAAGACATCACACTCCTTAGTTTTAGCCATGGCACGCGTCACAGCACACACCGGAAACACTGCAGGATATTTCTTCTGCAACTCATCCGGGCCTTCAGCAACCAAAGGAACAGCAGTGACCTCGGGGTTTACCAGAATTTTTCCGCCAGCCAAATCATTTCCTAAAAGGAAATCTATTCCCTTAATAGGAAAGGTGTCGCACGCAGCCACTGCGACTGGACCAGACACCAAATCTGACTCGAGCTTAACCGAGTGCATGGGTAAATTAACAAACTTCATGCCAAAGCCCTGCACCAACTCACTACAGTTTAATGAAGTTTCATTTGAAAGAGGCAACACATTTCGAAGAATAATAGACCTAGAAGCCGCTGTGTCACGTAAAATAGTTACTGGAACTTTTACGCCGGTATTAGTCAATGAAACAACACCCTTCATAATAAAAGGAGAATAAATGTCCAAATCTGCATATTCAGACTGAAAAGGGCGTGACCCTGAAGGGGTTTCAATCAACATAACAGGTTTTGGTTTCTTTTTATTCAACAAAAAACAATTGTTGATCAAATGCCCACGCTTTTTACAATAAGCGCACACAGGCCTCACCTTAGCTGCAGTATCTTTAAAATTGGCCTGCTCGCTATACCCTTGTGTGATCGAACCACGCTGTGTTGGAGAGAAGAAAGATTTTTCAAAACTTTCTCTGTGCGTCAAAACATATTCATCTGCTAATATCGCAGCGGCAGACACGTTAGTCACTTTTTGTTCATTCAAATATGTTGCAATTTTATCCGGTAAACAATTTTTAAATTCCTCCATAAGAACCAAATCGCGAAGCTGATCAAAATTTTTCACGTCTTGTGCCGAACACCAACGATCAAAAAGCGCAATTTTCTCACGACCAAACTCAACATAACTCTGGCCCTCGGTTTTCTTATAGCTACGGAATTTCTGCCTATAAGCCTCAGGAACCAGCTCATAAGACCTTAAGACTGCAACTTTGACCTGATCATAATTTAAACTTACGTCAGGTGAAAGAGAAGCGTACGCCTCCTGGGCTTTACCCGTAAACACACACTGAAGCAGGAGAGGCCAAATTTCTTTTGGCCACTTTAAGGTCGTTGCTACCCTCTCAAATAAAACGAAATATTTATCAACATCTCTCTCAGAAAAAGGCGGAATTAAACGAATGCATTTATTAACATCATAGTCCATCTCCGCACCGCCAGCTTCACCAACCTGTCTAGCTCCTCTGAGACGGGCCGCTTCACGTTTTCCTGTCTCCTCTATTTCCAATTTACGCAGCTCAAAATCATGCTTAAGCTCTTTTTCCCTGAGCTCTAAGCGCCGCATTTCTACGTGTAGCTCTAATTTACGCAGCTCAGGATCTGGATGCGCACCAGCACGGGGAAAAGAGCTCACGGGGGAAGGGAGTAATTCTTTTTCGGCTAATTCAGCGTGCACTTGAGATTTGATATTTTGTTTCGCTTCTTGTTTTGAGATAGGTATTTTAAAATGAGCAGCAATAGAAAGCAACTGATTCTTAGTACATTGTTCAAATTTTTCAAGGCTCGGGTGAGCCACAAAGTCCTCTAAATCAAAATCCATAATGAGACCGAAAAACACGCAGTTTCGAAACGAAAGAGGACGGGGAAAGAAAAAAGAAACAGCGTCAAGCCTCAAACCGCCAACAACGAAATACAAAGTAATCGCAAAATACAAATGCACTGTGGAGTGAAGTGATTACTCAAAATAGGCAGTATACCATTTAAACCAAGAATCAGCCCTTGCTTCCCCCTAGCTATCCTGCCTAACAAAATCTCACCTCTCTAACTTAACCCTTACTCTTCACACAGTTCTGCGGCGGGTTTTTATGCACTATAAACCAGTAAGTTTGTGAGCCGCTTTACGACACACAAAATCTTACGGATGTGCTCCCGAGATAACTGCTTTCACAGTTAACACTAGCCGCGTCCCCGTGACACTATTAAAACAACAAAATTAGGTGACATTCAAGGAACGACACCTCTTCAGCCTAACAGGAGAGCAAAGGCAAGCCAAACAGATCATGAGATTAACACTTCACTCACCTGCATTTCATGCGAGAACAATGTAAAAAAAACGAGACGAGCCCCCATTTATGTTACGGTCCCATAAAATATGGGTCTAGGATTCCGGGACCACAACATAAAAGATCGACAACGAAAGACGTAATCCAAAATAATGTTTTTATTATAACTCAAACAACTCCCAAATTAACCATAACATAAGAGACGGGGAGCTCAGCAACACGGGAAGAGAAGTGGAAATACAACCCAGCTGAGACTCCCCGCTCCAAACTCAAGTTCAAAACTATAAACAATGAAGAATCAGTGGTGAGCGGCCTCCTCCAAGGACACTTCCTTCCGTTTTATCTCTGGTCTTTCCCGAGCACCACCAATCAAAACTAAGAAAAACGGAAACAAGACAACATTAACATAATTAAACTTAATTAGAGGACTCCAGTCCAGACGTTCGCGATACTCACGTAACAAGCATATACTGATGATGTTTTATTCTTCTATAGCCTACTAACTTGTGTCGTAGCCTATGATTCAATAGGTGTCGTCATCGTTCAGACTCTACATGCATGTCATACCCAAGTTTATTACTTAGAAAACAAATTAATTTAACTCTTGCCACTTGGCTTTTGTGTTCTCTTTTCTTGACAGAGAACATCGTATGAGTGGTACATCCCGAAAGGGATTCTGAAGACGGGTTGGATGAACAAACATCTCAACTTGGTGCCTGCGCTGGTCGTGCTGTTTTATGAGCTGGACTGGGATGATCCGCAATGGAAGGAAAAGCAGTCCGAATGTGCAACCAAAGTGGAAATTGTCAGGTAAAGTTTTAAGAACGAGTCATGATGGTTAAGTCATCTAACTAACAGCTACCCTGTTGACTAAAAATACAATTTATTTCTGTGATGTAAAGCATCCAGTTTTCAGTGTCACATGATATATATATATATATATATATATATATATATATATATATATAAATGCAAAAAATTCAAAGAAATGCAAATATATATATATATGTGTGTGTGTGTAATTTATATATATATATATATATATAAGGGACTATTATATATACAGTATATTGATTTTTTTTTTGCATTTATTTGAATTGTAAATCATTTGTAACATTATAAATGTCTTTAATGTCATTTTTATCAATTTAATGCATCCTTTTTGAATAAAAGTATTAATTTCTTTATAAAAACAAATTGTATTGACCCTAAAGTTTTAATTGGTAGTGTACATCTGGATACATTGTGCAAAAATGTTTGTTATTGGTTGGTAAAAACTCAATCAAAAGAAACACAAATAGGTCCATAACACCAAATTTGAAACAAAATAGAGATTTAGGACAAATCCAAACAGGTTTTTTTTAATTGTTGTTTGTTGATGTCGGATCAGAGACAAATTTTTTTCTCACAGGACAAGTTTACAGGGAAGAAACACGAAGGTTGCTGTTGTTTTGATTCAGAAGAAAACTCCTCTCCCACCAGGTATCACAAATCTAAAATCCTTGTTTCAGGGACGTTCAATCTGTGTCTTTGCTAGTTGTTGATGGGTAAAGATGTGGTTGTGTCTCAGGTGAAGATCTGGTGGCGTCTGAGAGGGCTTCTGCTCTATGTGGTGCCTGTGACCTGTCTGGGAAGTCCCTGTTTGTCCTGCCCCATACTGACCACCTGGTGGGATACATCATTAGGTTAGTCTCGCCCCTGTTTACACCTGGTATTAACATGCGTTTTGGTTGATCGGATCACACGTTGACTAGAGAGAAACATACCTGTTTACACCTGCTATTTCAATCTGTCTTTTTTGTCCAAGCTGAACCGCTTCTGTCCATATTTCTTCAAGTTGAGGGTCTAAGTTTATAGTCCATCTGTGTAGCCCACTTTCCATAATGTGTACGCATTAGGTCAGTAGAACGAGAGTCGGTGGTCTTTTGTGGCTGTTCGTACACATTCGACCACATGAGCGTCTACACAACGAAAGCAATCCAGTCGAATGCTTTTTCGACTACCTCTGGAAGTGTCGAATATGGACAAGCTCAAAACCTTTTAGACCCCATTTACACCTGTATTTAGATTCGTTCACTTGTAATCCGATCGACCAAAACGCTTCTTTGCTAAGTATTCATTTGACCAACTTGGCTAAGTATGCATTAGCATGCAACAATAAAAACATTGGATATTTTATGCATGTTTTAATAATAATATAAATATAAAAGTAATTTTAGTCTACAAAAAAACATTAATATATATATATATATAAAGGTCCATTTTATTTACTTTTGTGTTTGTTTGTAAAGGTATTTAAAAGTTCACTAAATTAAAATAAAAAATCGAAAAAGTGTATTTACTGCCTCAATTGCAGCCCAGAATACATGACCCAAAGTGACGGAAGCGATTGACAGACAATTTTATGCGTTTTTCATTAATTTTTAATTTTGTGTATTTATCTGCCTTCAGGTTGGAGAATGCCTTCTACGAACATGCTCAGACCTACTATTATAATGAGATCAGGAGAGTGAAATCTCACAAGGAGTTCCTCAACAAAACTACACACCAGGTAACTAGGAGCCCTTTCACCTGAATTTGTTCTTGGTATGTGAAGTTCATAACACTTAAATAGAGGCATTACAACCAATACAAAAGCAACAGATTCATTCTGAAACGGTTCTCAGCCTCTTTTGATTGCATAGCCTACATAAAGATGCAGATGCCTCATGAAAAATAAGTACTCCACACAATTATAATTTTGGTCACACTTTAGTTTAGGGTCCAACTCTCACTAATAACTTCGACTTTTGCCTCAGTTAGCTCTTAATTACTGCTTATTAATAGTAAGTAAGGTAGTTGTTAAGTTTAGGTATTGGGTATGGTGTTGCAGAATAAAGCAAGGCAAGTTTATTTACGTAGCAAATTTCATACACTATGGCAATTTAAAGTGAAAGGTATTAAAATAATCACAAAATAAAACCAAGGAAAATTAAAACGGTTATAACATTAATTTAAAGAGTAAAAAGATTATATATAGATAAACTTCTCAACTGGAAAAACACCGGTGTATCATATTTTTCACAGCTCTGTTTTACTCTGAGATTTTCCCATGGGGATTAAACTGTGTCTGTGGTGTTATTTCGGCACCTAAGATCGCCTTTCCCTAAAATCGGACAGTAGGAGCTCTGGGACTGACTCACGGGGTAACCTCGAGTTCACTGCCTCATCAGTCCGCACCCCAAAAACCCATTTGTTGGGAAGCTGTAGGAATGGAAGCAATCCAGTCTGCACCCCACAGAACCTCAAGTTCAATTACACATCAAACTCAATACTCAACCACAGACCCAGCTCATCAGCATGGTTTCATCTCTCAAAGCATTAATATGTGCTAATAAACAACCATGCCAATAGACCCTTTTACAGTTGGTAAACATGGTGACGTTTTTTTTGTGGGCGGAGCTTAGGTGGAGGCAGAAAGATCCATCTGGCCGCTTCACTAACGCTAGTTAGCTAGGATTGTTAGCTTGTTTTTTAACAATGACTGGAGAAAATCCGATATTATCTTAATGTGTAAGGTCACTCAGTGTCCAGGACCGCGATTGTTATTTCCAAAAGTTATTTTTAACGGACGGAACCAGATTGGCCGACCTGTAGCCGTCTACGCGCTCACTCAATGCATGGATGATCTGACAGGATTAACGTACGTTACCTCGGGTGAGTGGCCTGACTTCTACACCTACCTTATAGAGAAACCGATCGTAAAGAGAAACTAAGGCATATAAATCTTTAGATGCTTATATGGTCCTGTACAAGACTTGTGTGTACGATCCGCAGTTCTGCCGAGTCAGTGCCGAGACCACGACAATGTAAAGAGTGACATTACAGTGCGATTTTAATGATGTGAATATGTTCTAGAAATAAAAGTTCCAGATACAGCATATTCATTTTTCATCAATTCTTGCACCAAACAACACAACAAGATGACATTTAATAATAGTAACAATTATTTAAGCTCCTTATTATGTAGCCGAATCTGTGCTGTTTTGCATTGACCGCCTCCAGTTTTCACTTTGTTTTGCCTCCAGCTAGCGCCGTGACGTAACTGTGACGTCGGCGCAAAAGGGGTCTATAAGCAACTAGTTAATTGGTGAGAATTGGGCCGAAACTAAAGTGTCACCATTTTTTTTATTATGCTTCTCGGTTTGTTAGTCATCAGTGTGAAAAAGCCCAACTTCTGCATAACGCTTGAATGCTCTGAATTCTAGTTGCTGTTTGTCAGGCACCAGTTTAAGATGGGCTTCTTTAGTGAACTAAAACAGGACACTCAGAACGCCCTCAAGTAAGTGCTGTTAACAGGAGTTTTTACTTAACTTTTTATTTCCCTGCATTAGGGTTTTGAAAACCTTTTTAACATGGAATGTCATGTATTCCTTTTTCTTGTTAATCATCCCCAGCCTCAAGATATTACGAGCCCGTTCTCATCCTTTGGTGTCATATAGGTTACGCCATATGACATTTCATCGAAATACTATGCACATGGCACCCTTTAGCATCAATATAACACGCAGAGCCCAAGGCATCATACAGTTGAGTGGCATCCTTTAGCGTCAATATGAGACGCAGACCCTACCCCAGACCTAAACCTACCCATAACAGTGCGTGTTATATTGACGCTAAAGGGTGCCATGTGCATAGTATTTCAACGAAATGTCATATGGACAAAGGATGAGAATGTGTTGGATATTACATAGTGATAAAGCTAAAACCTTAATAAGTACAATTCTTAAGATACTATAATAGACATTGCTGTCTAAAAGTGAATATAGCACTAAACTGACTAGGGTCTATTGCCTAAATAAATATTTAGTATTTATTTATTTATAGGACGCTCACACATTCTATGTTTTCTGCCTCACAGATATTACAGGACTGCTTATGTTCTTATTCATGAACTCCGAGCTCATGAAACCAACATGCTTGAGATCAAAACCATGTCTGGATTCATCAACTACAAGGTAAACTAGATTATTAGATGTTCTGAGGAAAGTGTGAGTAGTGTTTGCATATGGTTTCAAGATACGGCCAGTATAAGGTGTCATCTAAATAGCTGTAAATACTGCACAGGAAACTCTGTTCATTTCCTGTTTTCATTTTTTTCGAAACAGCACTGTCACGTTCAGTTGCATTTGGTTCAGAGAGGTGAGTGTCTAACAGTGGTCTTCTCCCGCAGATCTGCAGGCTTTGCTTTCAGCACAACACCCCCCTGGACGCCATCGCTCAGTTCCGCAAACACATCGACCTCTGCAAGAAGAAGATTGGAAGTGCTGAGCTGGCGTTTGAACACACTGCCTGGATGTCTAAACAGTAAGATTTAACCCTGCCATATGCATGCATTGTTATTTCATGTTCTTAGACAAGGATTTTATCTATGGTAAAGGGGGGTTTAAAGGAGTAGTTCACTTTTAAAAAAACTTTTGCTGATAATTTACTCACCCCCATGTCATCCAAGATGTCCATGTCATTCTTTCTTCCGTCTAAAAGAAATTAAGGTTTTTGATGAAAACATTCCAGGATTTTTCTCCATATAATGGACTTCAATGGGAACCAAACAATGGGTTCAAGGTCCAAATGACAGTTTCAGTGCAAACTGCAAACTGTTTAAATGGCTTTGACATGAATGACATGAGATATCTTGGATGACATGGGGGTGAGTAAATTATCAGCAAAAGTTTTTTTTAAAAGTGAACTACTCCTTTAAGGATTTGGGTCTAATTACTGATCTAAAACATGTCACAGTTTGACAATGATTTGTAGTTTAAATGATTTTATTGTTCTCTTATTGATGCCTTGTGTTTCTAGTTAGTTTATGTCCTCCCCATTGTGTTGACCGATTAAGGGAGAGTGGGAGTGAGAGGGATATATCTGAAGCAGAACACTGTAGAGGGAATGGGATATTTTCAATTAACCAGACATATCTTAGCACCAGAACATTGTAAATGTTTTTTTTTTTTTAAAGTATCACCCTAGCAATCATTTAGACCATCCTTCAACACTACACCAAATGCCTCATTGCGTAATGTTTTCAATGTATGTTGCTCAACAAACGTAATACTGACGCGGCACATGTAGAAAAAAAGAAAAACTAAGTTTAGAATTATTAAGTTTTGAAAAGCTATTCCACTTATTGCTGACCTTGTTTTTATATATACAGTATATATATATATATATATATATATATATATATAGTGCTGTGCAAAAATTAATTGCGATTAATTGCATCCAAAATAAAAGTCTGTGTTTACATAATATATTTGTGTGCGCTGTATATAATTATTTTGTGTATATAAATACACACACAAGCATGTATATATTTAAGAAAATGTGTTATTCGCATATAAAATATTTATATTTATATAATATAGATTATGTATTTATATATATATATATATATATACAGAATTTAAGCGCAAATAATTCTTAAATATATACATGCATGCATAGGTATTTATATATACAAAATAATTATATACAGCGCACACAAATATATTATGTAAACAAAGACTTTTATTTTGCATGCGATTAATCGCAATTAATTTTTGCACAGCCCTAATATATATATATATATATATATATATATATATGTATATATATATAGTAATCATTAGCCTCACACCTTGTAATAACTGCTTTAATGAGATTGTTTCTGTCTGTTAGCTAACTGCATGATTTGTATTATCCTAGAACTGTACATTTCTAAAATATGAACATTACTTGGACACAATTACGCTAAACTGTAATGTAGACACATGCATGTTCTGTAAAGCTGCTTTGAAATTATGTGCTATGCAAATAAATGTAAATTGAATTTTATTCTTAAATGCACACATTTGATTGTTCTTTCTCTCGCTGTAGGTTTCAGTCATTTGGTGATCTGTTCGATGAAGCCATTAAACTGGGCCTCACCGCCATCCAGACCCAGAACCCAGGGTTCTACTATCAACAGGGTGCTTATTATGCTCAGGAGCGCAAGCAGCAAGCGGGACAGCTCTGTGGTCATGAGGTACTGCTACCCACAATGCAAAGCATCATTAATGTCATCTGCGTTCGTTTGAGTTTGTGATGCGAAATGGTCGTGTTCCAGCCAGGTGTGGGCTATCCTGCACCCGACCCATTAGAGACCCCCTCCGGAGCTCTAGACTTCTACGGACAGAGACCTTGGAGACAGGGACATCAGAGTGAGTAATGGCTTGGGAAGCACCATCACCCTTTCTATATCTATCTTTGGTTGAATCTTTCAAAACCTTTCCAGAAAGAGGCAAATTATTATTATATATAATATTAAATTATTTTATTGTATATTTGTATATTTATATTTTATTATTTTCATGAATATTTAGCATATTGACTATGCTTAAAAAAAATCAAATTCTCTTTACTGGAATGTAAAAAAAAAACTCTGCATGCCCCAACGACAACAAAACTAGAAATAATAAATGTCTTTTTTTTTTTTGCCGAATTCTAAACCCATTATATTGTAAAACTTTACTGATTACATTTTTCCACGACTTTTAAAAGTCATTATTGCATTTTCCTTAAAATAGACTACAAAATATAATTTTTGAAATTACATTTTTTTTTTTTTTTTACCAGACGTGTTTTTATTCATCCAAATAGTTTATGTGTGAATCAAGTCAGAAATAATAATAACTTAAAAATATAGTAAAATGGCATGAGTTGTTGGTGTCATGTATAAATATGAAGCTTGGAAGTTTACATACTGTTACCTAGGTGTTATGAAGCCTTATTTCTGACCTAGTGACCTTTGACCCTCAGGCATTGACCCTCCTGACCCTGAGAAGGAGAAACAAGGCATCCTCGCTCTTCAAGTCAAAGAGAGAGATGTGCTTCATTCGGTGGGATATCTGCAATACCTGTTATTTCATGACATACATTTTCATATTCATGTTTTTTAAGATGTGAATGTTCAGGTCAGAAAGTACTGAATTCTCAAACTGAGTCAGTCATGAGGAGTAAGGAATTATAAGGAATGCTAAGGGCCTTTTTAGGAAGTTGAACTTGTTATGTATTATATTTTACAGCAATATTTGTCTCCTTATGGTTGTATATATGTGTTTCCGGTGTCAGGAGCTGATCATTGCTCTCCTCAGTAATGCTGTCGCCCAGTTTAAGAAGTACAAGTGTCCACGAATGAAGAGCCATCTCAGTTAGTAACACACTTTAATAATAATAATAATAATAATTACTTTCAACTTTCAAACATTCATCAACCAGATTTTCATTTCTTTATTTAATTGCACAATAAAGCAAATAACATTCTTGCTCTCTCTTTTTTCTGTCTCCTTATAAAGTGGTTCAGATGGGAGAAGAGTATTATCATGCAAAAGACTACACCAAAGCATTAAAGTGAGTTCGATTCAGAATACACTCTACTCCAGTATACACCGATACAGCTCTGTTTTTGTCAGTGGCTTTTAGCTGTACTCCTAATATGAGTTATTGTGTTGTGACTCCTCAGACTGTTGGATTATGTTATGTGTGACTACCGTACTGAGCGCTGGTGGTCTCTGCTGACGTCTATCCTGTGCACGGCTCTGAAGTGCTCCTACCTCATGGGTCAAGTGAAAGACTACATCACCTACTCCATGGAGCTTGTGGGCAGAGGTATACGAACACCATGTGTCGACTCTCAGCTTCAGCACATTCAAAAGTAACTGTGTTAACACATGTATATGTGTGCGCTTAGCCTCTATCCTTCCTGAAGAGCAGAAGTCGAGGATTGAGAAGAATCTGATTAAAGTGCTCATGGTATGTATGGATATATTGTTCAGGGGGCTTAGCAATATATCTACTGTGGATAGATATGGTGTGTTAGTAGGGGTTATAAAGTTGATATTTTCTTTTGCGATTGCCAGAATGAAGTTCCAGAGCCTGAACCAGACTGCGACCCGGTCTCCGTGAAGGCGGCCCAGTCACTGTGGAGTGACCGCATCTCTCTGGCAGGCAATAATGAGATCACCATTGAGGTCCAGGATTATGCGCCCTTTGGTGAGCTTTTGAGCTGATCGGTCTAAATCATTGATTACAAAACCTGAAAAAATAACAGCATGTCTCTCATCCTGCATTTATTTGATTAGAAATATACACAGTATAGGGGTGGTGATGGCACAGTGGATGAGACCAATGCCTTTGGTGTGAGAGACCTGGGTTCGAATCCACTGTGAGACACCAATGTGTCCCTGAGCAAGACACTTAAAGGAGTAGTTCACTTTTAAAAAAAAAACTTTTGCTGATAATTTACTCACCCCCGTGTCATCCAAGATGTCCATGTCATTCTTTCTTCAGTCGAAAAGAAATTAAGGTTTTTGATGAAAACATTCCAGGATTTTTCTCCATATAATGGACTTCAATGGGAACCAAACGGTTCAAGGTCCAAAAGACACTTTCAGTGCAAACTGTTCAAAGGGCTTTAAACGATTTCAGACGACGAATTAGGGTCTTATCAAGTGAAACGATCGCTCATTTAAAAAAAAAAAAGTTTTATAAGCTCAAATGGTCGCCTTGCTCTGTTCTGTGATGCACGTTCGTGACTCTCCTGTTCGAACTCGTTCATCAAAAATGAACAAATCTTTTTCCGAGTGAATTCGTTCATTTCGTTTGTTGAATGAACCAAATGACACGAAAAAAGATTTGTTCATTTTGATGAATGAGTTTGAACAGGAGAGTTATTTATTTTTATAAATGTTTATTATATTTTTAAATGAGCGATCCTTTCGCTTGATAAGGCCCTTATTCATCGTCTGGAATCGTTTAAAGCCCTTTGAACAGTTTGCAGTTTGCACTGAAACTGTCTTTTGGACCTTGAACCGTTTGGTTCCCATTGAAGTCCATTATATGGAGAAAAATCCTGGAATGTTTTCATCAAAAACCTTAATTTCTTTTCGACTGAAGAAAGACGTGGACATCTTGGATGACATGGGGGTGAGTAAATTATCAGCAAAAATTTTTTTTAAAGTGAACTACTCCTTTAACCCCTAGTTGCTCCAGAGGCTTGCGACCTCTGACGTATATAGCAATTGTAAGTCGCTTTGGATAAAAGCATCAGCTAAATAAATAAATGTAATGTAAATATACACGGTAATATTGTGAAACATCCTTTCAATTAATAATAGCTCTTTTCGAATTCAATATATTTTAATGTATTCCTCTGATGGCAAAGCTGATAATTCAGCATTATTACTTCAGTCTTAAATGTCACATGATCATTTTAAAATCATTCTAATATGCTGCTGATATGCTGCTCAAGAAACATTTATTATTATCAAAGTTGAAAACAGTTGTGCTACTTAATATTTTTGTGGAAACTGATACTGTCTTTACTGTCACTTTTGACCAATTTAATGCATTCTTGCTGAATAAAAGTATTAATTAAAAAAAACTTTTGTACGATAGTGTGTATGTTATTGTTTTTTGTTCATGTCCTCCTCTCAGTTCAGTGCAAAGCCAAGTTCCTGTCCCCTAGTTTCCACATAGATGAGCCTGTCCAGCTACACGTCTACGTGAGAGCCGATTGCCCACATCCTGTCCGCTTCTCAAAGCTGTGTGTCAGCCTCAGCAACCAGGTACAGCACACCTAACACTGACACACATCACTCCCTGACATTTGGCTTTTTTTCTTAATGGCGACATTTGAATTGCAGGAATATAACCAGTACTGTTTGCTGGAGGATGCCTCTAAAGGGAAGGATATTCTAGAAACTTCCAGCCAGGAGAACATGTGTCTCGTCCCCGGCAAAACCCGCAAGTACTGCTTCAAATTTGTAGCCAAAACGGAAGATGTCGGAAAGAAGGTTGAGGTAAAATATACATTTTCATTGACTTCATTTCAACAGATCTAATGGTGCCACAGGTAGTATAGTGTGTTGTTTTATTTTTGTCTTTCAGATCACGAGTGTGGGACTCATGTTAGGCAGAGAGACAGGCCGCTACGTTTATCTGACCTGGCGGGGCGGCTGGGGGGATGCAGCCTCTTCCCATGAGACTTTGCAGGCGTCCCGTTGCTTTAAGAAGAGGACACGCTTCCCAGAGCAACAGGTGGATTGGGACACAGTGTCTATACAGTCCAGCACTATGTAAGTTGAAAAGAAATGTTAGTCAGTCAGTACAGAAAAGCAACAGATCTTTTCTTCTATGTTGTGACTTGCATCCGATCGTAACAGATTATTATTAAAACATGTATAGAGGGTCTTGGTTCTATTCTTCTGTTTTTCATTGGGTTGAGGCAAATGTGAGCTTGCAGTCGATTTTAGTGGCAGGTTTTAAAAGGAGTAAATGATAAAAAGATATGTTGACTAAAGTTATGTTTAGTTCACCTAAAAATTAAAAACGTGTCATCAGTTACTCACTCTCATGTCATTCCAAACCCCCAAGTCTTTAGTTCAACTTCAAAACACAAATGAAGATATTTGAAATAAAATCTTAGATTTCTGTCCCTCCATTGACAGTCTACGCAACTACAACTTGTATGAATCACATAAATCATATGGACTAGTTTTATGATCTCTTTATGAACTTTTTGAAGTGGTATTTGCTTGGTAATTCTCTCAGATTTTTTACAAATATCTTCATTTGTGTTTCGAAGATGAATGAAAGGGTTTGGAACAACATGAGAGTGAGTAAATGATGACAGAATTTACATTTTTGGATGAACTATCCCTTTAAGAATTATGATGTCAAAGATTTAAATAAATAAACATGAATAGATAAGATCATAAACATGCATTCAGAAAATAGAACGTTAAATGCATGCTATTGCATAACTTTAAAGTGAAGTTACTTTCTTAATTCACATTCCTAAAAGTGCCTCTTTTGGATATAGTTTCAAATTTATAAACATAAAAAGATGTTTTCTTTCTCATCATGCCCTGTAGGATCATCTCCAGAGTGCCCAAAATCTCTGTACAGCTGACTCATGAGCCTCCAACACTGACCAATGAGATGTACTGTATGACTGTTACCATCCAATCAGAAGAGAACACTGTGGCCAAAGACCTCAAACTTACTGCAGGCCTCAAACCAGGTACTCAGGAAATCTTACAGAAAATGACTACATTAGTAAATGTTTCTTTAATGTGACATCGTCAGAGTGAAGTGTTTTGCAAAAACATGTGCTGTGTGAAGATCTTGAGTGTGAATTGTAATGCATTTGTGTGTTTACTGTATATTTCGATTAGGTCAGGATGCCAATCTCACACAGTCGACCCAAATCACACTAAACGGCTCTGAGGTGTGTGATGATTCTCATCCTGCCCTGCTTCCTGATATTCCCCTCGGAGATCTGCAACCTGGACAGAAGGTACAGCATCTTTTCACTGATTTTCTCCGATTAAATTGATTGAAACTGATCTTGACTCCAGTATGTGTATTGTGTACATGTTTTCTTGTGTGTCAGATTGTGAAGCCCCTGTATATCCGTTGTGTGAGCACGGGATCCAGAATATTCCTGTTTCACGTAGCCTATTCTGTGAGCGCCACTGTCGAGGGCAAGGAAATCACCTGCAAGTGTCACAAAGTACGCAAAATCCTAACACCCTGTCATTCAATTGCTTGTTGAATGCTGAGAAATAGTTTTGTGATGATCATGTCAGAGCCTGTTTGCTTGTGGTATTTAGGTTCATTCACAGAGTTGTATTGTTTGTTCTTCACCTGTAGGATGAAACTGTTACTGTAGAAACGGTTGTTCCCTTTGACGTGGCCATGAAGTTTGTGTCCAGTAAGGTAAGAGCTGCCAAACCTGTTCACTTGGATGGTACATCAAAATGTAAGTAATGAGACTTGTTGTCATTTACTCACCCTCATGTTGTTCCAAACCCAAATACCTTTTTTTCACTAAAGGACTTGTTCAGCTGCTATTTTTCTATACTTGGAAGTGAATAGGGATACCAGTCAAGCTCCAGAAATGACATAAAGCATTAAAGTAGACCATACTACTTGTACGCTGTATTCCTTGTAAACATACGATAGCTATTAGAGACCCGACCGATAAAGGATTTTGAAGGCCGATACCGATACAAATATTTTTTGGTTTTAAAATCCGATATTCCGATATATCGGCCGATATTTTTTTTTTTTTTTTTCAGAAACGCGCAACAAAACATTAACAGATTTCCCTAACATTAGTTATTTGAGTTTTGACTAAAACAATATGATAATGCATTTTAAAAAAGAAACTTGTTTCTTTTATTGTCACAACAGAACAGATTGATGATAGTGGCATTAGCTAGCTTTATGGTTAGCTAGTCTATGATGAGCCATAATTTAGCAATGGATAACGTCATAATTGCAAAACATACATTTTCAATATAACAGGCCAAGGAGAGATGATCCGTCTCATTGCTATAACTGTCACGCGCTATTAAAGAAATACTTCAGTCACATCGTTAATCACAAGTTAAAAGGACAGACAGTCTACACTGTAACAACGTAACTATTACTAGCTAATTCCGCTTCACTTTCGGCTTATTTAACAGCAGCAAAACTGGACATGATAGTCCCAAATTTTGTCATGCTTATTTGAGTTAAGAGAACTGATGGGGATGTTCTTTTAATTGTTATTCAAGCAATGTATGTATCGTGACCAACTCAACGAGTGTTGCTAACAGGGATGGTGTAGGGTGCCCTCTGGTGGACAAACTATACAACTCCAACACTCATGACATGGTTCAAGCGTGTTTCATCCATTTGTATTTTATTTTTGAAATATTTATTTATCGGCCATCATAACTGCCGAAAATGCCTAATATCGGCCGATAATATCGGCCTGCCGATATATCGGTCTGGCTCTAATAGCTGTGTGTGATGAGCAGACCATGAACTTCCCATACACTGCAAAAAAAATTTTTTCTAACGAAGTTTGTTTTTCTTGATTTCAAGTAGAAATATCCAAACATTGTCAAATCAAGATGCATTTATCCTTTTGCATAATCCTTCATTCCATAATTTTTGGAGCTCATATGGGTTTGGAATGACATGAAGATGAATAGAGTGCAACAGTCGGCTTCCAGAAGTAAAACTATATAGAATTTTTCTATAGAGAAAACAGAGTCAAAATGTGTTAAAAGATCTCTTTAGCCAAGATATTGACCAAAAACTGATGTACCTCTTGATGGAAATTACATCAACTTTTTTTTTTCCATCAATAGGTGCATCAGTTTTTGGTCAAGATCTTGTATTGACAATGCAAGAGCACTCTGGCACTTTCAGTGAACTTAAGGTCTGGAATCAGAGGAGCCAATTCATGTGTGAAAATGATTCTTCATGCTCCTCACAACCATTCTTTCAGTTTGAGCCTGTTGAATCTTGACATTGGATGTGTCCGAAATCTCCACTCAAACTACTACTCTCTACCCCCTATGTAAGGGGTAGGGAGTAGAGCATTTTGCCTATTTAGCTTTTGCCTATTTAAATCCAAACAGAGATAAAATACATAAATTGGGCTGAGTGTATATGCATATTTTGCAATAAACTTAAAATAATTATTTTTTTTATTTAGTTGTTTTAAATAGTTTTTAATTTGATTATGCTGTTTGCAATGCTTCATGGGATTGTAGTTCTTTCCCTCATTAAAGCTGTCTTTTTGTCTGCCATTCAGATTCACCATATAGCTGGTTGGTTTGGTTCATGGCTTATAACACTTATATGTTGACTTTTTTTAAAATCCGTATGGGAGAAATTACTTCCAGAAACAACACAGCTGAAAAAGTGGGCGGCACTGTTGCACTCTATAGATGACAGAATTCTTTTTTAATGTGAACTGCCTATTTCAATGTTCACAGTTTTAAGCATATATTTCATAGTTTTAAGCATATATTTCATAAGTTTGGTAATCTGTTTTGTGTGTCAGTTTGAGCATTTGGAGCGTGTGTATGTGGACATCCCGTTCTTGCTGATGATGGATATTTTGAGTGCGTCTCCCTGGCCAATCGAGCTGGTGAACAGTGAAGTACAGCTGGCCTCCAGTATGACTGCCATCGATCAGCCCCTGAGTCAAGTAGAAGGAGGTGGGAGATGGTTATATATTTTAAATAAATGTGTTTGTTTTGTCGACTATTGGTTCATGCAGACAGTATTTGAGGAACTGTTCGCTGTTAGTACTGTAAATATGCTCACCGATGCGATTCATTT
This sequence comes from Pimephales promelas, assembly GCF_016745375.1. Next base: position 2,379,928 of record NW_024121543.1, on the reverse strand, counting down.
CTGTGGTGTCCAGTCACCCTGCAGACCAGTGAGTGTGCCAGTGAGTGTTTCCTGCTCAAATGTCCTCCTGTTCAGAACGGCACCAGCACTGTCGCCTCTGGACACTACATCATCTCCTGGAAGAGGTGATGCCGCTCTTGTATTCTCACATTTACCCTGAATGTTCCTGTGTATTTTACTGAAAGTGATGATTTTCCTTTTTTTTCATGCCATGTACATAGTTGCACGAAATGAATGTGAAAAAGGCAACTAGCTGAATTAAAAATAATTTTCAGTGTTTTATATATCAGGAAATGTTTCATTTTATTTCAAGTAATGAAAATGTATATGTTCATTCGATGAATACTAATTTCCTGCATCAACTTTTTTTTAATCCAGAAAATCAGCATCTGCTGAGACATCAGTGGTGAGAACGATCATTACTCTGCCACATGTGATGGTAGAGAATATTCCTCTGTACGTCCATGCAGGTCAGTCTAACAAAAACTTTATATTTAAGTTTTTATATTAAATTTAATTCAGTACTATAGATGGACTCATCTGAGACTGTTTTGTTGCTTATAAATTCATTCTGCTCGTCCTCTTTTTGTAGAGCTGCCATCGTTTGGTTGTGTGCGCGAGTCTTTACCGGTTCGGTACCATCTGGAGAATCGGACCGGGCTGGTTCAGGATGTAGAGATTAGCGTCGAGCCCAGTGATGCATTTATGTTTAGTGGACTCAAACAGGTCAGAGCACATACACATACAACACACACATTTTATTTGATGTGTAGTATTGTTATTGTCATATATTGGGATTTGATGTCTATTAATTTAATGGTCAAATGACATGCAAGTAAACAGATAAAATATGTCATTTTTAGTATTCATTTAATATGAGACATCCAGAGACAAAGAACAAAGACTGTACTGCAAGTGGAAATGGTTAATGTTCACACTTGGGTTCACTCTTTACAAGAACCAACTAACGCCAAGTTATAATACAAATATTTGTTTTAATTGTTCACTTTCAAACGTTCAAACTCTCAAGCTTTTAAAATATCAAGTCCTCAAGCCCCAAAATATTGGTGAAAGGCTCTAAACCTCTGTCCACATAAACGCTGCAAATCATGCGAATGTAAATGTAAAGAAAGCGAACCTGAAATGCTATATACTTCTATTATTAAATCGCAACCTTTGATTTGATAATTGCGATTTGATAATATACAGTATATCGCTATTTTGGTCTTATTTTGATTCATTAATATCTTATTCTTAATTTACAATCAATCTGTTCATCAAGCTCCTGTTTACACCTGGTATTAAGATGCGTTTTGGTCGATCAGATCACAAGTAGACGAGAGAGAGACGCATTTCTGTTTACACGTGGTATTTTAATCCATCTCTTTTGTCCACTTTCAACCACTTTTTTCCTGATTTCTTCGAGGAGAAAGTCTATGTGTGGGGAATATGTTTGTTTGTTTTTTCAGATCTTTCTGTCTAATCACACTCACAGGAGGTATTTCTTATTCTGTGTGTGTGTTCAGGTGCGGATGAGGATTTTGCCGGGTGGAGAACAGGAGATGTTGTATAATTTCTATCCTCTGATGGCGGGATATCAAGTCCTTCCTCAGCTCAACATCAACCTGATGCGCTTCCCAAACATCTCCAGTCAACTGCTGCGCCGGTTTCTGCCTTCACGCATCTTTGTCAAGGTATTTATTCAGACATGCAACAAATTATACACATATGAATCTGGATGCAAGATAATGTTGTGAACCATTCAATTAATTATAAATAAATCATAATACATAAAATGTGAGGGTTATTTACAGAAATGCTATATATTTATTAGTTTTATAAATAAGTTATCAATCATATACTTATTAATATTTACTAAATTAACTTTCATTTTGTAAAAATTATATTAATTACATTATATTATATTAATTAAATTCTTTTAAATATTTTGTAGAATGCCTCTATTAAATTATATTATTATTCAAAATATTTAATAAACTAAAATTTACTTTGTAAAATACACATATTATTTTATATTATATAATTCAAAATATTTAATAAATTAACTTTAATTTTATAGAATGCTTATTATGTATACATTTGGGGAAAAAAACATTTCTGCAAAATTAGTGTTGAACCAATTCAATTCCTCTGTTGTGAGACTTCATTTCATTCCAACTCAAATTCCAGTTCAGTATCCTGTGAGCCATTTCTTAAAGGGATAGTTCACTTTGAAATTAATTTTGGGTATGTTTTAGCTTACCTCAAGGGCATCCAAGATGTAGGTGTCTTTGTTTCCGCAGTAGTTTCAATTTTGATATTTTTAGGTCAAACCGTTCTTGTCTATCAGTCATATAATGGAGGTCTATGGTCACCACCTCAAAGAGCATGCACAGAGAAGTCCAAATTAAACATGATTTTTAATGACTCGTAAAGGTAAGTACACATTGATGGCCTAAGACACGAAACGAGCGGTTTGTGTGAGAAAACGAACAGTATTTATGTCGTTTTTACCTCGTTTCCACAGTCATAAAGCGCCCCTGCCCTCAAATCACTTGGATGTGGCTGTCGTTACAAGAGGTAAAAACGATATAAATACTGTCGGTTTTCTCACACAAACCGCTCGTTTTGTGTCTTAGGCCATCAATGTGTACTTACATTTACGAGTCATTAAATCATGTTTAATTTGGACTTCTCTGTGCACACTTTTTGAGGTGGTGACCATAGACCTTCATTATATGACTGATAGACACGAACGGTTTAACCTAAAAATATAAAAATTTAATCTACTTTGGAAACAAAGACACCTACATCTTGGATGCCCTTGAGGTAAGCTAAAACATCCCAAAAATTAATTTCAAAGTGATCTATCCCTTTAAATTCTGCCCAACCCTAATGGATGAAATTAAATTTGTGGTGTTGTGAGATTGTTTCAAGAGCGTAATTGTCTCTGTCTCGTGTCTGTTCTGATTTCTCAGCCTCAGGGCAGAAACGGAGACATTTCTATAGAAGCAGCGTGAGGAAGAGAAGAGCACATCTCCCAACTCTGAAGTTAACATTGTGGGATGAAGGCAGAACATTCCTTGGAGAACACACGTTTACAGCTTAATGATTTGAACTTGTGAATTAAATATTAGGGATTTCAATTGATTATTTGTTGTGTGAGATGTCTAGATTGTTGCTTGTTTAACAAGGCTAAACTAATGCCCTGCATAAGATTTGTTTTTTAATCTAACAGATTTCATCTACAGTTTTCATGATCTCTAAAATGTTCATGAAAATGACAACTACGTAACTGCTAAATAATGTTAGAAATCATTAAACTGACATAGCACTAGCTGTTGTCATAATTAAGGTGTGGAAAGTGATTAAACTTTTTTGCTTTGATGTCAACAAGCTGTTGGTTGTTGTGGTGTGTGTCCCTTAAGAGATGTCGTGTGATTGGCCAGAATTTTAATTTCTCAGGTCGTAGTAAATAACCACACTTTTTTTGCCACTGTTAACCACTGATTGTATATATAACGTTAAATCTACTTTTCAGTTGTTTAAATTACACAACCCTTTTCAATAATTTCTCTATTAAAATTATCTTATTGTCAATATTAAGAAAGTGTCATATAAAAACAATTTTAAAGGGATAGTTCATCCAAAAATGAAAATTAAGTCATTAATTACTCACCCCCATGCTGTACCAACCCCGTAAGACCATTCGTCTTCTGAACACAAATGAAGATATTTTTGATTACATTTGAGAGGTGGATCACTGCTACATAGGCTGCCTAAGGGATCGAAACTTGACGGGCCATAAAGTCATTGAAGAAAATGTTTAAATATTCCATGTGACTACAGTGGCTCAAGTATAAGTGTATCAAGCGATGAGAATACTTTTTGTGCGGAAAAATAATGACTTTATTCGAATATTCCTTTTCTTCCTTGTAGGCCTGAGACGAGAGGCCTCTATTCACCTATACACATATTTTTGAGTTTTATATATATATATATATATATATTATAAAACAAGATATTATTGTTCATAGATACCTTTACTATACCTTAGGGTTGTAGCTGAGGTATCTGGGGCACCCGGTGCAGGTTGTTGCTGTGAGAGGTTGGTTGCAATTTTGGCCCCTTGGCCTGCTTTCACTGAAACAAAAGGAAAGTGTTATGGAGAAAGCATGCAGGTTTAATATCCTCCCGTAGGTTAGCAACATGCTCAAAGTCTTCATTCTAAAGCATTAAATTACACATCACCTGTGGCTATTATGAAACAGGAGAATCAAATAGCACACCAGAGACATGTTTACATGTCTGAGCCTGAGTAAAACAGAGGAAAGCCATCAAACTGACACCCCTACCTCTAGCTGTGATAGATATCATATGGTAGTAAAATAAGGTGATTCTCTCCAGTCTAGATGCTATAATTTCTTTGAACAGGATGTCTGGATTTTTTCCCCAGGAATTTGTTGCAATAGAATATTTTGTGATGGTGAGTGGGATGTAATCTCAGTTAAACAATGCTGATGTAGCTATAGCTTATGGTGACCATATTTTGATTACCAAAACCAGGTCACTCGGCCCAGCCAACTCAAATGATACTCGATGTTTACTCAAAGATACCAATACATTTAAAGTAGGTTATGCCTCCTCTATGGATAGAAAATTGTTATTGTTATGAAAACAGGACATGTCAACAGGACAGTTGGTCACCCTGTATAGCTATAAATGAAAGTGACTCTAGCAGCTATAAATACAAAGACGTTTTAAAAAGACCATCAATGTTTCTATTATTCTGGTCAAAGTGTTTCTGAGTCACCGTACAGTGTGATATGCATTTGCAATCAGAGTTGACGGCACGGTAGTTGACTTCACTTCCGTCAAGTCAACGGCTACCGTCAAATGTTTGATTACCAACATCTTCTTTCGTGTTTTACAGCAGAAATAAACTCATTCAGTTTTGGATAAACGAGGTGAGTCTTTTCTGAGTGACAACATTTTCATATTTGGGTGAGCTGACCTTTTACATTGCTTTCAAAACAGATTTATTAATCTCTTATTTTGTGTTTATTAAATTAAAGAAAGTCACTTCGAAAGTTCAACCGGGATTGGAACGATATGAGGGTGAGTAACTGGGAGCATAGTGATGTTTGCCTGGCATTAGGAGGGATTGCGCCTGCTGCTGTAGCTCTCCTCCGCCGATAGAGGGCGTCAATATCTCAGCTGCGGGAGCCTCAAGGTAATAACCTGCTTTACACACCGTAAACCACACAGGCATCGTCACGCACCGGCCTGCAGGGATCAACCGCATCTCGACGAGGGTAAAAAAGATCACGAGAAATTTAACTTTTGCTTTGGCGCAAATCCATTTTTCATCCATGGACGTTAAAATAATGTTTTTATCCATCCCGCATCCCTGCTGGAAGAGGATGTCATTATTTTCACGCCGATGTCTCTGATCAAGGTGAGGAATGGATAATATGCGGCGATTTCAGCGGAGAATAACATGATCACCTGTGCATTTTACCCTTAAAATGACGTCCCGCATCCACCCAGGCCTTTGTTTGGAATAATAATGGTCTTATCCTTTAAATATCACCGCAATGTTCTTTTATTACAGCAATTGCATCACCTTATACAGGCAGGTCAAATGAACTAACGCGCAAACGCGCTCTTTGTCTGGTTGCGGGCGCGCGCTCAATCAGTCAATCAATCCGTCAATCAATCAATCGCCTTATTTGCGCTTTCCACGAGCGTGGAATGAGTCGAGTCTAACGAAGCATCTTCGAGAGGATCAATGGAGCCTTTCCTGCAGATCGCGCCGCACTCGCTGGCCATCGTGCTGTCGCGCGTCGTGGCGGAGGACGCGCCCGGGGTGACGGAGAGCGAGGAGCCTCCGCACCATCACACCGGCTACGAGATATTCGCGGACTTCAAATCACTGAACATGAAATATTTCTGGAATAAGATGGTGGCCGATGCCATAGCCGAGACATTTTTCCTGGGCTGGATAGATGAGCATGTTTTACTGATCCAGGGCAAGGAGGATCACCTGGAGGTGTTGAGGGAGGCTTGGATGAGGAGGTCCCTCAAACCACCGCAGGGCTTCGACATCAAATACCTCGGTAAGAATGATCTATATGGTGCATTATATGATGTTATACAACGCTGAAGATTTAAGACTTTATTCTCATTTAATAAAGTACCATATGGTATTACCACATGGTAGCTACCTACCAGCCATTGGTTGTTTTTGGACATGTTCTATTACAATGTCATGGCATTGTTTTGCACTGTCATAGGATTGTCATTCAGTACCTTTGAATTGTTTGGATATTTTTTGACATACACCATGATGGTGTCATTGTTTTTTGATGTTTGCTGGTAATTTTACTGTGTTCTTTCAAGTACATTGTAGCACAATGAAAAATGGCATATGAAAATGGCAGTCATTGAATATTATAGCAAATATCAGAGTACCTTGGAATTATATATACTTTTTGGACATGTACCATTGTAGTGCTTTTGTATTGACAATTTATATTTTCCTAGTTTCTTTGCTGAACTTTGGATTATTAATATATCATGGTATTAGCATGTAAATACCATGAAATATTGATAATTTAATAGCAAAAATTTTATGTTGAAACTGGTTTATAGCTGAGATCTTCAGGAATATGATTGACCACCTCTGAAACTTACATTTTTAATGCTTTTGAGTTTGATACTGTCCTAAATAGTGTCCTCCATTGTTGTTTTTGATTTATTTAAATTTCATGATTTGCTTGTGCTTGCTTGTTCTGTGATTTGCACTTCACAAATCAATATTTTGAAGTGACTTTTGGCTGTGTCCGTAGTAGAAGCTCAAATGTGCTGCGTAACACGAGAATGAACCTCATTGGTTCTCGAGCGTCCGTTTACTACAACTGATGTGTGTTGAATGTTTATATGTGAATAAAAGCCTAAATTCAATCTGTTCATCATACAAAGCAATCGTATATCTTCAGAACAAAATATGGATTAGTTTTACGATCTCTTTATGAACTTTTTGAAGCTTTAAAGTGGTAGTTGCGTAGCTGTCAATGGAGGGACAGAAAGCTCTCTTGTTATTTGTGTTCCGAAGATGAACGGGTCTTACGGTTTTGGAATGACATGAGGGTGAGTTATGGAGGGGAATATCCCTTTAAGAACTATTTTAATAAAGGTTTTGTGAGTGTCTTTGAATATATTCTGAGTTTTGAAGTTGTGTATGAAGCCAAGACTCATCTCCTCATTAAGACCCCTGACGTTCGCCTCCATTATTCAGACTAATTAGTGCAGAAAACTGCTGTCCAATATTCAGCCCTATGGACACACACTGAGGAGCAGCACTCTTTATCTGTAGCCATTACAGAGATTATGGGACAGGTCTGTGTATTGTGAGTGTTCTTAGCAGAGTGTAGGATAGAGGAAGAAGCCTTGGACCTTGACATATAGCTGTTGCTGTAGGCATCAGGGTTTTTTCTCTTCTCTCCAACTCTACTCGCATCTCTCTCTTTCTGTCCCTGATCTCCCGCCCCTATTTTTGCAGGAGAAAGAGCTATGCTGTATCCGTCTCTTTGTGTTTGACATGTCTTGCGGAACAGCTGAGTTCAGTTGTAGAGGAAAAACCCTCTATTGACGGAGAGAGACATTCTTTGCATGTCTACTTTACTCATCTAGTTTGTTTTGATATTACATTAAAGTGTTTAAGACAATAAAAAGAGCTCAGAAAGTGATGGGTAATGTTTTCAGTGATCATCCAAGAAAAGATAAAAGTGAGTTCAGTGATGGTTCATTTCTGTTGTAAAAAAAGTTATTATTTTAGATGATTTATCTATACAGCTGCTCTGGAGAAAACAGTGATGTCTTCGTCCAGCTCAGTTTTGTTCTCATATAATGGTGTCAATACAGGCAGAGTAATAATATTGTTGAATATTAAGTATCCCCAACTGAGCAAGCCAAAAACCAAAGGCAACAGTGGGAAGGAACCAATCACGCCTGTATGGGGACGGATTTGTTGAGGATCAGTGTCATTGGCTGTCTTGTCGATGAGGCCTTCACAGGGGAGAGTCTAGTTGACACAAATCTCTGCTGACACTTCAGGGATGCCTTGTGGTCGCGTCTAGGCGCAGGTCCATCATCTGATCTGGATCCGGCCTGGATCCGACTGACTACATCATGCGTTGTGGTCGTGTCTAGGCGCAGGTCCTCCGTCTGATCTAAATCCGGCCTGGATCCGGCTGACTACATCATGTGTTGTGGTCGTGTCTAGGCGCAGGTCCTCCGTCTGATCTAAATCCGGCCTGGATCCGGCTGACTACATCATGCGTTGTGGTCGCGTCTAGGCGCAGGTCCATCATCTAATCTGGATCCGGCCTGGATCCGGCTGACTACATCATGCGTTGTGGTCGCGTCTAGGCGCAGGTCCATCATCTAATCTGGATCCGGCCTGGATCCGGCTGACTACATCATGCGTTGTGGTCGCGTCTAGGCGCAGGTCCATCATCTAATCTGGATCCGGCCTGGATCCGGCTGACTACATCATGCGTTGTGGTCGCGTCTAGGCGCAGGTCCTCTGTCTGATCTAAATCCGGCCTGGATCCGGCTGACTACATCATGTGTTGTGGTCGCGTCTAGGCGCAGGTCCATCATCTAATCTGGATCCGGCCTGGATCCGGCTGACTACATCATGCGTTGTGGTCGCGTCTAGGCGCAGGTCCATCATCTAATCTGGATCCGGCCTGGATCCGGCTGACTACATCATGCGTTGTGGTCGCGTCTAGGCGCAGGTCCTCTGTCTGATCTAAATCCGGCCTGGATCCGGCTGACTACATCATGTGTTGTGGTCGCGTCTAGGCGCAGGTCCATCATCTAATCTGGATCCGGCCTGAATCCGGCTGACTACATCATGCGTTGTGGTCGCGTCTAGGCGCAGGTCCTCCGTCTGATCTAAATCCGGCCTGGATCCGGCTGACTACATCATGTGTTGTGGTCGCGTCTAGGCGCAGGTCCATCATCTAATCTGGATCCGGCCTGGATCCGACTGACTACATCATGCGTTGTGGTCGCGTCTAGGCGCAGGTCCTCCGTCTGATCTAAATCCGGCCTGGATCCGGCTGACTACATCATGTGTTGTGGTCGCGTCTAGGCGCAGGTCCATCATCTGATCTGGATCCGGCCTGGATCCGGCTGACTACATCATGCGTTGTGGTCGCGTCTAGGCGCAGGTCCTCTGTCTGATCTGGATCCGGCCTGGATCCGGCTGACTACATCATGCGTTGTGGTCGCGTCTAGGCGCAGGTCCTCTGTCTGATCTGGATCCGGCCCGGATCCGGCTGACTACATCATGCGTTGTGGTCGCGTCTAGGCGCAGGTCCTCTGTCTGATCTGGATCCGGCCCGGATCCGACTGACTACATCATGCGTTGTGGTCGCGTCTAGGCGCAGGTCCTCTGTCTGATCTGGATCCGGCCCGGATCCGGCTGACTACATCATGCGTTGTGGTCGCTTCAAGGCGCAGGTCCATAATCTGATCTAGATCCGGCCCGGATCTGGCTGACTAAAGTAAACCTCAGGATAAACAGAGCCTGATATTAGCGTGATTATTAGTAGATTACATGCGTGTTACAGAAGGTGTTCCCGGTTCTGGCTGACCTAGTTTATGCAGCCTAACTATCATTTAATGTGATTTTATTGAAAAGAAAAAGTGCACCGTGCTGCCAGTTCTATTTGTTGCTTGTCAGTTTTCAATATAAAACTTCATTCATACAACTTGGAGAAATGATTTCAGTGTGTACTATCAGTACTTTTTCAACATTTTCAGCAAATTTAACAATACCATGATAATACCGATAACCGTGATAACTTTGTTTAGTAATAATATATATTTTTTATACCGTTTCATCTTTAACAACTCAGAACACTTTAGAAAAAACATCTGTTCCTTTGTTTGAGCCTGAAGTGTTAAATGGGTGGCTGTTGGCTTTCTTTGTATTTTCTCAAAGCCAGTGTTAGCAGATGTGATATCATAAGCTCAGATAATATTAGGGTGTGCAGTACAGTTATGCAGATTATGCACTTTTTAAAATGGTAACTTTTAAATTACAATCTTACTTTTTGGCAAATTGCACTGTGACTCAGGCAAGCATGTCTTAACAACATTACACGACTGTGTGTGTGTGTTTGTGTGTAAGATTGAGACATTTCTGAATTGCCCATGGCTGAATGAGGGTTGTGTGGTCTCACCTGTGTGCATTGTTTCCAGTCAGCTCTCTCAGGTGTGTGTGTGTGTGTGTCTGTACAGGTTGAATCCGGGGAGGGGAGAGAAGGCCATGCCCTCAACTGACTATCCTGCTCGTAAATCTAACCCTGGTTTGAGATTTTCCCGTGCAATGATCCAAGACCTTTTTATTGCACTGAAATCCTGAGCTCAGTAATTATACGAGAAACTAGAAACCAAACTCAGAACAGTGTAAGAGCAGCACTAAGCTCACTTCTAGGCGGTGATGCATGCTATCATTGCTTTTAACTAACCACCCTGCACTTTAGAGCAAATTTGGTTTCCTTTCTCAGCCTATATGTTTCAAAGTATAATTAGCTCTTTTATTTCACCATGCACGCACACAAACACATGATCTAGCATTTCTGTAAATTAAAAAACTAATTTTAAACATTTTAGTTTTACCATTGCATTGCATTTTCCATATTGATGCTGCATGTGATGCAATAAGATGATTGTTTATAAAGCATGTAGAAGGATAGAACGTAAGCCGTCTGCTGTCGAAGAGTTTAAGCCAATCACAGGGTAATGAAGCAATGCATTTACCTCATGAGTTTAGTTGCATGATACATTTTTTTCTTTATTATTATAATTTTTGTTATTCTAGTTTTTTGTGTAACATAAGACTTTTGACCAAGAAATCACGAGAAACAAACATAACTTTTGTCTAATAGTGTATAAATAGAGCTTTTTAAATATAAATGCTGCGGTGGGTGAAATATGACCCAGACATGTTTTTGAGAGGTTCACCCCTTAGGCTCTGGGTTTTTAGTATCAGTGAAGGTCCACATTTGAGGAAAGTAGATTAAACCCATTTTCACGTATGTATCTCCATTCTGTTTGGCTCGTGTTAACATGCCAGCTGCTGTTGATTGGCATCTTTTCAGATGTGGTTGGATGCGGGTTGCAGTTATCTATACTGGTGTGTCATCTAGTTGGTGATTTATGGATGACTAACAGCAGTCAGACACATTCCAAAGTGCCTGGTTTGTCAGAGTCATACATTTATATATATATATACAGTCATACATTCGTGGAGAGGTGGATGTTGGTCAAATTGCTTAAAAAGATGGCATATTGAACGATAATGATGTTTAATAAAAGGTTTTGACGGGCTTGATTTAGGTGAATTAGGACTGACACTATTACTGTGGATTAGGCTGGTAATCCGTAACTGGACTAATACTAATAATGTGTGTGTGTGTGTGTGTGTATGTAATCTCTATATCTCAGCTTTAACTATCCATATAGGAGAATTGCATAACTGGACTTGAGAGGCAGGGTTGATGGCGACTCAGTTTGATGTGACTCGTCACATGGATAAAAGGCCGCCGCAAAGCTGATAAATACCAGAGTGGTGGTGTGGTGTGTGTGTGGTAGTCCCAGCGGTGAGGTCATTCTCCTCTCATCCACTTAAAATGGATCAGAAGCAGGCTAGCCTAGCGAGCATTGAGGCGAGTTGTGCACGGCTCCCTCTGCTGGTGCAGTACTGATAAGATTCATCAAGTGCTTTGCACACTAATCTAAATCCGCCTTACTCATGGCAATCGAACACATCCTGTGATTGCATACATGGTAATGCCTGGAGATTTACCTAAGAGGCTTTATGTATGGGTGAAATTTTTCTTGCTTGGTTGGTGTTGGATTGTGATTGTGTGTGTATGTTTATATATATATATAAAGGAGTAGTTCACTTTTGAGAACTTTTGCTGATAATTTATTTACTCAGCCCCATGCCATCCAAGATATCCATGTCATTCTTTCTTCAGTCGAAAAGAAATTAAGGTTTTTGATGAAAACATTCCAGCATTTTTCTCCCTATAATGCACTTCAATGGGAACCAAACGGTTCAAGGTCCAAAAGACAGTTTCAGTGCAAACTGCAAACTGTTCAAAGGGCTTTAAACGATTCTAGACGATCGCTCATTTAATGAATAAATAACAGTTTAAGTTTTATAAGCTCAAATGATCGCCTTGCTCTGTTCTGTGACGCACGTTTGTGACTCTCCTGTTCGAACAAATCTTTTTCCGAGTCATTTGGTTCATTCAACGAACGAAACGAACGAATTGACTCGGAAAAAGATTCGCTCATTTTGATGAATAAGTTAGAACAGGAGAGTCACAAACGTGTGTTTAAACAGTTTTGCAGTTTGTACTGAAAATGTCCTTTTGACCTTGAACCGTTTGGTTCCCATTGAAGTCCATTATATGGAGAAAAATCCTGGAATGATTTCATCAAAAACCTTAATTTCTTTTCGACTGAAGAAAGAATGACATGGACATCTTGGATGACATGGGGGTGAGTAAATTATCAGCAAAAGTTTTTTGAAAAGTGAACTACTCCTTTAATTTTGTTTTCAGATAATTTAATGCGAGTGAACGGTAAAGTCAGCATGAAATCTGAAGAAAAGTTAAATCGCCATTATTTAAGATTGTCATTTGATTCTAGTCAAAGTAGAACATTTAAAAAATATTGTTTTCTTTTAAGATTTATAACCCAAGGTTGAATTAAATAATAAGCAGATATTGCCCTTCAAAATGTAAATGCACACACACACACACGCACTGGAACATGGTGTTAGTGCTGGGTTTGACATTTTATGGTTATGGTTTTTCTCACTCAATCATTCCGCCTTGTTTAATAAATTTCCAGGAATCTGCATGATAATGTTTCAGGCTGTTAAATTATCAGTTCAGGCTGACCTCCTGATTTAATGTAAATATCATGAGCATATTTCTAGAAATACTTGCATAAATTGCAACACTAGGATATCAATCTTTTAAAAGTGTCAAGAAAGAGTTCAGAATCAGAGATGATCCTGCTATAGTGTAGTTGGTTGTGTGGTGTAGGCCTGCTTCTGTCCACTAGAGGGCAGAGTCAGATAGAGATTCATCTATAATCAGAGCATCTCTGGTTGGACTAACAGGACTGCTGTAGCAAAGCTTGTATGCTTGGAGTATAATATTAGTTTTACCATTTGAATGTCTAGTTTACTTTGGGCGATTCAGTTTATACTTTTCACAGCTTTATCTCAACACCATTACAACAATAACACTATTAGCAATAAGATTTAGTTTGAATACTGCTGTCACAGTGCTCTCATCCAGTCATTTAACAATCATGTCTTCATCCTGTTTTATACCTAAAGTTATTATTCTTTTCTTTCTGAGATATTGCAGTGGTATTACCATGGTATATATCATATTAAAGGGATATTTCACCCCAAAATTAAAATTTTAGATTTTTTGACCATCTGCTAGTATTGTATCTTTTGAAGTACTTTGGAATGAACAATTCACCCAAATGAAAATTCGGTCATTTACTCACCCTCAAGTTGTTCCAAACCTGTTTGAGTTTTTCTTCTGTTGAACACAAAAGAAGTTATTTAGAAGAATGTTGGTAACCAAAAAGTTGATGGACCCCATTGACTTTCATAGTAGGAAATAAAAATACAATGGAAGTCAATGGAGCATCAACAATTTGGTTATTGACAACATACAATATATCATCTTTTCTGTTCATGCAAATGCTCGCCTTGCTCTGTTTTGCGAAGCGCGTTTGTGACTGTCCGAACTCGTTCATCAAAATGAACGAATCTTTTTTCGAGTCGTTTAATTTATTTCGTTTGTTGATTGAAGCAAAAAGCGAGCAAAGTGAGCATTTGAGCTTATAAAACGTAACCTTTTTTATTTATTTTTTAAATGAACGATCGTTTCGCTAGATAAGACCCTTATTCATCGTCTGGTGTCGTTTAAAGCCCTTTGAACAATGGCGCCACCAGGGGGTGGCTGGCCGACTCCTGGCCACCCCATTGGCCACCCCAATGGCTAGTATTAATTTTTGTAGCATCAGTTATGCATTTTATAAATAAGTCAAAAATATTCTTAAGTAAAAGAAGACGGGGAATTATGTGTCGTGACGTGCTTTTTAAGTGCCAAATGGTATACTGTTACAGCAGCTTTTTGATGTGTTTTTGCCACGTTTGGACAGGCAGGGATGCAAACAGCGCGCTTTTCGGCGCCTCCCGCTTTTTTCACGTCAGTTTGGGTGACAAAGTCATCTGAAGTCATTCCATAGCTTAATGTGAGGGACAGAAGTATATTTACATCATTAAAGTATACGGAAACCCGTTTTCCATCCTCTGCGGCTGACAATCATTCTCCATTCATATTCAATCAGCACGCGCGCCTCTTGGATGCACGGTAAAACTCTCTCCAATATGATATATTCACGTTATAAATGCATGATCTGTAGATAAAAGGCTGTACAGTATATTCGCATAAAATTACTTTATTTTCTTGGAGTTTGTAGCTGTTTTTAAACGACTCACTACCGTGTGCTTGTTACTGTTAGATCACACATATCACAAGGACTATGAATCGGCATCAAACGCACAATAACTGTGAAACAAAGGAACAAATCGCACTAGGATTTGTGCGCTCAACATTTCTTTGATTTGTGACATGAGCTTTTAAATGCGCACTTATGAAGCGCAGTGCTGCTGCACTCTGTGACTCCATGTTGCTTTGAGCACATCATTCTGCACCCGCGATGCGCATACACGCTGTGTGCTCTCTGTTTTTCATGTTATCATGGGTTTGCGCACTGAAATATTATTAAAAGGCAATATATTTTGTTATACCTAGCCTGCTCAATACATTTTAAATAAGCATAATTTAATTGTATATTATTTATTTGTAGTGTAGGCTATGCACTTCTGAATTCTTGACATTAATATATATGTATATAAAATTGTGACATGTATAAAATTGTGACATTGAATTTTAAAAGAGAACTAATAGTCATTTGTTTTTATTAACATATTTAGATTTTATAAAATTACTGTGCAGATTTTTTCAAGAATTACTTTTTGCTACTGATGTATACACTCATTAAGTTTATTAAAAATTCAAAATACATTTATGTAGTATTTAAAGGTGTTAACTGTAATCTTACACTGCAAAATAATAATTTAAAAATGATTAAATTCATCACAATTATGTAAGTATCTGGAAATTTGCTGTGGGGCAAGGCCATATATATATATATATATATATATATATATATATATATATCATATAATACATATCATTATATATAATATAATATATATTAGTAGGGCCCTATGATATCATTAGTAACATTAAATATTACACAATAAACCAAAGTATATCAGTAGGAGTTTCCTTAAGTCTTTCTGATAGTTTTCTACACAACAGTAGAATACAATTCTGAAATTATGGTTTATACTGTAGTTTTGGTGTGCCACCCCAAGATTTTAACTGGCCCCATCTGGCCACCCCTATGAAAAATTTCTGGAGGCGCCACTGCCTTTGAAGCTGCACTGAAACTCTCATTTGAACCGTTTGGTTCCCATTGAAGTCCATTATATGGAGAAAATCCTGGAATGTTTTCATCAAAAACCTTAATTTCTTTTTGACTGAGAAAGACAGACATGGACAACATGGGGGTGGGTAATTATCATCAAAAGTGAACTACTCTTTTTAAGTAAATCCAGCCAACTACTGTTCGACGATGCCATAGATAAATACAGGGCCTCCGCAAAAAGCGAGTTTCAAAGACAAAATTGTAAAGATTGATGCATGCTTGTTTCTCTGGTGCATAAGGTCTACAGATAATCAATACCAGTCCAGTGTGACCTGGATCCAGCTGACGTGAATGAGGAATCAGCTGTGCGATTGATTGTTGTCCTGTGACGTTAGACTTTCGTATCGGGTAGTTTGGTCTTTT
Organism: Pimephales promelas; assembly: GCF_016745375.1. The sequence goes on along the minus strand of NW_024121543.1, from coordinate 2,363,884 downwards.
GTAACTGATATTCCGTGAAAATATCTGGAGAACAAGCTCAGTCAGCTTCATGTCAAAATAAAATCTCACAAACACCAAGGAACACAATATGTTTTGAATGGATTTGATTTAGAAAATGGCATTTCACGAAGACCGTCTGATAATGCTTTAGTTTTCACATCCTCTCCGGATGTTAGTCTTTACAAATGCATTTTAGTTCCACTTTTCATTAAAGAAAAGTTTAAAACAAATAGCAACTTCAAACATGCAGGCATACGGGGAACATGATACTGTATGAAGTCATTATGATGTCCGACCACGTTTAACATGCATTGTAAAGGACTAATGCATCACACATTGATGTTTTCCTCTTTTCACTTCATCTGCCTTGATGGATGTGTGACAGCGAACCTCTGGTTTGGATTTATTCTGCTTTTCAACGGCACAACTGAATTCAAGTGAACGTATCTAAGATCAGCGCGTATTTTATTTTCATTTGTGATTTCCATCTGTTTCAACATTCTTGCTATGCTTAATACTATCTGCTCTAAAAAGCATTTGTGGGAAGCTTAAAATGTCTCTTACCAGAAAAGATTCATTGTGTAATCTCTTGAGTAAGCTCTCTTATTTGAAATATTATAGAAATAACCCATAGTGACCCATTTGCAATTGTGGCAGAAGGATTGCCTATTTTTTTCATGTCAGTCGTGTTGGTGAAATAGTTTTCTGTGACTCATATCACGTTACAACAATTTATGGGTTTTTTTGTTTCCAATTTAAAATACTCAAGCAAATACAGAACAGTAATGTTTAAGAAATATTTGAAACATTTTGCAGTTTTTGTGGAGACTTTCATCTTTGGAAGTTCAAAAGAGCATTTATTTGATATAGAAATATTTTTGTAACATTTGAATTGTCACTTATCAATTTAATGTGATTTTGCTAAATAAAATGACTAATTTATTCAAATCTTTCTTACTTTTGAATGGTAGTGTGTATTTTAATATGCATTATAAAATGATAGCAACACTTTTTTTTAGTGTTGATGCAAATGATTTGAGTTTAGAGCTCATTCACAGAAATTATTCAAACTTACCAACTTTAACGATATTTAGAGGCCAGAAAGTTTTGTAAAGCTTTAGGAAAAAATATATACAAATATTATGATTCCTGCTGCTGCTTAAAGGGAAAATTCACTTTGAAATTAATTTTTCGTATGTTTTATCTTACCTCAAGGGCATCCAAGAGATGTAGGTGTCTTTGTTTCTGCAGTAGTCTCGATTTTGATATTTTTAGGTCAAACCGTTCTTGTCTGTCAGTCATATAATGGAGGTCTATGGTCACCACCTTAAAGAGCATGCACAGAGAAGTCCAAATTAAACATGATTTAATGATCAATGTGTACTTACATTTACGAGTCATTAAATCATATTTAATTTGGACTTCTCTGTGCATGCTCTTTGAGGTGGTGACCATAGACCTTCATTACATGACTGATAGACACGAACGGTTTGACCTAAAAATATCAAAATTGAGACTACTGCGAAAACAGACACCTACATCTTGGATGCCCTTGAGGTAAGCAAAAAAACATACCCAAAATTTAATTCAAAGTGAACTATCCCTTTAATTTTATTTCACCAGCAAAATCATTGCTAATATTTTATGAATGTCTTCTGTCGCCTAGTCCTTTAACACGCATGCCCTTCATTCAGCGTTCTCTGAGTTCCATTCAGTTCTTCTGTCATCTGGAAGACATCCTGGGAACTCTATGGAATCTGCGGAACACAAAAGATTCCGAAACTCAAGCCCAGGTCTTCTCTCACAGAAGAAAAACAAAGCTTTCATTTCTTGGCTCAGTTTTCTTTTGCCTTGTGACCTTAAGTTATGAATGGGCTGCCTAGGCACACATTCACACACTGGCTTTCACTCGCTTGTTTCCTTGTTTCTTTCTTTAGAAGTTCAGGGTGGTCTTCAAATTTGGGGGGTTAGAGGATTTCATGGCCAGAAAAGAGGCTCAGAAAAGTACTTAGTGTTGTGAATGAGGTTGATATTTGTATTTTCTAAACAAAACAAAGTCAGAAGATGTTAGGTAGGTGGTTGTGAGGGTGTTCCTAAGGGCTTGCTTGCTTGTCTCTAGATATGGCTGTCATTTGAAATGGCATATTTTAAACGTGAATTGTTTCTAGTCCATGTCTGGGTTAGCATTTCCCCAGGAAATATCCACTATGCCTCATAAAATTCATAGATTCAGCCAGTTAGACTGAGCTTGAACGTTGTGTGATCTCAAATCACCTTCTCCAGTGAGAGAACAAAATCATCAGGTTTTTATTATTCCGGGATAAAGAGCAGCCTGTCTTTTGATAATGATGATTATACAGTAATGACTATCACAACAATGACACAATCCGTAGCCGGGATTTGTACCCTCATTAAAAAAATGATGTATGAAAAGCTTTTCAGCTTGTTGGAACACACCCTAGTCACACACACACACCATCTATGTGTGTGTGTGTGTGAGGTGACTTGTTATTCTAGCTGATTAAAGCATTGATTACAGCTATTTTTAGAACATTAACTAAATGCTCAGGTTGCCAGTTTGCTGCAGGGTGTTGGCAGATCAATCTTTATCATCCATCTCCTGGATAAGAAACAATGCAATAAATGAGGAGCTCACTCAAAATAATGCCCATTTTGTCAGTTTTTACCTCGTCGTTCAAACCCTAAATTATTTCCTTTCTTCTGTGAAACCCAACAGAAGGCAGTATGTCAGCGCCGCTCTTTGCTATAAATTAAGCATTCTGATCAAAAAAGCATTAAATAACAAAGTATCATAATGCAACTTGTGAGCCGTATTCCAGGTCAAATGTACCTGTTTGATATTTTTGTGTTTGAAAATAGCAAGTTTTTTTTTCATTGTTTGATTTCTATTTATTTAAAATATATATTTAATATTTATATACTATTGTTATTCAGCAAGTGTTCATTAAATTGTAAATCAAAAGTGACCGTATTTATACTACGTTTACAATCGGATTATAATGGGATTTTGTCAATATCGCGATTAAACTTTACTTCATGTAAACAAATACTTTGATCAAACTAATGCGATTAAGCTCATAATCGCTAAACTGTCAACACAACTCAGTCTCTGCTCCTTATCTCCTATCTTCATCTTGAGATGGTGTGAAGAACGTGCCGGCAGTGTTGGCAACCTCGGTTACAGCACCATTGCTACTGTATGTTCATCACGGCACTGAATAATATCCAATACGTTCATAGAAGTGTGTTTTGTATTTGACTTAAGTGAATTAAAACAGTGGCCATTGGCCATTAATTCACCTATTGCATGCGAGTACATCATTTTTGCTTTGCGTTGGGGTATGTGACGATTGACGAATGGTGGCAAAAATAACCATACTTCTCGGCAAATCATGAAAATAGCATGTAAACTGGAGCTAACAGCTTGTCATGTAAACATTTTACTGTAATTATTTCCTTACTCTGATTATTGTAAAAAAAAAAAGGCATTATTGGTTCACATGATGTAGGGATTTATAATGTTACAAAAGATTTATATTTCAAATAAATGTTGTTCTTTTGAATTTTATTGATTTTTTTTCAGGATTTTTGGACAAACTGAATCACAGTTTCTAACAAAATATGAGGCAGCACAACTGTTTTCAACGTTAATAATAAGAAATGTTTCTTGAGCAGCAAATCATCATATTAGAATGATTTCTGAAGGATCATGTGACACTGAACACTGTAGTAATGATGCTGAAAATTCAACTTTGATCACAGGAATGAATTACATTTTAAAAAAATTCTAAATTAATTATTTACCGTTTCACAATATTACTGTTTTAGTGTATTTTTGATTAAATAAATGCAGCCTTGGTCATCATAAGAGACAAAATAAGGCAAGGCAAGGCAAGTTTATGTATATAGCACAGTTCATACACAGTGGCATTTCAAAGTGCTTTACATGGAAGAAATTAAAATAATCAAAAGAAATCAGAATAATTAAAACAGTTTAGAATAAAAAAAAATCATAATAATAAAAATAATATACAGTAAATAATTAAAACAATTTAGAATCAAAAATAAAATGAAGTACAGCAACAGTCGGACGAACAGTGGCACAGTGCTCATTCAGTAAATGCAATCAATATAAATAAAAACAGTTAAGAGTAAAAATAAAATAAAGTAATAGAGATTGAGCTGGTTTACGGTGCTACTAAAATAAATGGAATTGATACTGACCTAATCCAGTGACTTCTAAACTCTGCAGAATCTCTTTTTGTGTTTCTTTGAAGAAAGAAAATAATAAATGGTCAGATTGACACCAGGCTGAGTAAATGATGACAAAATGTTCATTTTTGGGTGAACTATTCCATTAATTCCTTAAATACTCTGTCAAGTCTTACATATAATGAAGATATGTATACCTCTGTTTTATATCGCCTAAAATGCAATAACAATTTCTCACTTTTTTAAGCGTTTGCACATGTCTAAGCTGTATTTTTATGAAACTGAGCTGTGTTGTTTTAAATCGGAGCCTAAAAAAGGCTTTATTTTCTTTCATTTTATTCTATTCTGCCATGATTGTGCAGTGTTTCCAAACTACACACAGCTGAGCTGAAATTGCCCTCTTCCAGAATGTCTGCCGAGAGTTACAACAAAGCAGGGACTCTTAAATCAACTCTGGATGCGAGTCTGGCCCTGGACCCCGGGAATAAATTACTCAAATATTATATTGCTCAAATCATGATGAAGTTTCCTCTCCGGGCTACGGGCCAATGCCCATGTGCGGCACCGCTGTTGAATCCAAGAGGTCAACATCTTGATGACCATATCTCAGAAGATCCTGGATCTCAATGAATGATTCAAGAGAAAGACGGGGCTCTTTTTTTTTTTTGGACACCGCTCAAATTGGCCTCGGCAAATGTATGGTGCACTCATTAAGACTTCTACGATAAAACTTTCAGCTCTGGGTTCATTGCTAAACCATGATTAGCCTTGGCGAGGATCGCCACGAGGCCCTCGGAGAGACACGGCGTATGTTAATGCCAGCCAAGTGCTTAACTTAACACCACGGTGCCACGCTGAAGTTTTGGACCCAAGTGCTTTACAATCAGACCATGAAAGTAGTGCTCTGTACGTTTGAAGCCAGAATACATTGATTCTACGGTGATGATTATGAGCGAGCAACTCAACAAAGACGTTGCGGTCATCTTTCGGCTGTGAAATGGCAGGGGGGCAATAGAGATGTCTGTTCCCGGTGCCTTTGAAGAGCGGAGGGGTTTCCCTTTAATTGCTTGGATTTCATTCGACTTCACATGATGAATTCTGTTTGAAACTGCGGTGCCGAGCTCTCTAATGAAGCAGCGAGGAGCGAGCGGGCCCTCGTTCGGTGGCAGGCTGCCTGACTGAAGCTGTCGTTGGTGCGCAGGCGACCTAGTTGCATAAATTCAGCGCCGCCAACTCTGAGCCAGAGTTCGAACCGAGTTCACCGTCACTTTCACAGCTATTGATCTCGCAGGCTGATCAGACGTCCCATTTATTTTTTGTTGTGCTGTGTTTTTAATGATGCATCTTGTATTCTCTGAAAAAATAGTTCGTTTTTTATTTTTTTGTTGAGAAAATTGACAGATTTCTGCTCTGTTCTAGTTCTTTTTAGGTTTGACATCACTGAAACATTTTTTTTTTTTTTTGGTGTGATGTTCGTACTAACAGGCAAAATTGCAAAAAAAAAAAAAAAAAAGGACGAGGCGTATTTGAAAGATGTGGAAAACATGCCATCAACAGGTCTATATTTCTGGTTCTAGTTTAGTACCATCATGGGATTTTGCATTGACATTATTTTTCAGGACAAATAAGCACCCACAAACAGAAAAAGCATCTGAAAGATTTTGTATTTCTTTTTTCATGCGACCCTTCACCTGTTAAATTTCTCTTTAATGCAATTATCTAATCAACCAATCACATGGCAGCTGCTTCACTGCATTTAGGGGTGTGGTCCTAGTCAAGACAATCTCCTGAACTCCAAACTGAATGTCGGAATGGGAAAGAAAGGTGATTTAAGCGATTTTGAGAGTGGCATGGTTGTTGGTGCCAGACGGGCCTATCGAAGTTTTTCACAATCTCCTCAGTTACTGAGATTTTCACGCACAACCATTTCTAGGGTTTACAAAGAATGGTGTGAGAAGGGAAAAACATCCAGTATGCGGCAGTCCTGTGGCCGAAAATGCCTTGTTGATGCTAGAGGTCAGAGGAGAATGGGCCGACTGATTCAAGCTGATAGAAGAGCAACTTTGACTGAAATAACCACTCGTTACAACCGAGGTATTCAGCAAAGCATTTGTGAAGCCACAACACACACAACCTTGAGGCGGATGGGCTACAACAGCAGAAGACCCCACCGGGTACCACTCATCTCCTCTACAAATAGGAAAAAGAGGCGACAATTTGCAAGAGCTCACCAAAATTGGACAGTTGAAGACTGGAAAAACGTTACCTGGTCTGATGAGTCTCGATTTCTGTTGAGACATTCAGATGGTAGGGTCCGAATTTGGGGTAAACAGAATGAGATCATGGATCCATCATGCCTTGTTACCACTGTGCAGGCTGGTGGTGGTGGTGTAATGGTGTGGGGGATGTTTTCTTGGCACACTTTAGGCCCCTTAGTGCCAATTAAGTGTCATTTAAATGCCACGGCCTACCTGAGCATTGTTTCTGACCATGTCCATCCCTTCATGGCCACCGTGTACCCATCCTCTGATGGCTACTTCCAGCAGTATAATGCACCATGTCACAAACTCGAATCATTTCAAATTGGTTTCTTGAACATGACAATGAGTTCACTGTACTAAAATGGCCTCACAGTCACCAGATCTCAACCCAATAGATCATCTTTGGGATTTGGTGGAACAGGAGCTTTGTGCTCTGGATGTACATCCCACAAATCTCCATCAACTGCAAGATGCTATCCTATCAATATGGGCCAACATTTTTAAAGAATGATTTCAGCATCTTGTTGAATCAATGCCACGTAGAATTAAGGCAGTCCTGAAGGTGAATGGGGGTCAAACACAGTATTAGTATGGCGTTCCTAATAATCCTTTAGGTGATTGTACAAGCTTATTATAAGCCTAAAATGCAAAGAAAGCAGCTGTAACCTAGGTGACGACAACAAACAAGCTTGAGTACTTGCATCTGTCAAAAAAGTTTGGGTTACGCGTGTCTACACCAGATGCAAGTGAAACTAGATCGTTCCCATTATAATCAACACAGCTGTCCAAACTGGAAGCGGCTGTTCAGTTGACGTTCGCCGCCTTTCTATTTTTGATGTAGTAGTCTGTCTGAAAATTAGGCCTACTTTATTTACATACATGTCTGAATTGATAGTCCTTTTATATTAAACAGTTTCTGAGTGTTACATAAATGTAATTTGTGTTCGAAAGTTGACATATGCTAATGCTAAGTTTAATAATGACAAGAATTATAAAGCTGAACGGAATGATTTTCTTTACTGTATCACAAATATAATTTCTCATTTTTATTTTGCGTTTAACAAACCTGTCAGGCAGCTTCAGTTCTCTCTGTTAAAGCCATGCTTTTTGTAATAGTCCAGCCTGTTGAAAGATGTAGAACAGGATTATAGATAGTTTGTGTGTGGTTTGAGGGAGTGAGAGCGATAAAAGTTTCCCCAGAAGACAGGAACTCAGGGATGGCCAAACACATGTCAGAATGGCAAGATATTTGTGATTTGTTGAGATCATCTGAGTTTTTTTGTGCCTGGAAAATGGAAACGGCGAGATCCTAATGTGTGCAGCTTGACTTAATATAGGGCATGTGTCATATGAAAATTAGATTAAAGATTTTGCTTTGGGGTGTCTGTTGAATGTGTGTGTAGGGGTGAAAGGAAAAATAGCAGAGGGTCAATGCAAGTGCCATGCAGAAATCAAATGTTTGTTGAAACTGTAAGTCTTAAAGGTACAGTCGCAGACCGTCAGTTTTTAGAGCAAGAAATTCTAAGGAAATGAACATTGAAAATACATAATAGGTCCCCTTTAAAGACAAATGCTTGTGTTTTTGAGGTATACTAGGTTTTTATGCTTGAATGTTAAACACATTATATTCCACATTTGACACCGTTACAGCTAAAGGTCTACAAACTGACGAATCGTCACGGATAGCTTCGGAAACAGTGCTTAGTGGTAGGCTATAGAGTAGACATAGAGTATAACCCCCTTTGGAGTGACTTTGTAACTTTGCAGACCTTTTTCATTCGCAAACAGCAACATTACACTCCCCAAAAATGTAGAACATTTTAAAAAAGCATAATGGGAGCCCTTTAAATTGGTTAAACCTACTAGCACAATCACGCAGCTCTAATGTGCTTTGAGCGGCATGTCATTCGAAACCACCTCTAGTCCATTTTCTCTTCCATCTTTGCTGTGTAATCACATTATGTCACATCCACAACTTTTAAACACATCAGTCTGCCATCTCTAGAGATGCACAGAACTGTCTAGAACAGTGCGAATGCTGAGCTCGGGTACCTAATGAATGTTGAAGTTCTTCCTGTATGGTTTAGGTTTGGACTGAGGCCATTGAGTTGTGGTTTGGCAGAGGTAACTTTGCGCTGGCTATTTATTTAATGGCTGGCTGTAATTGCTCATTTTTAGTGAAATTAGGCTACAGCAGGAGGAGTCAACTCAAGAGGCTTGGCCTCATTGGCAGCAGTTTGGCATTGGCACTTTCCTCTCAGGACTTGCACATGCAGAGCACTCTTCAGTCCTGTTCTGCATACAACATCCACATGTATTGCACATTGGGGAGAAAATCTAGTTTTTAATGTTGTTTATATGTCTATGTTGTGTTAATTAACTTATGTCTTAGTTGTGTTAATTGTCTTAAAGGGACACTCCACTTTTTTTTCATTTTTTTTTTTTGAAATAGGCTCATTTTACCACTCCCCCAGAGATACAGTTGAGTTTTACCATTTTCCAATGCATTCAGATGATTTTCTGATATTTAGAAGAATATCAGTAACCAGACAGTTTCTGGTCTCATTGACTTTCATAGTAGGAAAAAATATACTATTGAAGTCAATGAGACCAGAATCTGTCTGGTTCCTGATATTCTTCAAAATATCAGAAAAATCGTCTGAATGGATTCGAAAACGGTAAAACTCGACTGTTTAACTCTGGGGGAGTTGTAAAATGAGCCTATTTCCAAAAAAAGTGGAGTATCCCTTTAATATGCTTTAGGACATACCATGTGCAAAGTCATAAGTGAACACCATTGCTGAATATTTTCTATTTAAAACTGCAGTGAAATAAATTCCCATTCTGATACATCAAGGTGTAGGCAAGCCTGTATGAGTGAGTGGAGGCGGGGCTCATTTGCGGATTCATGGATCCGCGTATACTAAATTAAGCGAGTGTATAGAATTCAAGCTATTTTAAGGCATGAATAAAAATGTTCATTAGGGCTGTTAAACGATTAATCGTGATTAATCACATCCAAAATAAAAGTTTGTGTTTTTATAATATATGTGGGAGCACTGTGTATAATTATTTTGTATATATATAATATAACATAGATAAATCTATATACAGTATTCACATATATAAAATATTTCATTTGAAAAAACTTTTATTTATTTTATTTTTTATGTTCATAGGAAAAACACATTAAACATGCCGTTTTGGTAAACAAAGATTTTAAGTGATGAAATTATTGACTACATGGGGACAGTTTAATAACTTATGATTTGAAACATGTAAATGTGTGCAGTAATGATCGTTTGCTTATTGCGCCGCAACTATCGTGATTTCTGTTGCCTGTAGTTTATGGTTTAAATAAATTGAGGAAACTTTGAGTTGAAAATATTACATAGTGCATCGCAATCTTTTATTTCAAAATAGCAAGGACATTTCTGTTTTCCATGATATGACCCCTTTAAGGGCTTATAGTTTGAAATATGAGGGAAAGAACACATTCCATTTAAATAACACTGCATTTTTCAGAAATGTCCTCAGACCAACATTATAATCCAAAACATTCACCCTTTCTCAGTAGAATCGACAGCAATGTGCTTTTCCCAGCGTGTCTTCATAATACACTCCACATCTAACATGTACTCTTGTAAACAGACGTTACTGGTCAGATTGTGTAGAAGGCCACTAATGGAGATGGGTTTAGATCAGTGTTTCTCAGTCATGATCTAGACTCTCATGCACATTTTGCTGTGTGTGTCAGCAGGACTTTCAAGCTTATTCTTGTTCCTCTTTCATTGTAGCTAGGCTGTGGCCGGGTTAATAACAAGTTTACTAAATTGACACACGAATAGTTCACGTTTGTGTAATTTTTATTTATTGATTTATTTGTGTGTGTCTGACAAATTTGCCTATATTATCAGAATAACAATGTAAGTGAAAAGTTATATTTTAACTATTTCAACAGAAGTACAGATAGACACCAATACCTTGGACTACCAACCTGAGGCTGCTGCTTTTTTTACATTCTGAAATTATATATATATATATATATATATATAATTTCAGAACGTAAAAAATAATATATATATATATATATATATATATATATATATATATATATATATATAACATAGTGTATATATATATATATATATATATATATATATATATATGTATATTTATATATATATATATATGTTTTATTTATAAATGATTTTCACTGTATATAGTCTAAAGTATGAAAGAAATGTATGTACATTCTTAGAATAACTAATTTCTATTTTAAACTCAACAATACGCCATCGCATTCGCGACTCTCCTATGATTAAAGGCGGCACTTCCGGTTTTCTTCCCACTGGAGCCATTTCAAAATGGCGGCTGCGTGAAGTTAACGTATATCGGTGAATTTTACCTTTACCCAAAAAAATTAACAAATATAATGCAGTTTTTAAGTATTTCTCAATGAAGGTTTTTTCAAAATTATTCAGGTCAACAAAAAATGAAATCGACAGCAGTGAGTGGTTTTCTTGTTAATTATACTTTGATTTGGAGCATTGGTGAAATCTTTTGAAATCTGTAGTCCAAAGTCATTATGTGATTGCATGTTCAGGCTGGTGTAAAATAAAAGGCAACTAAGTTTCAACACACCAATTCCTATCGTCAGATAAGAGCTTGTCCAATTGTCTCATTACAATGGTGAGCATAAGAGTGATTTGTGGTATTTTTGGCGGTGGAATGGCTTACATATGGGCAAACAGAGCTGTCTGTGTAGCTTGGAGCGCTTTCTGACACTCACTAATGAAGGTGTGTTTGGGATTGTTTGGCGTGAGAGGATCAGCGGCGTGTTTCTTACAGTATGGGGTGCCGAGAAGAGGGAGGAGGAGACTGTGATGATCCTGAAAGAAAAGAGGGTGAGAGAGAAGGAAAACAGTATGGTTTGAAAGTGGGGGGTAGGGTTGATAATTCAGAACATGTTTTTCTCATGCATTGGGGGGTCTGGCTGCTACATTGGTGCGTGCTATGAATTTCATGAAAAAAAAAACCTGCAGCAGCCTAGTACAAGTGTGGGATCGGTCACTCAGAGAGGACAGGAACAAACTGACAATGGTTCGATGGAACCCAATGACATCGTCTTGAAATGAAGAGACACGAAGACACCATATATTATAGTTATACTATTAGATGGTAAAGGTACTAAATCAGATGGCAATTTTGTGAGGCTTAATTATCATATTTGAAAGAAGGCTTTTAGGATCACCAGTGCTGCATTTATTATGTCAAAATATAATATTACAATTTAAAATAACTTCTATTTGAATATATTTTAAAATGTAATTGGTGGCAAAGCTGAATTTTGTTGAAGTTAAAGGGGTGATGAACTGAGAAATCAAATTTTCCTTGAGTTTTTGACATCTAAGAGGTCATCATATTTTAAGAATATCCTGTAAGTTTCAGAACTGAAAACGTCCTTGTTAGTCCAATAAAAGCTTTCATTGACACCAGACTCAGCAAACGACTTTTTTTCAAAGTGGGGAACTATGACGTCAAAGAGGATGGAGTTGCTGGAGTTTAAATTTAGTTGGAGACCACAGAATGAATGCTGTTAACTCACTTGGAGGCTGTCTAACATGGTATTCATAGATGGGCTGTAGGTGTAAAGAATAGTATCGTCAGCAAATAGATGTATCGAATGGTCACTTGCAGCCATTACCACGTCGTTGATGTAGACCGAAAATGATATCGGGCCGAGAATTGAACCTTGTGGCACCCCCGTCGAGACAGCCAGTGGGCTAGATAGCAAGCCCTCTGATTTAACACACTGAAGTCTGTCTGTGAAATAATTACTGAACAATGTGAGGCAGTGATTTGAGAGACCCATACTTCTTAGCCTACCAATAAGAATGGTGTGTTTGACAAAGTCAAAAGCCTTGGCCAGGTCTATAAAAACTGCTGCACAGAAATATTTGCGATCAATGGCAGATTTGATGTCGTTTGTGACTTCGATTGCATGTCGGAAAGACTGTGATTTTATTCGAAGTAGTTAGTGATCAGTTTATTCAAAAACCTTAGAAAGACAGGGCAGAATAGAAATCGGTCTTTAACAATTCGGGTTTGAATTATCTCCCCCTTTAAAGATAGGGGTGGTCATTTGGGATCAATTGAACGTGTTCCTACTAAATGGCCTAGTTCATTTTTTTAACAAAACGATCTTACTGACCCTGCCCAAACATTTAAATGGTAATGCAAGTAAACTTTTCACTACTTTTCCATGTATTTATGCCGAGATCAATAACTGCGGTTCTCAGTGCTCAATGCAAAGACCCACATTTTGTTGTTGCTATTCATCGTCGATTATCATTATTTCAATTTGTTGTTTTAAGACTGCGCCGTCTTAGACTGGCCACCCCATGTGTTGTGCTACACCCAACCAACACCCTCAGCGGGTCACGCTGTCAGCTTTCTCTGGAAGGAAAGATGTGCTCCGTTGGCCCTCGTCTGCGTTCCTGTCATCACTGGCGGCCCTGACATAACACAACAAGAAATATGAGCCACAACAGACCCAGGAAATGTGAACTCGGACCTTGAGAACTGGCACCGTGGCCCGGGCTTGAGATAACCAGACACTGAGAGCCATGGAGGAATGGAGCGTTAAGGGTTTGCAAGGCATGAAATGACAGCGGAGGGCCTCCCAGTGAAACTGTTGTGCCAAGATGTCCAGGAAAAACAACTGGTGTTGATGTGTTGCAATTGGTCAGAGAATATTAAATGCAAATGGTGACAATCTGAAAGATACATTTGTGTTTATGTGTTTGGCTGACGCTTTTTTTGCAAAAGGGTCTTTTAATGCATTCTACGTATTAATTCCCTTGGAATCGAACCCTTGGTGTTGCTAGCTCTATGCTCTACATCCCACTAGATAAATCTAGTTACAGTAGGAGTGTTGTCTTCCTCGAAACTGTCCAGACCTCATGGAAAGTTGTAAACGTGCATTTGCCAAGACTCCTGCAAAGCCTGTACTAGTGAGCCAAGGGTTAGTTTGACCTACAGCAGGTTTCTGCTCTCCATGAATCTGCTCTATTAAGAGCTCTGTAACCCAACACCCTCGGCCTGCAAACCATCAGCGCTCAGGCAAACCATTTCCAAAAGCTCAAAAGACACCGTTTGGTTCATCATAAATAGTAACAAATTATTTGTTCCATTCTTTGAATCATAGTCTGATTTCATTCAGGACACGCTGATGTCAATTTGTTTGCAGCAAGCCATGGGCACAGATTGTTGATATTAATGAGAAAGATGGTGGAAGTCTGCTTTATGGATGGGTGACCTCTGATCTGTGGCTTATTGGAAAAACATTAGTTTCTCGCTGCTCATTTGGCCGGACAGAGAGGGAGTCCTCCCCCTGATTAATGATCTGCCCCGAGGAGGGGGAACGAGAGCGAAGGCAGCCTTGTTAAATACAACTTGTGGAAAACTAGGGCCAAATTATTTAGAAACAAAATGGAAAAGCATCTCACGCTCACAGTGTCTTAGAGATCCTTTATAAATTGTGTTTTAGGGCGTTTACTTTATTGTGAGCAATGTTGGACTTTTCTAAAATGTTACCTTTAGAAGTATAACAGTTTGTCACCGTGGCAGTACTCTTAAAAGTATGTATTTGTAGTGCCTGAATAACTCCTAAACTGTACAGTATGCACCCTTTAGGGATCGGTATTAGGGATTGTGTTTTTATTTTATAATTTTATTTTTTTTACAACAATACAATAGAAGAAAATAAGACAAGAAAGCAAACAATAATGGAAAAAAAGATACAAAATCTGCCAATTAAAGTAAAAAGTAAAAAATGCCAAGTATTCAATATAATCTACAGTTTAAACATTCAAAAATACAGAAATGAATACCTAAAATATAAAGTCATGCTTTAAATTAATTACATTATATTGCAGGTATATCTAAATTAATGCAATAAATGCCCCAAAAATGAATAAAAATAAAAATTGTATATATATATATATATATATATATATACATTTTTTAATATATATATATATATATATATATATATATATATATATATATATTAAAGTAGATTTTTAAATAATAAAATAAAAAAGATTTATGTATATATATATATATATATATATATATATATATATATATATAAATCTTTTTTATTTTTATTATTTAAAAATCTACTTCAGTGAAAAATACATACAATGAAATACAATAATATATCTGTCACAGTCTGTCGTCCTCACCAGTGTGTCCCGTCATCTGCACCACACTTCCCCGGATCCTTTTGTTCCTCTCCCGGACTCACTCCCCAATCAGCCACCTGTTCCGCGTCCTGTCATTATCATTTCCACCTGTGTTCACCTCATTTAGTCCTGATTCCCCTGTGTATTTAGTTCTCCCTCCTTCAGTCGGTGTTTGTCGGTCAATGTTGAATGTTACGCTGTGTTCTGCCTGCCTGGCTTCAGTTTATTTGTATTAAAACTTTGTATTGGAGCTCTTGGGAATCCGCCTGTTCTTCTGCCTGCACCCACCCCGCGACAATATCTAAGTAGGGCTTCACTCTTTTTAGGTTCATACTTGAGTTGTATAGCTATTTGTGGATTGAAGGTTTAAAAAGTTTTGGATTAAAATGTCTGATTTGTGAAATGATTAACTTCATAGAATTTGACGGGTACATAAACAAGTGTTTATTTTAAAATTGTGTGTGTGTGGCTTGTTTGGAAATTACATGCCATCATTTTCTCTTCACTGTTGTGGTAAAAATGATATTTTTGAACTTCACACATTGAATATAAAAATGTTTTATATACGTTTAATGATGATAACGATAAAAACAACAAAGATATTTTAGATGTTACCGTATATTTAGCGTTTTTAATCATGTAATTATTCAAGATATATTTTTTTTTAATTTAAAGTGTAAATAAAGGCATGCTAAAAAGTTTCTGAGACCGTTTTAATGTGACCTTCAACAAACAAAAAAATGTATTTATTTTTATTTGATAATTTTATTAATAAAAATCCCTGGGACACAAACAGTGGCCTATATGCATGCTTTTTATTTTAATTGAAATGCCTTTTATTTCTAATTATGTTTATCTTTTATTTGGAACTAATATCCTTGTGTGTATGGATAATATTCACTCGTAAATATACATCATTGTTCTTTTTAATAATAATAATAGATTTTATTTATAACGCACTTTTCATTCCAAAGAATCTCAAAGTTTCTACATAAAAGAACAATACTAGCTACAGAATACTAAAAACAATAGAACAATCAGCACATAAAAGCCTTTCGAAATAAATAAAAAATAATAATAATTTGTGTGTATCGCTGTGATTGTCGTATTCCCGTCTGCAACTCTGACTAAATAATGCAACGTACGTTTGCAGTGCATGAAAGAGAGAGATCCTGTCACGTTCTCTCTCCGTTTGCTGCCATTGAGTGATTGGCTGTGTTCTCTAACAGCTGCGCTATTGCGCTCCTGTCAGGAGAGGTAGGGAGGGATGACAGCGTGACAGAGCGAGAGAGAGAAAGGGAAGGAGGGAGGGAGATCTCCATTCACCATTTCACACTGCTCCCCGAACCCCTTTTTCCCGCTCGCGCTGCCGTGGAGGGATCTCTTTAATTGCATTCCAGAGGAATTTCTCTTGCAGCTGGTGCTTCGACTGACAGGAACGAGTGGGAATTGTGAATGACTCCGCCTGGAGGAAGAAGGATTTTTGGTATGAAAAGTGAGAGAGGAGACTCAACTCTTTTGTCATTCGTCGCTTGCAGATAAGGGACTCCTCGTCCTCATTTCTCACACACTCTTTACGGCAACGTTTCGGCTGTCTGGGGAGCTTGCGAGCCAGCGTATGTAAATAAAGCGGAGTGTTTCCATAGGCTGGGCGGACTGCCAGAAAGTGCGAGAGAAAACCCTGAGGGTTTTGTGGTGAGAAGCTCACCCTGACTGGATCAACAAGTCTGGAGAGGGACATCTCCTCAAACCATCAGCGTGCGCATGCAGAGAGGAAAGTCAGACAACACACTCTGGAGAAAGACCAGAAGACGGACTGTTCTTCTACGTGCTTTCACTCGCATCAGTGTTTATCTTGGTCGCGGACTATAGAATGCATCAGAAATCTCCCAAGTCTTTCAACGCACCCAAGTGGGATTTTCTGTTATTTTTCTTAACAGATTGAGCGGTCTTTTTCCAGGATTGGATTTGAATCAGAGAAGGGGGAGGACTTGGATCTTGTGTCTCCTATATATATATATATAGACACCCTCTGCATGGTTGAAGGACCCCTGCCCTGCACACGAAGACAACAGCCTGAGGTTTCTGGTCCTAAAAGTCTAACTTGTTTTTGGGGGTTTCTTTTGTCTCGACGGCTCTGCACTAGTGGATTGAAGCTTGGCTGAATTGATCTTTTGTCTGAATCTGGGGTTCTTCTCACGGTGGAGCCCCCCACTCCCGACCCCTCTGAAATCCCCTCCTTCCAACTCTCCCACATGAGTCCCCTCGTACCCTTCCTCCCTCCACTCCCACACACCTCCTCGTCTTCCGTCCACATGCCGCTGCGATCGCGGAGCATGTGTGAGTAGTGTGCCTCTGTTTGTGCGTGAAGCCAGAAACCGTAAGCCAGGATTAGGTGCGTGGAGGGTGATGCGTCGCTGGATGCATCTGCATCTGGCGGATTTAGGATCGGGAGGACCCGAAACCATTCCTAAGGGATTCCACAACCTCTTCACAACCCAAACATCTGTGATCATTTTCCTGACTGTTGGATGAAGAAAGGATCGAGCCGTGTCCCGCCATGTCCGAAGTGGTGTGATCTCAAGAGCCGCTGCGTTTATCCGGGCTCATCATGAAAAAGACACGCAGCACCACTCTGCGCAGGGCCTGGCCCAGTTCCGAATTCTCGGACCGTGCTTCGGATCGCACTCGGTCACGGAGCGAGAAAGACTACCGGCTTCACAAACATTACCCGAAACACTTCATCTCGCACTCCCCTAGAGGATTCCTGATTGCAGGTCAGTTGTCCTTTACGCTCCACTGACGGAAGTGCTGCTTCATTAATTTGTGTATCTGATTTCACAGCCCTGCTGCATTTTGTTTTCGAATTGAATCCCAAATTTGAATGGGTGACTTTCACCAGATCAAGGGCCATGAGATGATTATGTCCGGTTGCATTACAGATGCAGGTCAGCTATTTTTAGCTTTCGTTCCACACTGTCTGAACATGCTTTTGTGTGTACGAGTGTTAACTGAGTTTTGTTGCATCTGGAGCTTGTTGAGTGGTTGAGTGGAGTTTTATTTTTTTTTATACATACTTATGTTTGTTATGTGCAAATATCTCAAGATTTGGTTGTAATTTAGGGAATGCTACTCCTCAGAGGATTTTGGCATGCTGGTTTTAGTGCGCTATTGTAACTCTGAGCAACTGTAAATTCATCCTCTTAAATCAGCACCACTACTTTCACCAAAGCTAAACTTGTATTTCAAATCCACCGCATTAAATGGGACCTAATATGCCATTTTGGGGTGTACTTTTCATGTTTTGGGGTCTAGTTTTCATTCTTGAATATTCAAAATTTTCACCTTTTTTGCATTTTTCCATCACTTTTTTTTTTCCCAGTCTGTTTGTAACGTCGGATCAGTGTGTTGTGATTGGTCAAATGCTTTGAGTGTGTTTCAGATATCTCAAATTTAACTTAGTTTGAACTAAAGCCCGACCAATAAAGGATTTTGAATGCCAATACAAATATTTTTTTTTGGTTTTAAAATCCGATATTCCGATATATCGGCCGATTTTTTTTTTTTTTTTTTTTTTTTTTTTTTTTTTTTTTTTTTTTTTTTTTTTTTAAGAAACGCGCAACAAAATATTAACAGATTTCCCTAACATTAGTTATTATGAGTTTTAACTAAAATAATATGATAATGCATTTTAAAAAGAAACTTGATAACAGACTGATGATAGTGGCATTAGCTAGCTTTATGGTTAGCTAGTCTATGATGAGCCATAATGGATTATGTCATACTGCAAATTGTAAAACATACATTTTCAATATAACAGGCCAAGGAGAGATGGTACGTCTCATTGCTATAACTGTCACGCGCTATTAAAGAAATACTTTTGTCACATTGTCAAAAGTTAAAAGGACAGTCAGTCAACTACACTGTAACAACGTAGCTTAACTATTACTAGCTAACTCCGCTTCACTTTCGGCTTATTTAACAGCAGCAAAACTGGACATGATAGTCACAAATTGTGTCATGCTTATTTGAGTTAAGAGAACTGATGGGGATGTTCTTTTAATTGTTATTCAAGCAATGTATGTATCGTGACCAACTCAACGAGTGTTGCCAACAGGAACGGTGTAGAGTGCCCTCTGGAGGACAAACTATACAACTCCAACACTCATGACATGGTTCAAGCGTGTTTCGTCCGTTTTTATTTTATTTTTGAAATATTCATTTATCGGCCATTATAACTGCCGACACGATAGTTTGGAAAATGCCTAATATCGGCCGATAATAACGGTCTGGCTCTAGTTTGAATACACTACTAAAGCAACTCAAACCAGGCTAGTGACTTTATGCTTTGTAACTTTGCAGGCCTTTTTCGTGATCAATCAAACTGCAACATTACTCAAAGAAAATTTTAAATGTAAAAAGCACTTGTCAAGAGAATTTTTATTGGACTTAAGATAGTTTTGTGCAATAAAAGGTTAACGATTTTTAGACTTTTTGATGAATGTCTGTCAGTTACCATATTGAATGCTATGATTATTATTATTTTTTTTAAATGCTGGTCTGTGTGCACAATGCATGATGCCTCACTGCATAAGTGGTTCGCTTTTAAGGCATCTCGTCGTGCTAAGATAGTTACGATTTTTAAAAAGCATCTTTAGACTATTGCGTTCCTTCTCTTGCAATCTATCTTACTGCTTCTAAACAAGAATATGTCCCTAAAGAAATGCGTTTGATCGGGGTCTGGTGGACGTGACCCTAAATCAGCCTAATGATACAATCACTGCTCCCACAGGGAATTTTAATGCTGTGATTTCCAGGCCTAGAAAAGTCAGGGAAATAATTAAATTGTAGACTTTTTTGTGTTGAATATAAATTGTTCTGGTAGCTCAGCTCTAAAATATTTGTCTGTGAGAAACTGCTCGCTTTGATGTAAAACCAAATTCATCCTGTAATCACAAATGTCTGTAAATGTAATGCAAATTCAATCTTAATGTCAAAGAGACGTGGGAAGTCAGTCTGTAAGATTGACTAATCATTCAGAGAACTCATCGATAAGTCGATTATGAAAATGCGTAGGTTTGATTTCATTTAGATTTGCATGTTTATTACATGATGTGCTGTAATCAGATATACTGTATGTGCTGAGACCCGTTGTAGCTATGGTATTTGATCTACGTTGATTACACTTGGTCTTTTTGTGATACTTAACCCGACTTGTTCAGACCCAGAGGGCAACGTATAACAGGATAAACTGCATCTCATATTTGGATCGGCTAATTAAGGTTTCCTCTTGGATGTCATTATACCAAATCACTGCGGAGAGATCCCAGACCCAAGCTGAAGGCCTGAAACAACAGAGTGCTCCAATAAAAATAAATACTCTTATTACCGCTGTGCCAGAACTCCTTCGTTACAGCTGCTCTCCTCTGCGCTAACGAGAGAATTAAGTGGCGATGACCAAGGATTACCCCATCCCAGTTTGATTAGTCTACGTCCAGCAGTCTCACTGACGAAGTCCAAGAATAGATATGAGCCAACAATTGGAGGGAACCCGAGCTTGACATGAAGGGCACCACCTGTTGGCTCCCTGAAGGGTTTTTGCCATCCATACCTGGTGTCAGTGGTAGGTGAGTTATGGTTCATTGGTTGACATGCGCGAGGGTTCTCAACTCAAATTTACTCTGGCCTGTGTAAAAAAGCCATGAGGCTTGAGGTAAAGCTGAATAGTGATGGGTTAACTGCATTGGATTGAGGACCCTTTCTTTTTGTTTTTAGCAGCATTGGGTGTCAAATGTTAAAGGGATACTCCACTTTTTTGGAAATAGGCTCATTTTACAACTCCCCCAGAGTTAAACAGTTGAGTTTTACCATTTTCGAATCCATTCAGCCGATTTTTCTGATATTTTGAAGAATATCAGGAACCAGACAGATTCTGGTCTCATTGATTTCCATATTTTTTCCTACTATGGAAGTCAATGAGACCAGAAACTGTCTGGTTACTGATATTCTTCAAAATATCAGAAAATTGGATTCGAAAACGGTAAAACTCAACTGTTTAACTCCGAGGGAGTTGTAAAATGAGCTTTTTACCAAAAAAAGTGGAGTATCCATTTAAATAATGTGGTGATTGTAGAGATTGGGTGGCATGAAGCACTAGCATGCAATTCAATGTGCGTGGCTTCTTAACGGGCTAGTGGGACGTTCTGTTTTAGATATTGTTAAAATGGGTGGACGATTCTCTTGATTGTTAATCTCAATTTGATCTGTACAGTTCCTTAAAACCCATCATTTACAGAGCTCTTGTGACGGGTATCAAAGCACTGGCATTTGGTTTTGGTTTTAAAGTCTGCTTTTGGTTTATGTTGAAGAGGCAGTTTCAGCAGTTTGTGATTTCTGCAATCAGAAGGACTCATAGAAACATCTGCTCTTTTCGATCTTAATGTTCTTTTTGTGTTAGTTTCCTTCTCATTTTTTATGAATAATAGTGTAGATACCCAGAACTGTATACTAGGGTTACATATAGACCATACCTGCATTTATTGTCAGTATTTGTAGTGCTCCGATTGATCGGGCGCCGGTCATTGTGGGCCGATAATAGCTTTATATAGTTTGATCAGTGGTCTCACTTTAATGCACTTCAATGGGAAACAAACGTTTCAAGGTCCAGGTTTCAGTGCAAACTGCAAACTGTTGAAAGGGCTTTAAACGATTCCAGACGATGAGTAAGGGTCTTATCAAGCGAAACAATCACTCATTTAATAAATAAATAAATAACAAAGTTTAAGTTTTATAAGCTCAAATGTTCGCCGTGCTCTGTGATGCGCGTTCGTGACTCTCCTGTTCGAACTCGTTTATCAAAATTCGTTTTGTTTGAACTAAAGTTCGTTTAGTTTTTCGAATGAACCAAATGACTCGGAAAAAGATTTGTTCGTTTTGATGAACGAGTTCGAACAGGAGAGTCACAAACGTGCGTCCCTAAACAGAGCAAGGCGAACATTTGAGCTTATAAAACTTAAACTTTGTTATTTATTTATTAAATGAGCGATAGTTTCGCTTGATAAGACCCTTATTCATCATCTGGAATCATTTAAAGCCCTTTGAACAGTTTGCAGTTTGCACTGAAACGGTCTTTTGGACCTTGATCCGTTTGGTTACCAGTAAAGTCCATTATATGGAGAAAAATCCTGGAATGTTTTCATCAAAAACCTTAATTTCTTTTCGACTGAAGAAAGAAAGACATGGACATCTTGGATGACATGGGGGTGAGTAAATTATCAGCAAAAGTTTTTTCAAAAGTGAACTACTCCTTTAAAGAATTGAAACTTATTGTAAAGTGTCACCAAAAAAAAAAAAAAGAAATTTTCGTTGTTGTTCATTGATAAACTTCATGAAGCTAATCTGTCAAATTTTGTTAGTATTTCTTACTTTTAGGTTCCTCACACAAATTCCATACTTCTTTGGTTTTGTTTGTTTTGGACAATTTTATTAATGAAGGAAAGAAACGGTTGGACAAAATCTCATCATCAACATATTGTAGTAATTCAAAGAATCGTTGGAAGCATTTGCTCCCCGATATCTGTTAAAATCCACAATGACTCTGAATTCCTCACATGGCTTATGTGATATTTTTAGTGTGGTGGCGGTGAGCTGCCGGTCGAGTGAGCTTGCGGATTGTACAAACCGCCTGATTTCTGTGGCCTGCTTTCTCATTGAGCAGTGTTAGTTGGGGGTTGGAAGGTAAAAACTATTAAGAGAAGGTCACAATCATCCGCATTGTTTAGAGATAAAGTTGTAGGCTTTGGCTTTACAGTTAATGCTGAACTTGACCCTGTGATTTCTTGTCTTTCATTTATTCTTCTGTATTTCCAGTAACACATGCCTAGTGTGGAGTGCTAATCCGCGCAGTTCAGTGGGGAAGCCGTGGTATGCAATATCCACTTGCAAATTATGTCGACGGACAAGGTTGATAACTTACAGCTGTACTTTTTTTGAATAAACTCCTGTTTAGTTCAATTATATTTTTCGGTATATGAAATCTTTGTTTCCCCAGTTTAGTATTTTCTCAGTCAAGAAGAGTTTTAAAACGATTATAGGGAATTTTATTCTGTCATGGGTGAGTTGGGAGAGAGATTTACTGTTATCTTACCTGGCTATCGTTCAGCACAAAATTACACTGACTGACTATAGGGGGTTTTCTGGAGGAGTTCCCAGAGTCATTAGGAAAGTAATGTTAGGGAAGACTGTGTTGGTTTCAAATGTGTAATTAATATGAGGCAATAAGTAATACATTTTTGGTTGCAGTCTCCTGGAGAAAAATTGTGCTTGAGTTCGAGGAAAGATTTGTGTTTTGCTAATTTAGGAAAACCCATCGTATCTTTCAACCTAAAATGGAAACTTCAAACCACTACATATCTTTAGTCTTTCGGATCCTCTTTAGACACGCAGATACACTCATTCTCTGAGTCACATGGAAAATGTCAGGGATTTTAGAGGGATTCACTTAAATGTTGGTGAAATCCCAGATTTAGCTTTAGTAGATGCCTAAAATTGGACCTGTGTTATGGGATAGACTTTTACCACCTGTAGTTCTTTACTCTATTTTACAGAAGATTTTCTGTATTAAGGGATCTGAAACTTTTGTAAAAAATAAGACCCAGATTTCATGGCACACATGGTACTGATAGTTTGCCATTTAAAATATTAGGAGATTGATTTGTAGGCCATTTATTTTGAATAGCTAACTGCCCAGATCAGGGACCTTTTTATCTTGAAAGACTTCTTAATACTGCAATCAGACTTCACTTTGACTCTTCTTATACAATCATTATTTCTAATCTGACCCCACTATATCATACTTGGCGTCGTGTCGCATAACTGTTCTTAAATAAATAACAGCTGGTCTTGCTGTTCAGGGCATACAGAGCAATAGTTGATTTTCTAGATAGGGCCAGCTTAGATGTCAGTAAACCATGTGACTGCGTTTGACCAAGAACTACTTATACTGGTCTAGCATCTAATTTAAGGTTAAGCTTTACTGCATATCATAGTAGTGATGTTATTAATGAAATCGTGTTTTGGCAAAAGCAGAATATTTTGTTCTTGTGAAAGTTTAAGCATTGAGACATGTAATTAGTTTTTATACAAAAGCATGTCAGGACATTACAGATCATTAGATATTCAGAAATGAGCACAGAAGCTTTCTGCAGACATTGTGCTATATTATTATTTTGATTTTGTGTCCAAACTCATCAAGTGTTAAAAAAAAAAATCTATTTAATTTATTTTCATAATCATTTGTGATTTGGAGTTAATGAAAATTGAAAATGGTTAATGAAAAATGTAATTATTTTTTGCCACAAAACTTGACGACTCCAATAAGGATTGAGAATGTCTTGAGAAAGAAACTTTCACATATTTTCTCTCTTAAGGAGAGACACTACAGGTGAATAGGGTAACATTTTTAAATAATAGATATCACCATGAAACCTCCTCAGCTGATTACTTAGACAAATATAAAAAAATGTTTTTAAGTTTTTGAAATTTGTATGTTTAATTATGCAAATTAGGCATTCTCTCATTAAATATGCACAATTTTGCATATATTTTCAGTAGATCGATCTGAACATATGATAAAGCCAGGTGCAAAAATTAAAAAAGAATTTGTTTACACACGACACAAGATGAAAAAGGATAGATTTCAGGATATATGCTTTCTAGAAAATCAAAATATACTGTCCATACTCTTAAAAAACAATTTTCACCATATATTTTTGATTAAAATGTCACATGAATCAGGCCAGGAATGATTTATTAACAAATCCCTCTGAAAATATCTTCAGAATACTGCTAAGTGTGTTAATGGAAAGTTTGGTGTACATAGGTGCTACAGAAGGCTTCTTAATATTATAGGCTTATTACTTTTTAATATTAATTCTACTGGTGAATGACAAACTAATTTTGAGAAAAAGGCATTTAAAGATTTAAGTGGGATTTTAATGCATTTCTATTGGAAAACATTGCTCAAAAGCAGAATAAATGCTCAGGCCCTTAAGTAATAATAATATTTAATATTTCAAGCTCATGAAAACTGATTATTTAATAACATGGCAGTCATATAAGGCCTACAACTGCAGTAAATCAACAAATTAACATTGGCAGAGTACACGACATGATGCGTGTGAGCGAATCACATTAGCAGAAACCAGCAGTAGCCAATGAGATTTCATCATTAGCTTTAGATTACGATGGGTAGAAAGGAAATGCCCATATTTGGGTTACATAGCGTTGTGCAGGAGATTCAGAGCTTTACAACAATACCAGTCATGATAGACTTCAGTAAACAAACATTACGGCTGGAATGCTAACTTCTTGGTAAATTTCGGGAGAGATTTACTGCCGCAAGTAAAAATGTATATTTTTTTTAATGTATATTTTCAACGTTTTCTTTATAGCAGCTTGAAAGAACACATATTGAAGGAGTAAACTAGCCCAAAATCTCAAAACTGATCACTAAATGAAAACCCGTGTCTCATCTTACGCACAGTTAGTATCCTTGCCATATGTGTCCCATTAACATCTTGCAAAAACCATCAAACATTTCTATGTCATGAACAGTTAACGAATTAATGTGTATTTGTTGGGAAAATCCTTTACTGAGTCATTCCCTATCATTCATCAGACTGGCTTTTGAGACTGTTATTTACCACAAGCTGTTTTGATCGTTGGAGTCTATTTGGGCTTGATTGCCATTTTTTTTTAATGCTTTTGTGTTTGTTTTCTGGTGCTCTATGCATTTTCTTCCAGACTCTTAGAGAGAAGCTTTAGATGCCATGAAAAGGAAGGCTTCTCTAGCCATTTGATTGGATGGGAACTCAAGTATTGGCAAGCCGCTCAGAATTACCATGTGCCCACCACACAAGTGCACACAAACACACTCGATCTCACACACACAGTTGCACCATGTTTTCATTGTCCATGATTTATTTGGATTCTGAAGATGTCGCAAAGTTCTCAGCCTCTCTTTGCTGTCTTTCTCAGTATTTCAATCCCAAAACCAATGCTAGTGCCTTCATGTGATGGCAGTTCAGATTCAGCATATGAAGTTAAGTGAGGTGTTAAATTGGGTTTTCAAACTGCGTATCCACAGAAGATTTGAGAGACCTTTTTTAGGGTATTTTTTCATTGGTATAAAATATCTTCTTATTAAACGGTCTGTACACTTACACAGTTCTCAATGCTTCATTTTGCATGCAGGGACCCTCATTATGTTACTGTGTTAGTGTGGGGCTATTTTGAGCCTTGTTAGTGGTATTAACTAGCGATTTCTTTTTAGTTATTAAATGCCCCGATTACTAGTGTTATATGCTAAACAGTTTAGATAAAACTCTTTACATTCGATTATCATGAAAACAAATCTCAGAGAACGATTGACTAAGTACCGACGTTTTATTAGACCAAAGGTTCATTTTGCGCCGGAGTTCTCCTTTAACTTAAGATGTTAATTAAAACTGTTTAATGCAACAGTTTCTCTTAGTCACTATCACTCTTAGCTTTTTTGGTAACACTTTACACTGTAAAAAATATTGTTGGTTTAACCTGGTTGCCTTAAAATTTCAAGTTGATTGAACTGGAAAAAGTGAGTTAATACAATGAAGGAGATTAAACTCAAAATAATAAGTTATCTCAACTAAATAAATTAAGTTGATTTGACTAAAGAAAAAATGATGTGATAACAAATCTTTAAGGTTTCATTTGTTAACATGAACTATGCTAATAATAAATTGAAACTTTACAGCATGTATTAATCTTTATTAATGATAATTTACTAATACATTAATAAAATCAAAAGTTGTATTTGTTAATGAACTAACATGAACATGCTGTATTTTTATTAAAATAACGTTAACAAAGATTAACAAACACACTATTCATGTTAGTTATACATTAGTTCTAATGTATAAGTTATACATTAACTAATGTAATGTATTAGTTATACATTAACTAATGTTAACGAATGAAACCTTATTGTAAAGTGTTGCACTTTAATGCAGGAAAAAACCTGAATGACAATATAAAAGTGTGTTGCTCCTATAATATAAAATGTACTCTTTTTCTCACACTGTTGAGTCTTTATGCATGAAAGTGTATAGCTGCCCTCATATATTTTAAAAAGAGAGTCCCTCACAAGAGGATTGTCATATTTGGGGTTAGCCTAAATAAATCTCTGTTCTATGCCATATGTTATTTATATGTGAAATAAAATGGGTCATACACTTGCTCTTTGAAACAATACTCTTAGTATATTGTAAAACTGACTAATTGGAGCATCATGTAGCACACATTGGATTTGAGTGGCAAGCTTGATTTGATAACCTATTGCTATGAATTATCTTTAACAGTAATAACCAGTGTTAAAAGCCTTGCCTTTTCCTGGATCTGTAGAGTCTATCTCTGTATTGGTCTTTCACATATTTTCTCTGTCCTTTTCCTATTCGTATCCAGCTGACACAGTCTCAGTAAACTGTAAGATGTCTGTGGGCCCCAACGTCGGAGCCACTGCGAGTTCTCCAGCGAAATTAAAAACTGCTATGCAGCACTTTGGCATTTATAATCACAGTTTTTACTTTTATTCTCTTTTTTGTTTCCCTTCCAGTTATTGTAGAAGTGACTGAAGCTGTTAACCTTGAAGTTTCAAAGATGACTTCAGCCTACTAATGTACTTTCCTTCATTTGTTCTCCTTGTTTTGCCTTTTTTACGTCTCAAGCATTCTTTTAATCTTTTGATTCATCAAGCTTACTTTTGAAACTCAGTTCAGGCTGTAAATTGCAGATTGCACGACAAGAATGCAGAAATTGAAAGCCTTTTTTAACACAGACAAGGTTGTCATCACCTCCTTTCGACAAGGGCTGTGTGCAGTGTCATGCATGCATTTCTAATGAAGAGCGTAAAACTTCAAACACATCCAGAACTCTTTTGTGGTTTTCTCCGCTTATTGCACTATAAAGGACAGCATTCATTTTGGGATATGTCATGCTTATTGCCATTAACTATTCAGTTTGATGCATGTCCCGGTGAGGCGATGCCTTGAGTTAAATCAGTTTTGACAATTAATTTGTGGTGGGTCAGGATATTTGACTGATTTATCTTTTCTTTTTTTCTCTTTAATATTAAAATAGGGGTGGGGAATGAATTCAGAGATGCTGCTGCTACTCTGAGAAGGTTTTAGTTTGCTGTGCTTTAGCTTAAATATTAAACTGCAAAACCCTTTCTGAGAAGTTGAAGTGCCTTTTAAATGATCAGCACTAAAGAAATATTGAAGTTAAATGCACATTCTTGCTCTTAGGCTTCACTTTTTTTTAGGGATGCACCGATATGAAAATTTTGGCCGATACCAATAACCAATAATTCTTTTTATTTGAAAGCCGATAACCGATATATCGGCCGATAAATTTAAATCCAAATTTGTATCTACAGTAATTTTAAAGCCTGATTACAAAAACAAAAGTCTCACAATTAAATCCATTTTCCAAGCACACGATTATAATGATGTTGATTTGAGCTGCACATGTTGTACCGAACTGTATTTTCATTTTTTTGAAAAGAGAGATTTCAGAGATTTCAGTCATATTTCAAGAAATTCAAAAACATAAACAGTGCTCAACAAGTGTCTCAACTGAAGGGAATAATACATTATTTATCTGCTTTAATATATCGGCCACATTTTCTTACCAGGCCGATAACGATAACATTAAAAATGAACATATATCGGCCGATGCAGATATATCGTGCATCCCTACTTTTTTTTTTTTTTACTGGTCTGTGAGATGGACATCTTTACGCTCGACTTCATTGTAAACAACAATAAGTAAAATTGACTTACATTTTTTTTAAGGCAAGTTTTTCCACTGATATTTTGAGTAAATTACAAATATATAGCTAATTAAAGGTTGAGTAATATCTGCTAAAATATTGAATATTTCTCTGTACAACATTTTACTCAACAATATAACATCGATTTAGACCACACTTTTTAAGTATATGATTTACTCAGAAATGTCCAATTAATCAAAATACATAGTGTATGTCACCGTATCTTCATTTCTGAAGTTAAATGTGTGAACGCAGATCTCAATACTTGGGAGACAATACACAATGACGGTAACATTTGAAGGATTGTTTTTGTGTTTGAATGTGCCATTTTAAGTCGTAAATGAACTCCAAATGTCACAAAATGGCAAGTTACTAATCCTAACAACAAAAGCAATGATAAAATAGAGTAAATACAGCTGGAAAACAGTGAAAAATCAACCTCATTAATTATTCATGGGCCAGTGCATGATGGGAACACCAGTATTAATTTTATAATGTTAAGGTGACCAACTGTCCTGTTTTCCCAGACAAGTCCTGTTTTCATGTAACAAATATAACAATTTTCTATCCATACAGAGGAGGCATAAACTACTTTAAATGTATTGAAATTAATAAGGCATCTTTGAGTAAACTTCGAGTATCATTTGAGTTGGCCCATGTGTTTGCTGGGCTGAGTGTCCTGGTTTTTGGTAATCAAAATATGGTAACCCTAATAATGTTGATATTTACACTTGATTTCTACACGATTGAATTGAGTAGTACTAATAGATTTTTTTTATTATTATTCTTGCCTGAACTAACTATTTTCATGTAAATTTCATAGTTTTTTTCTGTATTTACTTCAAAATCATTTTTATCAGTGTTGTTTAGACAACTCACTGTCCGGCTGATTTATGAAAATATGTAGTTTTGCATTTCCCTGATATGTAGAGAATGCCCTACCACAGTATTTCAGATCTTGAATTACATTTGGTCCTGATAAACATTAAGTTTTGTGTAATGAAGTCATAATTCATATGACAGATTCATTTAAATGAATATTTATTTACTGAAGCTCTGTCTGAGAGTGTTTTATTCCAGATGTTTTTACTGGTGTTTCGGCTTTGTGAGCAGACAGTCACTGGTTTGATCTGAGCTCTTAGATTTTTAGGATTTGTTGCTAGATGAAATCTGCATTTTGGGAGAGTATTTTAGCAGTTGCTCAAGGTGTTCATATTGACAGACAGGATCAGTAAGATTTGTAGCTTTCCTTTGAAACTCTCGTATGCTCTCGTATAATATTGAAGTGTATGTAATGGATGGATGGAATACTATAGATAGAAATCTAAATAACCTAGTTGAGCTCACTAATTGACTAGTCAATTTTTGGCAACACTGTTGATTAGTTGACTGTTGTGACCCATGACTAATGTGCCATGACATCTATTACTGCCTCAGGTCCTGAGTGAGGCCTGACCAATCATTATTGGCAATTCTGTCACTATTGTCTTTATCAGATATTAACTGTGTTAACAGTTGGAGTTCGGTGTCTAATCCAGAATCATTTGCTTGTTCCACATCAGCGTAAAGATTCCTATAATGTTTTTGACATACGCACATGTACATACACCTATGCACATCTCTTTCTGACATGTCGGCTCCCACACATACACTGCGGCATAAAGGATGCTGAAGAGCATGCTGGGATACAGAATGAACCCGTTAACCCGCCACGGCCCCTCGGCTGTCTGATGCAAGAATGCCCCCTGTGGAGAAACACACACATACTCGCACATTTACACCGACACGCACTCGCTTTAATGCCTGTTTTTGAATACTAAATAAATCTTTCATAAGCACCCAGGCACGGGAGGCAAATTTGTTCTCTGCACATTTTTAATTTATGAGGTTTATTTTATTGATTTGTTTTGAGTCAAGAGATGCGTTTAATGAAAGATAAGTGATAATGCATTTGCTCATCCAGAAATGAACATTTTAGCATTGACTGAAAACGAGTTGTGAATGAATCCATCAGTCTGGTTTTGTGAACTAAATCAACTAATTAATTGAAAAGATCCAATTCAAAGGACAATTCATGTATCAGACATCACAGTTTCATGTCAAGAGTATTATGACTTATTTCTGTCTTTTTCCTCATGTTCCTCAATCTATCATATCACTTAAGAAGACTTAACATAAATGGCATGTGAACCAATTTTAACGCTTTTTTTTTGTAATTTTTGAACTTAAAGAAATAGGAAAAATGACAGGGTGAGTGAATAATTTCCAGATTTGGGTGAACTCTTCCTTTTAATGTTTCTTTCATATCATTATCCGAATTGTTGTATGATTATTTAAAGTCTTGATATTGTTTTTGGGGTGTACTCGAATATGTTTTCATGCTTGATTTGTTATTTTTCACGTATTTTTATTTTATTACATCTCTATCCACAGTCTGGGCGAATGGCCATTTTGACGAAGCCCCTCCTTCCAAAATACAAAATGTGCTGTGATTGGTTAGATATCCCAGTGTGCTTTGATTGGCTCCGTTTAGTGCATTCGGGAAGTGTCCCGCCCCTTCATAACAGCCAGCTCTCACTCAGATGTAAATAGCCTATTAAGGATGGAGTCAATTTCAAACCAATTCAAGCCTGATTTAGACTTCTTAATAATGATAAATAATAATAATAATAATAATGTTAACAAATGTGGATTTTGCAGAGCGGATTTCATTCATAGACTATAAGCATGGCTTTCACTGGACGTTTCAGAGTGGTATGCTTTGTTTTTGCATACTTTATACAATACAATACACAATTTAATCGTGATATTTGTCGGAAAACTATGGTACTCCAAACAGTAACCTAACTGACACCTTTTTGCGGATTATTTAAATGAGGAAAATTATGCCTTCATATGATGCTGAAAATTTGTGTTGTAGTCCAAGCGAGCCTTTGGTTGTAGTTCTTGAAAAGTGGATTCTTTTAAATAAAATATCTCCCTTTGGAGTGGAGCTCAAACAGCAACAGTACACTAACTAAAGTTGAAAAAGTGTAAAAGCATAATAGGACCCCTTTAAGTCATATTTAAATCTAGAGGAAATGGCACAGTGTGTAACTGCTGGTGTTCTGACCTGGTTTATGTTGCGTGTATGTTGCGTGTACATGATTTGCCCTGTGCATTCAGTATATATTTATATCTCTCCAACACACTGGAGAACATTTGTTAAATGATGGATGGAATCCGTGTGTGTGTGTGTGTGTGAGAGAGAGAGAGAGAACATGCTGCTTAACACCCTGGATTTAGTATCATATAATTAGGGCTGCACAATTAATCGAATTTGTAATCGCGATTACAATTATGGATGCCACAATTATGTAATCGTTCAAATTACAAAAAGTCCACTTACATTATTCTGTGTGCTTAAAACGTGTTTTTTTTTTTACAGCTTATCTTAAGGGTTTTTTCCCCCATTGTTTAAATTTTAGTTAGTGTAACATTATAATTATAATTAGCATTAAAGCAAAACTATCTAACATTGTTTACTTAAAATAATGTTTCTAAAATCTTATCAGTGGTTCATCAAGTCGTAACAGGGTGAACGGCACTTCTGCCGTCGCCTGACGGGCTCTGTATCACTTTTACTGGCACTATGCAACTTCGGGGTTCGGGTAGTAACCCGACCACAAAAAGAACTACAAAATTCGACTGCTTTACATCAAGAACTACAATAGTCATCTTTTTTTTTTTCTTCGTTTCTGATGTCGCAATACATCATCCTTTCATGAAATCATGTGACATACTCTAGTTGTCTGTGGACATCGTTTATTCTAAAGCCGGTGCTGGATAAACAGCGAGCGTGCGTGTGACGGTAGGCTAAATTATTTACGACAGCGGCAATGGACAATTTCGTTTCCAACCAGTAGGGCGACCGAAGAGGAAAAGTTACTTGGTGTTACTTGAAGTTACTTGTAGAAAAGCATTTAAAAAGTTAAAAGCTTTTAAAGTAACTGGTAGAAAAGCATTGAAAGTTTTTCAGGAGTTTTCAGACGTTTTATTTTGATATAACAATTTGCATGCAGTCACTTCGAACAATGGCATAAAGCTGTTCAAAACATCATTCAATGTAAATTGTGATAATCGTAATTAATAATCACAATTATAATTTCAAGGCAATAATCGACAATTATGATTTTTTATTTTTTTTGTCATAATCGTGCAGCCCTACATATAATACATTTTTTTTTTTTTTTTGGGTCATATCGACCAGCTCTAGTTCAAAGCAAACCTTAACAAACATGCTCAAACATTGCTTTTATCCATACTTTTGAAGAAATTATGTGGTTTGAAATAAAAAATCTATCAACCTATTGGTTTTCTCTTTTGTTTAGGGCCTTTCTTCATATCAAAGGGTCTTTTGGTACGAAGTGATCCGATCTATAGTTTAATGGTGTGAGAACAATATAAACGCTTCTACACACACAATTGCATACACACCTTTCCTTGGTGTTTGCTCACCATTGGCGGAGTATCAGGTGTCATGTCCTCAGGGTCACGCAACAGAACAGGTATAGTGATGTCACTCTGACAAGCACATGAGTATATGATGACTGACAAATGTCTGCATAATGAAGCATGAGTCATCATTGGTGTGTTTTCCAAAATATGTTACATTATAAATGTGTGTACTAGCATATAGCCGGCCTCAAAGCTAATATACATGGACTGAAATCCAATTTTAATTGGGTCTTTAATATCAAGCCAGTGTGTTTGTTTGGTTGAGTTTGTTTGTTTAATGTTGCCATAGCACTCGCTCTGTGAATGGGTTCAATTTGAATGACAAAGAAGCTAACGGAAGCCTCTGCTTCACTGTGGGGTATTGGCAATACAGCTGTAATCATTCACATCAAAACCTTCACAAGCCAATGATTTCTGTATTATATTTAAAACTTAGGGCCGATTTCGACATTTTCAGCTCCAATTGCATCACAGATGTAATGCTGAAGTGATCTGTGGAGTGTATGTGGAGGGCAGTCATTTTTTTGAGCTTGTATTAGTTTTCTTTGATGTCTCCCCTTGAGCTGAGCCATGAAACCAAGTCTTTTTGTGTGTGTGTGTGTGTGTGTGTGGAAGATGTGCCAAACAGTCTGAGCTTCTGTTTTCTAAGAGGCTACACATCTCATTCATTTAGGTTGTGCCGTGATTGAAGTCAGGCAGATCCACGGGGCATAAACATGCTGCCACACGAATTGGAGGGAAAATGCCGCCTGACAGCTTTTTGAACGTTTTGATCCGTCCTGGAGACGAGACGCAAGATTGAAGTAGCCGAAAATTGTAATTCTTTCATATCTGTGGCACTTTCAATTTCACTACCCTGCATGTCTAGACTTTGCGTGACCACCATCTAGTGTTACAACCAATAGTAACTAGAGAATTATGGTGCGTTCAAGTCCTCCTGGGAAGTTTGTATTTAGGACTTGAGAAGTTGTGTTTATGAAGTCAGTCACTTTCGTCGGAGCAAGATGGCTGTGTACCTTCTCTTAATTAAGTATACATGGTTTATAAACTCTACTTCTGGAAAATGAAGAACAAAGAATGTGCATCAGGTGTGTTTTGCTTTTTAACGTTTTTTTTTATTAAATTATGAAGCCACTGTGAACTTTATTGGATATTACAGCGCTGTTATATTTTTGTAAAAAAAAAAATACATAGAAAATATGGTACTTTTTGAAGTAAATAAATTCAAAAATACCCCTGAAATAAAAAAAAACACCATAAATGAATAGACAAAACTTTATCAAAGACAGTGATATAACATTTATAATAAATAAAAATTAG
This sequence comes from Pimephales promelas, assembly GCF_016745375.1. The sequence goes on along the minus strand of NW_024121543.1, from coordinate 2,329,451 downwards.
AATCACACCTGAGTCCTCTGTGCCCACATTTGTCCACAATTACAGGATTAAGGGCTATAAAGTGAATACGGTTTGAGGGTTAAAAAGACCCGGTCTAATCTTGTTTTTGTGAAATAAGCATGCTCCCTATGTAGGATCATATCAAATTGTCAACAATAATATCCAGAAAACTGAAACATTTTTGTGGTGCAAAAAAACAAACAAACAAAAAAAAATATTTTATTTATTATCAATGTTAACCATTGTACTGCTTCATATGTTTGTGGAAACCATGCTAAAAAATTTTTTTTAGCATCCTAAATACATTTATGGTCACTTTTAGTATTTAAAAAATAATAATAGTGAAACTTGGCTCAGAAGAAATCACTAAAATGTTTTTTTTTATTTTTTTTAACACTACTAAAGTGCAAACTAGTCTATTGGTAAAAAACACTTCCAAGCAAATGGGACTTTACTATATTTTATCATTCAGTATTGATTCACAGTGTGATTAACGGGTCCTTTTATAGGGAGATCTGTCAGTCAGCCCTGGGAACCTGAATTAATTTCAGGGGCCGACTGCATGAGACAGCAGATCCTCTGTGTGTCTGAATAAAGCCTGAGCCTTTTGTGATTTGCCCATGTGTCCTTCAAGAGACCACCCCTCCCCCATCCCACGATAACCCCCTCCCCCTCCCCCTCTTTCCTTCCAGCTCCTCCTCACACCCACTCGCCATAGCATGATCACACACACTCATCGTTTGCCTCGAGATGGAAGTGACGTTGGATTTGGGTCATTTGTTGTGCATGATGTCATTCGACTCTTGTGCACAAAAACAGGAATCTCCTTCCCCACAATGCAGTTGTAGTAGTAGTAGCAATAATAATACATTTTATTTGTAATGTGCCTGTCTCATACTCAAAGTGCTACAATGTTACAGAATACAAAATAACAAATAATGCAAAGTATATAATATCAAAAATCACAATAATTACACATTTGTACCATGTAAGTTCTAAACTAACTAACACACACAGACAGTAGCTCGCACATCACGTGCAGATCGATCGCACAGAAACATTCAGTAGTGCAGAAATGTGATGTTAACACTGTTATGTGATTTAACAATAAAATAGCTTAGAAGCTGAAGAGCTCTAGCATATATTTCTTAGTAACTAAAACCCACAGCTTCACTATTAGTAGAGAGATGCTGCCAGGTAGAATTAATTCACACCCATATATAGATTCAAATAAATGTAACCTTACTTTATCTATGTCTGGTTTAGAACGAGCAGAAATCAGTGAGAAATATAACAACACAAAGACAAAAGAAGTGATAAAAAATAAGCCGTTATGTTCGAGCGCTATGTCATATGCAATAGTTGTGCACAAGGCAACCGAAGTTGAGTTTCAGCTTGAGGTTCAGGCTTATTTGTTCATTAATGACGTTATCAAACTTGTCAACTTTGAACTCGTATAAATGTTGACTTAAAAAAAAAATCTGAAGTCGTTCAACCAGTAGCGTGAATATGTATAATTCAAAACAGTTTTTTTATATATATATATATATATATATAAATAAATAAATAAATAAATAAAATATATAATAATATAATAATTATATATATATCTTTAAATATCTTTTAGGTATATATATATATATATATATATATATATATATATATATATATATATATATATATATATATATATATAAAATTGCAGTTACAATAATCAAAGAACGGGTCTAATACAGGTTGATGTTCGGAAGATGGGAAAAAATTTTTGTTTTTCGTCCTCAAACGTTTGTTATATTTTTTTTAGCATTAAAAGTCATGCATTTCTTTCACATTGGAACAACGTGTGTTGAGCCTGGTTCGTTAAATTATTAATTGGCAGAATGTGGCATAGTGGGGAAAATCTACAACCTGAAAACGAGCAGCGGAAAGAGAGACAATAATGGCTAGTGGAGGAACAGGCTTTAGGTACAACAGGGATGCGTTGCCATAACAACCTTTACCGTAAGGGCCCGCCCACTAGACTGTGTCAGTGGGCATTCCTGGGAGTGAGCAAGTGTTGTAAGGACCCCCCCACCCCCATAAAAAAAAAAAAAAAACAGTGCAAGCTCAGCCACCATTGGTCACACCTCCCCTCTCTTTGTGTGGACCAGAGCATGCTGGGTAAGACCCTGGAGTGAATGCTCATTTGTCTGTGGAAAGCTCTCGGACGGATCCTTCAAGTCTGTTTGGATTTTAGGAGCTGGAGCCACACGGGATAAACCGAGGTAGAGCTTGATCTTCTTCTCTCTTTCATCGCAGCCACGGCTGTGTTTCTATTGCACGTTCGTCTGCACGCGTGCTGTCGCGTTGTCAGAATGAATCACAAAAGAGGGGGTGGGGTTGATCGGGAGGTGTTTGGACAAAGAGCCCAAGCTGTGGGGGGATTGTTTACTAGCCAGCGTCAGGCGTGAGCGCGTCTTCTGCGGACCTCCTCCTCCATTATCTGATGCGAAACACATTCGTGTTTGCTAATTCGAGGATGGTTGTCTCTCTATCATCCTCTTTTCCTCCGCTCTCCATGTCATGTGTCTCGCTTGTGTTTTATTAACCCTGTCAGTGCCGTGCTGATCTCACCAGGGCAGTGATGCAGCTGTTGTGGGCTGGATCAGATAAAGGAGGACTGCGTTTTCAACCCGTGTCGAAGCCAAATCAGACGAGCCCCCTGTTCTGGGCCTAATGTTTAGAGGGGGGTGGGGGTGGACAAATGGAGCAGGACGATCTGAAAATGTCTGCCGTTCTCTTCCTCCCTCCCTGCTGGGGGTTAAAGCTGACAGCAACACCACATGTTTTCCATTTCGCGTCTGATAATGCAGCTCTTTGTTGCATGTGAGGTCACTTCCTGGTTTCCCAGATATCTGTGAAAGTTTCCACGGTTCAGTTGATATACTTTTCCACCCAAAGCATCTGGAAGTTTCTTTTTTTAAGGCTTTCCTTTGCGATTTAGTGATGCTGGGCTGTTTCAACCCAAATTTGGGTCAAATATGGACAAACCCAAATGTTGGGTTAAAAATGTAGTTTAAAAAAATGTACAGTTGAAAGTGAAAGCTGAAGTTGGTTTAAAATTGTTAACCCAACATTTGGGTTTGCCCATATTTTACCCAAATTCGGGTTAAAACAACCCAGCATTGTTTAGAGTGTAGTAATTTGATGCCATACCGAATGATTAAATGCTATTGACATCCAAATACTTTCAAAAAATGTGTTCAGAATTGTCCCAAATTTCAGTGTAAGAAGCTTTCCAAACATTATTTGTATAATTTTAAATAGCTAATTCAAATCTTTCCTCAGTTTTACTGTTGTAAGTGATTGAAATGAGTTACAGGTCCTTTTTATAATGGGTAATGTTTATTAATTCCAATAAGGTTCAATTCACAAGCAAATGACTCACATGAACTGGTTTTGTGAATAAAAGATTCCCAAACTCAGCATTTACTCCCTGAATAGTTTAAATTCTTAGTGATTGATTTATTATTTATATGATAGTGTGTGTGTGTGGAAAATATTATTTGTGTAGTAATTTGTTTGGTTTGCACAACAATTAAATTTACACGTCATCAGTAATTAATTATACAAAAATATCTTGACTGCATCGATCAATCAGAAACAAGTATACCAGAGAGCCTTGGTATAAGAAGTGACATTTGCTAGTAGTTTTCTTTTGACTCTTATAAAAATCCAAATCTCCCACTGAGTATTTTATTTGAAACAAACCGCAGGACTTTGAGTCCGAACACACCATGACAGTTTGCTGCAGATGTTTGAGTTTCAGTACTCATTGTAATGCAGAGAGCTGGTCGCGTCCTGCTGTTGAATGCTATCATCACCATCACAACACGCATGGACCGTCAGAGAGATCAAAGCTCACTCAGGAAGCAGAGAGAGCAGCTCTTTCCCTTTTGTCCTCTTTCACTACACGGCTATTGTGTAATGAAACCAATTTTTCTGGAATAAGACCTAGTTTGATCGGAAAACATCGTTTATGCCAAAGTACACTTGTGTAGTGAGGAAAACCGCAATGATTGTTTGGAGATTTGAATATTCTTGCTTTTTTTACATTCTTGCTGGGAATTGTTTTTTTTTTTAAGGCATTAGTTTTTTAAAGCTGCAGTCCGTAACACTATTTGGGTTAAAAATGATCCAAAATACATATTTGAGAAAATACATAACCAGCCAATGTTCCAAACTATCTGCTTGCCTTAGGTCGATTTAAAGCGGTAAGCTTGTAAAAATGTTTTTAATTCCAGTGACTGGTGGATTTCCGCGATTTCCCGATTCGAGCATGTCTTTGCGTCATTACGTCACATCTGTACACATAAAGAAGAGTCTGGGCTAGTAGACTATGAGTGTGAGGATGATTAAAGCCATTTCTCACAGCACTTGATATTTATCAATTTGATGGCGGATCCAGAAAGGTTCAAACGAACAGATTCGCTCGCTGTAAAATGCAAAAGACTTCGTAGCGGCTACAGAAAAAAAGAGACCGCAACTGGCCCCATGCGAAAACAAGGATAATATCGGAAGGATATTACATGTAGTCACGCAGTGCTTGCTTACGTTGTTAACATGAACAATTTGAGAACAAAGTATAATTTGCATGGTTTTGCGTGATATGATAACTTGTTAGACTTAATCAGCGCGTTTTACTGCAAAGTCAGAACCAGAATAAAAGTTTCTTACTAGTTCAGATGACATTTTCTGGGGAAAATTATTATATTGGTCATACTTTGAAAAAGAATAATCTGTGATTCTGAATGCCAGTATCGACACCAGCGCGGTGACCGACAGCCTCACACTGTCCTAAAACATTGTGTTCATCCACGCTGTGCCGTGTCGAAGTTCAACTCGAGTAAAGTTGATAATTCCGCGAATGGCACCAGCGCGGTGACCGACAGCCTCACACTGTCCTAAAACATTGTGTTCATCCATGCTGTGCCGTGTCGAAGTTCAACTCGAGTAAAGTTGATAATTCCGCAAATGGCTGCAATTGCAGGTTTCGAACAGAGATGGCGACAAAGAGGAACAACGGCGGACTGCAGCTTTAAATTATATTGAAAATAGTGATAATTAATACGTTTTAAAGGGTTAGTTCACCCAAACGAGAGTTCAAGACATTTCCACGAACATGCGCGAGAATTTCGTTGTTCTTCTACTACTTATTGCGTAATTCTTGCGCATGCGTCGTGGAAATTTCTTGAACTCTCGTCTCAGGCCCACAAGGAAGAAAAGGAATAGTTGAATTAAGTCGTTATATTTGTTTTATTTCCGCAAAAAAAGTATTCTCTTCGCTTGATAAACTTATACTTGAGCCACTGTAGTCACATGGAATATTTAAACATTTTCTTCAATGACTTTCTGGGCCGTCAAGTTTCAATCCCTTAGGCAGCCTATGTAGCAGTGATCCACCTCTCAAATTTAATCAAAAATATCTTCATTTGTGTTCAGAAGATGAACGAAGGTCTTACGGGGTTGGTACAGCATGGGAGTGAGTAATTAATGACTTAATTTTCATTTTTGGGTGAACTAACCCTTTAATGGTCTAAAAACTTTTGATATCATAACCTTATATCATGATATATATCGTTATCATGAGATAAAATGACAAATCGCCCACCCGTGGATGTAAGGTTGTCTAGTTCAGGAGCTCTGTGTGAGACGTACTGTAGTGATGAACTGAGAAATTGCTCTGACCGCTGGTCAAGTGATGTTTGGACTGCAGTGTGTTTGCTATACAATGTCTGTGGTCACGAGTGACTGGGCCGCAGGACCGCAGTCCCAGTCTGGCGGTCGGAGCTCTTTCCTGGAAGGAGAAGGAAAACAGTGATGTCAGTGTCTGTGAGGAGAGGTGGTTTGGCGTAAAATATCTCACAGGGGAGATGGAGAATGAGGATGAGGAAACGGCTTTATATGACTGAAATATATCCATGCTCAGGATGTTTAGGCCTAGTTAAAGTGAGTTAAACACTGTTTAGTTAAGTTATTTCCATAAATATATATATATATATTCTTGGTTAATTTTCATTTGCTTATTAGTCAAACTTTGGTCCACTTTACAGCTTCTGGTTAAAGACTGCTCATTCAGAATAGAAGAGATTTTGTTTTTTAACCAGCATGTAAAGTGACTACGCACTGTTTTTTTTTTGTTTTTTTTTTGTTTTGTTTTTTCCTAAAAATTGATAATTAATGCAGTAGCTAACATAAAAAACAGTAAACTTTAATGTTTAATGGTATTTAATGGTTAATTTATAGGTCAATTCAAGGTAATGTTTATTTCTAATAAATTACATGTAAAAATAAAAAGTTGATTGAACAAAAACAATAGTTTTTTAATCTAGATTTTTTAAATGCTATAAATTGTTTGTGAAGTTTGTAATAGCCGAATACACAAATTCAGATTACAAAGCAGAATTTAAAGTTAAGTTCGAACTCGTTCATCAAAATGAACGAATCTAGAATCTTTTCCTGAGTCAATTCGTTCATTTCGTTCGTTGAATGAACCAAATGACACGAAAAAAGGAGAACACGAACAGGAGAGTCACGAACGTGCGTCACAGAACAGAGCAAGGCGACCATTTGAGCTTATAAAACTTAAACTTTTTTATTTATTTATTTTTAAATGAGCGATCGTTTCGCTTGATAAGACCCTTACTCATCGTCTGGAATCGTTTAAAGCCCTTTGAACAGTTTGCAGTTTGCACTGAAACTGTCTTTTGGACCATTGAAGTCCATTATATGGAGAAAAATGCTGGAGTGTTTTCATCCAAAACCTTAATTTCTTTTCGACTGAAGAACGAATGACATGGACATCTTAGATGACATGGGGGTGGGTAAATTATCAGCAGAAGTTGTTTGAAAAGTGAACTCCTTTAAGCTGGTTTCAGCCAGCTATTTTCATTTTTGTGTGCAGTATGCATCAGATGGTCTGTGAATGACCAAAGGACAAGGTTAGTTTATTCACTAGTCCATTTTAAGACTCTTGTTTTGCACTTAACTATTCCTCAGGTAACCACTTACTTAAAGAGTATTCTTCATATAGTATTTGTGATGTGTTTGCCTCTGAACCCAGATTGCTCACTATGATTGTTTGCTTTTCTGTTAATCCCGTATTACTTGTACACCTGGTTGTTTTGAGCAGGTTTGACAACGTCCTGGTCATTGTTCAAGTAATGGCACCAAGCTAGACTGTAAATAGGACACCTAGTCTAGAAGAAACACCACCCCTATGTTGATCTACAGCCTCTGATGACTTGTATTCGGCTATGGCATCAAACAGATCTTTATCAGTCCTGCCCTGTCATTGCTTTCTACCTTCACATGGACACTAGCTCACTTTGTGCACTTCACGTGTTTTGTCTCAATCAGCTTACTCTTGTTCTTCACCTGCCAGGAAGGTGCATTAACAGTTTGTTTCTGTCTTCGCTTTGCACACCTGATAAGCCCGATTTGGATATAAGAGCCAGGGATCCATGCTGAGCTACTTACCCAGGTGCCAAGGCCTGCTGACTGGGAGTGCTGCCTCTTCTAGGCCTTTACTGAAGAGTACAGCACCAGATGTTCAGTGCTATTTTTAGGAGAGGTCTTTGAGTGGTACAGAATGTAGGTCGGTTCAGAGAGCAAATGTTAAGTCGATAGTTGAGGATGCTATAATTATCATAGACAGATTTGATTTCAGTAGGCTAAAGGTGGGATATATGTCATTTCTGCTGCAGGGCTGTTCGAAAACAGTGACTAAAGATTACAATGTTTTTGGAAAGTGATTTTTTTGTTGGATTGCCGGTAATTTGTTGCCAAGGAGTAGTTTCTCAGAGCTTTTCTCTGCATTATTCATGGGAATAAACTCTTTTAATCCAATCGCTGCACTGTATTATGCATGAGATCGCATTACAGCAGAGAATCCAAATGTCACAAAAGATCGATGTGGTACTGTTCGTTTACCTGCCGGTTCAGATTTGCGTTCGTTCATGTCATAAGTGTGAGTTCCTCAGTGAAGTAACACAAAAGTGTTTGCATTTTCCCCACGAGCTGGATTTTGACCAGCAACAATATGACCGAATCCCAAATATGGCTGTAACAATATTTAATATGTAACAACACACGGATACATTTCCACACGGAACGCCACGTTGAGTTTAGCTACGCGGATCATAGTTCATATCTGGACCGTTTTATACATTTTTTTTTTTTTGGGACATGTATGTATCATTTACCAGTTCTCCAAACATGAGTAAGCAGTGTATGTATGTGCACATATTTCATCATGTCTTCTTCAAACAAAATATACATGTGTAATTTAAATAAAGACACTGGTACGTCTGATTATGAATGCTATGACACTGTATTCTGATTCATGAAGACAATGAAAATTCAAAGAAAAAATGCCTTTATTCATTCTGTTTAACTGATGCGTGTGAGTTATTCAGAGATTTTAGTGCACGTAAATGTACTGAAAAAATGTATTATTTGACTTTGACTTTCATTTAGACCAATAGCTCTGCAAATTTGTAATACTGATTTGTTGATATTTCTATGAATAATTTATCAAAACGTATTAGATTTGTTGTTAGTATTCTCTAATGTTGTCGTAGGGTTTTATTTATAAAATGCATCAAGGTTTTAATATTCATTTGTCTGAATAATGTTTTTTTCTTTTGTTTTATTTGTTCCCTCTTCCCACTTTCTACACTCCCACTTTTCCACAGCTTTACACACCTATTTCTTCAGTGTTTTTCAAGTCTGTGGTGTGAATGATGAGTGCAAAAACTGAGGGGTTTCATGACACTTTTTAAAAACACTAATCACCTAAAATCACTCTTAAATGTAATATTTACCAAATCTCAAATTGTAAATCTGTCTTTCATATTTTCAGTTATAATACCGTGATGTGATGTCAAAACTGTTGCACAAACTTTTTATACAAGATAGAGAATTAAAATAGCCATTTAGTATTTAACATCACAATAATTATTGCCCTAGTGTTATCTGCCAGAATTTAAATGTGTATCATAGTGTTTTGTTGATTTTTACAATGTTATCGACTGATGCAGGTGTACTTGACATGTTGAAAGAATTTAAATATTGGACAGTTAATCATTCTGTTATTAGTGTATTTTTTTTAATGACCTTACAACTAGGGATGGGACGATAACCGGTTTCGCGATAAACCACGATAAAATATACTGACGGTTAGTATTATCGTTTAAAATGTAATTATCATTAAAACCGTGTTTGATTATCGCGATTAATAACTCACTGTAAATCCTGTCGGCCAGTCTGACGCAGCCGCGCGCTGCACGCAATGTTTACTATTCGAGAAGGAATGGCGGAAGGCAGTGACCGTGCTTGGGAGATTCGGCCTTTTGAGAGGACCAAATCTGGAGTGTGGTCATAGTTAGGCTTTTACAAAAGTCCTGAGGGAAACTTGATCGAGGATAGTCACCCTGTCTGCAGAACAAAAAGTCACTGTCCAAAAGAAACACTTAAAATCTGCCGAGTCGTCTTCTTGTGTAACCATCACCCGCTGTTGTATAGCGAACACAAGGCAAGTTAACTTTGACTTCAATACCGAAACTAGGTCTGGGAAACAATTGGGCACGAAATGTTGTTTTGAGTTTAAACATTTTATGTCACTCACTTGAAATAGAAGTGAAGCTTCCGCGAAGAAAATTTTGCAGCAAGTGTCTTTGAGCTGACGAACGAACATCTTCAAATAAGATTATTATTAAGAGTGACGTTTTAAGAAATAGAAATGTATAGATACATAACGTATTACACCGATTTTATTTTTACCACATAATTACGGGGACATATTGAATTGATAATGAGTTTAGCTAATGTTTTAAATCTTACCCGTTTATAAATTCATTTAGTAAAACAATCCTCCAGACAAGATGATTATTAAACCAATATTATCAAACTCTGTAAACAATAAATCAAATCTGATTTCATTTTCAAATACAATCAAAAACTGTATAATTTCCGGCAAGACGGCCGGAAAGTTGTATTTGAATTAAACGAGCGCGTGTCCGTTGTGATATTGATGTGCGCGGTGTGTGTAATAATGCGTTGCTATTAACGACGGGCATTATAAAGAAGGAAATGCCATAGAATAGAATCTTGCTTAAAAAAACTGCATAGAGCTGTTTATTTGTTGTTTGTTGATTTTCATTCATAAAACTTGTTGAAATGTTTTCAGTGTGAGCATCAGTTTTTTTTGAACACTTTATATTTATATTTTATATTTTTACACTTTATATTTTGAACACTTTATATCTAAATTTAAGAAAACCGTGATAATATTGATAATCGCGATAATTGTGGACACTATAATCGTGATATGAAATTTTCATACCGTCCCATCCCTACTTACAACTTTATTACTTTACACATAGTGTAACGTTTTAACTAGGGCTGTCAAACGATTAATTGCGATTAATCGCTTCCAAAATAAAAGTTTGTGTTTACATAATATATGTGTGTGCACTGTGTATAAATAGTTTGTATATATATAAATACACACACATGCATGTATATTTAAGAAAAAAATAATTAATATAAATTATATATAAATCTATATACAGTATATACATAAAAATATTTCTTAAATATATACAAGAATGTGTGTGTTTATTTATATAAAATAATTATACACAGTGAACCCACATATATTATGTAAACACAAACTTTTATTTTGGATGCGATTAATCGTTTGACAGCCCTAGTTTTAACCGTTCACCTCTGCCACACACTGAGTTGATCTTTGACCTTTGATCTCTGTGCTTTGTAGGTGATGTGTCTCCTATCAGCATGTCTCCCATCAGCCAATCCCAGTTTATACCACTGGGAGAAATCCTGTGCCTGGCCATTTCTGCCATGAACTCGGCCCGTAAGGCCGTCACGCAAGAGACTCTCATCGAACACCTTGCAACATGCTTCCCAGGTAACGCCCTTCAATAATAACACAGAGCATAAGTGCATGAAATGTGGTTTTCCCTTCATATTTTTAACCTTTGCAGGAGACCAGACGTGCTCTGTTATTTTCATGCTTCTTAAAGGATGCTGGAAGCATCTGTAAATCTTGCACGGTTCAGTGATTTTAGTTTCTTCAGTTTTTGCCAGTCGTAACTGTTTACACAGCCATTTGCACATAATAATAGTCATATCCTGGAACATTTGGATGAAGTCTCATATTTAGAGTGCTATAAAGCATGATGTGGTCACAGCAGTGATATGGTACGTTTAACATCCGTTGTTATATGCTCTTATTGTAGAAACACAGCACAGGATAATGATGTAATGATGTTGAAATTAGTGGTTGGATTAACCGATATTACAGAAATGTGTAAAATTTTCTCAGAGGATGTGATGCACACAGTGAATCAGCATTCTTAAGGCTTAAATTGTGATGCAGCAAGTATTAGATATTCTTATGCTGTTGTAGAGGTATTTGAATATACTGTATTGAACACAGCTGTATTTAGGTTATCTGGAGCATTAGATGCAGGAACCTGATTGTAGAGGAACATTGAGGTGGTGTTGCAACTCAAACTGACCTATTCTAATGCCATTTTTGCTAAATCAAAGGCACTATTCAAGAAGTTTAAATCAGGGGCCCCGTATATCTTAATGCTCTCATGCAAGAAACAAGGGAAGATTGTGAAGTTAGTCCAAAAAAAATGTTGCATTAAAATCTTTGCAGTATTTAAGATTATTGGTTAATTTAAAGGGTTAGTTCACCCAAAAATGAAAATTCTGTCAGTATTTACTCACCTTCGTGTTGTTCCAAACCTCTATGTGTTTATTTGTTCTGCTATACACAAGGGAAGATATTTGGAAGAATGTTTTAATCAAACAGATCTCATTCCCCATTGACTACCATAGTATGTATTTTTTCCTACTATGGTAGTCAATGGGGAATGAGATCTGTTTGATTAAAACATTCTTCCAAATATCTTCCTTTGTGTTCAGCAGAACAAATAAACACATGAAGGTGAGAAAATACTGACAGAATTTTCATTTTTGGGTGAACTAACCCTTTAATGTGGCTATATCATAGCAAGCGCATCGTCTTTATTTAATGTATTGCCTATTGTTTTGTTACATGTCAGACTGTGGTCAGATATGGCCACATATCTGGGAGGACCTAGCACACATACCTAGCACACATACCTCAGCTAAAGGGATGCAGCAGATGCTGAGTCATAATGATCTCTGTGTTCCTTATGTTGGAGGCGGTGAGGTTGCTATAGATTCATGATCTCATCCATTCAGCTTATAGCCCCTAAAGACCAAGGTTTTGAACCAGCTATAGAGGGAATGCATTGACGTCACTTTCCCGCCAGAACAACCCCCCTCAGCCTGACTGAGTGGCAAAAGATCTGCTGCGTGACTGGATTTAATAGGGGAAACTGTGAAAATGCGACTAAAACGAACAATTTTATCAATTTAAACTAAATGTTGGACTCAATATAGTGTTCCTTACAACTTACTAAAGATCCAGTGATGCATGGATATTGACATGCAGCCAGGAATCGTGTTGCCTGACATTTATGTTTGCCTGATTTCGACACCGGGGAAATAAAAGCAATGTAAACCTAAACATAAAGCAAATTTGCCTGTGAACGCTTTATTTAAATACAGTATAGGTAGGTCTAAATCCGAGTGATCACTTATATCAGTGTTATATATAGCCTATATATATATATGAGACTAAGCTAAAGGGATATATATATATATATATATATATATATATATATATATATATATCACCATTTCGTCCAGCCTTAAAACTTTATAGTTTTTTTTTTTTTTTTGGTCATTGTGTTTATTAAAAAACATCCAATAATGCAGAATATGCAATGATAAATATTTAATTGATGAGTTGTTAATATATATAACAATACAAAATATATGGGTATGGTTTTACACCTAAATTCAGCACATTGACACAAAATGATAACTGCAAATCCACCTTTCGCTGACTGGAGTCCAGTTGATCCATTTGCTCCTCTTTTTATTGCAGTCTGTAAAAATAGACCTCCGATTTTTTTGTCAAATCTAGTTGTACAGTCAATCCTAAAGCTCTTTCCCACTTTATATGTGTAGTGTGTGTTTTTCGCGGCATTCATGCTGAAAACAAATACAGCCGCTCAGTCTTTTTGCCACTCACTGTGAGTAACTGCAGGCACTCCGGCCGACGGTGACGTCACGCGCATTCCCTCTATACTTTTTGCACACCTGAACCTCTCCTCTAGACCATAATACCAGTATCAAGAAGACAAGTCAGAGTCTGTGGTGTGTGTGTGTGGGAGAATAGGGCACTGAGTAGGTTTGGTTTGATTCAGCTTGTAAGGTTATTTTGAACTGCCTTAAGTCACTTTAGATAAAAGCATCTAAATGCATATAAATGTAGGTATGCATCTGAGTGTGTATAAAAGTCTTATGGGAATAGTTTTGTTCTGTTAGAATAGAAAGAGAAAAGTGTGTTGGAGAGGCACATTGAATGTAAAAATAAAGCATACAGGCATCATTGAAAAGTAATATGTTATTCCACAGAGCATATTTTCATATGACTCATGTAGCAGTCTGTTCATCTCAATGCATGTGTTGCAGAATAAAAAAAATCCCATATGAAGTTTCTGTTTTGGCTCAGGTGCAAATCCACTGATGTGTTTGTTTTGGAGAAAGCTGCTATTAGGAGGATGTTGCATGGATCCTGTTGTAAAAAAAAAAGTATATTTTTGTGGGGCACAAAGAATCGTATTATTACTGCTTGGTTTTTCATTTTTCAGGGGTCAAAAGTCTGTTTGTTTGGAGAAAAAACACTTCTTTGACATAAAAGTAATACATTGAGATGGAAACGTCTGCAATACAGATTCTTTTGACTGTTTTTTGTGTGTATTCTAAAGAGGGATAAAACTAGAGGGTTGAGGTTTAGTTGAGTTGTAAAAAATGTATCCTTTTTGTAGCAGTGCTTCATTGTTCTTAATGAAAGGAAAATTATCTGTGGTTACTGGTTAGCTAAAGAAAATTCTAGGACTAGACTAATGTCTTAAAGTGTTATTTCACCCAAAAATAACAAATAACACAAAATTTCTGTTATGGTTTTAGTTAATACAAATGTGACATTGTTAATTGTAACTATCTATGGCAATCAGTGTTGGGTGTAACTAATTACTAAGCAATTAGTTACTGTAATTTAATTACTTTTCCCTTGAAAATGTAAAGTAAGGGATTACTCTTAATTTATCTGTAATTTAATTACAGTTACTTCTGATGTAATTGAGGTAAATACTGTGTATAGATCAATCCGATCTCACAGCGATTCGTATGCATTTGATGAGGTGTCTAAATATTACGACCGCACTCGTACAAATTCGTATGAATTATTGTAAAATATGTATGAAAAAAGTGTGAAATGTCATGAGATCAGACATAAAACAATAGTGGGTTTAACATCAAAATGTATTGTCTGATGCTAAAAAGTATGTTTTTATAATGTAACCTTCTCCACCTTGGTCAGTTTAAGGATAATTCATGCAATTTTATAGTATTTATTTGAAAAAATTTAAAACAGATTCATGTCTATCCTTGTATTATTCAGCTGGTTGAGATTGATATGGGATTTTGAAAGTAATTAGTAATTAAAAGTAATTAAATGCTTTTTAGAGAGAGTAATTAGTACAGTAATCTAATTACACTGTTGAAGAGGTAATTAGTAACTAGTAATTAATTACTTTTTTAGAGTAACTTAACCAACAGTGATGGCAATCCGAGCACCACCTTGATTGCACAAAAGGGTTACACTACAAGAGAAAGCAGCGGCCATGCGACGACTGAATCCTAGTTGTTATTTGATTGATTCTTTTTTTTTTTATAAAACTCTCTGAATTTATTCCCAGAACTTGGTTAGGAAGAATGGACATTTGTCTGGGTTGTTGCATCTTGAGATGCCCTTTTCTTTTTGTAGAGTTTTAATGCATTAAAATGTCTACAGTCACTTGAATGTAATGCATCCATCAAAATCTTGAGAAGAACTTCTCAACTCAACAGCTCTAGGTCTTTAGAATCAAAGTGGATTACTGCAATAAGTGATAGGCTGTTGTTCTCGATTGGATTGGACGTGTGTGTGTCGTGTGTAAGGTTGAATTAGGATTGCACCTCGTTGATAGGGAAACTAAGCAGCAGCTATGATGTAAGTACAGGCAACCCTACTCCGCCTCAGCGTTTACACATAGAAGTGTGCTGGACGACCAATGTACTGGAAATGACAACGCAGAACTGATACGGCGCTCAAATCTTTAACTCCATATATTGTCACATTTGGGGGCTTCTTTACCGTTTGAAAGAGTTCAGGAGTGGAAGAAATGCTCATGGAATGTTTCCCTTATAAAATGTGCCATAGTTAAATACATTTCTGTGGTCCAAATAGAGACATATACTGTATACTCGCCACCTGAAGCATGAATATTTGAATGGGGCGTTGCCTACTGTGTTTTAGCGGCAGTGGGGGTCGGATGCAATTGCGTCACACTAGGCTGGTTTTAAGGACTCCATGATGTAATGGGGAGTAATGTCAGCAGAGGAGCAAAGCTCTGAAACCAGTCAACCAAGCACAGAAGACAGCCACCACTGCACCATGTCTATATGCTGCATTGAACACAGCCATACAGTATCAAACAGGACTGAATGAATGATCCATTGTGATCCGTTATATTAGACAATGTTGAGGGGATAAAATGAGGGGCAACCTTTGAATAAAGTATAGAAAACATTATTATTAATGAAATAAGAATTGTGCTTGTCCCAATATAAATCCCTTAATACATACTGTCATTATGTGGAATCGCACCTTGTGATTCTTTGATGCTATAATCTTAATCTGATTGTAACAGTGTCAAATGAATATTGTTGGTGTCAAGGTATTTGTTTTGCCGTATTGGACTGATCATCTTCTGTCTCTATTCCTGTCCGGTAGGCGTCCCCACTCCAAGTATGGAGATTCTGCGGCACACGCTCAACATGCTGGTCCGAGAGCGGAAGATCTATCCCACCCCGGAGGGTTACTTCATCGTCACCCAGCAGACATACTTCATCACGCCTTCCCTCATTAGAACTAACAGCAAGTGGTACCACTTAGATGAGAGGATACCAGATCGCATGCAGCAGCAGCAGCCATGTACCTCACCTCACTCGGGTACCATGACACCCTCCACGTCCGGATGCGTCCGGGAAAGACCTCACCACAAGAACCATAGTGATTCCTACAACAACAGCTACCGGGAGGACCTAGCACACATACCTAGCACACATACCTCAACTTTACAGAGAAGGTCTAAAGAGCATAAAGAGGTTTCTCCTGTGTCTCCGCCCCCTCAGCAGCCATCAGAGAAGAGTAAGAGTTCGCTTAGTTTTCCATTTAAAACCGAGACAAACAGTAAACACAAAGATGGAAGCAGCAGCAGTGGGGAGAAGCAGTCTAAGAAGTTTGGACTAAAGCTCTTCAGGTTGAGCTTCAAGAAGGACAAGACGAAACATCTAGCCACGTTTTCCGCCCAGTTCCCACCTGAGGAGTGGCCACTGCGGGATGAGGAGACACCCACCACCGTTCCCAGAGAGGTGGAGATGGAGATCATCCGTCGGATCAACCCGGATCTTACGGTGGAGAACCTTGCTCGCCACACAGCCGTAATGAAGCGATTGGAGGAGGAGAAGGCACAGAGGAACAAAGCGAACTCCTCGGCTCAGCAGAGTGCACGCAGCAAGAGGAGCCGCAGCCATCGAAAGACCCAGCAGGGCAAGGCCTCACGTTCCCATAGCAAAACACGAGTGTCCAGGGGGGATCCGTCTGAAGGATCCAACCTGGAAATATCCTATGACCGGGATTACAGATTCTACAGCTCCTCGTTGGTACGTTCTCCACGCGAAACCATGATGTCCATGGAGCGGAACAGGGGGAAGTATATGGTCCACAGCAACCCCAATATTGTGGAGTCTCACTTTACTACCGCTCCAGAGTGGGATGTTTCGGGGGAACTGGCAAAGCGGCGGACAGAAATGCCATTCCCAGAACCCTCGAGGGCGCAGTCACATTCCAAAGTCCACCGAAGTCATAGTCATACACAAGAGAGAAAGTCACGAAACGAGAGGTCGGACAAGGCCAAAGAAAGGTCACGCTCCATGGACAACTCCAAGGGACCACTTGGTGGTCCATATTTAGGTGGCCCGGAGGACTTTGAGTGCAGTCCCGATGACAGGAGTCGGTACTACACTGACGACGGTACTTTGAGGGCATCTGCGCAGGCGACCCACTATTCCCGCATCTTGCTCTCTGCTGCTAGATTACACTCTGACGTTTGTGTGCCTGATGTTGGAAGAGGATCCTCGGAGGATGCTGTGCTTTACCGGACTCTGGAGAAGAGTAAAAGCAGGGATAGTCTTCCTGCTTACAATGACCTGAAGTCTTGCTCTCCCAAAACACCTGTGGATGACTATTTCCAGTGCACTGCGGCAAATGAAGTCTCTCTCTCTGCCCCATCATCTCTTGTAAAACCCAGCCATGACTTTACGGATAGTGTCTGGAAGGGGATCTCCTCTGACCGATTGACACCTCATCTAACACCACCTCACCCTATAGAATATAAAGAAGAGACAGCCAAGGGACAAAACACTACTCCTATAGTGACAACCAGCCAAACTCCCGAGCATCTCCCCAATGAACGATTGTTGCACCAACACAATCCTGACTCAGGTGACTTGGACAAAATGCCAGAGGTTTACAGTCAAGAGACTTTGTTTAAATCTCCAGACTACGTGGAGAGTAGCTTCTCAAGGCCAGGTACGATAGGTAGGTCCCCTCACACCAAGTCAGCGGAAGTCCTTGGGACTCAGGAGCATTTCGATAAACCTCTACCACTGACCGTGCCGCCATCCTCGGCTCAGGAGCA
Source organism: Pimephales promelas (assembly GCF_016745375.1). Next base: position 2,311,473 of record NW_024121543.1, on the reverse strand, counting down.
GGCTTCATGCGCAGAAACCACCTTTGACTATTACAATGTGTCGGATGATGACTCGGAGGAGACTAGTCATAAGAACCGGGTGGAGCAGAAAGTTCTAGAAGAGGGAGGGACAATGCAATGGCTGCTGGAACGGGAAAAGGAGCGGGATTTGCAACGGAAGTTTGAGAAGAACCTTACATTTCTAAGTCCCAAGGAAGGTGAGGGGAATAACAGCCAAAAATCGGTCCATTCTACCCGATTGGACAGTATGGACTCCAGCAGTGTGACTGTGGACAGTGGATTTAATTCCCCACGGTAAGGCACTCAGGGCCACTTTAAGGGTTTGTTTCGTTTGTTGTGTTAAGCAATAGGGTGTGTCTTAAATGAGGGTTATGCTATTCTATGAATAGACATATCCTTTTTTTTAACTCTGTGTTAACTCGCAAAACATTAAGGGTTCTTTGGTTTTATGACAAAATTCCGTAGAGCCTTAGTTTAATCCTTACCTTACATTTTCGTATTTTGAGCAGCAATAGCCACCTCTGTGAATGACATTAAGACCAGAAACATACTCTATGCAAGTACAAAAACACCAGTGCTTGGCCAATGCATTGTAAGCATGCTGTCCTATTATACACTTAACTTGCATTCTTACATTTCTGTGGCAGTAACAAACCTCAGTAGTCTGATAGAGTTCAGTTAAAATGTCTGTGCCATTCAACCAGTGGGTCATATCTCAGTTAATGTTAGTTAAACTGTTGACAACTTGTTCTTCCATGACAGTAGTTGACCTGAAATATAACTTCCCACTATAGTGGACCTTGCAGAAGTGAGGAGACCGAATTTTACACTACAAATTGCAACATTACATTACACATTTTGCAATGCTTGCGTAGAGTATTTTTGGGCTTAATGCTACTCTATGGATCAGGTTTTCACTAAAATGGGGGAGGCCCTAACATATGAGAGGTACCGAATACACCTTAATGTAGGTCAACCACTACCAGTTTTATAACTGCAATCTTTGAAAGGGTTTACACCATTCGTTTTTGTTTGCTTTTGTTTTAAACTGAATTGAATGTTGTTTTAAGGTGCTCCTTTTATCATTTTTGTCTAAATGATCATCATGTTTGTATTGTAAGTGTTGCATTGTGTGTTCTCAACCAAAATCCATTGGGTTAATTGACATTGTTCTAAAAATGATCATGATATAATGGATACACACGTCTGTCACTTGATCTATTGATATGTTTGAGGCCTTTCTTAAATAATAAATTGCCTTGAGCACATGATGCAACTTGTGCAACTTTACGTCTTGACGTTGTCCTTGTCCTCCCTTTCAACCCGCACCCAAACCCTTTGATCTCGTCTTCCAAATGTCTGAAACCTCTCATACTGCAAACTTCCATTAGACATTTTCATGCTCAGATATTGCAGTGCAATAATATTGACTTTCAATCAAAAAGACTATTGTCATCCAGACTGATATAAAGAAGTTTGTGGCGTCCACTTGAGGAAATATACCATGCATTTTAAAAATCAGACTTCTTGAACTGCTGAAATTTTCTGTCTGCGTTTAGAAAAAATGTGATTGGATGAAGAAAAACAAGCACTGAACTGTTACTCAGGTCACCCTGTGAGGCAGAGCGGGTTGAGTTCACTTCACTGTAGTGACGGCGAAGCCCGCTCAGTGCCAAAAGCCTGATGAGACATTTCAAACATTTGAGGAACAAAATGTGCCCCCATGTTTTGTTTAGTTTTTTTTTAGTTGTGATATTTTTTTGTTGTTGTGTTTTTCCCCAAATTAAAGTATGTTGTTTTTCATACAGTGGTTCAGTTGTAATTTTTTACCTTGTGTTTGTGTGTATATATTTGTTTTGTCCAGTTCCTTCCTGTGTTTTTTATCCTCCCCTCTTCCATTTTGGTGGCAAACCATGTTCAAAACATCATAGAAAAGGAAAACAGCGGTATGTCAAAAACAACTAAATTCCTGTTGTTTTTGTTTTGCATTTTGTAGTCTATTGGGCCGATAAATTATTATTTAACACATCCAACAGTATTTTGTTAGCCTCTATCAAATGTATTTTTTTTTTTTATTTATCAATTTGAAAAGTTTAATATGCTACTAAAAACAAAATATACTGCTTTTTGAAACCAACAAAAAATATATAGATTTGCTAACGTCCAAATCTGACTGAGGAACTATATATGAGTGATGTATTTAAATGGGTTGAAATTTGACGATGATGTCTAATTTATGTGCTGGTTATTTAAAGCTGAATGAACTAGTTAGAGTTGTAGCTGAGCTGTATGTCACCTGAATGGGTTCTGCTTGCATTGGATTGATTTAAATTTAGATTCCCCGTTTTAAATTTGAGCAGGAACACTTAAAATGGAGCAAGTAATGTGACATGTTAAGATTATTTTATTTATGCAACCTCTCTCATATAGTCCTGCATATTACATTGGGCATGTTTGGGCTTTTAGTCAACATTTATAAATATTCTGTTCTTTCAGGTTTGTATTCCTCATTTTATCATAGTCTTACTTTTTTTTCTTGCTTCTGTACTGTCCTTTCTCTTTTCTGTTGTCCTTTTATTATCATTTAGTGTCAGAGTTGGGCACAATTCTGAATGAAGTTTGAATTTAAAGTGAAGGTATTCACAAAAATACAACATGATCACTCAATAGATTGTTTGTAAAATAATATTTGTTGCAAACATACCCAAAAAGTTTAACAGTAGTGCTATAATAAATAAATGTGTAAGTTTAAAATATATTTTTATTCAGCAAGGATGAATGAAATTGGTCAAAATTGACAGTAAAAGACATGTATAATATTACAAAATATTTTTATTATACATAAATGTTCTTTACATTTCTAAATACATTTAAGAAATTAATTGTAAGAAATTTAACAGTCACTGAGCATGAATTTAATTATTACAAAACAGAAATGATTCCTTTTGACAAATCTATTCCATTTTAGGAATTTTAAAAAGTGTACTGCCTATTACTGGACTCTAAAATAAAATAAAAATAATAATCAAATTCTCTGAAATATTTTAATTTTAGTCTACAGTACCATAAGCAATGTCCACCGCAAGATATTGATGCTAACATTTATTTAATTATACAATTTAATTCCATTTTAATTCTGCTTCTTATAATTTTGAATATTTGAATTATACATCTCCTTCGCTTCAACTTCAAATTCTGGAGTTTATTTGGAAATTAAAAGGCATTCTCAGTTCAGTTCTGAATGGTGCACAACCCTGATCGGCACTAACAAGAGATTGTGATTAAGGAGTAGTTCACCTTTAAAAAAAACTTTTGCTAATAATTTACTCACCCTCATGTCATCCAAGATGTCCATGTCATTCTTTCTTCAGTCGAAAAGAAATTAAGGTTTTTAATAAAACATCCCAGCATTTTTCTCCATATAATGCACTTCTCAGTGGGAACCAAACAGTTTAATGTCCTGAAGACACTTTCAGTACAAACTGCAAACTGTTCAAAGGGCTTTAAACGATTCTAGACGATGAATAAGGGTCATTTAATAAATAAATAAAAAAGTTTTATAAGTTTTATAAGCTCAAATGGTCGCCTTGCTCTTTCTGTGACGCACGTTTGTGACTCTCCTGTTCGAACTTGTTCATCAAAATGAACGAATCTTATTCTGAGTCATTCGGTTCATTCAATGAACGAAACGAACGAATTGACTCGGAAAAAGATTTGTTCATTTTGATAAACAAGTTCGAACAGTAGAGTCATGAACGCACATCACAGAACAGAGCAAGGCGACCATTTGAGCTTATAAAACTTAAACTTTAAACCCTCGAGCGATCGTTTCACTTTATAAGACCCTTATTCATCGTCTGGAATCGTTAAAAAGCCCTTTCAACAGTTTGCAGTTTGTACTGAAAGTGTCTTTTGGACCTTGAACCGTTTGGTTCCCATTGAAGTCCATTATATGGAGAAAAATGCTGGAATGTTTTCATCCAAAACCTTAATTTCTTTTCGACTGAAGAAAGAAAGACATGGACATCTTGGATGACATGGGGGTGAGTAAATTATCAGCAAAAGTTTTTTCAAAAGTGAACTACTCCTTTAAATTTAGAATAACCCCCATCCAACCTTTTTTCAGCATGTTACTAATCAGTTTCAAATTTCTGCTTTCTTCATAACACTTGCATTCTCTTTCCCTTTCTGTCCTTCTGTACTTGCTTCAGCACGCGGGAAAGCCTTGCTTCGAACACCTCGAGTAATGTGGAAAATAGCAGGCGTCAGAACATGGCTTTGAGTCCAGGACACATCGTCACCAAAAGACCCCCGCCGCCCTACCAGCCCCCCAGCTTCCGTACCATCCGTGAGCCGCCCGCCAACCGCACGGAGAAACAGGCCTCCATCACCAGCGTGTAGTGATGGGGACCGCTAAACTGAACTTCACCAGGACTGTTACAATCTGACAGGCAGGACCTTCTGAGCTCGTGTGACGCCTGTTCCAGCTGACATTTCAAATTGAGACGCGTTTCAGAAAACGCAGGTCATCATGATTCACTGGAGGTATCCACTTTTTTTATATTTGTAACAAATACTGCTGCAGACAAACACGTCAGTTCATTAGGACTCAATTTACGCGGATCTGCGATCATGTTTGGGATGAAATCCTTGATCAAACTCATTTGTAGGTGTCCTTAATAGCTTAATGTATCCACTACGGGTCTTAACTGTCTTCTGATCCAAACTTGGCTGCGTTGCCTCTGCCTATTTGTTCATCGCTGTGTCTAGTGCTCATTCTGTACGCTCAGGTCCCTCTGAACTCTACTGACTTACTGGCTCATAACTTCTAGGCCACGATAATCTGAACAAGTTCATCTCCTTGTGTATCGTCCACTGTCCTGCGATTTTTTTTTTATTTTTTATTTTTTATTTTTTTTTTTTTTATTTTTTTTTTTTTTCCTTCTGGGATGTTTTTAGTTTATTGAAAACTTAACAAAACATACCACCACCAAGGCATTATTTGTTTATATATAAAAAAAATACCAATTTAAATATTACTGGTGCTTTCTCAACGAATGGACCGTTATTCTTTAAAAAGAAAAAAAAAAGTTGGAATCCATTTTCTTTTTAACCAGGTGCTTAACTAATACTAGACGACACAGAATACACACATTGCTACCTCCACTATTTGTACAGTCGTAGAGGGAGACGAGAGTGACCCCCCCCACCTTAGGTCCGCCGTATTAGACAAACCACTATCAGCTTGCAAACCGTGAATGTACTGCTAGTGCTTTTCAATCACATCTCGATCATAAAGCGTTGGTAACCTACTGTTCCCATACTAATAGAGCCGAATCTCATTGTAACAGAGAGGAGACTTGTGTAGAGTTTGGAATCATATAGGACCCATATAGAGTGGATCATTTAGAACTTCATATCTCTGATATGTCCAGCCATGTTCAATTATTTGTTATTTATATAGGCTATGTATTTATTATTACTGTGTTCAGTTCTTTTCACAAATTCATGGTAAGCATTAGAACAATATTTCACTGATTCTTGAGATGCGGGGCCAAACATGTCAATTTTATCTGGCGAATAGTTCAAAAAAAAAAAGTGTATAGAATATAAAAATGTACAACCACTAATGTAAAAAAGATTGTTCATTGAGACATTTATAATATTACAAAACATTGCTATTTCAAATAAGCTGCACAACTTCTTCAATAATGAGATTAAAGATGCACTATGTAACTTTTTTTTTTGTTCGAAATTAATTCAATTTAAACGAGTCAATTAGGGATGCACCGATATGAAAATGTTGGCCGATACGATAATTATTTGTTTGAAAGCTGGTAGACAAATTAGTTGTCGTTAAATCTAGATCCAAATTTTCTTATTGGACCGAAAACAATAACATTAAAAATGAACATCGGTAATTTTTATTATTTATTGAAAATTAATGTAGGTAATTAATTATTCTAATATTTACAGATTGTAATAAAATTGTATGGGATACCAAGCACGTTTGAGCTTGCGTTTATGTTCGCTGATCAGTGTTTAAATGTGTATTAAAGGCTAAATTGAATCTGTTCATCACATAAAGCGATCAAGATTTACTAAACCGCTCAATTTATATGGATTCGTTTTACAATCTCTTTATAAACTTTTTGAAGCGTCAAAGTGGTAGTTGCGTAGCTGTCAATGAATCAAATTCAGATTTCATAAAAAAATATCCTCACTTGTGTTGAGGAATGAAAGTCTTAAGGGGTTTGAAACGACATGATGGTGAGTAATTAACGACAGAATTTGTGTAATTAACGACAGAACTATTTGTGAATATTTATAAATATTAATTTCAGTTATGTACCAAAATATGGACAAATCTAGCAAATTGACCTGTGAATGAGTTATATATAAATGATTTATAAAATAGCAACCGAGCCAAAGTTAAGTTAATACAAAATAATGATTTAATGCATAAACTTTAATGTTCTGTGCCCTGTTTTGTCCCAGTATTCAAGAATCAGTGATCTCTAAGTTTTTAAATAAGTTAAGTCTGAAAGAATATATATTTTTTTTCTTTTGTGAAATGATGTTCACTGCTCCATTTAGTGAAGATCTGTCATATTTCCGCGGAGTACGAGTCCCCTCATGAGTTCTAGAGGACTGTAAAATGTCACGCTCTCGAATAAATGGATATACTGCAGCCAGGACTACCTTGTTATACCATTTTTGCACTAATGCCTGTTCTCTGGTGACTGTAAAAAGAAAAAGGAAAAAAATCATCCGAATGGATGTTGTTTATAATGAACATATTTCATACGAAATACTGATAGTCCATGAAATGTCTTCCCTAAACATGATGGATTTCTTATGGTTCTCAATAACATTGTTCCTCATTGTGACATTATGGCTGCATTTACACTGCAGGTCTTGATGCCCAAATCCGATTTTTTTTTTTGACGACCCGTTTACATCATCTTTTAAAAGTGACCCGTACCCGATTTTTGCATCTACACTACACACTGCTGAAACTACTTATGGAAACTACCAAATGTAGACGTTCTGACCTGGAAAAGGAAGTAAAACAGCACGAAATGCAATGGATGCAGGTGCAAATTAAATTATGCAGACTTTTTCTTTCCACAAGTCATCAAAAAAGTCAGCAAAACATTGTTCTCGGGTGGCGTAGAAAAAGAGGAGAGCCCTTGTTGGCACTGTAGACACGAGCGCCTAAAGGGATACTCCACCGTTTTTCATATTAAACTGTTATTCCCTTAACTAATGTAGCAAGTGGCTCAATCCTGCCGACTACGCCACATGTAGCAAGTGGCTCAATTTTAGTGACTACGCCACCCCAGGTTAACGGGGAAAATAAGCAAATAAGCACAAATATAGCACACAAATACGTTCCACCTAGAAAAGGCAAGAGGCATGGGCTTCCGTACAAAACTTGTTTTATTGACGTTAAAAGTTGATCAACAGTGCTTTAAAAACAGTAGTTCAAAGGTCATGATTGGCTTAAATACGGTCAAGAAAATAAGCAAAAAAACAAAATTCACAATAAACCTCACAAGGCTTATAATAAGCTCACCAGATTCTCAATACACTTTTACAAAATTAATAACACACTTGACTTAACGTCGGAGACTGAGGCTTCAGCACAGGAGCAGGCTAGTGTGCCAACAGCAGGTCCACCATAAGAAACACAGCAACCACTCTTACACCCACCCAATTCACTGCAAATAGCCAACGATAGTGACACGGCAATAATGAAACTGCAATAACATTCCCAGTGAACAGAACCTGCTGTAAAACAGACAACCAGCCCGCTCCAGGAGGGCCTCAGCTCCTAAAGGAAAAGAGAAAAAGAAAATACATAAGAAACTGAAAATAATAAACAAAAAAAAACAATATTCAAAGTCAATTTATTGACTTTAACGTAGCAAGAACAAAAAAAAGAAAAAAAAACACTTACACACACCCCAAAAAGACAAACAATATATGGATACGATTAACGAATTAAAGACAGACAATTCAAATAAAATAAAAAAACAATTGAAACAATTTCAAATGACCGCTGCAGGAACACACCCAGCAGTTATTCCAGACAGACAGTCACTCAAACTTACATAACTTGAAAACTGATCAAAATAGAAAACAATAGTAAAGAAATGCCAACTAATAACAAAAAAAAAGCAAATAATCCTCAGGCCCGCATACACGCCTGACTTAAACGTATCGATGTGGAGAAAGCAGCAGCGTGGCTTCAAAGAGAGAGAGAGCGTGACGGAGAGGGAGAGCGCACCGTTTAATGCGACTGCTCACTTAATTAGCCCACATTAGAGTCCACGAAAACCTTCAAAACAGTAAACAAGGAGGATTATAACTAATGAAGTGATTGACCAGTTACCCACCCGATAATGCCACAAAATACTAACCCAGTTTACCTACCAGAGAGTACGATCCAGTTACACGTCAGCATATACCAGAGAATCATTTAACAGGCTCGTTGACTGAAACAGCTGGTGCTCCGATCAATTAAATTGCGATGCCACAACGATGGAAGCGCCGAAGGCACATCATACTGGAACAGATTGCCACAATCCAAATCAGGGAGAGAAACAAAAAAAAACTTCCCCCTACGCCCCGGGATGGTACCAAGCCTACCTGGGAGTAAGCAGCAACCCACACGCACAAACCCTCAGCAACGCAGCAGGACACTCAGTCGGTGTTTACAACGGAAGAGGCGGGCTTTCAACCATGACGCACCCCAAGATGCCTGAATGAAAGGTTTATATACCCCAAATGGGCAATTACTAATTGGCCACCTACCAAATTGTACTGACGTCACACGACTTCACTACATTCTACCCCCTACTTTTGTGTCGTCGCCCCGACGATAGATACAAAGAGAACATCAGTACCAGGGCCTAAACAACCCAGAACTAATACTAGACACCGTCCCTGAAACAGATACCTCATCCCTTACATTTTCCACTGCTCGCGGAAGATGATGGATGTTAGAATGTTGCCCCGCTGTGGCACGTCTCGTTCGTCGCACAGCCTCAGCACTATCCCTAGACTGGTCTGAGGAAAGAAAGATGGATGTGCCAGGAAGACCCAAATCCACATCATGCACCAAATTGTTTACAGGAGGCAAGGACTCTACAAAGGGCCCCATGCCTTCCACAGAAGGTGGCACTGGTGCCACTGAAATCATGCAAGGTGCCGGCAGGTCTGACACGGCCGGCAAAGCCTCTTCTGCAGCCACCCACAGATCTAAACTGTCGGTGTCCCCTAGTGAGGACGACGGGCTAACTGGGGGGCTAGCAGGGCACTCAACAATTGGGGGGTCTTGCTGTATTCGAGGCTTCATCAGGGAACGATGAACACGCTTAACTTTTCCCAAATCACCAGCGGGTGCAACAGTATACACAGACCCTCCATCTTTTGGTGCCCGCAATACTTGATGCAACACCGAGCTCCACAGGTCCTGGATTTTATGACGACCTCTCACGCTATGATCACGGAGATAAACCAGTGTACCCTCCCTCAGTGGTGCATCACGAACATGTTGATCGTGCCGTTTCTTACGGTACTCAGCAGCCGCCTTTAAGCGTTCCCTAGCACCCTCAAATGCCACTTGCATCCTTGCTCGATGCTCTACGATCCACTCATGGACCCCGCCCTCCCCAGGTTCCTGAACCCTACCCAAAAGAAAATCAACAGGCAGTCTAGGTTCCTGGCCAAACATCAGGAGATACGGAGACTCACCGGTGGACTGATGGGGGGTGGTATTATAGCAGAACAAGATCTGCGGAAGGCAAGACGCCCAATCCCTTTTCCTAGAAGCTGGCAGAGTGCGAAGGAGGTTATGAAGGGTTCGGTTGAACCGTTCGCACTGGCCATTGCCAGCTGGGTGATAAGGCGTAGTACGGGATTTTTCGATCCCATAAAACCCACAGAGTTGTCTCATAAGGGCCGATTCAAAATTCCGACCCTGGTCGGAATGGATGCGACCTGGGACCCCGAACCGGAAAAACCACTCTGTGGCCAAAACTTGTACAACGGTCTCGGCCCGCTGATCTCTAGTCGGAACGGCAAGGGTGTATTTACTGAACACGTCTGTTAACACTAAAACATTCTCATGTCCAGAAGAGGAAGGCTCAAGCATGGTAAAATCAATAGCCAAGATCTCATTTGGCTTAGAGGCTAGGACATGGCCCATAAAACCCCGGCCAAGTGGTTGGGTGTCCTTGGCCAGCTGACATCGCTCGCATTCCCGACACCACTGCGCCACTTCCGCCGACATCCCTGGCCAATAACACCGCTGCCGTATTAATTCTGTAGTGCGTTCAACACCCTGGTGTCCATGGTGCTGGTGCAATTGGGTCAATACATCACGTTTTAACGCTACTGGTAAAACCAACTGCAGCACCTCCTCACCACCATCAGGGCGTGACACACGGCGGTACAATACCCCATTTTTCTTTACGAGACGATCCCCTTGCCGAAGCAAAGTTAACACAGACTTGGAAAGATTTTGGCGCTCTGCAGAGCTGGGAAAAGACCCCTGTTCCCAAAACGCCAAAACTCTCTGAATATCAGGATCCGCCTCCTGTAAGGAGCTCAGGTCTTCGATTGAGAAACTGGGCAAAGCGGTGATCACTGCCTGATTGACCTGTACTACTGGTTCTGCCTCAGCTGCCTGCCTTACCATTGCTGGAATAACGGTCCCTGGTAAGAAATTCTCACGTGTCTCCTGCGAAAACTGGTGCTGTCTAGAAAGAGCATCCGCATTCCGGTTACTTCGCCCAGAGCGATACCGGACCTCAAAGTCGAAGGAAGCCAACTGGGCAGCCCAACGTTGTTCGGTGGCTCCCAATTTAGCAGATGTCAGGTGGCTAAGGGGGTTGTTATCCGTGTAAACAATGCACTTCTGTCCCAGTAAGTACTCCCTAAATTTCTCTGTCATGGCCCACTTGAGCGCCACAAACTCCAATTTCATGGAACTATAGTTGGTCATGTTGCGCTCAGTGGGCCTAAGACTGCGGCTGGCATATGCTATAGGGCGCACCTTATCTCCTTGTTCCTGCGAGAGGACCGCGCCAAGCCCGCTTTGGCTAGCATCCACCTCGAGAATAAAGGGCCGGGAGAAGTCTGCATAAGCTAGCACTGGGGCGGTAGTAAGCCTATTCTTCAATTCCTCGAAGCTCACCTGACACTGCTCCGTCCAATCCCCTTCTGTAAACCCACGAGGAGCCCGCTTCCTAGGCCCCGAACTAGAACACGCCGCCACCAGCTTATGCAGGGGGCCGGCCAATTTGGCAAACCCCTCTACAAAGCGGCGATAATAGCTAGCGAAACCAAGAAAAGAACGCAGCTCCCCCACATTAGATGGACGTCGCCAATCGGCTACAACCTCAATCTTTGCAGGATCGGTTGAAACCCCTTCGGCCGATATGACGTGACCCAAATACTTTACTTCTCTCTGGAAAAACGCGCACTTGCTTAACTTGACCTTGAGTCCTTCACGTTCTAACCGACCCAGGACAACCTCTAAACGCTCCAGATGTTGAGCTACCGAGGTAGAAAATACCACCACATCATCCAGATATAAAAGCAAAGACTGACACTGCTGGTCCCCGAATAGCCGTTCCATCAACCTCTGAAAGGTGCCTGGGGCATTGCACAGGCCAAAGGGCATACGGTTCCACTCAAAGAGTCCAAAAGGTGTACAGAAAGCCGTCTTAAACCGATCCTTCTCAGTGACTGGAACCTGATTATACCCACTGGCCAAGTCAAGTGTCGAAAACCAACAGGCACCACTCAGGGAATCCAAGGACTCATCAATTCGGGGCAGAGGAAACGCGTCTTTTCTAGTTCTGGAATTAAGCTGACGGTAGTCAACGCACATGCGTAGACTACCGTCTTTCTTCTTAACCAGCACGATCGGTGAAGCAAATGGACTACAGCTCTCTCTAATGATCTCAGCCTCAAGTAACTGGTTTATATGGGCTTTTACTACCTCATACTCTGATGGAGGTATCCGACGGAAGCGCTGACGAATAGGGGTCTCATCTACTAAAGGGATATCATGGCAGATTAAGTTTGTACAACCCAAATCTCCCTCCCCGGTGGAAAACACCGACTGGAACTTGTAGAGCAACGCCCTTACCTGACACCGCTCGACCTCTGATAAACTTGACAGATCCAATTCCTCAACCTGCTCGAGCACAGTAGATGCCACTTCTGCATTCTGAGCGCCCACAACAGCCACAATTGACTGAACTTCAGTAACACCTGCGGGCAAACTCACCACATAAACACTACTCAAGGTGCCAATCATGGAACGAGGGTAAAGCATCACATCAGTCACGCCAACATCTACTACAGGTATATAGGCAGTCCCCTGGCTTACCTGAACTACCGCCGGGGAGGCTAGCAACCCAGCAGGCAAACCGGACCCCGGAGGCTCAAAAAGGACAGCTCCATGAGAGTATTCCTCGGAGCAAGTTGCCGGAACAAACTTAACCGTGCCTCCTGGAATACGACAAGGCCTACGGCCTCGAACTCGAACCATACCAATGCGATTCAGGCTATTTGTGGTGTTAACATCACTACAATATTGTAGTGCCTGAAATACGAAATGCGGGGCTTTTGACACGTCTGGCAACTCGAAGAGGGCAGGGCCATGCTGTCCAAAAAGCCCCTGGTAGCATCGCTTCAGAACGTTCATTCCGAGAACGCCCGGAACCTGATCACACAAGCCACCAGGAGGATCTCGGACAACAAGCACCCCGCAATTTGAAACGACTTGGCCACAGAGCTCAATATCTAGCTCAATATAACCAAGATAAGGAATTGACAAACCATTAGCGGCACGAAGCTGTAACCATTGACATGACCGAAGTTGTTCCTGACCCAATGGCTCAAAATGCTGCCGGAAACAGCTCTCTGTAATGGTGGAGACCATGGAGCCGGTATCCACCAAACAGGGCAACAGCACTCCACCTATAGATACAACAAGATGAGGACAGGAGGACATTAAACGAGACGTATGAACTAAACCATTTGTCAAAGCGGAGCCATTAGACTCCCCAACCGAGCTGTGGCTCTGCAGCACGGTGGGCACTAGTTTTCCGATTGTGCAGAATTGGAAGGCTGCCTACCCCCAGCGAATGGTAACATGGAATGCGGGGCCCGTTGGGGAGCTCGCTCCCCGTCGCACTCTCGGGCAAAATGGCCTGGCTTTTGACACCTTCTACAAATTACAGGTCCATTACGAGGAACTCGATTACGCACGTCTGGACCTTGCAATCGGGCGAAACTTTGTGTTAGCAGATTTAATTGCTCTTGCTGTACTTTCAGCATTTCTCTTAACTCACCCAATTCGGACATTTGAAACGAATTATGGGTCCCCACCGGTGTATCCCCACGCACACCATACTGAATCCCATGTGCCAACGGGACAGATAAACTTCGGGCCCTTGCACCGCCTGGCATCCCTTCCCGCTCCCATCGAAGGGCCTCGCTCCGCACATCTAACAAAGTGGAATTAGGTTGTCGGCGCACCAGCTGTTTAAGCTCTCGTCTCAAAGTACTATCATTAACGTGTTCAACAAATTGGTCGCGTAGCACTGTTTCAGCATTTACCAGAGCATGCGGAGACTGTCGCTTTACCTTCTCCAGGAGGCTCATCAAGGCGAGTGAAAACTCCAAAAGCGTTTCCCCCTCCTGCTGCCTCCTAGAGAAGAAAGCTTCTTGCAGGGAAATATACGACAACGAACATCCATACAACTCACGCAGTGCTTTAATAATTTTCTCCGGATCCCCACGTTCCTCGTCCGAACGATATCGTATCTCCTCTCGCGCCTCCCCCTCCAAGTGATCGAACAGAAAGAAGGCCTGATCTGCAGGGGATAAATAACGGGTTCTCATGCATGCCTTGGCTTCCTCAACCCATTCATTAATACTCACTCCAGACCTTCCACTAAATTTTGGGCACCTCCTATCTCGGGGCACAAATACAAACCTATCAGTTGCTGGAGTATTGGTACCAGTCACTGATGAAGGTATAGAGGAAGAGCCTGTGACAGAAGTGCTGGGTACAGGAATGCTAGCCCCCTGGAGATCAGACACTCCCTCCTGTCGCAATCTCTCGTTATCAGCTCGAAGTTGAGCCACAAGCTCTTTAAGTTCCTGTAATTCTCCCTCCATTATAAAAAAATATATATATATATATATATATAGATAGATAAATATATATACACTATACTCAACCTCAAGGAACGTCACTGAAGGTTTCCAGAGCACACGCTGCTGCTTTATTCCTACAAAAAGAAAGAGAGAAAAAAAAGACCAAAAAAACAAAACAAAAACAAAACATACATACAATACAAACTACTATACGGTCCCACGCCTCTGCCAAAAATCCTGTGGACCCTGCCGACTGCGCCACATGTAGCAAGTGGCTCAATCCTGCCGACTACGCCACATGTAGCAAGTGGCTCAATTTTAGTGACTACGCCACCCCAGGTTAACGGGGAAAATAAGCAAATAAGCACAAATATAGCACACAAATACGTTCCACCTAGAAAAGGCAAGAGGCATGGGCTTCCGTACAAAACTTGTTTTATTGACGTTAAAAGTTGATCAACAGTGCTTTAAAAACAGTAGTTCAAAGGTCATGATTGGCTTAAATACGGTCAAGAAAATAAGCAAAAAAACAAAATTCACAATAAACCTCACAAGGCTTATAATAAGCTCACCAGATTCTCAATACACTTTTACAAAATTAATAACACACTTGACTTAACGTCGGAGACTGAGGCTTCAGCACAGGAGCAGGCTAGTGTGCCAACAGCAGGTCCACCATAAGAAACACAGCAACCACTCTTACACCCACCCAATTCACTGCAAATAGCCAACGATAGTGACACGGCAATAATGAAACTGCAATAACATTCCCAGTGAACAGAACCTGCTGTAAAACAGACAACCAGCCCGCTCCAGGAGGGCCTCAGCTCCTAAAGGAAAAGAGAAAAAGAAAATACATAAGAAACTGAAAATAATAAACAAAAAAAACAATATTCAAAGTCAATTTATTGACTTTAACGTAGCAAGAACAAAAAAAAGAAAAAAAAACACTTACACACACCCCAAAAAGACAAACAATATATGGATACGATTAACGAATTAAAGACAGACAATTCAAATAAAATAAAAAAACAATTGAAACAATTTCAAATGACCGCTGCAGGAACACACCCAGCAGTTATTCCAGACAGACAGTCACTCAAACTTACATAACTTGAAAACTGATCAAAATAGAAAACAATAGTAAAGAAATGCCAACTAATAACAAAAAAAAAGCAAATAATCCTCAGGCCCGCATACACGCCTGACTTAAACGTATCGATGTGGAGAAAGCAGCAGCGTGGCTTCAAAGAGAGAGAGAGCGTGACGGAGAGGGAGAGCGCACCGTTTAATGCGACTGCTCACTTAATTAGCCCACATTAG
Source organism: Pimephales promelas (assembly GCF_016745375.1). The sequence continues at coordinate 2,295,963 of NW_024121543.1, read as the reverse complement.
AGTCCACGAAAACCTTCAAAACAGTAAACAAGGAGGATTATAACTAATGAAGTGATTGACCAGTTACCCACCCGATAATGCCACAAAATACTAACCCAGTTTACCTACCAGAGAGTACGATCCAGTTACACGTCAGCATATACCAGAGAATCATTTAACAGGCTCGTTGACTGAAACAGCTGGTGCTCCGATCAATTAAATTGCGATGCCACAACGATGGAAGCGCCGAAGGCACATCATACTGGAACAGATTGCCACAATCCAAATCAGGGAGAGAAACAAAAAAAAACTTCCCCCTACGCCCCGGGATGGTACCAAGCCTACCTGGGAGTAAGCAGCAACCCACACGCACAAACCCTCAGCAACGCAGCAGGACACTCAGTCGGTGTTTACAACGGAAGAGGCGGGCTTTCAACCATGACGCACCCCAAGATGCCTGAATGAAAGGTTTATATACCCCAAATGGGCAATTACTAATTGGCCACCTACCAAATTGTACTGACGTCACACGACTTCACTACACTAAGTAAGACGAGTTGATGCATACCTCTGTCGTCTCAGTGTGTGCGCTCAATCGCGCGAGACACGTTGATAGCACTTAACTAGCCCAGTTCATTCAATATGGGCCAAGCAGAGAAGCGACCAAACACCTCCACGTTTTCCCTATTTAAATACAGCTACACGAGTAGTGTAACTCGACCTAGGACGGTAATAAAACATTGCGCTTTTCTAAGTGTGTAAAGTGGAGCTATCATCTAATACCACAGCAAGTGCTTGGGGGCGCTTCGACTCGGCGCATATCTATGGACTCGGCGCAGTAATATCATCTCTCTGGAGAGTGAGAGGACTTTTCAGGAGTAATGATATTACTGCGCCGAGTTGAAGTGCTCCCAATCACTTGCTGTGGTATTCCGCCATAGAATATAGTTATCCATTTTACACGCTTAGAAAAGCGCAACTTTTTATTTTGTGGCACCGTCCTAGGTCGAGTTACACTACTCGTGTAGCTGTATTTAAATAGAGAAAAAGTGGAGGTGTTCGGTCGCTTCTCTGCTTGGCCCATATTGAATGAACTGGGCTAGTCAAAGTGTCTCGCGCGCCAGAGCGATTGAGTGCACGCGCTGAGACGAGGTATGAGGTACGAAGCTCTGAGGTATTTATCAACTCGATTAGTTAAGGGAAGGGAATAACATAGTTTAATATGAAAAAACGGTGGAGTATCCCTTTAAAACCGTGCCTCCCCATATCTCGTGAAATGTCTTCAAATACGGATTTATTTCTGTAACAACCCTGCATTTTTGCCAGCACTCTTCGCCCCCAAACACTCAAAAGATATGAAACCTCCATTGCTCCACTGTGTATCCTTTGTCTTCCATCGCACATTTTTAATGACGTACGACTCGCATTTACTGAGAATATCCGATTTGTCTGCTTGCATGGCACACGCAAATGCACGTAGCCGATTCATATCCGATTTATAACCACATGAGTGAGGCCTGAATTCGATCTGAGAAAATCGGAATCCATGCGTTTTTTTTTTTTACCTGGTTACACGTTCACCGGTCATATCCGATCTGTGCCACATGAGAGGAAAAAAAATCGGATTTGCTCACTTGAACCATGCGGTGTAAATGAGGCCTAAGAGATGGATATCTGTCAAGCTAAGTATAAAAACCTACAAGGGGGATTTTTTTTTTTTTTGGTAAAGTCTATAATATTTAAAATAAAAATCCCCATTTGTGTAGTTGTGCTGTTAAATGTTTTAGTGTACTAAATCCCTCCCTTGGGGATTGTGTAACTTTTTAAGACAATAAAATAACATGACATGTTTATAATTGTGTAATCTCTGTTGAAGTCAATGCCATGTTAACTTTTTGGTGTCATGTAAAATGTAAAGAATAATGTTCATTCACACATATATATATATATATTTTTTTACATATTATTTATTTATTTATTCTACCACTAATAACCACTAGAGAGCGCTCAACAATCTCCAAAGCATTGACCTTATTCCAACTAACACGTGTGTGATATCAAATAATTCCTGCAAGGTTCAGGGTTGTATACGGTCAAATTAAGATGTCTGACTTTGGAAAGCAGTGCAAAAAAGTTTGATCTTTCCCTTAAGATTTGCATTTTCTTTTCTGCTTTGTTTGTTTTTATGCTCATTGTAATCATCTAAGACTCAAAAAATGTGCAACAATTCAAGTTCCACTTTTAACTCTGGTATACTTAATGTTGTAAGAAACATCATGGGTGTTTTGTGCAGTTTTAAATGGCTGAAAATTAAGCCTGGATATTTCTCGATTATTAAACTTACAAAAACATGGCAGTTATGACAGCTTGAAGAAGCACAACGGACACATTTGGGAGTTTATTCAGCAATACATGTTTGATAATGCATTAGAGATACAGCTGAGAGATTCATCTTTTCTAACACAAAACCTCAAAGAAATCTTTCAGTGTGTGTTTGGAAAAAGCATCAGCAACTTTTTCCCCATGCATCCAAATATGCTCATAAACGAGGAAAATGAGGTCAAAAGAGCCACGCTTACATAAACGGAATGATCACAATATACTGTGCAAATTCATAGTGTGCAAAATCTCGTTTCCAAGACTAAAAATATTCTTTGAAAAGCACTCGGAAGTCTACAATCCACTGTTGAAAATTGTTAATTGCTAATCTATTCAGCAGGGTTAAAAGAGAACATGACACAAGCTCAATTCAGTGCTTTTGGAATTAAAAGATATATAATTAAATACAGAATAACACAACTAAAGTAAAGCGCAAAATATTTAACTAAATTATCTAAAATCACAACACGTCTAATGTTTGTATCAGTAGCATGGTAAACAGAGTGCTGTTATCTTGTCCTTCGCTATTTGGTTATTTGCTGTGTCCATTACATCACTGAACATGAGGATCTGAGGTAATGTATGTTAAATTCAGCTATTCTGGTGACTAAAGCACATGACCTCAAGAGAAATACTTCACATATTTGAGCTATGGAGAATTATGTGCTTATATGGATGAAATATGTTCAGAATGTGTTTTACACTATTGTGTTCACAGGTAACATGATGAAAAGCCTCTGTAAAGGATCATCACATGTTCATTACTGTTTGTAAATGTTTGTGTGTGTGTGTGCACTTCTAATTCACAATTGCAGATGAGCACATCTTGTTGATTCCACACAGTTTGGATCCTCTGTACAGGTAATAGTAACCCTATAAAAGAAGTATAGGAAAGACTTTAATATTTCTGTGATAATAGACATTACAAATTATGAACTGGACCACATGTTTTCAAGAATAGTTGATAATTTTGGCAGAAAGTACAGTCATTCTCTAATGGCAAATCTAAAATGACAATTTGAGATCCTAATTTTCTAAAAATCAATCTTAGTTGACATGTTAAAGTGCCCCTATTATGCTATTTTCAAGGTTCTTTATTTTGTTCTGGAGATCTCCTATATTAGGTTTACATGCATCTAAAGTGAAAAACCACAACTTTATTTTCTCATAATATACACTGCAACAACACCTCTTTTCTCAGTGTTAGAAATGGTTTAAAAAAGAATGGGCTCTATGCACGGCGTTATTTCCGGTGAAGGATTAAGGATGCTCGATAACTTCCACCGATCATAGAGTCCAATGCAATACCGAGAATTTATATTGAATTTTATACTCCATGGTTATACTAAAGAAACGTATACTAAAGACACCCCTCGTTGTGTTTATGCTTCTTTTTAAAATTATATTAAATAAACATAACTATATATAAAATTACATCTAAACGTATGTACGTTTCGTTTCAAAGACGGGAGGACAGTAAATATTGAAGACTCTGCCATAATCCCGTTTTCTCCGGTTTTCCTCCGCTTCAATCTACACAACCGGAAATGGACGAGCATCCTTACGTCAAATGCGGAACTTACGCGTGCATATAGCCCATTCGGTTTCTCTAAACCCAACCTTTGTGAAAGTCTGCTCCAATTGGTCAGATGATCCAGTCTGTTGTGATTGGTCTACCGCTTACAGCGCGTGTCAGAAACCAAATGCCGTATTTATATTTCTGCTCTGGAGCTTTTGATGCACAATGATACGACCAGTAAAGATGCCGCCAGTTTTAATTCTCCTCATCCTTTGTAAATGCATGTAAAGTGAATTTGCTTTCGTAGTTCTGAAAACAGCAACTTTCGGACGTGTCTGATCTCATGAAATGGCGTATGTATGACACACCAATTCGTATTTCCATTTTTGCCGTGCTATCAACATGCATAATCGCTTTTCAGAGTGTTTATGAACGTCGTTGACTTAACGTTATTACTGTATATATAAACCTATGACCTACCCCAACCCCGTCCCTAAACCTACCCATCACTATGGTTAATACAATTTATGAGTCTTCCCCTACCATCCTAGGAAAAAAATATCGCTCCCCAGATGTAGATCTAAATTTTGCTTCGTTTCGCTCGGACATTTAACGGCGTAGACATACACGCATACACGCGGATAGCTCAAAATGCGTATAGATAACACGCCACTTGACTTGAAAGTGGTGTATATGTTTACGCAAAAGTCATGATGCCATGTTGGGGTGGTGATGGCGCAGTGGATAAGACACATGCCTTTGGTGTGAGAGACCCAGGTTCAAATCCACTGTGAGACACCAATGTGTCCCTGAGCAAGACACTTAACCCCTAGTTGCTCCCCTAATTGACATATATAGCAACTGTAAGTCGCTTTGGATAAAAAAGCGTCAGCTAAATGAATAAATGTAAATGTTGGACATCTCGACAGCACGATCCAAGCTCTTCCAGTCTCTGGTACAACTACAGCGTTTGAGGGTCAAAGTAGACGTGGTTCATGGGCAATGAAGACCATAGGCTTGCATTATGCAAACTTTTTACAAACCTACGTAGGTTCGATCAGGAAGTAAGACTGGAATTACTGACAACTTGTTTCGGCAGTTTAGAATCGATTATTTTTTTGGGAGAAAATAACTTATTTATCGTGCACTTTAATCCTTAACTTTGCAGAGCATTTACATTCACAACCAGCTATATTACACACTGCATGAAAGTTAATATTAAATAAAAAGCATAATAGGGGCGCTTTGTAAACATCAGTAATTTTTTACTCAAGCATCAGTCAAGAATGGAATTCTACAGAGGCCATGCATCATTAAATGTATCATATAATAATGATCTCAGCTATTTTCTTAATACATGGTATGTGCGACTGAGATATAAGCTGAAATGATTTTATTTGCACGTGTGATACTGTACATTCAGTCGATTTGTTTTTCATACCTGCTCTCCATAGTCCTCTCCCCAGCTGTTCTTGATGGCCCAGAATGGAACGCCATTACCTGCACACAAAAGCAGAAAAATTATACTCTGGCATCACTCGAACACTACGCGACTCTGTTGCCTGGTTCTAGATAGCTGTGAATGGTATACGCACAACCGGCGCTGCGTCATAGAATGTCTCTGAATAGGTTCATGCCGACTTTTGGGGGTAACCCAAAAGGTATAGACTTCAATACAAAATACACAGCCGACAGGCATAAATAACTTAAGAAATCACTTATATAAAACATGTCAAGTAATTAAATGTCCACCCTGCCTGCCATAGAGCATGAAAGATACATACACAAACTTAATTTGGCCAATTTAAAAACATGTTCCTTTATTCTCCCAGCGTCAAATTGGGGTAACAACCCCACCCAGTGGCCAGAGGTGTCTTACCCGGACATTTAATTGTACCTCATCGAGTCACCATGTAAGCCCCTGAATGATTTTATTTCGTTTTTTAAAGTAAAAAAAAACTTAATGTATATTATGAATTTGGCAGGTAGCCTGGGCTAGTTGATTACGGGCATAAAAAAATGTATCTTTCATGCTCTATGGCTGGCAGGGTGGACATTTAATTACTTGACATGTTTTATATAAGTGATTTCTTAAGTTATTTACGCCTGTCGACTGTGTACGGGCGTTGGTTTTTGCCGTTATTTTGTATTGAAGTCTATGGGGAGTCTAGTTTGTTACCCCCCAAAAGGGGGCGGGGACAAAATTGACAGTTAAGTTCCCGGATGTGCCGGTTGTGCGTATTATATCCAAGGTATTTTGAAATGGTCATTTGCAAAACCTTGCCGTTAAACGCCTGAATTTCAGATCTGTATCCGTACAAACCATTTAAATCATATACTCACGTTGTCCGTATCCCACAAGCAGCACAGCATGATCAATCATCCAGGGGTTGCAGAAGATTTTTAGAGGATGAGACACTCCCTTTCTATAAAACTAAAGACATCAAAAAAATTGTTTAAAAGGGTGGTATAATGCCCTTTTCATGATGTAAAATAAATCTCTGATGTCCCCAGTGTGTGTATGTGAAGTTTTAGCTCAAAATACCCCACAGATGTTTTTATATAGCATGTTAAATTGTCACTTTTAGAGCGTTAGCAAAAACGCACCATTTTGTGTCTGTCCCTTTAAATACAAATGAGCTGCAGCTCCCGATACTAGGCGGAGCTTCAAGGGAGTTCAAGGGGTGGGGTTTATGTAAATTTTAGGGTTAGTGATGTCACTAACCCGGGAGGAAGCTTGTGTAGTTCCTACCAGCCGTTTGTTGTAGTCCTTTAAAAACGATTTATTTAAAATCAAATATCTCCCTTTGCTTTGAACTTTGAGCGTTGTAACTTTGCAGATGTTGTTTATGGTCAAACAACAACATTACACACTAACTAAAGTTAGAAAAGTGAAATCATAATCAACCACCCCTTTAAAAAGGGCACCTAAAACAGCAGTTTGTTTTTGTAGTACCAGACATCTACGCTTGAGTCTACATCAGCACCAGAAATGTGTGCTTTTTAAAAAAAACTGTTTTCTTATAGATTATATCCCTCATTATTACTGTTGTATAGTGTGCTGAAGTGTACAACAAACTTGTCCAGAACATTATTGGGCAATGTATTTTCATTACACATTTATGCAAACTAACAGTATAATTTTCCAGTGTTCATTTGTGTTACCTGCATAGCAAAAGCATTGAGGGCAGCAGACACTGGACCATTCTCAGCCAGCCAAGCAGCAATGACTAGAAGACATGAGAAGAATCAAGACATTTCAGATTAAAAGACAGACTGGTACTACTTTAAATGTTTGGGGTCAGTAAATTGTTGTTGAAAAAATTAATACTTTAATTCAGCAAAGATGCATTCAATTGACTTGACAGTAGTGAAATGTATGTTACAAAAGATTTATTTTAAATAAATCTGCTCTTTTTTAATTTACTGTTTATTAAAGAATCCTGAAAATATCGGTTTTCACACAGAAAAGAAGCACATTGATAATACTAATGTTTCTTAAGCAGCAAATCAGCATATGAGACTGATTTCTGAAGGATCACGTGACACTGAAGAGAGGAGTAATGATGCTGAAAATTCACTGTAAATATACAGTACTTTTTCACTGTAAATATACATTTAAGATTAGCTTAGAGCTCAAATTTCTTACCAAATGTTCTGATAAAACACATTTGATATGTTTAATTTCCTGCTTGAATCCCTCTAGTGCAGGTATTTCCATCATCAGTGTTGTTTTAATGTTTTTAATTTAACTGTGTTTATTAACACATCTCTATGTTCATCTCTCTCACTCACCGTTTTCATCGTTGGGCAGCTCAACAGAGTTATTAATGTAGGCGGCCACCTTCCCTGTAGAGAAATTACAGTTCTGCTTGTGTCCTGTGTAGCTGTAGTCTGTTTCTGTCTCAAGACCTCCTTTAAAGGTGAAAAAGCACACTTATTTAGGACCTGTTCACTCCTACAGATTATGTGCCTTCTAGGGAATGACCTCCACTCTGTTATTTCTTACCAAGCTTCTCGATGGCTTCATACGCATTAGATGGCAGCCCACCTCCACATGCCTGGTCCAGCCTATCACAGTCCACTAATTCTGTTATGTAAAGAGGTGAGAGCAAACAAAAGAATTTAAACTCACATTTAGAATAACACACTCTCCCCCTGTTTTATCTCCTGTTATGTATGGTGTTTGCTAAGGCAAGGCATACATTTGTGATATGGACATTGACACCTCAAATCATGCAGCTTGTTGAGGAGAGGTTTGCTATTCCTTTTTGAACGGTAGTATAGTACAGTATATATTTACCCTGCTCGGAGAGGGAAAGCAGCTCTCCCGTTTTCTTGAACCACTGTCCCTCGATGTTTCCAGTCACAGAAAATGCCCAGCAAGAGCCGCACATGCCCTGCAACCGACAGTCAATTAAAACAATTATAATAAACCTCTTCATTCAAGTTTAACTCTGCAGACATACAAAGCATTCATATTTCGCTGATTCACTCACCATTCATCATTTTAATCTTAAAGGGTTAGTTCACCCAAAAATGAAATTTCTGTCAGTAATTACTCACCCTCATGTTGTTCCAACCATGTAAGACTTTCTTTCATCTTCAGAACACAAATTAAGATATTTCTGATTAAATCTGAGAGCTGGATCACTGCTACACAGGCTTCTTAAAGGGATAATTCACTTTTTTTTGCAAATAGGCTCATTTTACAACTCCCCCAGAGTTAAACAGTTGGGTTTTACCGTTTTCAAATCCATTCAGCCGATTTTATGATATTTAGAAGAATATCAGTAACCAGACAGTTTCTGGTCTCATTGACTTCCATAGTAGGAAAAAAATATACTATGGAAGTCAATGAGACCAGAAACTGTCTGGTTACTGATATTCTTCTAAATATCGGAAAATCAGCTGAATACATTCGAAAACGGTAAAACCCAACTGTTTAACTCTGGGGGAGTGGTAAAATGAGCCTATTTCCAAAAAAAAGTGGCGGATAGGGATCGAAACTGGCCGGCCCAAAAGTTAGTAAAGACGTTGTTAAAATAGTCCGATACTGGTCATGTGTGTGATGCGTGTGAAATCTCAAGGCCAACAGAGAAGGAAATGAATAGTTGAATAAAGTCGTTATATATATATATATATATTTTTTTTTTATTTTTTTTTTTTTATTTTGCGCACTAAAAGTATTCTCGTCGCTTGATAAACTTAAGGTTAAGCCACTTTAGTCACTCTGACTATTTTAACGATGTCTTTCATAACTTTTGAGCCGGCCAGTTTCGATCCCTTGAGAAGCCTACACTGTAAAAATGAATATGCTTTATCTAATCAATAAAATTGTGGCAACAGATTACAAGCAATAATATTTATTAAATTGAACAAATTAGAATTGAGTAATAGTTAATCAAATTAACATTCTAATTAATTATAACTTGTACAATTTAATAATATTGCTTGTAATATGTTGCCACAATTTTATTGATTAGATAAAGCATATTATTTTATTATTTTTTTCAGTGTATGGAGGAGTGATCCAGCTCTCAGATTTAATCAAAAATATCTTAATTTGTGTTCCAAAGATAAACGAAAGTCTTACGGGTTGAGTAATTACTGACAGAGTTTTATTTTCGGGGTGAACTATCCCTTTAATTCAATGACCGCTTATCCTATTGTCAAGCATTCTGAGTGTACTGTTGCATCTAAAAGCGCTCTATTAAAAATCAATGCTTCATTCAATTATACCTACTGATTAATTCTAAACAGTGCATGGGAGTTAATCTGGCAGTCATACCTGGTTCTTCACAGAACTGACCGCCCCGTGGTCCCTCCAGTCCCAGCTATCAGGAGCTGCCTTGCCGGACGGGGTCGCTGGCTTCATCTCCTTCTTCAAACTCCACTGACTCAGCATTGGGTTCAGGTACATCATTCTAAACTCATCCTCTACACACATCGATATGATTAGTGCATTAAAGAGGGACTTGCACATGTGTGTTTTTGAGACAACAGCAATGAGGAATGATCATTTTTATATTATTATGATTTTGGCCTTGTCACTCTAAAATTTGCCACCCCTCACTAATTAGTATTTTCTCCATATTTTCCTGATGATCATCTAAAAATCCATAAACATACATACCTGTGAGGTCACTGAACTTGGTGACCCCGTACTCAGCTGACCCCTGTTCCAGGGATTGCAGTGTTTGTGCCGTTTTCATATTCTCCTGGAAAATGCGCAAACGCTTCTCTGCCTCTGTGAAGTTTAGTGGATCAGTGGTTAATCAAGGGCTTTTAATTGTGTATGTGCAATACAAATAGACATTAACTGACATAATAGTATAAAAATGTTATATAAATATAAATGTAATATATATATATATATATTTATATGTATTAATATAAATATCATTAATATACTTTAATATCACTGTAAAATGTACAGGTGTACATCTATAGCACACTACAGTCTGGGTGTGTTAAGATATATTAGAAGTCTCTTTCACACCAAGACTGCATATGGGATCAAAAATACAGAAAAACATTAATATTATGAAACATTGTCACAACTTAATATAATTTCCTATTGTAATATATTTTGAAATGTAATTCATTCTTATGATCAAAGCTGAATTTTCAGCATCATTACTCCAGTCTTCAGTGTCACATGATCCTTTATAAATTATTCTAATATGATGATTTGCTGCTCAAGAAATATTTGTTATTACCAATGTTGAAAACAGTTGTGCTGCTTCATATTTTTGTGTAAACCGTGACATATTTTTCAGGATTTTTTGATGAATAGAAAGTCGGAAGAACAGCATTTATTTGAAATAGAAATGTTTAGCAATATTATAACACTCTTGAATAATTCAATGCATCCTTGCTCAATAAAATAATTAATTTCTTTCAAAAAAAAATCCTACTGACCCCTAACTTTTGAATGGGATTGTATATTTGTGTCTTACCTTCTTGGAGCTGTATGTTCGGTTGTATGTAATTATAAAGTTTTTAAACTGGGTCAAAAGCTCCACAGATTCCTGAAAAAAGCAAACAAAGCAATCCATCATGAAAAGCTCACAAATGTTTTAATTAACTGTTGTGAATATTTGATGACATATTTTTTAAGTGTACATTGCATTACCTTCATGGGTTTTCCATGGGTTAGGGTTACAGATGCAACCTTTTTGAGCTCCTTGGAAACTAAGACATACACAATATCAAGGTAACTACAAATACATGTTGGGTATAAAGCCATTAAAAGTGGATGTATGATCATAAAATCACTTTAAATCCTGTCCTAAAACATAATAACGAGAATCTATGTCTGTTTTACACCACAGCAGGATATTATGTGATGAATATGATTTGGACAGATCTGCCATCTGTCCCAGGCTACTGACCCGCAGGCTCGCATTTCTGTTTAGCAGGGTGGATTTACTTTCCCAGGGAATGTCCCAAACCTCAAACAAACAAACCTCGGTCTGTGGAGAGACAGAGAATGGGAGTGATTTAGGAGAGAGAATGTGCATTGTAAATTTACAATGGGCAAGTTCAACTTCTGCTAAAGTGGTGCTGTTTTGCTAATTGTTTTAGTATTTAAATGATCAAAAGCATATGGTTATCATACTGGATTTATGCTACTTAATGGAATTGTACATTAAATCAAAATTGCATGCATGCTAATAATGAAGCCAAAAAAAATCCCAGCTTAAATGGGCCATGCAGTGCATTTTGACTATTTAGAGTTAGCCATTGCAGACTCTGAGTAGTGACGTTTTACATGGATTAAGGATTAGTGTTTGCTCACCTTCTGTTTGTGGGGCTCTGGGAAAAATTCGCAGGTGTCCACTGCGCTCAGCTCTAGGGATTTCTTACACTGGGTGCTTCCAATCTCTACCATAATACTGTACCGAATACCTTTCACCAGCTGTGGAAGACAGAACAGAAATGAAGGACACAAATCACTCTTTTTGAACAAGGGAATAGCTATGGCTCTGTCATATCAAACTTCTATAAAGAAATTTTGATAACACTTCTGATTTGTTAAAATGAACTAAAAATGTGCAATATATTTTTACAGCAACTTTTGTTATTGTTAGTTAATACTTCATGTTAGTTAACTGTAGGCTATTAACTAATGTTAACAGATACAATTTATGATGATAAAAATGTTGAGATTAACATAAAAAAAAATGCATACGTAGGCCTATAGGTCATTATTTTGTTCATGTTAACTAATGCATTTAAGTGTTGACTAAATCTTAATACATTGGTCACATATTTCAATAAAGACATATATATTTACTTGATAATGATAACTTTTTAATAATAATTTAACTAAATACGTTGTTGCACACAACAATTATATCACAAACTCCAAGAATTTGTGGTATACAACAGTGGGCTAAATGTTCGTAGTGCGCAGCTTTCTTTTTATCTTCTGTTATAAACTTCTGCGCAAAAGGCGCGCAGTGTTGTGCTGCTTAAATCCACTCAACCCTGTTATGTATGAGGCCTCTGCGCACGCGCTGCGCTTGTTTACGTCTAATCACATGAATGCGGTAAAAATAACTCCTTATAATAAACTTCATGTCCAGTATCGGAATCGCGAAATTAAATAATATACATACTAAATGAAACACAAACCATTATAACAATATAAACAATTATTATATTCTCTCTACAGTAATATTATATGCAGACTTGTATGGTTTTGTATCCGACAATGAATAACATTGTATATATTAGAAATTTCAACGGATGATTTATAATTTTACCTGTTTGCTGGCCGACAGGATTTTGCTAACACGGCGTATATGCATCGCGTTGGATCCCATATTATATCGTTCCTCGGCAAATTTCACTGCTTTCATAACCCCCGGGTCTGACTCCGACAGACGGGCCGGGGATCCCGGAGCGCGATCTGGGGCATCTTCCATACCCAGAACCAAAGCGACCAGCACGCAGCAGGCGATGACGGGGTAACCGCGGATAAAGGACATGTTGTCGAGCTCTCGGAACAGAAAACTGCGGCGTAAATCAGGTTTTTGTTTTGAGATCGTAAGCCCGCAGTGTTTTGTTGCTCCACACGTCAGTTCAGTCTGCCCCGCACAAACATGGAAGACTGATGATGATGATGATGATGATGATGATGTGATGCTGCCTCTCTGTATCGGGGCGGGGCATGTTTCTTTAAAAGCTGAATAATAATAATAAATTATTTGCTTGTGATTTATAATAAAGAAGACAATTATTGGTAATTAAAAATAAAGGAAACATTTATTTATTTTTAAGGTGGTGGGGGGTAATAGTGTTACCAACAAATACTATATATTTGTATTTAATCTATATTTAAATAATGTTTTATCGATAATTCACATCTCATCAAAAACAATAAATCAGTGCAGTCACCCCCGCTAGACGGCGTAGGATCTCAGGAAATATAATATTCTTCTGCCCCTGTTGGTCAATGCATGCATGAATGGGCTCATAATGGCTGCTTTCACTATCGACAAGAGAAGTTCAACAACAGTGGAAATGAGTTATATATACAATATACAGTATTTGTGTAGGTAAATAATCAAAGAAGAATTATACGAAACAGATTTAACTGCAGTTGTAGCCCATAAATCCGATTGCTGTGTTTGTGAATTATACTATTAACAATTGTGACATGGACTGTCAACCTCGAGGAAGAGGAAGAAGAGGGCGAGGAAACCGAAATGAAGAGGTGGGAAGAGAAACGATCGTATAATTCAATTCATATAATGTATTTATTATGTATAATCCACGTGGTCCTCTCAATAGACTGTCACACTAATATTTACATTGGTTATCACAATTTTACCATAATTTTGTTAAATCTTATATCTTAATCAAAAAACAATATTTGGTGTTATTATGTATAATAATATGTATAATGTATTAATATGAGGTAATTCAAGCTACTTTCATAACAATTATTTATGTATGTAGCCTACAGTACACACACAACAATATATGGTTAAAGCAGGTCACATCTCAGTGTGAAGAGTAATGACCATATTTTGTGTCAACTGCCCTGTTGTTCCTGTGGTAAATTTTTGAAAGGGTCTGTGCACGGTAATAAGTTATATTTTTGTTTTGTGTGCATTTCAGAGCAGAGATGTGCGCCTGTCTAAATCTCTAACTTATGTATTACGCCATGGTGCCACTAAGATGGGTCTTGAGATGAACTCGGGTGAGAAGTGATATCCACAAACTGTACGATTCATAATCATAACACTCCAACACTGCTCACAAAATTGTCATTTAGGTATTGTTTGTGTGGAATGATCTTGTTGAGGATGATTCCTGTTAATAGCAAATTAGTCATTCACTTAGCACACGTTTTGGAATGGATTCAGTTTTTTCTCTCTCATCCCTGTTGTCTGTCTGTAATTCTTATGTGACCTTGTTCGCAGATGGCTTTGTGTTTGTGGAGGAACTTCTCGCTCATCAGCAGTTCCGCTCATTTTCTTTGGAGGATGTGAAGCGAGTGGTGGCCACCAATGACAAACAGCGATTCAAGCTTTGCAACCACACGGAGGACGGTCGTCTTGTGATACGAGCCAATCAGGGTCATTCAGTGCAAGTCAGTGTAGTTCAGAATCAGAAGTCACGTAAATTATACAGTCTTAATGTAAGATATATATAGGTTTAATGAGCATATGAAGAGTTCAGATGCAAAAGCCTCTAAGTGCCATTTGAAATTTTCTTCTTTAATGATGATTTTTATCAAACTTGTATATTTAAGTTCAGTAATTTCACTTAAATGACAATTAATAGGTAATTATCATTGCCATTTAAGTGAAATCACTGAACTTAAATATACAAGTTTGATAAAAATGATCATTTTAGAAGAAAATTTCAAATGGCACTTAGAGGCTTTTGCATCTGAACTCTTCATATATATACATAGTATATATAATTTGTGATATACTAGTTTATACACAAAAATAAATAAATAAATGTAATGTAAATCTTACAGATTCTTTAAATTTAAAAAACATGATGCAAATTGTGCGATATATGTATTCATTGAACTTATACTAGAATGTGTCTCTTCAAGGTTACAGATCTGGAGTTGAGAAAGGTTGCCCTTGATGATCCGGACTATCCAAAAGAAGCTGTTCATGGCTCATACATGACACACTGGCCCTCTATACGCAGTCAGGGCCTCAGCAGGATGAACAGAACTCACATACACCTGGCACCTGGGCTACCTGGAGAGGGCGGAGTCATCAGTGGTGAGTGACATGCAGTGCACAATAGATTCTTTTCTAGAGATCTGTTTTTCATGTGAGTGTGTGTGCGTGTATTAGGCATGCACAACAGATTAGGATAGCAGAAAACACTCCAGACCAATATGTGTGTACAGATGCATGCAATTCACCTTATATGGATCATTTACAGTTCAGTGACCTCTTGTCTGTTTATAGGTATGAGACAGAGTTGTGATTTGGCTGTGTATATTGATGTTGCCAAAGCTATGGCAGGTATTAAGAAATCATTTTTAAAACTAGTATAAAGATAATATACATTGAAGAATTATAGTGCAGAAGTCCTAATGATCACTCTTCCCTCTGGTTGGTCTTCAGATGGGATTGAGTTCTTCTGGTCCGAGAACGGTGTGTTGTTGACCACCGGAGATGCTGCTGGGTTTTTAGCACCACGCTATTTCTCTCGAGTACAAAGTCTTAAACCCTCACGTGAGTGAATTTCACAGCCATATCATAAAGTTATTTAACTCCTAGAGATTCATTTTCTTTCATTGTACTGTAAATAAATAATAATGTAGCTTACATTATATGCATTTCTTATTTTACAGTGCATATTGGTGATAATTCGATTTTAAAGAGCCGTGTTTTTTTCTTACAGCTTGTGAAATTGAACTACATTAGCTGTGGAGAAGATCTCTTTCTGACTATAAAACCAAAAATTGGAGACGTTTAGTCGACCTATCTAAATAAAAACAACAAAATGTTTGTTTTTTTGCACAATCAGGCTACATTATTTATTATCAGGGTTGAGAAATAAGACTGGAACACCCGCAGATGACTTTGGTGAGGATTCATGGGAAGACATGTACATGTTGGCCTTTTTAATTGTGACTTTAAAGGGGGCGCCACCAGGGGGCGCTAACCTCTTACAATAACAAAGGCGTATATTGATGACGTATATTCTGCATTAAGCGGAATTATGGATCTTGTTGTCAAGCTGATGGATCTTTTATGGATGAGCGAATACAGTGATGTTTTTAACATGATTGTAGTGTGAAGCAGGGCGCGATTGCTAGACGTATAGCAGCGCTACACGCAACGTGAGTCCCGCAGATATAAAGGAATAAGGACATTTAATTCTACCGAACTACACGCTGAATTACTTGTCAGTCTATTAGACAAATGAAACTTGAGGTAACGCAGCGCTGTTTCACTTGCTCTAACAGTTACACTATCACACTAAACAGCATTTGAGATTGTTGAATGTTAGTTGCGTTGTTTGTTGGCTGTATGAGACTAACATTATAGAATAACATACAGATCATATTCTAACTTTTCTTCATGTTGAACTAAATAACATTGATTAGTTTGCTCACCATGCTCAACATTTGCTCACCTGTTAAAGTAACCTGCAACACTCGCGTCTCTAAGTCGAAGTTAGTCGCGGACGTGGAGCTCTCGGCATCTCGCAAGATGTTGATCGTCGTTTTAGTCCTCTTTTTGTTTCAAAGTCTGCGTGCCATGGTCTATAATGTTTGAACAAAACAACAACAGCGTGAGCATCCTCCTGCTAGGCATAACCCGGTTGTCAACGTCTGTCGTCATGGTTACTATAGCAGTACAAGGTCAAACCTGCTGGAAACCGGGCGTAACGCGGATATGACGTCATTGACTGGCGACTCCTCACCCCTGCTCATACGCCCCGTTTTCCTGGTTAAAATCTCAATTTTCTCACGATTTACAAATAGTTGAAAACATTTGGGATATTGAAAGTAATCAACTAAATAAAATATATAACATTGTCCTAGTGTTTTTTTTTGGATATTTTACTGCAAAAATCCTGCATATTGTATGTACGTTTAACCTCATTTAAACTGCTGTGCAATTGAACAATGGTTAGTGAATATGCTCTGTTAGATTGAGTCATGATGTTCATGCAGGAAACGAACAATTAAAGGAATTGTGTTAGTGTTAATTCATTCATTGAAATACGCTATTTATTACGTTTTTTTTTTTTTTTTTTTGCTTTTTAGGTACACAGCCTGTCTTGTAATCCCCAAACATGGACAAAATTCAAGCTTTAGAATTTCCTGGACTACATACTGTATCTTTAAAATATTATGAAGTCAGCAGCATATCTGATAGGTTGTGTGATGTTTTGCATACATTTTGTCTATGACATCCTAAGCCTGTTTTATTTGTGGGGCAGTTTCCCCCCACTGCATATTTGTCAAAAAATAGAATATCTAAATACACTGACCTCAAGATAGAGATGTGTCATGTTACTGCAGGGGGATTTCTGCAAGCATATTTATGTACATTGCACTAGACAGAGAGCAATAACAGGCAAATATGTTGTTTTTTTTATTAAATGCTTTTGTGTTGTCTTATTAAAATAACTAGTTTTCTGTGAGTCATGCTGATGGCTTTCAGTTGACTTTTCAGACACAACTACTAGAAATTGCTGCTTAGAAAACTATTTATATTCTAACCAAGTTTTTTAAAAGCTCACAACCATTCAGTCAAAGATATTGAATGTATGTTGGCTTCATGAGATGCAAGTCTCTAGCTTTAATTTATGGTCATTGAGAATTGTGTTTTGACTGTCCATCAGCTGATCAAAGACCTATTCTTGGTACTGTCAAGCTGCTGTGCTTTTGGCTTACTATCAGTAGTTGTGTGAACACTAAATCCCTGCATTGCTGAAGTCCTCAGCATTCTTTCTCTATAAGGCGGTGGACTAGTTTGTCACCACATGAAACAAATATACTTTGATGCTCTGAAACATAGGCAAAAAAGTGGAAAGGAGAAGATAGCTAATGTCATAAGTTCAAGTGGTCACTGATGTTTTATGCATTTTTTTTTATTTTACAGCATTTTTAAGCTCAAAGCAATTATTTATGCTAGGGATGCATGATATATCGGCCAGCATATCGGTATCGGCCGATATATGTTCATTTTAAATGTTATCTTTATCGGGCTGGTAAGAAAATGTGGCCGATATTTTAAAACCGATAAATAATGTATTATTCCCTTCAGCTTAGGCACTTGTTGAGCACTGTTTATATTTTTGAACTTCTTGAAATATGATTGAAATCTCTTCAAAAATTGAAAAACATGAGCAACGCAAATCTGTCATATCGGCTATACAACACTATAATGAGAACATCATTATAATTGTGTGCTTTGGACGTGGATTTAATTGTGAGACTTTTGTTTTTGTAATTAGGCTCTCAAAATTAGATACAAATTTGGACTTAAGTTTATCAGCCGAAATATCGGTTATCGGCTTTCAAATATAAAGAATTATCGGTATCGGCCAAAATTTTCATATCGGTGCATCCCTAATTTATGCTGCATTTCAATTTTATAAGGCATTTTAGATGAAAGTGACTGCTAAACAAATAGATGTAAATGTAAGGAAGAGTTTTTAAGAGCTGAATGTTGCAATCTAATACTACAGAAAGTTCAGTTGATGTATACTTTGTGAAATTTCCATTTTATGTCCTCTGTGTGTCTCTAGGCAGCCTCTCAAAGCAAAGTTTCCCCTAATAGAAGAGGTCTAAAATTAGTGAGCCTCTATGACTGTCTTGGCCTAGTGTATCAGATTCCTTTCACAGACTCTGTCTATTCCATCACAGCACCTGCTCCTAGCTGTAACACCCTATTAAGCTTGGCCGAGACATGCACCTATGTCCAAGCATGATTAAAAAAAGCTTCTGGTCAGGTTCGTTTCCATTTTCTGTGCATGCTTGTGTCTCTTTAAAAAAAAATGGTGTCATTTAAGGTTTGAAAAAGGCAGGCTCCGTGAGCTCAGACAGGGCTAACGGGACAGGAGTCGTAGCAATTTTATTGGGCTTAGCTTGAGGGGCTGGACATATCTGTGCACTGAGTGGCCTGTAACGATGAAGTGTCAGTTTGGCACTCGGAAATCTGGATCCCCCTGTTGGAGCCTCATTCTCTGCTCATGGTACAGTGCATAACTGTCCCCTGTAGATGTTCTCTGGAGGGGCTGTTCCATTCAAACTCGCCATATGGACAGAAAACATCAGAAAAAGGCAAGTGAATGCATGATATCTGCATGTACTGTATGTTGTAACATGTTTCACCTTACAAAGTTTCTGTATATATTTTTGCATCAGTTTGCATGAGGTATGATTGTGAGTAGTTATAAGAGTAATCCTGTAATCTGGTAAGTAATACTGTGTTTACTATTATTAAGCAGACTTTTGTATGTGCAAAGTAACTTTAATTTGCTCTCTGAAGATGAACTTGGTATATAAAGCTAATAGAAAACATTGTCATGAGAATTATATTCTCTTTACAGTAACTGTTCCTTTTGATGTTTCAGGTCTGAAAACATTCAACAACTGCTGAATGACCAGTTCAGGCATTTATAAATGGCTCAAGTGTGACAACCCAATGCTTGTGCTATCTGAAGTGAAGAAATGGAGCGCTGGGTTCTAGAGGGAGACAGCTACTCTTTCCTTCGCAGTGCTCCACAAACGTTCAACCTGCAGAATCGCGAAGGGCCAAATCGTGTGGAGATTTTTGACATCACTTCAATCCCCAACCATAATGCTATATCTGAAACAACCTGCCTTTGTGACATTTTTGGGGATGACGGCGACTCGCCGTCACTTTCCAGTAGCCCAGCCTCTGTGACATTTGTCAGAAGAGAAATGGATCAGCCTTTTCCTGCAGATGATGCCAATGACTCTTCAGGATCTTATCACACTGCCAATGGATCTGACTTAAGCGAGAACATTGAAGTCACTTACAACACACCCTCTCCAAAAAATTTCCTGGATTTTTCCACACTGCAGACCAGGGAATCACATCCACATTCAGATGAATCAAACATCTTATCTGATTCTAAAAATGGACTTAACCCACTTGATTACACACCTGCAACCGACCTTTCACATACTGGGAACATTTGGAAAGAGCCTCAAGTGTCAGTGAGCGCTGCCTCAGGGAATGAAAAGAAATGTACAAATGCTTCTGAACCACACGCCATGGATTCAACACCAGCTATAAATCAAATTATTCCAGAAAAGGATATTTCTAATCCAACATCTTGCCCTTCGAAGGAGAAAGAACCTGCAACTTTTGAGCAAGAAGAATGTATTACAAAACCTCAACATACAAGTACAAGCCCATTTTTAGATGAACAAGACAGCATACCTATATTTGAGTCTACTGACTGTGAACCATTGGCAGAATCTCCAATTGAACAAAATAATGTGGTGTCTTCTGAGAGCAATGGAAATATGAACTATCAAAGTCCAGAGGAGGAAAACGTTCTACTTGTACAAGGGATGATTATCAGTGACTCTGCATCAGAACTGTCAAACACTTCTTCAACAGACTGCTGTCCTATTCAGCAAATGTCTACTTCACCTGCAAACAGAGATATTAATATCCTACCTATACCAAGTGTCACACCAGAGCTCAGATTAACCTCCATCTCTCCTCTAAGTAGGGAAATTAGCACCACACCTGCATCCACAGTTGGATCTTCATTTGAGCTGCTGAATTTGTGCTCAACTCAAGTGGCGAACACATCAGAGTTTCCAGACTTGAAGGACACTTATGGTGCATCTTCTTCAGTATCTAAATCTACCATTGATAATGTGGAAATAGATTCCCTATCTGTGTCTGCAATTTCCACTGAAACAAGAGGGCAGGTGTGCTCATCCATAGATTGCAGAGAAAGTCTGGAATCATCTGAGATCAATGAAACCTGTTCTTCTCCTGATCCCTCAGCACCTGCTTACTCACCAGAACCAGTAAACATGAACTCTTCTCTGGATTACACCATCAGTCCATCACCTACAAATGAGAGAATCATTTCTTCAACTGAACCTGAAGCCTCACCATCCTCCCCTGTAAGTACAAGGATTGACTACAGGGATATCTCCTCATCACCTGATAACTCAGAACCAGCTAACATTCACTCATCTCTGGATTACACCATCAGTCCATCACCTACAAATGAGAGAATCATTTCTTCAACTGAACCTGAAGCCTCACCGTCCTCCCCTGTAAGTACAAGGATTGACTACAGGGATATCTTCTCATCACCTGATAACTCAGAACCAGCTAACATTCACTCTTCTCTGGATTACACCATCAGTCCATCACCTACAAATGAGAGAATCATTTCTTCAACTGAACCTGAAGCCTCACCATACTCCCCTGTAAGCACAAGGATTGACTACAGAGATATCTGCTCCTCTCCTGATCACTCAGAACCAGTAAACATTCACTCTTCTCTGGGTTACACCATCAGTCCATCACCTACAAATGAGAAAGCGGTTTATTCAACTGAAACTGAAGCCTCAATACCAGCTCATTCATCAGAACCAATGGACTATACCATCAGCCAGTCACCTACAAATGAGAGAATAGTTTATTCAACAGAACCTGATGACCTGCCATCCACCCCTGCCATTACAGAAAATGACTACAGAGCAACACCAACATGCAGTAGAGATTCTACGCCTGCGTTAAGGAGCGTTACCTCCACTCCAAACAGCAGAGAACAATACCTTACACCAGAACCCAATTCATCAACCCCTTCACTAGAATTGAGATCAGTCAGCTGCTCACCTGAAATAAAAACAATATCTTATTGTGTTCTGCCACAAAATACAAAATCCCCTGTGATTGGAGGCATCACATATAATGATTCACCAAAAGAAGAGCTAGCACAATCACCTGTGGTAGAGCCAATTGTCGGTGGCAACTCTTCTGAAACTTCCAACTCTCTTTTTGGAAATGACACCTCCATCTCACCTACCTCAAGGAACTTTTTGTCAACACCAGAGAGTAGATCAAGGCCCTCATCAACTGCATTAGAATATACCAGAGACACAGCATCCCCTGATCTCCAAACTGAGCCTTCCATCCCACTTGAAAAATCAGAAAGTCTGTCTTTACCCATAATCTTTAAAAGAATGAATCCTCAATCTCCTAACCCAATGGACAGTGTTCATTTTAATGAAGTTGCTGACACAGAAATCTTCAAAGGCAGTTCATCTGTCCCAGATGAATGTGCAGGCAGTGGATCACAAATTCTTAGCCAT
Source organism: Pimephales promelas (assembly GCF_016745375.1). Next base: position 2,273,758 of record NW_024121543.1, on the reverse strand, counting down.
TTGCAAATCTTGCAAGATTCACCATCTAAACCTTCAGGTGTTGGATCGTCCACAGTAAAAATGGAGCAAAATCAGGAAATCGTCTCTGACAACACAACAGAAATAACAATCTGCGAAACACCATCTCTGAGTCCATTGGCCTCACCTGTGCCAATGCCAGTGACATCTATAGAAAATAAACAATGCCATATTGAGGTTTATGATAGCAAGGGAACAGAAATGTTGGAAAATGATTGCCAAAGCTGTGGCAAGAGGCAAAGCCAAGTGCCTGTAGCATTAAGAGAAAGTCCAGGGGTTATCAGTAGGGACAGTGGTGGTAAATTTGACAGGCAGCCATGCAGGGAAAAGGAGGAGAGCGGAAAGAGGGAGGGAGAGGGGGAGGAGACTATGAGAGATAGTTGTAACAGAGGGCAACAGGTTGAGCTGTCATTCAGTGCCAGGAATAGAAAAGGGCCTGCAGGCCACAGCCCAGCACTCTCACGTCGAGACCCGAAGTCGGGAATTCCAGCTCGCTGTTATTTTGAGTCGCACCCAACAACTCTGCAGCAACAGAGTCCTCTCAGAGCTAAGGGCTCACAACAAGAGAACAAGGGTGGCACCAGGAGGCTCCAGTCAACTGCTCAAGGTAAACACAGCAGTGCAGGCTTTCTTTCTCCTGAGTATACTGGTGAGAACTCCAGCATGGGAAGTGAGTTAGATGAAGCAGATAATGAAGTAAAATGGTTTACAGATCTGGCTTTCAGAAGTCTGTCTAGCCCTCAGGTGGATTATTTGGATGTGTACAATTCAAGCCACAGGTCATCAACAAATGTTTCTCAGCAATCGACCGTAGACAGCCCTGGTGCTGTTGCATGGATGACCTACGCAGACTTACGTGGCTCACCGTTGCATGAAAACGATGGCTCATCTTTTCTACCCCGTGACAGCCTGGACCCAAACAAACACTTTGAAATGGGGAGTTTTGAATGCGTGGATGTTGCTTTAGAGAGCAAAGAACAGTCCAGTAGAGGAAAGAGGACAGTACCTAAAAGGCAGATACAGCTGTTAAGGCGGAACACAGATGAAACAAAACATAAAGGGAATTCTGAAAATGTTTTGAATTCACCCTCAACAAGTAGGCATTCACTAAACAACCTTGTTCGTCAACATAGCACGCCAGCTTTTGTGAAAGAGGAGGTTTCCAAGGAGGTACCAGATTCACCACAACATGACAGGAAAAGGACATTGCAGAAGTCTGTGTCTTTAGATGATGGCTCCCCAAAGACACAAATGGCATCTTGCATTATCAAGAGTGTATTGTCAAAGAAAATGCAAGATGCGCAGAAAGACTCACCAAAAAGTGCAGACCTAAGTCCATCTGGAGATAAAAACAAACGTCCTCATATCAGCCCTAGCTCTATTGATGATGTACCAAGTGACATGGAAAGGTATAGTTTAAGCTCTAGCCAGCAATTTGAATGTAAAGATTTTGTTGTTGAAGAGGAGAGATCATCACATCGTCAGCTGAAAAAGTGTGCCCCAAAAGTTCCTCCAAAACCACTCTTAAGACCTGCGTTCTTTAACACTGGGGAAGCTCAGGTTGCTGGCAACATTACAAGGGAAGAAAAAAAGCCTATAGTGACCCTTAAATCAGTTGAAAACAAAATACATGTGAAACAAAATGGCAAGAGTACTGAGAAGGAGGGAGGAGGTGGCAACCTTGGAGAGAAGTACAATGGTCACTCTGCAAATGCCAGTGTCAGAAACACAAGTCCTGCTGTTGCCACTCCAGCAATAAGCATGCAGAACAAATTGACAAGCAGAGAGACAAAGCGCCAGATGACACCAGAAAACCAGGAACAACTGGCTGGAAAGAGTGTATTTATGTCAAAAACTCCAGAAATAACTTTGAAACCTTCCTCTAACAAAGGGAAAATGACATCTTCTCTAAAAGTCTCTCTGTCCCCTGACATAGAACATTCCAGAGAAACGTCTGAATCTCAGTCAATGGAGAATGTTGCCGAAGATATGAGCAAAAAATCTAGTCAAAAAGTCATAGAGACAGAAGATGATGAAATGGACAAAAAATATGTTATGCATAAAGTTAGAGATGTGAGGAAGTTAGTAAAAAACACATACAACCTCTCTTTCAAAGCTTCAAATTCAACTTCTACTGAAGACACAGTCATTCAAGAGAAAAGAGAGCAGCTGCCACAAACTACTCCAGCCTTACACATTGAATGTAAAGCCATTAGTTGGAAGGACAAACAAATATCTGGTAGCAAAACAATCCACTGCCATGTTGAAAAACAGCCTGTTGACGTATCAAAAATATCACAACCATTAGTTGGCATAGATACAAGAAGAGATGCTGACATCCCTAAAATAACATCCAAAGCTTCTTTGCCAAAGACTGAGTCACTACAAAAAGTATCAGATTCTCATTCTTCAATCATAAATGGATTGTCAGAATCAGATAGTACCACTAAGAGGACTTATACTCACTGTGATCAGAGTACTAAAATGCCGCCCAGACCCCCCAGTAAGGAGCGGGAAATTTCTGCATTAGTGGTTCTGCCGGATGGCACATCCAAATCAAAGACCTTTGATCTTACTATCTCTGACTCAACTCAAATGGAAGCTCCAAGCAACAGCCACTCTGTATCCATGCTACTGAAAGAGAAAGGGATGCAAGCTGATATCGGTGTGTGTGATGTTCTTACAGAAGGTGCGAATCCTACAGCTAAACATGTCAACAGGCTTGAGGTACCAGTACAGGCCTGTTTATCAGAAGGATTTTCTAGTGAAGCACAAGTAAGGGCAGAAAAGACATCATTGCGTTGCAGTCCAACAGCTCTTGTCAACAATTCTTCAAGGACATCCCGACAAAATGAAAGTCCCAGGGAAAACTGGGAATCATCAAAGGAACAAGAAAAGAAGATAACTGCCACCACAACTATGACACAAAATCCAGAGGTGAGGTCTTTTTCAAGTAGTACAAAAAATAATGCCACACCAGTGAATGCATCAAAAGAGATTGAGTTACCCATACAAGTGAGGTCAATATCGACTGATAGGCTGAAGCCATTTGTACCACAAAAACCCAGCTATAAACAGTCATTTGCAGAAATTAGGTCGGTGTCTAGTGATGCACCGAAAGCAGATGCTCAAGCATTATCTGTCATTAAGCATCAAACCAGATTAAGTGGTGAATCAAAGAAAAATGAATCACCAACCGTGATACACAAGGAACAAACAAACAGTGCTTCGTCAATTGATACAAAAAGACTGGTTGTATCAAGCAACAAACCACCACCCATCCCAGTCACAACAACTCCAAGTACTGTACAGAAATCCACCACAATGACATTGGCCAATCTGGATCAACAGCAATCTTCTGCTTTATTTCAAACCACCAGCACTTGCCAGCAGCAGACCCCATCATTCAGTCAAGACAATTCAACGTTAGATTCTAACTCATCAGGAGCACAAGCCCTTGGCGACTCACAATCTGTGACAAGAGGATCATCTAATAATCGTTTTTACACGGATGATCTTTTCTATGCTTCAGATGATCCCCCCAGCTATGATGAGCGAGAGAGTTTCAGCCCGCTACGGCTGTCAGACTTGCCCCCACAAAGGTCATGCAGGTATCATCCATCCTCTAAGCAATCTCCATGCTCCTGCACACTAAGTTCCCACTCACATCAAGGACATCCCCACCACAGTCCACAGGAACGGGTACCAGCAGCCTCTCGATCTCCAGGCCAAGTCCTTACCTGTCCGGGAGCTCCTCCGCAAGCTCAAGTTCGGCCTCAACAGTGCAGACCAGATACTCTACCAGTCTCCAATACCACAATACCCCACAGCTCAGCTTTGATTCAGCCTCTACACAACCCACGAGCCTGTCCTGTTTCAAACTCACAGTCCTACTGTGATGACCAACCACCAACTTCTGGGCTGCATTCGGATAGACGCCCAGCTAACCGTCCGTCACCTCAAGCAGCAGCTTCTGCTCCCTATCATGAGTACTCTCATTCAGCTAACATGTCTACTCTGGATCCCAGGCCTCAGTTGTTTAACCCCCATGATTTGCCACCGTCTTTTGCTCATGATTACACAAATGAAGGCCCGGGTGGAGCCAGTGTATTGTATCCAGAGAATGCAAGTGGGCTCAGCTGTGGCCAAGGTCCTCGTCGTGTTCTTCTTGATCCCGAGACTGGTAAATACTTCTATATTGAGGTACCAATGCAGCCTCTCAGAAAAATGCTGTTTGATCCTGAATTGGGCCAGTATGTGGAAGTTCTCATACCACAGCAGGCAATGTCCCACTCCGGCCTGTATCCACCAGCTGCACCACCCTACTCCTCTTTGCACAGTCCCGGGATGTTTGCACCACAGTACCTACCTTATGCAATGCCATCTTACCCAGCAATCCCTGGCAGTTCCCAACAAGTTCGCCATCCGGAGCCGCCACCTGTCCCCACCACGCTTCACCAGACTTCCTTAAGGTATGGAAGCCCTGCAAGCCAGATGCCAAAAAATGAACCCAAAGGCCACTCATTGCTGGATCAAAGCTATCTTGAGAGCATGTATTATATCCCCACTGGGATGAATGCAAGCCCAAATTCAACCCCTTCAGACTGCTACCACAAGGCATCTTCAAGCATGCCTCCTTCAGGGGGAAGAAGAGCATGAAACAACAGTAGATACATGTAGTCTGTTTACATTACTTTTTGCAATCTGTTCTAGTCAGCAGTGTTTTTAATTTAAGCTGGATTTTGGAAGTCAACATTTCACGAGTTCACACTCACTAATGATCAGAGAATAAAAATAGTTATGCGTATTTGGCGTGCTGTCCGGGGGGAGGGCTCCGAGCTCGGAAATTGGGCCCGAACCCAGAGTACTCCCCCCCCCCCCTCTGTTTAGGAAAGATAATTAGGCAAGTGTGAGGAGATGGGGTGGTGGAGGGATGCTGAGAACAGTCGAGGAATAAGGGTGAGTCAACTGTGTGTTTTTATAGGCTTTACTTGTGCTGATTGAGTGAACCAGTTGATTACTGATTGCTGACAGCTGGCTGACTTGATTGTTTGATCATTAGAACGTGATCCTCCCGAAACTTGTTAATAAAACATCGATTCTAGTCAACAGTTGTAAGACTGTATAAATGGTGTTTATGCTCGTTTTATTGAAACAATTACAGTAAAACACTATGTTAACTGCTCAAAAAGTCCCAAAACAGCTTTTTCTGTTTGTTGTTTTCCTGACATTTATGGTTGTCATTTTCCTCATGGTTGTCATTATCTGATATTATTTCACTGTATCGTTTGTTCAGTACCCAATTCCTAGACCTTTCTTTCAAAGGCCAACTGTATGCCAATGGTAGGCCTTATCTTTCAATAGCTTTCACGATTCAGTCAATATCTAAAGGGATTTGTTGATACAGATATGCATAGTAATGTGTATGGCATTTCACTTCTAAATTAAGGGATATTTAACAAATACATGATATTACCAACGCGTTCTCATCCTTTAACGTCATATAGAACGCTATATATATTACATAACTTTTAATTGCTTTGTGCTAAGCCTTTGATGTGCACTGGGATGTGCAAGTAAATGCTGTACATTTGGGTGGATGAACAATATCCACCAGTTCACTGGTATGTAAATCACATATTTTCTATCATCAAAGGATTGCCATTTACTATTTTTTACACATGTATACCCCCCAATAAAGATAACTGTCTGCAAAATCCATGTCTCAGATTTTTCGGCCACATATGACCTATTTGAGTATCAGTAAAGTTAAGCCTAGATTTGTTTGGTTTGGGAGAACTACATTCGCCTTGAATTTACCACTACTGGCCACTAATGCTGGGCTGTTTTTATCTCAGGATGACATCTAGTGGACACGGTCGAACATCTGTGTTCATCATTCTCATGCTTTCTTTCAAGAATGTGAATCGTGTAGGATTTGATGTGCTTTTTGTAAGGGAAAGGAAGAAACAAATATTGGCATCATGCTACAGTATAACCATTCCAAAAAATCAAAATTCAGCTCAACGCAGATGTGTATAAATAATATGCCCGCCTCCCCCTCTTTTTTCTTAAAATAAAATACATTTCCATTACCTCTGGGATCATTTTGTCAGCTGAATAAAACAAGAAGCACGTGTTGACTGGGGTGATTTATTCTGGGTGTTTCTTTTATTTGGGTGTTCAACATGGCTGATGTGACATAATGGACCACCATGGTCTTAGCTGTGACGTTTTGTGAAAATGTTTCCACTTATTTGAGCAAACAGTTCAGTCTTCTCCCTTCTCTCAAACTGCAGCCGCACCCATAAATGACTGCATTTGATTTCCTGACCTGTCTGATCATACTGTAATAAAGGCTGATGGAAGTGTCTTGAGTGTGGGCAGACAGCTTTGTGGGGGAGCAGGCCTTATGCCTGTTTGTGGGGTGTTTGAAAACAAAGACATTCAAGTCTGTCTATGACTTCATTCAGGATCCTCTGAGCAGACAGCCAAGGGGAGTTGAGAGGAAATAAAAACAAGAGTGTCTGTGCCATAAATGTGTCCTTATGTGCTGAATAGTGAGTCACTGAAGAACTTATAGATGTAACCACTTAAATATACAAAAATGTTACATTATGTTAGGGCTAATGTCAGCCAGCTGGCCAATCATTATCTTCCTGTGTGTTTGTGTATGAGAGACACTGGCTGACTAAATAAATGTTAGGCAAAATTCAGAATTAAAGAATTGATTCAAAACATGAGTTGAAATTTGGCCAAATTCCATAACGAAGTGGAATTATTGAATTACAATTCAGAGAAATTCAACAGGGAATGGGAAATGACGTGTTCTTTCACCCTGGTCTATAAATGTATAGAATATTACAGAGCCTGGCACATTTTTTAAATTGTGCGCTCTAATAGCCTATATATATATATATATATATATATTTGTCATGTGTGGGGTTCCACAGCACATAAAAAAGTATATGTAACATAATTTCAAATACAAATACAATCCTATAGGTGACATTTTTAAACAAATCTTTTTTCAATCATTTTTTTAAACTTTGTTATGCAAAAGGGGTGGCATTGGCTCAGTGTTTCATGTAGTTTGTCTACAAACCGGAAGGTTGGTGGTTCAATCCCCGGTTCCACCTGACCAAGTATTGAGTTGGCCATGAGCGAGACACCTAACCTCAGCTGTGAGCTGAATGGTGCCTTTTATGGCTGACATTGCTGTCGGTGGGTGAATGTGAGGCAAAAGTAAAGCGCTTTGGTGGTGATTGGTGCATTCTCATCCCAAGGCGTCATATATTGCCAATGCGTATAGCCTACATCCAACGCACATGGCACCCTTTAGCGTCAATTACACGCTTCGTTTATGGTAGGTTTAGGTCTGGGTTATGGTTAGACCACTAGGAGGCGCCTTCTGGCCCATATATATCTGCGTCTCATATTAACGCCAAAGGGTGCCACCATGTGCGTTGGATTTATACGCATAGGCAAAAGAGTCAGTATATGACGCCTTGGGATGAGAACGGGCTGGAAAGCGCTAGGCTATATAAATGCAGTCCATTTATGCAATAAATCAATCTTGGCAAACCTTCCTTTTAAAACTACAATTTCAGTTAAATCAATTAAATTCTGAATAAACTTCCTGAATTTATAATGTATAGATAGCCTAAATGGACATGAAATACTAACTTATCAATACTATACGAAAATACTAACTTTTTATTAATCAATTTAACAAAAAATTAAATTTGGTGGTCATTATAGAAAATATTTGTATGAATATTTGAAGTTTTCAAAAGATCCAAATCCAAGTAGGAATTAGTGTGTGTGTGTGTGTGTGTGTGTGTGTGTGTGTGCGTCAGTGCGTGTGTGGTGATAGGTGATTCAGTAGCACAATTAGGTGATGACATAAATAAAGGCCTAAATCCCTTGAGGATTAAACCTTAACCTTTAACCCTAATCACAAATGACCCCTTCATCAGGTCAGGTCTCTGTAAGGCAGGGTTGTCGCTGAAATTTTCGTAAAGGGGCTTTGGATAATTTCAGACAAAATAACCATACGGTAGCAGCACTTTAGGAGATAAGTTGCCCCTGTGAGGTAAGGAAATGTTATTGCTAAGAGTTTATTACTCATATTCTGGTACTACACAAAGCAGATCGTCAACTTTGTCATGGGGGACAGACCATATATGGGCGCATTCCGGGGATGACATCAGCAAGACATGACAAGACTGGCTTGTACCTGCGGGATGATGGATCAGGTACACATTTCCTCAGCCCTTCCGGACGAGTCATGCCACATAGCAACAAGTGAGCCAAACAATAGGCTTGTTTGAGATGAGCAAATTCTGCGCAGAATCGATCACCGGTGATCAGCGCGAGATGCATGCCGGTTAGAAATGTGTCCGAGAACGGTCCGCCTGGCTCTGATGTCATGCCGACGTATGTCAAAAAACTCTCGCGAGCGCAAGGCGGAAGGGTCGGATTCTGCAGTCGCGCGCAGTTGCTCTCCACCGACTGCGCTGATCAAAAGCATGATGGGAAACGACTTGCTGACGACACAGCTTAATGCTCATTGGTTTAAACAACAGTGATGAAGGTAAATTCCATATTCATTAAGCTAAATTCTCCAAATCAAGGCCATGTTTTATTTTTTTATTTTTTCAAATTGAAACTGATATACATATTGTGAATCTCTTAAACGGGTTAAAAATAAGAAAGCTATAGTCAGTAACTCAAATAAACTAGGCCTACTCTAAAATGTTCAAGTGAAAAATAGCTCTCATTTTATAGATGATGAAGTTTGTAAGTCTGTCTGTTTAAGCTAAGCTTATTTTTATTTATTTATTTATTATTAATTTTATTCTGATGTTTATTTATTTGTTGCTGTATAATAGGCCTATTTGTTTCACGAATTGTGGTGCTTGTAGGTAGGCTATGTTTGTAACTTGCATTCTAATAAAAAAGTAAAATAAATAATCAAACATTTTAAAAGAGAACAATTCATCTGTTGTTCTTTTATTTTTATAAAAATAAAAGAACAACAGATGAATTGTTCTCTTTTAAAATGTTTGATTTTAAAACTGATATCATGTTTTATGTGTATACATATGGGTGAATAAACTCTCTGACAGTTCCATATGGGTTATATTTCATTTTTTTAAAACAATAGGCTATATAAAAACACGTCTTAAAGAAAAAAAAAAAAGATTGATAAACACATATTTGGAATGTAATTAAATAACAAGTACTTTGGGTGTCTTGTTCATTATATTTATTTTTATATAAAAGCAACAGAACTTAAATCACATCCAGTTTATTAGCAACACGTGCACGAGCGTGAATCCCGTTAATCCCGCGATATCCGCCTTTGATCTCACAGGTGTCTGATTCACTGCGAGAACCTAGATCTGTCCGGCTTTATTGCGCTTTTTTCACTCCTCCTCTAACTGCAGCCGCCTACTCTCGACTACATTGCAGGCGAGGCGAGGCGCATCTCAAACAAGCCTAATGTTTCTGTATGCAGAACAAACCCCAACGGAGGCTGTTTGCTAAGGTACCAGCAGGTGGAGCAGTCACACCCACAAACATAATCAATCCCAGCTTTCACCCGGAGAGCTGTTTTATTGCAACAGGATTTTATTGTTTTTCACGTTTGCAGATCACCTATTAACGTCAGTCACTTATAGTTACACACAATTGTTACACAGCTGTAATTTTACATTGCTGGGATTTTAAATTTCGGAGCAATTTTTTTTTTTTCCAAATAATATTTTTTTAATGAACTGGTCCTGAGGTAAGTTTTTGTCTAAACTTGTAAAATTATAAAATTGTTTTACTTTTTATAACCGAACAAGCCTGATTTTTAAATATATTTAATAAAAAGTACTATATTTCTTTAAAATAAATGCTAGGCTACTACAATTTTTCGCTACTTTGCTACTTGTCTTTACTATAATACGTTTATACATTTTTATGTGGCTCAAGTGTCCAAATTGGCTACTTTTTAAAAGTAAAGCTCTGACTGATTTACTCTAAACAGATACTTTCCCTTTCCTGGTAAACATACGGAACATATTTTGAATGTTATTTGATGATGTAAGTGCTCAAGCATCACTTTTGGCATGTCTTACTCTGCAGCACTCTTAATGAGGCCTGAAACTGGAAAGGATGGAAGGAATTAGCCCCCAGAGAGCAGTGTGTGTGTTGAGAGAACTATCACCAAACTATCAACAATGACTGGACAAAGGTGAGGAGAAATTATGCTACTGTGTGTGATTGTGTGTGTCATGGTAACACGATAGGGAGAAGCAAATAACTCATATAATATGAAATGGAAATGGCTTAGAGCAGGAGGCTTAATTATTCAGTGTGTGTAACACATGTGAAAAGTGAAACTGGTATCATTGATGGGGATTCCCCTTTCCTGGCATGGCTGACAAATGAAATCCTCTCTGGATCTGACATTATTGGATTTGGTTATATATTCAATGAAAACACAAGATCAGACTGACATTATAATTCCATGAAGATTTTCCGAAAAGGAGACTGGACACAAAAAAGTGCAGAGTGTCACTTTCACTGTGACTTGTTAGTAAAAATATGTCACCCTTTCACTTATGGATCAGTGTATCCAACTTACTGACTTCATCTATGATGTCACCCTCTTAAGATGTGTCACATCACCGGCTGTATGTTTTACAAATACAAAAAAAGAGGATGTCTGGATTGATTATAGCGTCTAATCACGACCATATGTCGGTGAGCATATATGCAGTCCTTCACGATCGCTGTAGTTCTGATTTCATTCCTTATGGTGACACGTTTTACAGCTAGTTATTCTTAGAGACACCCACGTTGGTTTCTACTACAAAACCCTTATCAGCAGGGGAGCCGATAATCTCGGAAAGCATGACATTTCTTGTTGGTATCTCTTCCAGCCGCTGCCTCCTGCAATAATAAACTGCTTTTTGTTGATGCCCACTCCCTCACTTTGATGTTAGAATGGCATTTGATCAACACGGCCCCAAGGAATGCTGCGAAGGTTTTAAGATTCTGTGGTTTCGCCATAAAACAACTCAAAGGCATGCAAGAAATCTTGTTGAAAGAGTCGGTGATGACATACTGCATCTGACTGATTATTCTCTAAATCTAATTTTGAGGGTGCATTCGGGCAACACAGATTGACAAGGAAGACAATCAGTAAATTAACTTTTTAAACTTTTAATAGCAAATAAATAATAAATAAACAACACTGAGAATTCCTGTGACAGGAGAGCATTTACAGTGAGATCAACTCGTTGAACACACCACTAGTTGAGATAAATGAGACTAGTTGACTTAAATGAGATTTGCTTTTGTTTTATCTTCCTGTTTCTATTCCTTGTCTTTCGATCTATTTCTCCCCCCCCTCTCTCTCTCTTTCCTTATCACTTTCACACACACACTCACACACATATGTTGACCTTACAAGTTACTTTGTTATCACCTTAAAACACTGTTTAATTTCCTCAGATATTGCACTGAGTAGTCGGTTAGCCAGTATGACGCCATTAGTGATGAAAGCCCAACTGCGGTTTTAAACAATCATGTAATTAATAAAATTATTTCCAGACCAGAGCATTATCAAACCACCTGGACTAATCATGTCACACAAATTGATGAATCCTGATGCTGTCAGATTCAGATTTTTCTTTTATAGGTCAGACTATAAGAGCCTCACACTGTAAAAAGTTTGGAATTTTTACTGTAAAAGACTGTTAAAATGCTACAGTGAAAGTTAATAAAAAGTTAATATGAAAAATTTGAAATAGTTTAACCCTCAATCGGGTCATGGGGTCTATACGACCCCAATCGACTTTTACTTAATAAAAAAAAGGCTGCCTTCATCTCAGTGGAATAAGATTTTGTGACTTTTCATACATTATCTATCTATACACACACAAAAAACTGGGCTTGATTTGGTTGTTCTGAAGGTATGTAAAAAAAAATGTTTACAATATGACGCCACATTGAAATGAATGGGAAATGTGAAAAAAAAACTAAATATATTTTCTTCATGTGTCAAAAAAAAAAAAAAAAAAAAAAAAAATCCGGCATGAATCTGAAAATTTTTACACAGAAATGAAGGCCTAGTACAAGAGCATAAATGCAATCTATCATAAAAAATAATATTTCATATGCTAATGCTAAAGCTAATGGTGTAGTTGAGGAATTGTGTGGTATATGGATACAAAAGTACTTTATATCTCCAAAAACACAGCATTAATGAATAGATGAGAAGTAAACAAAAAAATAATGATATATTATTTTTATGATTAAAAATGTATATTTTTTGTACAATCACTCAATCAATTGTTGGGGTCGTATAGACCCCGATTTCCATTTGAAGACCATTTGGATAGTCAAGGTTAAATGCATTATATGTAGTTTTACTGTAAAATACTGTAATATGTATGCTTTTTGACTGTAAAAACTATGAATTACCATGCAATTTACAGTGCAAAACAGTAAAACAACATTCCCAGAAGTCCCTGTCTGACACATGACATATGATTGTCTATTTGAATAGTTTTGTGTCTTATACTTTCAGTAATGCAATATCTTCATTTAATAAAATATAAAATATACAGGCCCCAAATTCCACAAATGTTTGTAATTCCAGAAACATTTTCACCATATCTTTTGACTGAAGTTGACTGGAGATGAATCATGTCATAATTTACTCTCCCTCATGTCAATGCAAAACAACACTGGACCCCATTGATTTTTATTGCATGGAAACACACACACACACACACACACAAGAAATATCTAGTTGTGGAACGACTGAGGGTGAGTAAATGACGGCAGAATATTCATTATTCATTGCCGTTTTAAAAGTGTCCATTCTCTCATTGTTGTCAAGAGATTTCATCTCACTTGTAGTTTTTCTTTCTTATGGGTTCATTGTAAACACCTTTCCATGACTTCTGAATCAGTTTCCTGTGGTCACTGTTGTGTGCAACCTGCTGCCCACTAACAAAACCCCTTCCGTTTTCCTTCTGAGAGTTGGAAAACCACCAGCATGAGTCAGTGCTTCAATCAGCACAGTGCGGGATAAACAGTCTGCGAGCAACAACCTTCCAACATCATTTTTAGTTTTCACTCACTGTCCTCTTACGCAAAACACGCGACCACATCGTTTTTGTTTCCAGCGGGTTTGAGTCCAGGCTTTTGCAGTTGCCCGCTCACATAGTCTGCGAGTGTTTATGCGGCTTGTATATCGAGTGCATGACGGCTGGCTAATGCTATTCCAGCCATGATAATAAGGAGGGAGCAGGCTATATTTACCAAGTGGGGGAGTGTCCATCACTTCAGCAGAGCTTGTGACCACAGAGGGGTATATCAACACGGGCTAGCTCAAGTCTTAGCATTTGTGTTTTTCCCACCAGACATTATTCTAGCAATTAGAGTCTGAGGTTTACAAGTCTGATTATTTTAAGTCTTTGGTTGTTAGTGGGTGTTGAGGAATGTTTACAGTAAATTCTCATGTGTTTGTGTGGGTTAGATATGCGTGTTTCTGTGCTAATGAGTGGTGGCAGATTTATGCGTGGCAGGATGTGTGTGTTATTTAGGCCTGTGCTGTGGCATTTTGAAAATAACAAAATGAGCTTTTCACAATATATAACTGAACATTATATAACTCAATATATAACTCAATTTATATAATATAACTGAATATAACTGAAATTTATTATCAATCTCCACGAGACAGTAAAATCTGTGTGATATCTCACTGCAAAAAATATTGATGGTTTAACTGAAAAAAGTAAGTAACCTGGTTGCCTTAAAATTTTAAGTTCATTGAACTGGAAAAAGTGAGTTAATACAATGAAGGAGAATGATTTAATCATCAGAAACTCAAAATTATATGTTATGTGAACTAAATAAATTATTTAAGTTGATTTGACAAAAGAAAAAATGTTGTGATTACTAAACTGTAAAAAAATATTGTTGGTTTAACTTAAAGTAAGTAACCTGGGTTGCCTTCAAATTTTAAGTTGATTGAACTGGAAAAAGTGAGTTAATACAATGAAAGCGATTAATTTAATCATCAGAAACTCAAAATAATAAGTTTTCTCAACTAAATAAATTATTATAAAGTTGATTTGACAAAAGAAAATATGTTGAGATAACAAATCTTGAAAATATTTTTTACATTGTGTGACATTATAGCCACCAAACGCATTTGCAAAAAAAATACAAATATTTTTTATTTTATGAAAAAAAATTAAGTTTTCCACAGAAACTGCTATGCAGATCTGGTTTGTTATTGGTTTAAAATAACTTCATACTGGTTTGGCTATGGTTCTTTCCTCAGTTGAATTTTTTTTATCCAAACATTTATCTGGCCTTTACAAATTACTTGCTTATAACTTTCTCTATGACTCTAGGGAGCATTGAAAATTATTACATACTTTACCTTTAAGGACACTGCTCATGTTGTGCATATCACTCAAGAAACTTTGCCATTTGAGATATAAAATAGAAGTCAGTCATTGTGTAAAACAATAAAAGGTTCTTGAAATTCTCCAAGAGAAAGTCTTTGAACCTTAGGAGTTTTTGAATGCTCAATAAATTCCTCTCACTACCTCATCGTGCGTCCCATTAATAATACAAATGTCACTCCTTCTATAACCACAAGCAGTGACCACAAATACCCCCGCCTTAACAAACACTGAAAGCTGGGGGGGTGCATCCATTTGGCAGGTGTTGAAATTAGATGTCATCACCCGTCACAGCCCATAGACACCCTGACTGCCAGCACAATCAGGTCATAGTGGCATCTCAGCAGACAGAGCAACCAAATTTACCTTGGAGACTTACAGTATATTGCAAATCGCAGCATTTGTCCAAGCCGTCTGAACACACACACACACAGCTGTGTGTAATAACAGTACACACAGTAGCACTGAGCTACTGTAATAAATGTATCTAAACAAAATTGTCCCCACAGTTTTATTCTAATTACATTTAAAAGAGGTATGCTAACATGCACTCATTTTTGTCATCAGAAAGAATCCGATCTGATTTCAGGTTCTGAAAGTCCTGTTTAATGGTCGTTTAGTCCGATTCATTTGTACATGAGCATTCAGAACCGGAAAAGGCCAGTGCGATGATGTCACTGGATAATTGTCGTTTTTGCCTGGATTACAGAAGAACAACATTAACAAATGTTTCATAAAGAACAACATTGACAAATCATAAGTCTTATCCACTGACCAATTAACCAGTAAACATCACAATCCATTTGACAAACAGGTGGAATTGAAAAAACAAAACAAAAATAAGCTCTTTTAGATTTAAATGAGAATAAAATTGGTTGGTCATCTTAGGGGTTAATGTTTGAACTTATACAGGTTGTGGATTCAAACCCCAGAAGGTCATGAGCTTGATTACAGAAGAACAACATTAACAAATGTTTCATAAAGAAAACATTAACAAATCCTAAGTCTTATCCACTGACCAATTAACCAGTAAACATCACAATCCATTTGACAAAATAGATGGATTCAACCGTTTACCTTCCTAATTTATATGTTGATAGGATTAATTCAGGTCTACACCACCTCTTTCAATCCAATTAGAAATTTCTGAAGAGACACAAAGCACAAGCATTTATTTTTTTTGCTTTAGGTGCGTGAACCAATGACATTCTTCTTTGTGTTCAGCAGCACGTTTGAGCTTCATCAAGAACCAATGAGGTTCATTCTCGTGTTACTTTGCACGTTTGAGCTTCAGCAAGAACCTTTGACTGTTTGACTCAACCTTTGACTCATTCTGTCCCGTGCATTTCGGCAATAACATGTCTACATAAAGTATAACTGTATTTATATCATATCACACTTTAGGTGGTGGTATGATGGAATGGTTGCGTGGCTTTCAGATCTGGAATGACATGATGGGACGTGATTGATGGCATAAGTCACACATGAATTTCTTTCCTCAGGCCAAAGTAAACTCTTGGGAGTCATTACAATGATGAGAGTATGAAACCCTCTGTCACTCCGCCAGCCAGTTGCTGCTAAATTCAGTTTTGTGAAGGAACAGATGCTTTCGTTCTGCTGAGTTACAGACTCTAATACAGGCAAGCGTCACTTTTATTTATTGCTATTGGTAATCCAAATTCATAACCACGGTAAACACTGCTAATAAATTAAAATAACAGTACTGGAGTGAAAACAGCAAGAATGTTCCCCAATGCACTACACAAAATGAAATAGTTATCGCGGTAAAACCCGCTTGTCAAAACCTCCCTCAAGAAAAATGTAGGATTCAAGTTAACTCTGACAAGCCACAATCTACCCAATAAAAATATAAAAATGTTTACTTGATGTAGTTTTCTATTAAATCAATTATATTTGGGACAGTGTGTTCAGTGGTTAGTAGTACTTCCATTTGTTTCTGGATAAACAGCCCCGCCTGCCACTGTCAAATCAGAATATAATCACAGAGCACTTATCTAAAACTTGGTGGAGTCACGTCCAAAGTGCCGTATATAAAAGCATTGCAGCACCTTAATCATTCCAGGAACTTTTTTTTTTTTTGAGAAAAACAAGCATCCTAAGAAATAATAGCTTTATAAGAAACCAGCCTCATTTTAAGCTTTGTGGAATTTTTGAAAAGCATTCCAGAGTTGTGAGAGCGTTGCAAAGCTCAGGGAGCACCCAGCATGTCTAGGCAGATCCTTACCTCCACCCACCACATCACGATGAACAGCTCCTTTATACCAGTTCCCTTAACAACTGAACTGTTAACAGGTGGAATTGAGAAAACAAAAATAAGCTCTTTTAGATTTAAATGAGCATAAAATTGTTTAGTCATCTTAGGGGTTAATGTCTTAACTTATACAGGTTGTGGATTCAAACCCCAGAAGTTCATGAGTTACCATCATTGTGTACCTGAGTAAGGCACTTAAGAGACAGGTTCCCCAACAATGAAAAAACATTCAAGGACCAAAATAACCAACATAAAAATATCTTAAATGTAGGCCGAGAATAAACGCCATTGGTTGTTGCTGAAGCTCAAACGTGATGCGTAACATGAGGATGAACCTCATTGGTTCTTGCAGAAGCTCACACGTGAT
Organism: Pimephales promelas; assembly: GCF_016745375.1. The sequence continues at coordinate 2,256,615 of NW_024121543.1, read as the reverse complement.
GCGTAACACAAGATTGAACCTCATTGGTTGTTTCAGAAGCTCAAACGTGATGCGTAACACAAGAATGAACCTCATTGGTTCTTTCAGAAGCTCAAACATGATGCGTAACACAAGAATGAACCTCATTGGTTCTTTCAGAAGCTCAAACGTGATGCGTAACACAAGAATGAACCTCATTGGTTCTTTCAGAAGCTCAAACGTGATGCGTAACACAAGATTGAACCTCATTGGTTGTTTCAGAAGCTCAAACGTGATGCGTAACACGAGAATTAACCCCATTGGTTCTCGTACGTCATGCGAACATGCTTGCACCTCCATATAGCACAACCACGGCCGCATTAACCATAGGGCTAGGCGGGGCTTAAGCCCCGGGGCCCAAGCAAGGAGGGGGCCCGTGATTGGCTGTGGAGCAGATACTGCAAGCCATCTGATTACCAAAGCCTTACCACGCAACAACGTCCCCCACAAATTATCCCTGTTATTTAGTTGCACTTTGCCTTATATTCCATGCATTATCATGGAATCATTATCATTAATAGAGACGTTCGCAAAGACCCGCCTTTTTAGGTACTATGTGACGGACGGGCCACGAGCCAGGCGGCTCTCGCGAGTCACGCACATCATGTTCTCATGCACTCACGCAGTGAAAAATACTTCGCGGGGCAAAGACTAACGTTACACCGAGTGATTACGAGAGAGAGTTCAGAGCAGCTTACTGTTGATATGAAACAAAGTCTCAACTTTCAAATATTGTCATTTAAGTAATTTAAACATTACCGTTTTCAAGTTCATGTCCACCGACTGACAGCTTTGTTGTCGGACAAAGTTGCGTATTCGGCGTTATGATTGGCCAGGCCACCTGTCAATCAAACCCCCGTAGGCATGCAGGGCCAACGGCTCTGAGCAGGGCATGGTAAATTGAAACGTCAGGTTTTAATTTGATATGACAAATATATTTATTCTATATTTAACTTGTGAACGACCGACCTGCTGCTGCACGTAGGCCTATAGATGATTGCTGCCTGCGCCTTATTAGAATAGGTTATACATCAACCAATAAATCGCCTTTACTCTTCTCTTCATTCTAATCTAGTCTTAAAACACAGCGTCATCGACCCCACAAACTTTCGGTAAGTTTGAATATTAACTTGATGGATGTATAATTTTGCTTTTTGTGTTTGATTAAACTCAATATTCGCCTAAAGGACTGGCGATAATATATCCGGTAGAAATATTTAAATTTTGCTGCGCCATCATGATGTAAGTTTATCATTTAAACGCGTTTTTAAACGTTGTGGTTTGGATACAAATTATTTCAAACTGCTCAGGCACAGTGAGCAGCGGGAGAATTTATTTTGTAAATGCTGGTTTTGAGACCAAGGTGAACCATAGACTGTGGTGAACTTGAGACGGTTTTGCACAGCGCACTTGAATCCGACTCTGAGGTCTCAAAGTGACAGACGCTGCTAATAAAGCTGCTGTCGCCATGTGTGTCAATAATGTTAATCAAACATCAGAAAGAAAGTAATTTACTGCATTTGACTGAATTACTTTTGCAAAATTAACAAGAATGAATGTTGAATTTATAGTGAAAACCATGTATTGTATATTTGATTACTTTATATAATATTATTCAGTGCTTTAAGTTTTTCATAGGTCGATTTATTGTGCCTTTGTTCTATTTTAATTTGTGACTCTTGTCATCAGTAAGCTTGAGATTATTTTCTTAAGCTACTATTATTTTTTGGTGATATTGAAATTGGTCACAATAATTATGAAATTTTAGTCAATACATTTTGATATGATAAAAAAATCATGTTAAAAGTAACATAACTTAACTGTGAAGTATATCATAGATGGATAAAATGACTCGTAGGCTATAATAATATAACATTTAGCTCATGTAGTTGGTGACCTAAAGTGGTGGGGGGGCCCTGCAGTAACTCATAGCCCCGGGGCCCAGTGAGCTCTTAATACGGCCCTGAGCACAACTGATGTGTGAGTTGATGAATGTTTATGTGAATAAAAGCCTAAAGTAAATCTGTTCATCATATAAAGCGATTGTGTCTCTTCAAAAAATTTGGACTAAACCACTCGATTCATATGGATTAGTTTTACAATCTGCTGATGATCTTTTTTAAGCATCAAACTGTCTATGAAGGGACAGAAAGCTCTCAGATTTCATCAAAAAGATCGTCATTTGTGTTACGAAGATGAGCTAAAGTCTGACGGGTTTCGCACGACATGAGGTTGTGTAATTAATGACAGAATTTTCATTTTTAAGTGAACTAACCCTTGAAGTCATATAATAGCCGTCCTTCTGAAGTTCTCTTTTTGTGTTCCACAGAAACTAACAGGATACAAGTTGAGGGTGAGTAAATGATGACAGTAGTTTCTATCCCTTTAAGAGTGTTAAAATAAAATGAAAAATATAAATGTCTGTTAAATAGAGAATAATAATGTCATGTCATATGTGATGTAACCTCAGATCTGCATTTGACATTAGCACACATTTCGTGTCTGTGGTTGAATCTAAGCTGTCAGCAATGGAAAAAATAGACTGTCAAGGGACATGTTGTATTGTGTATTTTGGCTCTCACTAACCATTTTTAAGAAAGTCTATAAAATGCAGCATTTGCTAGTGGGATCTCGCTGTAAGTCCTGCATGGCATTGTGGAATTTCACAGGCAGTATTGTGTGAAGGTCAGGAAACTCTGTGAAGCATTGATACAGTACACTGTTCTGGCTTTCCTCGGTAAAGACAGCTGCTCTTGATGACAAGACGGTAGGGTAAGACACACTGAGGTCTTTAGTTTGGGTTGTGGCATGTTTTTTGATTTATGCATTATGCAATACACACGGTCTATATGTTTATACTAAATTCAGGATTGTCATTTACTGGCAGCAAACAGAAAGTCTGGAGCGAGAGGGCAAAGTTCAGTTTTTCTAGGGAACTAAGAGCAACAGACACAACATGTTAAAACAAAACTTTTATGGTATCAGTCATTAGGTGTCATCGTGATGAACCAGAAAAAAACCCTTTTTTATGACAGAAACCTGATCATATCATGTTAACCAGACAGATGTTACTGTAGTTGAGTGATGTGGGAGGATCTTGCAAAATCATGTCCACATTTCACATCAAAACCAAAAGAAAAAGGATGTATGAAGAAAATGAAGCCTATTTTTAGGAGCTGAATACAGCGTTTTTAGTCATTTTCATGGATCCGTGTGAATGGGGAGGATCATTTATATTAATAATTGGGCCATTCCACTGAATGGGTGACATTTGCTTGTTGTAACTCTTCAAAAATAAACTTTATTTTTGATTTTTTTCAACATTGAATCTAATACTACACATATTTAAGTATTCAAAATGTGTATTGGTCAATCTCAGGCAACTTTATTTATTTTATTTTATATATTTTTACAAGGTTTAACTGTTTTCTCAATCCTGTGTCATTTAAAAAGCAAGTTTAGAAGCATGTCAATTAATTCCTTTGTTTTCCCCACAAGAAAGTGTTTATTTTAAAGAAATTGTTGGTTATATGTTCAAAAAATTTATATTTGTGCCAATGAAACCACTGTTAAAGCGAGGAGTATTTTGATTAAAAAAGGCAAAACTATTGAGACCAATTTTTTTTGCATTATGCTGAGAATTTGGAGGAAGATTTGCTGAAGTTTTAAGAAAATGTCAAGTGGACAAAGTATTAAAGGAGATCTCCGGCGCAAAATGAACCTTTGGTCTAATTACACATTGTTACCTAGTCAACCGTTATCTGAGATTTGTTTTCATGATTGACGAATGTAAATAGTTTTATCTCTAAAAACAGTTTAGCCTATAACGCTAGTATATGGGGCATAGAGTAATGACGAATGAAAATCGCTTGTTATTACCACTAACAAGGCTCAAAATAGCCCCACACAAACACGGTAGCATAATAAGGGTCCCTACACTCAAACAGAAGCATTGAGAACTTTGTCAGTATCCATACAGTTTAATAAGAAGATATTTTATACATACAGTCAACTTCGCAAATACAGGAAGAAGCCATCTTTGAAAAACAGTCGATCTACGAACGCCGATCCAAGTGCGCTAGTGAGATGTGAAGGTAATAAGGTGAGCGTGAACAGTAGGCTACGTGTACATATTGAAGAGAAAAAAATGGTTCGTGTTTCTTCCGGAAACAACGGACCATATGAGATTCTGCATAGTTCAGCGCACTTGTATCGGCATTCGTAGATTGACTGGTAGAGACTATTTTTCAAAGATGGCTTCTTCCTGTATTCGAAAAGTTGACTGTATGTATAAAATATCTTCTTATTAAACTGTATGGACACTGACAAAGTTCTCAATGCTTCAGTTTGAATGTAGGGACCCTTATTATGCTATCGTGTTAGTGTGGGGCTATTTTGAGCCTTGTTAGTGGTAATAGCAAGCAATTTTTATTTGTCATTACTCTATGCCCCATATACTAGCGTTATACTAGCGTTATAGGCTAATCTGTTTTTAGAGATAAAACTATTTACATTCGGCAATCATGAAAACAAATCTCAGAGAACGGTTGACTAGGTAACAATGTGTAATTAGACCAAAGGTTCATTTGGCGCCGGAGTTCTCCTTTAAAAAGGAATTTAATTTCTTGTTTTTCTTTTAATTTTTGGAGTGAAATCTACTATTTCACAGGTTTTGTGAGATTCACCCCATAGATGGACATACAAACACTCTACATACGCCCTAACTTCCCACATGAAAACTCCTGAATCTCAAGTTCACCTTTGTACACTGATTTTCTTCGTCATTAACCTCGAGTATGACCTTCATTCTTTAAATGTTGTAAATATTTGACAACAGGAGAAAGAACACAGTTCACAGGCTCAGTCAACAAAGGAAACCTGATAAGTGTGCCATAATAGTTAAGGGAGTTCCTAGGCTTCTTTTACTTGAACCTCGGCGCTGATGAAAAAGGCCTCCATTGACGCTATACTTACCTTGAGAGTCACAGCATTAGTCAGTGCTCAGCTTTGTAACAATAGCTCACACCGGAAGTTTTTGTATGTGATAAAGATCTGATACAGAATGTAGCCTGTGGCAACAGATTACACACTGCTGTGATTGTAGGTGGCATTCCTGAGTGTTCTTCAGGTATGGCCTGAAGGAAATGCGTCATATAAACACAGTTTTCCATTCAGGAGAGCAATACCTCTAGACAAAAACAATTGCTTTGGTTTCTGTTTTGATTTTTCAACCAAATAACAAGTTAATTCACTCAACCCTTTTGATTCCAAAACAGATGCAATGGACTATGTGCACGTTAGCATATGCTAGTTCCGGCTGCGAAACCGATATGGGGTGTCTAGTTTCCGGTAGCCTGATGGACGACGTAGAGGATGTATGTTTCTCCAGATGTCTTGAACATTTGCCGAATATTACAGTCGATTATGTTCATCGACTGGCTAATGATTTTCCTCCAGCTCCCCAGAGCAAGAGAGAAGGGGTTTAAATATTACATTTCTCAGTATTTGCATCATTTTGAAGGGAACGTTAAGTCACAACAACATCCATGCTCAGACTGATCTCATGAAATTGCGTATGTATGACACGTATCACGTATTTTTGGCGTGCTATCAACACGCATAATCTCTTTTCAGCGTGTTTATGAATACCGTTGACTTAACGTTATTATTGTATATATAATATATATACACACAGTGTATATATATATATAGCATATGACCTACCTCAACCCCAACCTACCCGTCACTCCTACCATCCTAGGAAAAAAATAAATATCGCTCCCCAGATGTAGATCTACATTTTGTTTTGTTTCGCTCGGACATTTGACGGCGTGTACATACGCGGTACACGTGGAATCACTCGGACATTAATGTTGCCATGCTACGTGCTCAAGCTATGCGATTTGGTAACTGTTCTCTCTATACATTATAAAATGCGAAATCATGCGTTAGAAAGTGCATTTTCCAGAACAGTTTGTGTTGGTCATTGTTTTGTTTATGATGTTCAGAAGCTATGTTGTTGACAACCACTATCGTCATATAGATCAGTGTTGACAACCACTAACGTTATACATGTCATACAGGGAGTAAAGGTATCCGACGTTGGTTCGTTCGTTATCAAGTTAGGCTGTTTAACACATATTAGGCTGTTCACACATATTTCTAAACAGGTCTCCCTTTCAAAATAGGTTCTAAACCCAGGGGCTTCTCCTGGTTAAAGGGTATAATATAATAAATAATTAGTAGCCTAAAAACTTCCTTCTAGTTGTCATGGATACGCAACGCTCCACTCTGTGAAGCGACTGCTTGGGTGCGGTGACAAAATGTGAAATATCGTTTACTTTTCACAATGCAGCAGCGCCTGGCTCCACCCAATATGAGTGAAAACTGTGTTGGTTGACTTGACAATGAACAAACGAACATAGTTTTAGACAAATATATTTAGATAGCCGGTCCACTGATGTAGGATGTAAACAACGGCAACCGGAACCGAAGTACCCAACATCCGCCCTCAAGGCGGAAGTTAGCATTTTTCTCGTGCACATAGTCAATACAGTCAGTGTGCAACGGAAGTAAATCCCATATTCTGTTCCAACGCATTCTCATCCTAGGGCGTCATCTAACTGACACTTTAGACCATGCGTCTAAATCCGACGCACATGGCAACCTTTGTCGCGGGTAGGTTTAGGTCTGGGGTATGGTTAGGGTTAGACCACTAGGAGGCTCGTCTCATATTGATGTTAAAGGGTGCCATGTGCGTCGGATGTTCACGCATGGTCAAAAGCGTCCGTTAGATGAAGCCTTGGGGTGAGAATGGGCTGTCTGTTCTGTTCACCTGTGTCTGTAACCATTGCATGATTAGCATCAGTGGCTAAAGTAATAGAACGACATCCATAAAACTGTAAAGTCTTAGCACTTTTGAAACAACAAAAGTCCAGTGGAGCTGGAGTTTATCCTTTAGATGTAAATTAACCGACCACAGCATCAGTGTGTGAGAGCAGAGCATTTGAGTCGCCCGCAGGCCTCAAAACTGACTGAGCAGCTCCAGCAGAAGACAGCGCTATGCTAAAGATGACACACAGCTAGTATCTGCGCATAGACATATACACTAGACCTCACCTTGGGGTTCTAAGCATGCGTCAAAACCGCCGCCATCTTGGAACAGGGGTCTTGTCATAGGAAGTAGCTAGGTAACGCTGCTATCTCTGCCTTTACTTCGAATTCATTGATGGTGGCGGACTTTTGTGCAGTGTATGATGTTCACGGATGAAATCTGAACTAGGAAGAATGTTTTTTTTTTTTTTTTTAAATATATATATTTTTCTTTCTGGAATCAATGATAAATACATGTCTGACCATTGGAACAAACCAAAAAACAAGAAAAATCGCATTCATGATGATTTATGGTGATTTTATTTCCGTTAGACCTGTGTCTACTACATTGACGCTGATGCTTTAAAGTGGAGGGGCTCCCCTGTTTCAAGATGGCGGCTCTATTGACGCATTCGTTCCAATGAACTGCCGTAGCCAAGGTGAGGTCTAGTGTATATGTCTATGGTATCGGCTCTGTGAGTACCACATGAAAACCCGCAACACACATTAGACACGAGCGTTTGTTATTGAGTGGCAGTCTCACTGTCGGACTTGACAGACAACTAGCCGTCCGGCTCCTTTTACGCAGCGAGTTGTGAGTCCTCCTGAAAATGTACAAGTGTGAGTTTGGTCATAGGAAGGGATCCTGTGGAGATCTATTCACCCATAGATATCCATAATAAAGGCTAGATGTCTTACGGCGGAGTCTCTATCATCATCACCGGCGGCCATCTTGTCACAGGCAAGCTTTCTGGCGAGCTCTGTGGTTCCTGATGTGAGATGAGTGATCAGCACGAACACAAATACTCTTATCTCGCTGAAATCTTGACGGATTTAAAAACGGTTTGGTTTGTTACAAACATTAATAGAGTGGCTATAATTCTGGATGATTATTTAGTTATACACTTATTATTCATAAGTATGCAGTGTCATAACTACATCTCTGACGTTTATAACAAACCAAACCGTTAAAAAATTGAAAATCGGTAGAAAATTGAGCAAGTTGTGGTTATTTAAAAAGTACATGAACCATTATAAACACATTGTTACGAGTGAGCGAGCTGCCTGTGACAAGATGTCTGGCAGTTGCGGACGTCGACCTCCATTGGACAGCAGCGCGGACGAGACATCTAGCCCTTATTATGGATATCCATGTATTCACCTGCCGAGTTCAGATCCAACCCTGATCAAACACACTTATCTGTAATTATCAAGTGTTCCTTAGGATCTTAAGCCCTGCACTCTTAGAAGAAATGGTTCTATTTAGAACCAAAAATGGTTCCATCCCCCGCTTCATATATGGAACTCCAAAATGGTTCTATATAGAACAATTTTTTTGGTAAAAGGTTCTATTGGCCAAGTGTGGAACCTCAGGGTTCTATATAGAACCCAGAGGAACCCTTTTTTAAGAGTGTATAGAACCTTTTAGGGGTTCCAAATACGTAGCGCTGATAGAACCTTTTCTTCTAAGAGTGTGGACACACCATGCCAGCCTTAGAGAACTAGTGGGGACAAAATATAATGACAGTCACTTTTATTACTGAATCAAACATGTTTGAGCAAATTGGTTGAATGAATGGTTCAATGACTTTGCTGGTAAGGGAAGTCACTTGTTTCGTTCCTGAATGATTCAATGCTTTCGAACAAAGACAATCACTTGTTTCGTTCCTGGGCCGATTGCATAAATTGCTTAGTTACAAGTTTTTCATTTTAGTAAGAGGGATTATACCTAACCATGTGTTCAGCTAGTTGGTCAGACCAGTTCTTAAGACACAGTCTTAAAGGAGAACCGTTTAATAAGAAGATCTTAAGAAGAACTGTCTGTACTCTTACAAAGTCCTCAATGCTTTGTTTTGCATGCACGGACCCTCATTATGTTACTGTGTTAGTGTGGGGCTATTTTGAGCCTTGTTAGTGGTATTAACTAGCGATTGCTCTTTACTTATTATATGCCCCCATATACTAGCGTTATACGCTTAACAGTTTTTAGAGATAAAACTCTTTACATTCGATTATCATGAAAACAAATCTCAGAGAATGGTCGACTAGGTACCAATGTGTAATTAGACCAAAGGTCTAATTTTGCGCTGGCGTTCTCCTTTAACTTAGTAGCTATGTTTATGCAACTGCGTTTGAATAAATCAGTTGAAGAATGGTTCAGTGAGTTTCAGCGGTTTTGAACGAATTAGCTGAGACGCAAGGAAAGAAATGAGAAGCACCCAATGCCTCGTTCGTAACCACAGTCACTTGTTTCATTCCTGAAAATTCCTGAAAGTCAGTGACTTACTCATAAAGACAGTAACTTGTTGCCGTCTCCTGGTATACCTATGTAACTTGTAGAAAGAATCAGGAAATAATTTCCACCATCAATAAACTGTGGTATTAAATACAATAATATAAGTAGAAACATCTGAAATTGATAGAAATTATAAACCGCAAATTAGTTTAAATGAGGGGAACATCCCATCTTTTGTGTTTAAGAAAACAAGATGTGCTGTTCGATTACCTGTAGACCTTTTCCCTTTTTGCAGTAACAGACAAAGAAGTATAAAATGAATCTGTAACTCAGCAAGGCAATTTTTGTTCTCTTGTTCACTTCCTTTCCTTCCCTTTAAATTGTATACAAAAAAAGACTGTGACAGTATGTAAAGCTCATACTAACATTTAAAATTCTCTTACTGTATGATTTAATTCAATATTCTGATCCATTAAGGGTTAAACTAGTGGATGCCAGAAATAGCACGTGTTATCTGAGTCTGACCTTGAATGTAAAGTTATTTTTAGAAAAAGTGGAAGAACCCCGCATCAAAAGAAAACACCCAAGAATAGCTCTCAGAAGGAGAAGAAAGATAGCACAAGCTGAATGGAAATGGGGAACAATTGCTCTCGTTCCTAAAAAAGGAGATTTTATACTAAGGCTGCACTTTGTCAGTGCTTCTTGTTGACAGTGTTTGTTGAATGGTGAAAGGAGATATCAATGTAGCACAGCTTTATGTATTTTTCTTCCTGAGTTCCACTTGTAATGTTAATCTTTTTTTTTTTTGTGCCCAAAAAAAGTCATGATTTAGTTTTTTAATGACCATTTTTAACCCTCTCTCCTGAGACTATAAACGGCCTTGTCACACGTGTAATGAACACTTCAGGTTTGTTGTAATATCCAGTAGGTTTTTTTAATTTTTTTATTCTGCACTCCATGTTAGAAAAACAACAACAATCTGCTCTGAAATGCATATGAAAACTATTAAAATCATACTGAAATGATCTGGAATCCTGTTAATAATATAGTGCTTGTTTCTAAAATGTTGGGGGACTTTCCCATGTGGGTTTTGAGGCTAATAGTATCTATACAGCTTTTTTGCTGTTTCCTCAATGTGACTGGGCAGACCAAGTTTCTGCATACTGAATAGGCGTTGTTGGTTTGTGTTAATTTTTCATGTATCTGACATCTGTAATCCAATGATTTCAGTGTGAGACATTTTTGTAGCTTAGTTCCAATAAGTTTTTAGACTGGGAAGGAAAATTTGAGATTTAAAAGTTTGCATAGTACACAAAGTATCTTAAAAGATTGAGAAAAATTTCTTTATACAGAAATAAACAACCGTCGAAAAGTATGGGTTCGGAAAGATGATTTTGAAAGAAGTCTTTAAGGGCTCACCAAGACTACATTTATTTGATTAAAGGAGTAGTTCACTTTTAAAAAATTATCTTTTGCTGATAATTTACTCACCCCCATGTCATCCAACATGTCCATGTTTTTCTTTGTTTCAGTCGAAAAGAAATTAAGGTTTTTGATGAAAACATTCCAGGATTTTTCTCCATATAATGGACTTCAATGGGAACCAAACGGTTCAAGGTCCAAATGAGAGTTTCGGTGCAGCTTCAAACGGCTTTAAACGACACCAGACAATGAATAAGGGTCTTATTAAGCGAAACAATTGCTCATTTAATAAATAAATAACAAAGTTTAAGTTTTATAAGCTCAAATGCTCGCCTTGCTCTGTTCTGTGATGTACGTTTGTGACTCTCCTGTTCGAACTCATTCATCAAAATGAACGAATCTTTTTCCGAGTCATTTGGTTCATTCAACGAACAAAGCGAATGAATTGACTCGGAAAAAGATTCGTTCATTTTGATGAACGAGTTCGAACAGGAGAGTCACAAACGTATCTTTTGTATTGTCCATTGAGATTCTATACAGCCACGACGTGTGACACATGTATGTCTGGTGGTGAATTTAATTTCTTTAATCAAATAGAATCAAATATTCAAGATGAACATTACAATATCAAGGAAGGGCAAATGCACAGGATCCACCTTGTATTCATGTAACAGGCCTGTTGGCATGAGAAGCAGAATGAAACAAAAGCCTCTTCTTAGTTTCTGTCACCATCCCATTATAGCAGTCCAGCCTACACAAGGAATGCTGGGGAATGACCCATAATGTAACCAGGGAACAGACTCATTCCTTTAATCTCCATTGGGTTTTTCTTTATGAGCCAGAGAACGAGTGAGACTCAACATTAGACTCAGCAGATGTGTGATTTATTCCCACAGATCCACCTGCACAGAGTTTAATCACCAGCTAATGACTAGCTATAAAAGTCTGCCTTTGTTTTCTGTTCCGTGTTCTCGTTCCTGCTTTTAGTACAGCTTTATTAGAGGGAGAAAATGAGTTTCACTGTAAGCCCCTCCAGGTGGTGTGGAAACTGTCCTTAATTTTTCAGTTTTTGTTCATACCTAATCAAAAATCAATGCAAAATCAATTTGACCATCAATGGTTAAATCTTTAAAGGAGTAGTTCACTTTTTTTTAAAAAAGCTTTTTTTTGATAATTTACTCACCCCCATGTCATCCAAGATGTCCACGCCTTTCTTTCTTCAGTCGAAAAGAAATTTAAGGTTTTTGATGAAAACATTGCAGGATTTTCTCCATATAATGGACTTCATTGGGAACCAAACGGTTCAAGGTCCAAATGAGAGTTTCAGTGCAGATTCAAAGAGCTTTAAACGACACCAGACGATGAATAAGGGTCTTATCTAGGACCTTTCGAGTCATGACTCGAAAAAAGATTCGTTTATTTTGATGAACAAGTTCGAACAGGAGAGTCATGAACGACCATTTGTGCTTATAAAACAAACTTTTTTATTTATTTTTTATATGAGCGATCGACCCTTATTCATCGTCTGGTGTCGTTTAAAGCCCTTTGAAGCTGCACTGAAACTCTCATTTGGACCTTGAACCGTTTGGTTCCCAATGAAGTCCATTATATGGAGAAAATCCTGGAATGTTTTCATCAAAAACTTAATTTCTTTTCGACAGAAGAAAGAAAGACGTGGACATCTTGGATGACATGTGGGTCATCCAAGAGTAAATTACTTTTACTGAGTAAATTATCAGTAAAAGTTTTTTTTTTTTTTAAAGTGAACTGCTGCTTTAACATCCATGGAACTTTTCCATTGTACAAAGGGTTCTTTTGGGAACCCAAAATGGTTCTCCCTTAAATCTTTTTTTAAGAGTGTGTTTAGTTTTTTTCATTGCACATTATTGGTCGTATTGAGTCAATTCCAGTTCGACATTGTTTTTCTCATTGAATACCCTGTTTAAATCTCAAATTCATTATATGATATAAATAAAATAGGTTGTGAACTCTATTTTAAAGTCTGACACCTTCATATTTACATAGAACATGAATAGAACCCGAAAGACAGACACAAGGAGATTTTTTTTTTTTGTGGGTCAAGCTGTCAGATAACACACTTGGGTCCAATACCTGAATATAAACCATGGCACATTCACAGGTCTATGTTTAGAGCTTTTATAATGTGCAGATCATAACATGCGGATCCAGATTTAGAAACGACAGGGCCTCAACATTTATCTAGTAATGGAGTCAGTGTCAATATTACAGCTCTAACCAAGTTTATTTAGTATTTGCACAGCTGAATTGTCCGTAGCTGTGATTCACTTGTTGTCGTTTCAAATTCACTGAGCGATATTGTCCGTTGACTCACAGATTGCACACATTGTGGTGAGTGTTTGATCCGAGTTTATAGATTATGGGCCAGATCTGTATAAGCACATCACCTCATTGTCCCCAGGGCCCATTCATCTGCTCGACAGACCCAGAAAACACAACAGGGGGGGACACAGAGAGGTAAGGTTTCACATGGAGACACAAAGACTGGATGCTCTGACTCACGCTTACACACTCACCGGGGAAAACGGCTGAGTAATCAGACCTCACCGCATAGATTTTTTAATGATCTAACAGGTTTAAGTGACTGTTAGGGATGAAACCGTTTTTCATATTTCTATCCAGTCAGCTTTTGAAACTGTTTTAGAAATGCAGAGCACACCGAAAAATGAGCCAGCCTTTGTTCATTCCTGGAAGAGACGCCAAAACCATGTGCTGTGACATTAGAGTCGATGACTCCGGGATCTGGGTTTGTGGTCTAATTACTGCTTCCGCCTATTGCAAAGGTCGAAAGTTGAGGGTTCTGTGCCTAGAGAAGGTGCACTCCTAGAATAAACGGTTCTATATAGAACCTTAAAAGGTTCTATCAGTGCTACGTATTTGGAACCCCTAAAAGGTTCTATACAGAACCCTTTTTAAGGGTTCAATAATAACAACCGTTTAGGGTTCTTTGTAACCAGGAAAAAGGTTCTATATGGAACCTTTTGGGTTAAATATTTCATATTATTGACAAACATCAAGACCCTAAAATGTTTTTATGAATGCATGTGAATGATCACAAAATTCAAGATATGGGGGTTAGAAAATGTGTATATTTATATCATTTTATGTAGTTAATCAATATCACACGAAGAGTGCCATTGCAGTTTTTCTCCTCCAAAAATCAGCATGATGAAAATGTGATATTAAGTTACTACAACAGTTTAATAAGCAATAATTTAATTACAACTACAAAATGTTCCAGAATAATGCAATATATGAATGAATAATAGCCTATAAAGAACCTTTGTGCCAAAAGGGTTCTTTCTTGTCACTATAGAACCTTTTTTAGCATAAAAGGTTCTTTGGAGTTGAGTAGTTGAGTAAAGAACTCTATGCTTCATATATAGAACCCCAATGAACCCTTGTTTTTTTCTAAGAGTGTGTAAAGCTTACTGCAGAAGTCTAATGTTGTAAATTGTCTTAGGATTTATCTTATAAAAAAATAGAAAGAAAGAAAATGATGCACTGATGCACAAAAACAAACACATTTGGTGGACTTCTCAACAGGGTTGGGTGTAGATAAAAAAGCTACATTATTGTAATTCTAGAAGAATGGATCACTGAAAACTCCTTATAAAGGATGGATGATTCTCCCATCGTCTGTCTTTGTTGTAAAGCAGAGCTTTTGAGAAGAGGAGTGAGCTCACCATATGAAAAATCCCCTCCTAACATTCCTCAGGCCCTGACTACAGCTCCCTCCTCTCTGTGGCTCGCTGTTTAGAAAACACACTAGAGCCAAACACTGACACTTGGTCGTTGCAGCACCTGATTCAGGATACTTAAAGGAATATCTTGGGTTAAACCAACGCTATTTCACAACCAATTCGTACAAATTCGTACGAGTGATTAAAAAGTTGCTAATTCGTACTAATTCATACAACCTCACTCGTACGAATTCGTACGATTTGTCTAAACCCACGTGACGGGTTAGGTTTAGGGGCGGGGTCAGGAGTAGGTCATTCGTACGAATTCTTACGAATTGGCCAATTCGTAAAATATATACGATTTAGCAAAAATCTTACTAATTCGTACGAGTGAGGTCATACAAATTGTTACGAATTAGCCACCTCGTAAAATTTGTTCGAATTCCCATGAGATCGGGTTGGTTAAACACAAGTTAGGCTCCATCAGAAACATCTGTTATATAGCAGTATATCACAGAAAACATGCAGTCACAGACAGTTTTACTTCTATTTATTTTATTGTTCAAAAGTTTGGCGGCAATCAGGTTGCATTTTTCTTTTTTTATATGAATGCTGTTCTTTTGAAGTTTCTAAGAATCCTGAAAATATATAAACAGCACAACAGTTTTAAACACTGATAATACTAATACATGTTTCTCGCGCAGCAAATCAGCATATTCAAATGTTTTCTGAAGGATCATGTGACGTGTAAAGATGCCGAAAATTCAGATTTGCCATTTAAGGAGTAAATTACGTTTTCAAATATATTAAAATGCACTACTGTTTCACCATATTACTATTTTCTTTGTATTTTTTTTTATCATATAAATGTAGCCTTCTGCATTACTCTACAGGGCACAGCTGATTGGTTCCTGCTGTATCAGTAGACAATGAGGTTGCGTGCTCAGCCTTCAAATACTTGGTCAGCATTTTCTGTAGTTGCAGTGTGCTTTCAGAAACCATCCATCTTCCCCAGCTCCACCTATAGTTTTGTCATATCCATTACCATGCCAAAACACTCAGAGAGTTGTCATGACAGAAGTGCATTCATGTAGCCTATGTTTTTTATTTTCTTTTATTTTTTGTATGGAGTTGCAAGTACTTTCTGTCATTCAGCCACAACTCACTGAATGTGAAATGTCCTTGATGTGACATTTTCAGAAACTCGAAAGCTGGTTAACTATTTGAAATCACCAGCATGATCTGCAGAACTGTGGCTCATGGAAGAGTCATTCTGGCAGAAAGGCATGCACGCTTTGGCTTAATCCTGCCCAACCACGTTTGCCAGAAATGGGAGTCCGTGAAGGGGGTGGAGGCTCTTGTTTGAATATGTGAGTCAAGGGCAAGACATCTATCCCTTCTGGCTGAAATCTGCATTGTGGTAAAAAAAGAGGCAATGCTCAACACAAGCCACATTCAGATTCCCAATGTTTATTGATAGCATTCACTGAAAAAGCAACTGAATTTGTTTGTGCAGGAGCTAGAGCAAAAAATGGATGGCTCCATGGTCATTTTGTCCCCTCACTGCTCCACAGCGCTATCATATCCTCTCCTCACATTTGTCATACAATCCCGCTCGGACTCTCTGGGGATCTAAATAGATGGGTGAGAATTTAATAAGGTGATAAAGATACACAAGTGTCTGTCCAGCACCATGAGGTCACGGTGAAAGAATCTGATGGCAGCTCCAATGGGCCATCAGGAGAGAAAATGAAGTGGACTACTGGCTCTCCAGGAGATGGACAGATGGCGCATGAGAGAGTTTGTTTATTATACCCTGAGACAGTAGAAGTGGGACCACTGTAAACATACAAATTCCTACCCATAATCCTTAGCCATTCATCCCACTCTTCTGTCTGTCATGTGCTATGGATAATTTAACGTTAAAAATTGATATTTTGATATTGACAGGATAGCATCTTGCAGTTGATGGAGATTTGTGGGATGCACATCCAGGGCACGAAGCTCCCGTTCCACAACATCCCAAAGAGGCTCTATTGGGTTGAGATCTGGTGACTGTGGGGGCCATTTTAGTACAGGGAACTTATTGTCATGTTCAAGAAACCAATTTGAAATGATTCGAGCTTTGGGACATGGTGCATTATCCTGCTGGAAGTAGCCATCAGAGGATGGGGACATGGTGGCCATAAAGGGATGGAAATGGTCAGAAACAATGCTCAGGTAGGCCGTGGCATTTAAACGATGCCCAATTGGCACTAAGGAGCTGAAAGTGTGCCAAGAAAACATCCCCCACACCATTACACCACCACCACCAGCCTGCACAGTGGTAACAAGGCATGATGGATCCATGTTCTCATTCTGTTTACCCCAAATTCGGACTCTACCATCTGAATGTCTCAACAGAAATCGAGACTCATTAGACCAGGCAACATCTTTCCAGTCTTCAACTGTCCAATTTTGGTGAGCTCTTGCAAATTGTAGCCTCTTTTTCCTATTTATGGAGATGAGTGGTACCTGGTGGGGTCTTCTGCTGTTGTAGCCCATCCGCCTCAAGGTTGTGTGTGTTGTGGTTTCACAAATGCTTTGCTGAATACCTCGGTTGTAACGAGTGGTTATTTCAGTCAAAGCTGCTCTTCTATCAGCTTGAATCAGTCGGCCCATTCTCCTCTGACCTCTACTATCAACAAGGCATTTTCGCCCATAGGACTGCCGCACACCGAATGTTTTTCCATTTTCACACCATGTAAACCCTAGACATCACTTTGTAAACCCTAGAAATGGTTGTGCGTCAAAATCCCAGTAACTGAGCAGATTGTGAAATACTTGGTCCGTCTGGCACCAACAATCATGCCACGCTCAAAATTGCTTAAATCACCTTTCTTTCCCATTCTGACATTCAGTTTGGAGTTCAGGAGATTGTCTTGACCAGGACCACACCCCTAAATGCATTGAAGCAACTGCCATGTGATTGGTTGTTTAGATAATTGCATTAATGAGAAATTGAACAGGTGTTCCATCAGTCAGGAGTGCATTTCCCGAAAGCATCGTTAGCCAACTATGGTCGCAAGTTCTGTCGTTACCAATAGAGTTCAATGGAAATTGCGACCAACTTGCGACCATAATTGACTAACGATGCTTTCGGGAAATGCACCCCAGATCAATAATATTGCTGAATATTAAAGAGGTCATCGGATACAAAATTCACTTTTATATGGTGTTTGCATATAAATATGCCTTTGCAGTGTGTGGACACAACCACCATACAATGAAAAAAACCCAGTTCACTGTTTAGGTAAAAAGGATGTTGTTTTAAACAACCTTTGAGGAATTTTAACCAAAGTATGTTACAGACTTTACATGAAGATCCTAAAGAATCATATGAAAGGGGCATCCGATGACCCCTTTAAGTGGACAGCTGGTTCAAAAAAAGGTTACATTTTGGCACAATACTCATACACGTGCTATGTACACGGATGATTCCTATATTGTGGCCACCAACAACCACATAGGAACCTGCTGAAATCGAGTATGTCACTGTGCTCAACACTTTCAGTGTTGAATCACAATGGCTCTGTCGACACCTCATCCATCATAGCTCGTATTTCACCGGTGGAGTGACAGTGTGTCAGAGTGACAGCTGTTCTTCTGCGGTGCCAGAGAGTCATTAATATGCTGCACACACACACACACCCTGCTTAACAGGTGTCAGGTGAGTGAGAAAAAACAAACATCTAAAGCTGCGGTCACACTAGACTTTTCAACGGACACTGCAATGGTTGTAATTTGACGTCTCATCACACCTTTAACATATAATACATACAAAATGTAAAAATATGCAATCTACTCTACTTTACTGCAATCCTGTTACAATCAGAGGTGGACAAAGTCCACACCTTCCTTACTTGAGTAAAGATACTGGTCAAATATCACTCCCTTATAAGTAAAAGTTGTAAAGACCGATTTTACTTAAAGGCGTAGTTCACTTTTAAAAAAAACTTTTGCTGATAATTTACTCACCCCCATGTCATCCAAGATGTCCATGTCATTCTTTCTTCAGTTGAAAAGAAATTAAGGTTTTTGAAGAAAACATTCCAGGATTTTCTCCATATAATGCACTTTCTCCATATAAACGACACCAGACGATGAATAAGGGTCTTGTCTAGGACCCTTTGAGTCATGACTCGAAAAAAGATGAACAAGACAGGAGAGTCATGAACGCTCAGAACAGAGCAAGGCGAGCATTTGTGCTTATAAAACTTACATTTTTTTATTTATTGTTTAAATGTCCAATCGTTTTGCTAGATAAGACCCTTTTTTTCATCGTCTGGTGTCGTTTAAAGCCCTTTGAAGCTGCACTGAACTCTCATTTGGACTTTAAACCGTTTGGTTCCCATTGAAGTCCATTATATGGAGAAAATCCTGGAATGTTTTCATCAAAAACCTTAATTTCATTCGACTGAAGAAAGAAAGACATGGACATCTTGGATGACATGGGGGTGAGTAAATTATCAGCAACATTTTTTTTTAAAGTGAACTACTCCTTTCAGTAAAAGTGCAGAAATGCTTGTTTTTAAAAGTACTTAAGTATCAAATGTATACAAAAGTAAATGTCAAACCGATGTAGGGTTGTGACTAAATCTACACTACCTTATAGTTTTTTTTTTTTTTTTAAATAATTAACTACATAAAAAAGTTTGGGCTGTGAGTGTGTGGAGTGTACTTTGTTGAACAAAACGTCAAAGTATCGTCAAGTTATGTTTACCACAGGCTTACTCATAAATTGAAAAAAAAAACAACATTGGAAAATCTCAAAGGAACCAGCAGCGAATTCGACTTCCGGGTTCTGCTGTCATACCACTCTTGGTAACACGATTTCACGTGATACAAATTTACAGATCAGGGTTCCCCGAGCTTGAACTTTGAAACAGCGAAATACGAAACTTCTTTGCACGAGTCCTCCGCAATTGGCATGCAAGTGAATAGAAGTCAACGGTGTGAAAAGTTTGGTGTAAATGTAGTGTAAGGTGAGCAAAACGAGCCTTTAGCCCAACACATTCTGCTGGCCTAATGAGTTTCCCAACTGTCAGTGTGCGCACTTCCATTGTACGATGGAAATGAGCCATTGTTAAAGCAGGAAACACCTTGCTCAACAAATAGGTTTTGAGAAAAGGCAAGTTTTTACCAGCAAACAATAAATGTTACTCAACTGAGTCATCTTACACAACCGATGGAGATGTCTTAAGGCAGAGCCACTACAAGCAATGTCTGAGTGCATGTCATCATAACCTTCCTGAATTATGAACTCTAAGCCTAACGTACTGCCAGGGTGTGACCCAAACCCATATGTACAGTATTCCGAACAGATGTTGCTGAGTTAGATTGGATAGCTCATAAAGCATGGGAATGATGTCATCCCTAAAAGAGAGCCGTCGGCCACCCAGCGTGTGATGAGCTACTCGTATCCCCTGCCAGGTCAGTCAGCTGACCACGCCATATCCAGTTACCGAAAGCTACATATATAAAACAATAAACGACGCTCATGTTATCCTTTAGTATCAGTAACAAACAGTGATGAAGTTTGGACTCGGCAAACACATCTTCTGATGCCCCTGCATGAATGATGTCACCCATAGGAGCTTTCCACACTAACAGCATGAGTCATGCATTAAAGCAGACCGGCAGTGTGTGAAACAAGCTGGGCTAAGTGGGCTTGTTAGTGTATTTTGCGGAGGTGGTTTGCCACTCGTTTTCAAACAGTGAGGGTCAAAGGTTAAAAAACAACAACAAAAGATCTGAGGCCGACTTTAAACATACAAAAGGAAATGAGCTCTGTGGTGAGAGTTCCTCAGAGACTGTCTCAGATCAGTTTTTATAGATCGGAGTATAAAATGGAAGTCTTGTTGCTCAAGGTGTGGCCAGCACACAAGCATCGCAACTTTCTGTAGAGGAAGTGCTATTTCAAGATGATGCAAGCGAGTTATGCGGGTAATGCAAGGTGAGAAGTTGTGTGATGGGTGTGTTTGTGAAAGTGTGTTTATTGTCAATGTAAAAGGGCCACAATGCAGATCACATGTTCAGGATACAGGTGCATGTCACATGAAAGAAAGCTTAGGAATTGAAAGCAGGAGGCAGGCTAGACAAAACGTAGACATTACAGTATTCATATCACTATTCCAGTTTTTAAAAATATCCTCAAAATGGGAAAACGGTCGTAACTGCCCTCATGAGGAAATTACTCATCGCAAAACACTGGAATCTTCCTCCTGCGAGCATAGTGAGCATACAAATCTCTCATGAAAATACAATATATTTGTTCTTTTATATAAAGAGTCTTTATTATTTGTCTGAAATTCTTTTTTTTTTTAAATACTCCATACTTAAAACGTGAGAGTGAGGAAACAATTTCTGTCTCATAGATCAGGATGTTGAAATTAAATAACAGAAAATGAACCGCTCAAACAAAATAATTCACATTTTATAATTTGCTCACTGTTCAATAACAGTGCATTTTACTGGCCAAAAAAAGTTTAGTTTTTTCTCTCCTTAAAAAGTAAGCTTGAAATATGAATTTTTTTTTCATAGTTTGCTGTAAAATACTTTCAATACAAATAATAATTCCAAAATATTTTTGCAAAACATCAAATAGCATGTAATATATATACTTAATTATTTTAGTATATATACAATAATTATTTTGATTGAGTCTACCACATACCGAATAGACACGGATTACTATTGCTCTTTTTAATAAATAAAATTTTACATAGTCATACAAACAAACACAAAGACTTTCAAATACGTTGCCAGTGCATTATGGCTGGACAAGGTTGGTCTACATCCAAATAAATATTAATAGATATATATATATACATAAATAAATAAATTAAAGCATAGCCAGCAACGATTAAATACACAGTGCACGAGACAAACAAAAATGCTTATTTGTAAGAATACTCATTTCAGGCAAAGCTTCTTCAGTACTAGAAAAAGCCAAGCCCCTAAAACACAAACTACATTCCCAACCCCGAAGAGTTCCTTCTTATTCTGTATCGAACGGCTCAGGTTCTTCCCAACCGAGTCCGTCCGTCATAGTTCCAGTTGGTGGCAGGATTTGAGCTCTCCTGCGAACCTTTTAGCGAGTCATTTGCGAGTCAGGCAGTTCACGAGTCCTGCCAAAAAACGCGGTAACTATTCCCTCTTCTCCAAGACGCTGTGCTCTCCACAACATTCGACTTTGCCACTTCATTTTGAGGTAGAATTTCCACACGGTTGCCCTGAAATAAAACAAGAACCCAGATGTCAAGCGACTGAGTCAAGTCAGGCTGGATGAGTTTATGCAGTGTATACAAATGGATGACTTCACTCACCGTCCTCTCCCGTCTCGCTTAGTGGTGTGGGGCGGCTCCCAGTTTCACCTTCTCCTCATTTTCCACATTGTATGCGCCTTGCTTGTGAAACCTTGATGATAAAAGGACTGACGTTATGATAAACTGCACTGCACATATCCACTTGCTTAGAAACTAAAAAGGGGGGTTAAAAACAAACCTGAGTGCCAGGAGAAGTCCAATGATGGTGAGACATAACGAAGAGAGAACCACAGCCACCACAGCGAGGGCCGTAGTGCGGTCGTACGCCTCACCACTCGTCTTTACTTCCAGGTAGAAAAGGTGACAGCGCTCTCCTGAGTAGCCAGAGTCACATCTGTGGGGAAAAAATGACCATTGATTCTCATTCACGGCTATAAAACAGAACTATTTAAATATAATAGACATAAAAAGGCAATATGGCTTAAGGGATGTGCTTACATGCATGAGGGCCCCTTCAAGTCCCTCAGGTACTGGCAGGTTCCATGGATACAAAAGTCCTTGTACTTTATTAGACAAGGGTTCCTTTTCTTGCCTTTTCCCTTTCCTTTTCCTTTCTTCCTTCCGAGCCTCTTCCTCTTTAAATCTTCAGTTTTCTCTGCATTCAAAACTGCACTCGGGTCTTTGGGTTTGCTTGAAAACGCAACTGTTTTGGTGGGAGAGGAGAGAAAATATACAGTTAACTTATTGAAACGAATTTCACGACACACCAAGTAAGCCACACTTGCAAAAAAAGAGACAATTACCCAACGGCAGCCCATAATCCCCCGAAAACTCATCATCCTCATCATCGTCATAGTAATACTCCTCGCTTTCCTCCTCGTATTCCACTTGCTTGTCGTCCGAAGTAGTTCTCTTCTCATTCATTGCCTCCAAAAGATCAATCTCAGCTGTCTGTGCAGGCCTCTGGCTCTCGAACCGCTCTATAGACGCACAGCTCATTGACGTGACAGCCACTGAATGGGAAAACATAGGAAATAGCCATTAAAACTTAATTAGTTAGGCTGATTGTTAACGGTTAGTCAGTGGATTGTTGACCACAGTGTAAGTAATATACTCACAGGGGGTCTCAATATTGTATTTCTTAATATTTTTCCTTCATTAATGCAAAGAGACCACTAATATTTTCCATTTTAACTACAATTTATTTCAATGTGTCGAGGCTAACATACAAATAAGCATGTTTTGAAACTAATAATAGTTTGAGTGCATTACCTAATACCCATAGAGGGTGCTGAGAGGCTTCATTTACAAAAAATCTCGCATGCACAGACACTGAGCTAACGAATGATCGCATGAGACGAAAATAAATATATCCCAGAATATTCTTAAAACAGAATGACATTGTTGACCCATTAATAGATACAGTACTGAATCCTAGTTTTTAAAGGGTTAAACAAAGTCTGTGTTAAGCACTAAACAAGCCATTTTATGAAATTACACAGAAATACAAAGCATTTTTATATAAAAAAAAAAAACATTATTTTACATTTATATAACTAGCTCATGATTGAAATTCGACACCCTTCAGCACCAAGTGACCGTTTGTCAGATTTAACGTTAGCCTACTCACCGATGGTAAAGACAAAAAGACGTAAAAGTGTTAAAAACTGCATATTTTCCCTTCTGGTCATGACGACGATTGAATCAGTTGTTAAAAATAAAATCCTTCCCGCTCTGTTAATTCCTTTAAAGTCACAGGAGATTGTTACTTTTTGTTTTCGAGTGTTACTGTGAGCGTCTCTTGTGCGTCAAGGTTAAAATTCAGCCGCGTCTCACTCTGACAGCCGTTTAAATATGACCATGACGGTGTGGCCACGCCCACTAGAGCGAGATTGTGTGTCAAGCTTGCCGTTTTTATTATTTATTTATGTTGGAAAAAATGTTCTCTTCCATTTTCCCCTGGTTAATTTACTTCATAATATATACAGTATTTTAAACAACTGGTGTATTCTGGTGTTAGTAATACTACATTTTAGTTAATGCATATTTCACAAATAAATTGCCATTGTTACTGGAATAGTCAATACAGGCCTATCACAATTTATTTGACATATTGACATTTATGCTAAAGGCTTGAAAAATAATTAAAAAGTTGCTTGTCATTAAATTTCACTCAGATCAAAAATGTATAATATGCATGATAACTAAAACAAACAATGACTAATGATTTGATGATGACATGAACATAGGCTGGTCTCTACAAATCCCCGAAGTGAGGCAACCAGGTTCAGCTGTATTTGACTTCAGACTTAATTTCCTTTTCTGGCAATCTAGTGTGATTAAATGAATGAGAACATTCATGACCAAACATTAAATTGTTTGTTAAGATCTGACATATAATTTAATTCTCCTTAATCCTTAACACCCGGCCTTAAAGGGCTAGTTCACTTTTAAAAAAACTTTTGCTGATAATTTACTCACCCCCATGTCAAACAAGATAGCCAAGTCTTTCTTTCTTCAGTCGAAAATAAATTAAGGTTTTTGATGAAAACATTCCAGGATTTTCTCCATATAATGGACTTCATTGGGAACCAAACGGTTCAAGGTCCAAAAGACAGTTTCAGTGCAGCTTCAAACGGCTTTAAATGACACTAGACGATGAATAAGGGTCTTATCTAGCGAAGCGATCACTCATTTAATAAATAAATAAAAAAGTTTACATTTTATAAGCACAAATGCTCGCCTTGCTCTGTTCTGTGATGAGTGTTTGTGACTCTCCTGTTCAAACTCGTTCATCAAAATGAACAAATCTTTTTTCGAGTCATGACTCGAAGGGTCCTTGATAAGACTCTTATTCATCGTCTTTAAAGCTCTTTGAATCTGCACTGAAACTCTCATTTGGACCTTGAACCATTTGGTTCTCAATAAAGTCCAATATATGTAGAAAATCCTATAATGTTTTCATCAAAAACCATAATTTCTTTTCAAGAAAGAAAGACTTGGACATCTTGGATGACATGGGGGTGAGTAAATTATCAGCAAAAGTTTTTTTTTTTTTTTAAAGTGAACTACTCCTTTAACCACGACTGCATTCTTTCATTGTCACACCTAGTGACTTGTGTTAATCCATCACAATTATTGGAAATCAAGAGAGACTTTTACAAATAAAATGTAGGCCTATACACCTATACATTAGGACGGCTGTTCTGAAATCTTAAAAAGTACTTCGCATCAGAGACATCTTTCCCTGTTTTAATATATAGGAGGACCACAACAACACTGAACAAACTGCATCATGCATATTTATGATCAGTGTTTCACCCAAAGACTGTAAAAAAAAGATTCACCATTCAAATAAGCAAAGCAGGGTTGGCTACAGCCATCTAGTGGAATTTTTGAACTGTTACACAGAGAGAGAAACCAGCATAAAGATCAAATTTGCTGTTTCTATTTTTAAGTGTATCGCAGGTTAAACTTAAAAAAGGTTAACAATTTATCTACCTGACGATCTGTTTGTCTGTCTGTCTTTCAATCTGTTTTTTAATCCCTTTTAATTTTGATTATATTTTATATTTCATTTATTTAAGATTTTAAATAATGTAATAATAATTTTAATTTGTTTAAATCGATGGCTAAAGATTTGTTTTGAAAGGAAAAATCTGCTCGCTCGCTAATGGATTTGTCTCCCCTGAGCGATCAAACTCGATTGCTTTGGCCTCGAGTCACATGTTTTGACAAGTAAACATGGCGGACGAGGAGGACCCAAACACGAAAGTTGAATGCGAGGACGTTCATGCAAAAGAAGAAGACCCAGAGGCTACGGAACCGGTGCAAAATGATGTCGCTAATGATACCGACGACGTCCAGAAGGACAAACCGGCAGACAGCTCTTGGTCTGCACCGATTTTTTCGTTTGCTCGTAAAGCGTCGGAGACACTCAGCATCGGAGTGAATCATTACAGTGCGGGGTTAAAGGGATCTGACACATCACAGCACACCTCTGACACCTCTGATCCCATGAAGACAGCAGGTAGGACACCTGTTCCTCAGCCTGACATTTAACTACAGGGATAAGAACGCTCACTGACTGCATTTACTTTACTAAGATAAGTAGTCAATAACAGAACTAACATAAAAGTAAAAAGGTATTACCATGGAACCAGGGTATTCCCATGATATTGTATAAAAACATACATGCACGTACAATGGTAATATCACAATGTAAATTGGTTAGTTGATAAATAACTTAAAACATTACGTTCATATTTGTATGAATGGATAAGGGAATGTGTATTGAATTACCATGAAGTTTGAAAACCTGTTTGCTGCCTTTTTAAATAACCCTGAAGCTTGAAACAAGTAACGTTAGCTATTTAAAACTTATATTGCATGAAGTTTCATAAATCATGGATTTTCAGTCTTAAATGCCACAGACTCCCAAATACAATCATCCTTGTGTGAGGAGGGACCCTCATCCTAAAGTTTTAAAAGACAGCTTCTCCATCTGGTACCTGTCATGCACAAATACCCAATCCTACTTTGAAAATGCTGTTGATGCATTATATATATGAAGAGTTCAGATGCAAAAGCCTCTAAATGCCATTTGAAATTTTCTTCTAGAATGATCATTTTTATCAAGCTTGTATATTTAAGTTCAGTGATTTCACTTAAATGGCATTGGTAATTACCTATTAATTGTCATTTAAGTGAAATTACTGAACTTAAATATACAAGTTTGACAAAAATCATCATTAAAGAAGAAAATTTCAAATGGCATTTAGAGGCTTTTGCATCTGAACTCTTCATATATATAAATCTACCATATTCTATGGGGGATGTCCCCGGGCTTTGAACTCTGGGGTTAGGAAGGGCTCCTCAGGGGGTCCTTGACCCCAGAGTTCTGAACCTTGGGTGTGGCGGCTCCCTTCCTGAGTTACGTCCGCTTGTGGCTTATACATGGGTGAGTTCCGGATAAAACGGCCGATATCTTGTTCCGGGAAGGTCCCAGAGGCTCGCGACTCTGAGGTTGAGTGGGGGTGTCCGGAGCAGCTCGGTTCTGAAGTGGAACCGAGGGCTTTCATCGACCCGAGTTCATTAATTAATTAATATATTTTATTTGACACTTTTTCTCTTTTAAACTTTTCCATAGACCCTCTAGCTCTCCCCTATGACCCCAGGACCCCAGTTTAAAAAACCCTGTCATACTTGACATGATGAATGTAAAGCATTTGCTTGATGAGAAATATGAAACTGCATGAATAATAATTATACAGTCAGTGTACGAAAGTTAAAGTAGCTAAATTTATAGCATACCAGTCTACTGCTGAAATGTCATGTTAGCCTCCCAAATACAAATGTATAAGAATATATTCGAA
This sequence comes from Pimephales promelas, assembly GCF_016745375.1. Next base: position 2,229,443 of record NW_024121543.1, on the reverse strand, counting down.
TTTCAAGACCCTGTTATATGATAAAGAACCATGATATTACCGTTTGATAGCATATAAACACACCAGTACAGTTTTGTAACAGAGACCTAGATACCACAAAACCATTCAAAAGAATGTCCAGGTCCAAGTTATTGCATCAAACAGGTTAATCTATTCATGAGCTGAATCCTTGCGACTCATCTGGTCATTATTCGGCATGATTATTATAACAAGTTATCACTGTGAAGCTGCTTTGATACAATCTGTATTGTGAAAAGCGCTATATAAATAAATGTGACTTGACTTGACTTGACAAGCGACTTTTTAATACCACCAGTGTTATGTTGCCCTACATCTGTAGCTTTTTATATATATATTTAATGGCAACATATGACATAATTGTTTTTTTTTTTTTTGACCATTAGAGTGTACAGGAATTAAATAATGCACCTGCTTCCTGACTGGATATTTTTTCTCTAGCCGGAACTTCCACTTCCCCTCGAGTTCCGTAACCATTTAAGGCTTTTTGTTGTTGTTCTAAGATACTGCAATATTTGAGTCATTGTTTTGCGTTTCCACTTAATTACACTGACTCACCAGTTAAACTAACCGAGTGTGCTGAGTGAGTAGTTTTGCAGATGCCACAGGAAGTGTTTGCTGTGTTCGTGTGTTAATGCATCTGTGTTGTCTCGGATCTGTCCAGCTGTGAAGGATCCCATGGTGGTGGAGCGGTCGAATCTCCTCAGCATGATGAAGCTCAGCATTAAGGTTCTGATCCAGTCCTCGCTCAGTCTCGGACGCACGCTGGACTCTGAGTATCCACCTCTGCAGCAGTTCTTCGTGGTTCTGGAGCATTGCCTTAAACATGGTTTAAAAGGTGAGATGGGACATAAAGCTATTCTATCATAAAGGTATTCTATGTTTATGCATTCAACATAGTTGGCGTAGATGAAGTAGATTGAGTCCATAACCACCCAACCCCCCCCCCCCACACACACACACACACCCAAATTAAAAAAAATAAAACACACACAAGTGTAAAGTACAAGGACTTATATATATATATATATATATATATATAGTACACATGATATATATACGTATACATATTGTTTATTGTTATTATAAGAGGTATTTTCATATATATATATATATGCTCACCAAGGCTGCGTTTATTTGATCCAAAATACAGCAAAAAAAATATTGTATTGTAAAATAAATTATAAAATATTTTGAAATATTTTTGCTATTTAAAATAACTGTTTTCTATTTGAATACATAGTAAAATGGAAATTATATCTTCAGTCACATGAACCTTTAGAAATCATTCTAATATAGAGACATTTATTACTATTATTATCAATGTTGAAAACAGTTGTGTACAATTTTTTTTCAGATTTTTTGATTAATAGAAAGTTGGAAATTTGTCTAATAGAAAGCTTTTGTAATATTATAAATGTCCTTACTGTCACCTTTCATCAATTTTATGCATCCTTGCTGAATAAAAGTATTCATTTCTTAAATTGTTTTTATATAATATGTATAATATGTATAACATGTATTATACTGTATTTAATTTCTCCTAAAAAGACCCTTACTGTGTAATGTTATATATATATATATATATATATATTTATGAAAGTTAATATTTATTTTATTTCAAGTAATCAAAATGTTTTCTTTTTTTTAATTTTATTTACCAACAACCCTTCTTCAAAGTTCAATAATATGAAAATGTGCTTAATTGTCTTTGATTTCAGGGTGCAAGAGCTAAATATGTTGTTGGCATGTTTTGTGAAATGAACCCGTTTTTATGGCCTAAATCCTGCATGTTTCTATCTTTCCTCATGGGCAGTGAGGAAATCTTTCATTGGTCAGAATAAGTCAATCTGGGCTCCTCTGGAGTTGATCGAGAAACTGAGCCCTGAGTCAGCTGATATTGCCACCAGTGTGCGTGATATGCCTGGAATCAAGTAGGTGCCCATCACTCACAGGCGCTTGTGTTGGATGTAATATCATGTTTGAATCAGGGAATAGGAGAGGGCATGCATTTGCTCTTTACATTCATTTTGTTTTGTTATACATTCATAGGTTTTGTGTTGTTTCAGGACAGGCCTTGGTCGAGCTCGAGCATGGCTGCATCTGGCTCTTATGCAGAAAAAGATAGCAGACTACATGAAGGTGCTTATTAATAGAAAAGACCTTCTTGGGTAAGACCAGTTAAGTCATTGAAAAAATAATAATCTTCAATGCTTGTACAGAATTGATTTGATATCATACAAAAGATTGTAGTGCTATTAAATCCTGTGTTTCCCAAAGTAAATTCCTTATTTGTTTCTTTCTCAGGGAATTTTATGAGCCTGGGGCTCTTATAATGGAGGAAGAGGGGACTGTGATCGTAGGGATGCTGGTGGGTCTGAATGTCATCGATGCAAATTTGTGTGTGAAAGGAGAGGATCTTGATTCTCAGGTGAGACATGTAGCCATTAAAAACGAGGCTTCCAGATGTGCTCATTGACACTAAACACTGCTTTCTTTTTGCTGCAGGTGTGCGTCATTGACTTCTCAATGTATCTAAAGGATTCGCAAGCAACTGAGACCACGCAAGAGTGAGTGTGTGATGATCATTTAGGAAATAATTGTGAAAATAAAGATTTTGTCATCGCTTACTCACTCTCAAGTTGTTCTAAAACTGTATTAGTTTTTTCTTCTTTTGAACACTTTTACAGAATGTTAAATAACCTGAAAGTTGACGGATAGCAATTGACTTCCATTGTAGAAAACAAAACAAAAAGACAATGGCTACCATCATTAAAATATCTTCTTTTGTGTTTAAAAATGACTTGAAGGTGAGTAAACTATGACAAAATCTTCATTTTTGGGTAAACTTTCCCTTTAAAGGAGTAGTTCACTTTTGGAAAAACTTTTGCTGATAATTCACTCACCCCCATGTCATCCAAGATGTCCATGTCATTCTTTCTTCAGTCAAAAAGAAATTAAGGTTTTTGATTAAAACATTCCAGCATTTTTCTCCATATAATGGACTTCAGTGGGAACCAAACGGTTCAAGGTCCAGAAGACAGTTTCAGTGCAAACTGTTCAAAGGGCTTTAAACGATTCCAGACGATGAATAAGGGTCTTATCAAGCTGATTGCTCTGATCGCTCATTAAAAAAACAAAACAGAGCAAGGCGAGCATTTGAGCTTATAAAACTTAAGCTTTGTTATTTATTCATTAAATGAGGGATCATTTCGCTTGATAAGACCCTTATTCATTGTCTGGAATCGTTTAAAGCCCTTTGAACAGTTTGCAGTTTGCACTGAAACTGTCTTTTGGACCTTGAACCGTTTGGTTCCCATTGAAGTGCATTATATGGAGAAAAATGCTGGAATGTTTTCATCAAAAACCTTAATTTCTTTTCGACTGAAGAAAGAAAAACATGGACATCTTGGATGACATGGGGGTGAGTTAATTATCAGCAAAAGTGAACTATTCCTTTAATGTCACAATTGTATTCTGTGCAACAATGTTCAGTAATGTTGACTCTTTCGGATTATTTAACAGTGATTCAAAAATGACAGCCATTCTTGACCAGAAGCACTACATAGAAGAACTGAACCGGCATCTGAGCTGCACGGTGACGGATCTTCAGGTCAAGATGGACTCACTGGAGAAGACCAACAGCAAACTCATTGAGGAGGTGAAAACACTGTACACAAAGAAACTGTTGCATTGATTTTTATGGACTTTATGGGGCTGTTTACACCCGATCACCTCATGCGTTTTCTCTGATTGGTTACCGATCTGATCATTAAAAGACCAGGCGCCTCGTTTATAAAACTTTCAGTAGATTTCATCCTGAAAGTGTGCATGCGCACAAAAGCTAGATTTTGGATATGCGTTTTACAAATGTTTTCTGATTTATAAAACCATGTGTACGCCAGAACCTGCACAAAATTCAATTTATAAAACTCAGTCAGCAGAAGATTGTGTGTACGCATCTCCACCCTGAAATAACCATATATGGAGCTCACCATTTCTACTTTTAATATCCATAACATCATCATGCTTGGTGAATAAATTGCATAGAAATAAATGAAATGCGGCTTAAATTTGCATAAAGCACAGGAATTTAAGATTGAACTGCGGAAACACATTAATGTGGACCAACAAGTGTACTGTAAATGGAAATGTTTTAACAAATCAAATAGCTATCCAATCAGTAACTAAACATGATTTGACCAGGCGTAAACAGGCCTATGATGTGCTTTTGCATATTTTGATTTGTTCATGCACTCTGTTAAATACAGAATTAACATGAAAAACTTATTTTTTTTGACTTATTTTATGTCTTGTATACAGCTTACAGCAGCCACCGACAGAATCAACGCTCTGTGTGAAGAGCAGGAACAACTTAAACAAGAAAATTCGAATATTCTTCAAAATAGTCAGAGGAAAGAGGAGGTGAGAGTTACAAGATAAATGTCTGAGTGAATTCATTTGTAAAAAAAACTCGAAAGAAAATGTTAGTAGCATAATTTTGCAACTGCTAATGCTGATAGACTAGTGCCTGGTTTAGATTACACGATTTTAGCCCGATCCATTTGACGTAGGGTGTTGTGAGGATTCGTAAAAACAACAACGGGCGTCGGGACGCAAGATTCGATAGTATCATCTCGTATAGTGTGTCATAGTGGGCGACAACCTACGTCGCGTCTGTGATGCTTCACGACATCGGGACAAAAAGACTAGCATGTTTAATTTTTTTAACGGTCGTCCACGACGGTTCCGTCACATGTATGAGGTTGACCAATAGGAGCACAGAAGCTTTTCCGTACACAACTTTCAAAAATGGCGAAACGAAAAAGAGACGATGGTGCTAACGTTAAAACTAAAAGTAAAAATATATAAGAAAACAATATTTTCCCTCAAGTTCTCTTTGGAGGATTGACAGCCCATCCTGCCCTCTTCGACCAATCCAGGAACGTGTCCATTGTCGGGTTTTCTCTCTCTTTTTACTTTTTTCTGAATACAGGACAGCCAAGACAACACTCACCGCTTCATCCATTGTTTGTTTACGTTCGTTTCCGGAAATCACTCGATACTAGTTTCGCCTTCACGATGACATCACGCGCGCCGTTAAAGACGGCATGCGATGACTGGTCAGGAAGCAACATGTAGTCTGACATGTCTTGTCCACGACGTGACAAGATTTTAGGAGTCAAAATTGCGTTGTTTGACACAGTGACTATCGTTACAAGCAAAAAAAAAATCGTCTAATCTGAACCAGGCATAACAATGGCCAGAAATGGGTTTTGTCAAGTCACCTTTATTTATATAGCACTTTAAACAATACAGATTTTCAAAGCAGGTTCACAGTGATAAACAGGAAAATTATGATCAATGACTTCATCAAATATGAGACCAATTCTAATTCTGCTGTAAATCAGCTCTATACAGACAATTGAGTCATCCAAAGCGTTTTTCCATGCGCCTGGCGTATGTTTTCAATTGTTTTCAATGGGAGCGCCGCGTTTTTTAAACGCCATGAGCGTGACGAGGCGCTGAGCATTTTTATCCCCATTTTTAGCCCAGAGTTTTTTACTGGTCGCTGAGAGTTGAAAAATGTTCAACTTTGGATAAAACGCAGCGCTCATCACTGTCACCTTTTACCCAGCTCTCCAATCACAGTGGAGGAGGGGCGGGATTAATACCACACTGACAACTGTCAAAACATTCAAACTGTGCTGCGGATATTCTGTATCATAGCAACGAAACGTCTCAAATTATCAAATGAGTTCAGTTCTAGGTCCATCAACCAGCTCAATTCAGTTCAATTGTTGTTCCCATCTGAGTGTCAGTGCAGTCAAATCAATAATATTATTTAAAGGGTTAGTTCACCCAAAAATGAAAATTAAGTCATTAATTACTCACCCCCATGCTGTACCAACCCCGTAAGACCTTCGTTCGTCTTCGGAACACAAATAAAGATATTTTTGATTAAATTTGAGAGCTGTATAACTACCACATTGGCTCCTAAAGGACTGCCTCTTGACGGCCCAGAAAGTCAATGAAGAAAATGTTTAAATATCCCAAGTGACTACCGTGGCTCAACTATATGTTTATCAAGCGACGCGAATACTTTTTGTGCGAAAAAACAAACAAAAATAACGAGTTTATTCGACTATTTCTTTTCTTCCTTGTAGGCCAGAACGAGACTTCCTTAGATTTCCACGACGCATGCGCGAGAATTGCGATCTGAAGTGGTGTAAGCTGATGTGAGCAGATCGCAAATCTCGCGCATGCGTCGTGGAAATCTAAGGAAGTCTCGTTCTGGCCTACAAGGAAGAAAAGAAATAGTCGAATAAACTCGTTATTTTTGTTTGTTTTTTCGCACAAAAAGTATTCGCGTCGCTTGATAAACATATAGTTGAGCCACGGAAGTCACTTGGGATATTTAAACATTTTCTTCATTGACTTTCTGGGCCGTCAAGAGGCAGTCCTTTAGGAGCCAATGTGGTAGTTATACAGCTCTCAAATTTAATCAAAAATATCTTTATTTGTGTTCCGAAGACGAACGAAGGTCTTACGGGGTTGGTACAGCATGGGGGTGAGTAATTAATGACTTAATTTTCATTTTTGGGTGAACTAACCCTTTAATGTTAAATGCCATTAAAGCCCCAACTTAGCAAGCCAAATGTGACAATCACAAGGAACCCAAAATCCATCAGGTGAAATGGAGAAAATAAAAGCAATTCCAAAAAAAGTTAGACTGATCATCTGGCCAGTTTTATTTACCAAGTGAAGACAAATTTGCCTCACATTTGGAACGTTTTAGGTGACTATGCAAGACAGCCAGGTGGAGCTGGAAACATATCGGCAGACACGTCAGGGTTTGGATGAAATGTACAATGTAGTTTGGAAGCAGTACAAGGAGGAGAAACGAATACGGCAGGTAAGGATGTACACTTATTTTTGATTTGGAGTCAATATTGTATTGCATAGTACACTGCCCGGCCAAAAAAAGTCACTGTTTGGATTTAAATTGGCAAAGTCTTAAAGCTAGCTAGCCTAGCCTAGCTTAGCACAAATACTGGAGGTAAACGGCTCCATCTAGCCAACTGCTCCCAATAAGTGACAAAATAACGCCAACATAGTGATTTGTATAGTCACATATGTGCGTACAAATAACATGTTAAATGTTGTAAATGTAACATTAAAATGTTGGCATTATTTTGTCACTTATTGGGAGCAGTAGGTTAGACAGAGCCGTTTACCTTCAGTATTTGTGCTAAGCTAGGCTAGCTAGCTTTAAGACTTTGCCTATTTAAGACTTTGTTACGGCACGCACGGAGATGAGAAGGGTATGAATGGACTTATCTAACTCTGGGGGATACGGATGGTGAATAAGTCCCCAAAAGTTGCTGTGTTCCTTTAAGACAAATCATGTACAAAGTCATAAGTCAAAGCCATTAGTAAGTATTTTCTCCTTAAAACTGCTGTGGAAAAAAGAGTCTCAAAAACACAGTGTTTCTGACATCACAAACTACTCAATGTGCCGGCGGGCTTTAGCATATCATTATCTGCTGTGAAGCAGGGGCGTCTCAAGAAAAGTTACAAGATATAATTTTCTTGGGGACTTTAAGCGTCTATGATTGGATCATTATTGTAGTGATTATTATGTTTCTAGCATGTTGTATGTTTGGCAACAGTTCTTCTAACCCTAGATGTGTGGAGTGTGTGGCCGGGCAGTGTATATAACATTGTGTAGAGCCAATCACATGCACTGTTTGTCCAGGAGCTACAAAAGGAGCTGGAGCTGCAAATCGGCATGAAACAGGAAATAGAAGTTGCCATGAAACTTCTGGAAAAGGACACGCATGAGAAACAAGACTCGCTTGTCGCACTACGACAACAACTGGACCAAGTCAAGAATCTCAACATACAGATGTTCAACAAAGCACAGGTGTTACATGATGTTATGCATGATGTTAACTGGAATAGGACTATTTGTAACCAATATATATTTACGTCTGACCCATAAGGAGTCTGACCGAGTGGCCCAGAAAAAGGTGGAGGACATGCTACAACTGGAAAAGAAGATGACTCAGATGGAGGCTGCCATGACAGAAATGGAGCAGAGGTACACATTTAAGGAATCATTCACCCAAAACTCACCCTTGTCTTGTTTCAAACCTGGGTAACTCTCTTTTTTTCTTGCTTTGGGGGAACAAGTCATACAGGTTTGAAACAACATAATGACAGAAGTTTCATTTTGGGTACACATTGGAGATACAGGGGTTGGACAATGAAACTGAAACACTGGCCAATGTTGGAGGTTTCACATCTAGTGAAGCACGGGTGGATCAGTGATGGTTTGAGCTCCAATATCATGACAATCCTGATTGTATTTGATGGACACGACACTGCCGAGGACTACCAAACCCTTCTGGAGGATCATGAGCACCTGATGCTCAAACCGCTCAAATTGCATGATCATGCACCAACACACACAGCAAGACTTGTGACAGAAGGGTTTGATGAAGATGAAAGTGACGTTGAACATCTCCCATGGTCTGACAGTCACCAGATCTAAATATCATTGAGGTGTTTTGGAGGAGCGAGTCCACCAGCATCATATAGTGACCTGGACACTGTTCTGGAAGAGGAACGGCTCATAATCCCTCTGGTCACTGTGAAGGACTTCTATCTGTCAATTGGTGCTGTATTTGGATGCAAAATGAGGCCCTTACCATTCTAACAAATTATTGTGTTGTAAGACCAGGGGTTTCAGTTTCATTGTCCAACCCCTGTATGTGTGATATGCAGTGTATGGACTTAAACACAAGCATTTGCTCCTCAGACTTCAAAATTCAGAAAATGTGCGCAAGAATTCAGATGAGAGCCAGAATGAGCTGAAATCGGAGATGAAGGGGAAAGTGAACGCCCTGCAGAAGCGTCTCGCCGACCTCGACACGCTCAGGTAGTGTGAACTGGGCTTCTGTATATGGCCTTGATGCATTTTGACCTTGTTTACATTGTGGTGTTTATATCATACCTGCAAACTTGTCACATTTCAGCAGCTGCCTTGTATTCAAGGTAAATTCATTTGATAGGGTACAACGGGGCTAAAAACGCACCGGGGGAGATGGCTTATTTGACTAGATGGCACAAAAAGTTCACTTTTGAAATTTAAATGCCTGACCGATCCTCGATGGAAAATTGATCTAATATTTGATGTTTTTTTCGCACCGAAAAAAAAAAACGACAGTGGTACCCCTTTCGTTTTTTTTTAGGTCGAAATTTTGAGTTTCTCTGATCTTCTTGAAACTCTGGATTCTGATAGAGGGCCACAAAAGTTAGACCTGAGTGCAAAAATGGAGTCTCTAGACCCTTCCTGAGCTGAGATATGGACATCCCACGTAGCATTTTTGCCATTATAAAAATAGTGGGATAAATGCTATGTGGAATCTCAATATCTCAGCCCAGGAAGGGTCTAGAGCCTCCATTTTTGCACTCAGGTCTAAGTCTCTTGGCCCTTTATCAGAATCCAGAGTTTTGAGAAGATTGGAGAAAGTTAATTTTTTCACACCGAAAAAAAAACGACAGTGGTACCCCTTTCGGTTTTTTTTTTAGGTCGAAATTTTGAGTTGCTCTGATCTTCTTGAAACTCTGGATTCTGATAGAGGTCCATGAGACTTAGACCTGAGTGCAAAAATGGAGTCTCCAGACCCTTCCTGAGCTGAGATATGGACATCCCACGTAGCATTTTTGCCATTATAAAAATAGTGGGATAAATGCTATGTGGAATCTCAATATCTCAGCTCAGGAAGGGTCTAGAGCCTCCATTTTTGCACTCAGGTCTAAGTCTCTTGGCCCTCTATCAGAATCCAGAGTTTTGAGAAGATTGGAGAAACTTAATTTTTTCGCACCAAAAAAAAAAAACGACAGTGGTACCCCTTTCGTTTTTTTTTTTTTTTGAGGTCGAAATTTTGAGTTTCTCTGATCTTCTTGAAACTCTGGATTCTGATAGAGGTCCATGAGACTTAGACCTGAGTGCAAAAATGGAGTCTCCAGACCCTTCCTGAGCTGAGATATGGACATCCCACGTAGCATTTTTGCCATTATAAAAATAGTGGGATAAATGTCAAGTCAAGTCAAGTCACATTTATTTATATAGCGCTTTTCACAATACAGATTGTATCAAAGCAGCTTCACAGTGATAACATGAAAGTAGCACAACACAGATCAACAACATTGCTAAACACTAAATAACCCCAACTGAGCAAGCTCAAAGCAAGCCAAAAGCAAGGCGACAGTGGCAAGGAACCAAACTCCATCAGATTGGATGGAGAAAAAACCTTGGGAGAACCCAGGCTCAGTCGGGGGCCAGTTCTCCTGTGGCTTACATTCATATTGTTTAAATATAAATATTAAATATAAATATTGTTTATGAATCAAACGGCGCCATAACATATCGCAGGCGTTGAGTCGTCTCATCACAGGCGTTGAGTCGTCTCATCACAGGCGTTGGGGCATCCGAAATCCCCGTGAGAGGCTGGACACAAAACTGGACCTGACGAACGCCATTTTTCTCGGGACAAGCGTCCCGAGATAACAGCAGAAAGGCAGATGGGAAATAATTAGCATAGCTGATGTTCATAATGATTTCCGTTATAACTCACAAACTCTCCGTAACCCGAACTCTCCGCAACCCAACCATACGCGCCGACCCGTTTGTCTAAAAGGCTGTCGAGCCCCACTGGTGCGTTAAGCAGTTTCAGTGGCAAACAGTTCCGTATGGCATAACAGAGGACTAGAAGGTAAGCATTATGTGAATGCTTGACTAAAGAGATGCGTCTTTAATCTAGTTTTGAACTGTGTCAGCGAGTCAGAGGCTCGGACCGTATCGGGAAGGCCATTCCAGAGTTTTGGAGCTAAATGCGAGAACGCCCTCCCTCCTTTACTGGACTTCGATGTCCTAGGAATGACCAGAAGCCTTGAATTTAGTGATCTTAAGGAACGCGGTGGATTGTAGGGCGAAAGAAGGTCCGTTAAGTACATAGGTGCTAAACCATTTAGGGCTTTATAGGTCAGTAGTAGTATTTTGTAGTTGATGCGGAACTTAATAGGTAACCAGTGTAGAGATGATAAAATCGGTGTTATATGATCATATTTTCTTGACCTAGTAAGAACTCTAGCAGCTGCATTTTGTACTAACTGTAGCTTGTTTATTGAGGATGCAGGACAACCGGCTAATAAATCATTACAGTAATCTAGTCTCGAGGTCATGAATGCGTGAACTAATTTTTCTGCATCAGAAATAGATAGCATGTTACGTAGCTTAGCAATGTTTCTAAGGTGGAAAAAGGCTGTTCTTGTAACATATGAAATATGATTTTCGAACGACAAGTTGCGGTCTAGTATAACACCCAGGTCTTTTACTGTTGTGGATAAAGTAACAGGACATCCGTCTATATTAAAGTTGTATTGTGAGAGGTTTTGTGAGTAGTTTTTTGGACCAATAAGTAATACCTCCGTTTTATCTGAATTTAATAGCAGGAAATTACGCGTCATCCAGCATTTTATATCTTTGAGACACTCTGTCATTTTAGATGAGTTAGTGTTTTCATCTGGTCGTGATGAAATATATAATTGAGTGTCGTCAGTGTAACAGTGGAAATTAATTCCATGTTTTCTTATAATATTACCAAGTGGCAGCATATATATTGAGAATAGCAGAGGGCCTAAAACCGATCCTTGCGGTACTCCATAGTCTACTGACGTTATCTTTGATTTTTTCCCATTTAAACAGACAAAATGAGAACGGTCCGATAAGTACGATCTAAACCAGCTTAATGCCTGTCCCTGGACACCGGTGAAGTTTTGTAGTCGATCCAAGAGTATTATATGATCTATAGTGTCGAACGCAGCGCTAAGATCAAGTAGGACTAGTATTGAGATACAGCCTTGGTCAGAAGCTAAAAGTAAATCATTTGTAATTTTAACTAGCGCAGTTTCTGTACTATGATACGGTCTGAATCCTGGTTGGAATTTTTCATAGATATCATTTTCTTGCAAAAAAGAGCACAATTGAGCGGACACTACTTTTTCAAGTATTTTGGACATAAATGGAAGATTTGAAATGGGTCTGTAATTTGCCAAGTTATTTGGATCTAATTGTGGTTTCTTAATGAGCGGTTTTATTACAGCCAGCTTGTATATTTTTGGGACATGACCTAAAGATAAAGACGAGTTAATAATATTGAGGAGAGGCTCTTCCACTACAGGTAATAGTTCTTTCAGTAGTTTAGTGGGTATTGGATCTAATAAACAAGTTGTTGGTTTAGATGCAATGATAAGTTTATTTAGCTCCTCCTGTCCTATCGTTGTAAAGCGGTTTAGTTGTTCTAGAGGGTCCATAATTGAAGCTGAATCATAAGACACCATAGCGGATTGTACATTTATAATTTTGTTTCGGATGCTTTCTATTTTCGCATTGAAGTAATTCATAAAATCATTACTACTAAACTGTAAAGGTATATTTTGCTCTGGTGATGTCTGTTTATTTGTTAGTCTAGCCACGGTGTTAAATAAAAACCTTGGATTATTTTGGTTATTTTCGATTAGTTAAATGCTACATGGGATCTCAATATCTCAGCCCAGGAAGGGTCTAGAGCCTCCATTTTTGCACTCAGGTCTAAGTCTCTTGGCCCTTTATCAGAATCCAGAGTTTTGAGAAGATTGGAGAAACTTAATTTTTTCGCACCGAAAAAAAAACGACAGTGGTACCCCTTTCGGTTTTTTTTTAGGTCGAAATTTTGAGTTTCTCTGATCTTCTTGAAACTCTGGATTCTGGTAGAGGGCCATGAGACTTAGACCTGAGTGCAAAAATGGAGTCTCCAGACCCTTCCTGAGCTGAGATATGGACATCCCACGTAGCATTTTTGCCATTATAAAAATAGTGGGATAAATGCTACATGGGATCTCAATATCTCAGCCCAGGAAGGGTCTAGAGCCTCCATTTTTGCACTCAGGTCTAAGTCTCTTGGCCCTTTATCAGAATCCAGAGTTTTGAGAAGATTGGAGAAACTTAATTTTTTCGCACCGAAAAAAAAACGACAGTGGTACCCCTTTCGGTTTTTTTTAGGTCGAAATTTTTAGTTTCTCTGATCTTCTTGAAACTCTGGATTCTGGTAGAGGGCCATGAGACTTAGACCTGAGTGCAAAAATGGAGTCTCCAGACCCTTCCTGAGCTGAGATATGGACATCCCACGTAGCATTTTTGCCATTATAAAAATAGTGGGATAAATGCTACATGGGATCTCAATATCTCAGCCCAGGAAAGGTCTAGAGCCTCCATTTTTGCACTCAGGTCTACGTCTCTTGGCCCTTTATCAGAATCCAGAGTTTTGAGAAGATTGGGGAAACTTAATTTTTCGCCCCCCCCCAAAAAAACGTAAGGGGTACCACTGTCGTTTTTTTTTTCTGGTCGAAATTTTGATTTTCGATATCTCAGCTCTGGAAGGGTCTAGAGCCTCGCTTTTTGCACTCAGGTCTAAGTCTCATGGCCCTCTATCAGAATCCAGAGTTTTGAGAAGATTGGGGAAACTTAATTTTTCGCCCCCCCCCCCAAAAAAAACGTAAGGGGTACCACTGTCGTTTTTTTTCGGGTCGAAATTTTGAGTTTCGATATCTCAGCTCTGGAAGGGTCTAGAGCCTCCATTTTTGCACTCAGGGCTATGTCTCATGGCCCTCTATCAGAATCCAGAGTTTTGAGAAGATTGGGGAAACTTAATTTTTCGCCCCCCAAAAAAACGTAAGGGGTACCACTGTCGTTTTTTTTTCGGGTCGAAATTTTGAGTTTCGATATCTCAGCTCTGGAAGGGTCTAGAGCCTCCATTTTTGCACTCAGGACTATGTCTCATGGCCCTCTATCAGAATCCAGAGTTTTGAGAAGATTGGGGAAACTTAATTTTTCGCCCCCCCAAAAAAAACGTAAGGGGTACCACTGTCGTTTTTTTTCGGGTCGAAATTTTGAGTTTCGATATCTCAGCTCTGGAAGGGTCTAGAGCCTCCATTTTTGCACTCAGGACTATGTCTCATGGCCCTCTATCAGAATCCAGAGTTTTGAGAAGATTGGGGAAACTTAATTTTTCGCCCCCCAAAAAAAACGTAAGGGGTACCACTGTCGTTTTTTTTTTCTGGTCGAAATTTTGAGTTTCGATATCTCAGCTCTGGAAGGGTCTAGAGCCTCCATTTTTGCACTCAGGTCTAAGTCTCATGGCCCTCTATCAGAATCCAGAGTTTTGAGAAGATTGGGGAAACTTAATTTTTCGCCCCCCCAAAAAAAACGTAAGGGGTACCACTGTCGTTTTTTTTTCGGGTCGAAATTTTGAGTTTCGATATCTCAGCTCTGGAAGGGTCTAGAGCCTCCATTTTTGCACTCAGGACTATGTCTCATGGCCCTCTATCAGAATCCAGAGTTTTGAGAAGATTGGGGAAACTTAATTTTTCGCCCCCCCAAAAAAAACGTAAGGGGTACCACTGTCGTTTTTTTTTCTGGTCGAAATTTTGAGTTTCGATATCTCAGCTCTGGAAGGGTCTAGAGCCTCACTTTTTGCACTCAGGTCTAAGTCTCATGGCCCTCTATCAGAATCCAGAGTTTTGAGAAGATTGGGGAAACTTAATTTTTCGCCCCCCCCAAAAAAACATAAGGGGAACCACTGTCGTTTTTTTTTGGGTTGAAATTTTGAGTTTCGATATCTCAGCTCTGGAAGGGTCTAGAGCCTCCATTTTTGCACTCAGGACTATGTCTCATGGCCCTCTATCAGAATCCAGAGTTTTGAGAAGATTGGGGAAACTTAATTTTTCGCCCCCCCCCCCAAAAAAACGTAAGGGGTACCACTGTCGTTTTTTTTTCGGGTCAAAATTTTGAGTTTCGATATCTCAGCTCTGGAAGGGTCTAGAGCCTCCATTTTTGCACTCAGGACTATGTCTCATGGCCCTCTATCAGAATCCAGAGTTTTGAGAAGATTGGGGAAACTTAATTTTTCGCCCCCCCCCCAAAAAACGTAAGGGGTACCACTGTCGTTTTTTTTTTTCTGGTCGAAATTTTGAGTTTCGATATCTCAGCTCTGGAAGGGTCTAGAGCCTCGCTTTTTGCACTCAGGTCTAAGTCTCATGGCCCTCTATCAGAATCCAGAGTTTTGAGAAGATTGGGGAAACTTAATTTTTCGCCCCCCCCCAAAAAAACATAAGGGGTACCACTGTCGTTTTTTTTCTGGTCGAAATTTTGAGTTTCGATATCTCAGCTCTGGAAGGGTCTAGAGCCTCCATTTTTGCACTCAGGACTATGTCTCATGGCCCTCTATCAGAATCCAGAGTTTTGAGAAGATTGGGGAAACTTAATTTTTCGCGCCACCCCCCCCCCCCCCATAAGAGTTAGACCTGAGTGCAAAAATGGAGTCTCTAGACCCTTCCTGAGCTGAGATATGGACATCCCACATAGTATTTTTGCCATTATAGTGGGATAAATGCTACGTGGGATCTCAATATCTCAGCTCAGGAACTAAAAACGCTAAAGCCTTAAATTATATTTTAAAAACCCTGTGATCATTTCAAATCATTTGACTCCATGTTGTTGCTGTCCTCTCTTTTGTACAGGGCCGGCCTGGAGTCCGAGCTCGGCGTGGAGAAAGAGCAGCGCCAGAACCTGCAGAGGGAACTACAGAGAGAACAGGACAACAGCACAGAGCTGCGCACACAGCTTCAGCAGCTACAGGGCCTGCAGACGGTCAGAGACACTGCTGCTCTAACCAGGGCAGACCATAAAACACTTGACATTCTACAAAATCAAAGCTAGGATGAGTATCTTTTTATTTTGTCATGGCTGCTTTGATCCAGCATCTTGTCTCCGCAGGAGCTCCTTGACCTTCGGCAGGAGAAGAAGCAGCTCCAGCAACTGTGTGAGGAGCAGGAACAGGCTCTACAGGAGATGGGACTTCATCTCAGCCAGTGAGACCCCTCTCTCTTCATTTCTCTGTCACCCCTCCTGTCTGATATAACACAGTAGTCTTACTCTATAATCCTACTTTCAGATCCAAACTCAAGATGGAGGACTTCAAAGAGGTCAATAAAGCTTTGAAGGTAAAAGAGCTTCGTGCAAGTTCACCTTTGTTTGGGTTTAAGCTTGGAAATAAAATTTCCAAACGTTATTGCAGCATATTTTAGATTAAAAAATAATGAAGATTCAGGTTTGTTTCTTTGTACTGTATATAACATTCAAAGGTTTGTGGTTGGTAAGATATGTAAATGCTTATGAAAGAAGTCTCTTATGCTCACCAAAGCTGCATTTATTTGATAGAAATATTGAGATACATTATTGCACTTTATATATATATATATATATATATATATATATATATATATTAGGGCTGTCAAGCGATTATTTAGTTTGACAGTCCTAAAATGAATATAAAGATTTAGTGTTACATGATCCTTCAGAAATCATTTGAACATGCTGATTTGGTGCTCAAGAAACATTTCTTATTATTATCAATGTTGAAAACAGTTGTGCCACTTAATGTTTTTATGGAAACTAAAAATTTGATGAATAGAAAGTTCAAAAGAACAGCATTTATTTGAAATATTTTGTTACATCATAAATGTCTTTACTGTCACTTTTGATCAATTTAATGCATCCTTTCTGAATAAAACGTCATTCTTTCAAAGGTAACTTCCAGTATGATAATGGCGATTGATGTTGTAATATCTGCTCTAGGGTCAGGCCTGGCTAAAAGACGACGAAGCTACACAGTGCAAACAGTGCCAAAAAGAATTCTCAATCGCTCGGAGAAAAGTGAGTGAAGTTCTACTCTGTCAATCACTATGTCTCAGTCCTTTGGCGAGTAACTCCATTCTTGTGTTTCTGTTTAAAGCACCATTGCAGGAACTGTGGAGACATCTACTGCAGCAACTGTTCCAGTAATGAGCTGGCTTTGCCCTCGTACCCCAGACCCGTCCGGGTATGTGACGTCTGCCATTCCCTTCTGCTCCAGAGGAGCTCCAGCGCCTCCTGACACTGATTCACGTCTCTGCCGATCATGTGTGTGAAACTGCAGGCCAGCTCTAATAATCCACTCTTGATCTCTTTGTATTTTTAACACTTATGCATTCATTTCTTGTGGCACCAATGGCTTCCGTTTGACTAAACCTATTGATTGTTGCAAAATCATATGCAATGTTTCTTGGACAGGAAGACACTAGGATAAATGACTGTATTTATACTGATAAATAGGGAGCCAAACTAACACTTAGAAGCCTTTCAGATGTTCACCAAGAGAGAAGGTAGAAGAATTATTTTTTGATACTCTTGGTGCTTTTTAGGCTTTAGTTGTGTCTCTTATCAAAACAGGACTGAATGTCATTTGTAACGGTTTTGTAAATTCTGATTAGTGTCAAATTTAATGAGACAAAGCATTGGTGAATTATAATGTTTTTTAGCGTACATGTGCTTGTGCTATAAAGATTTAATCCACAAACTGTCTTACAAACACATACTAGAGCTCACCTCAGTCAAAATGAGGCCAGTTATCATACGTCAGTGGGTATGTGTGAATTATTAAAGAAAATGTATCAACCATTCATAAAACAAACTTTCAAATGCAAACATTTTGGTTTTGTAAACAACTTGAACATTTATATTGCTTGTGTCACAGATGAGGCTCAAAGTCTAAATGATTTTTCCTTGTCCAGGGGTAAAGTTACATTATCTTATGCAAGACTAAAGCGCAAATGGATTGTATTTTCATTTCAACTTTTTTTGCTCTTACCAGTCAAATTTTTGTAAGGCTCTCTGAAGACAAAATGTATATTTTAGATTGTATGTCAGTTTTCTGTGTTGTACCCTCTCTCGTCTCCTGTTCTGTTCATGAAGCTGTAATGAAGTCTCTGGAGATTTTATAGAATTGTGTATGGTTTAATAAACACTGCTTTGAAGTATGAAGACATGAGGAATCAAAACATTTGTCCACTGAAATCACAGGTGATACATTTTTTTTTGGGGGGGGGGAGCAAATGCAAACGCTTTTCCAAATGCAAACAGTAACATGCATCTAAATGAAACCCCTTCACTTCCCACCATACTTTAAAATAATACACTTTTTTTTTTTACCTTTTAAACTTTTCAGCCTGGATTAAGCATTAAGTACATGCAAAACACCTTTGCTGGAGCAAAAAGTTTAAGATACGATGTGCTACATTCGCTGACAGAGTGAAACCTCCATGTGCAAAGACGTCAACCTGTACTAAAGGCTTTGATAAAGTTGGCCTATAGTATCCTGAAACGAGGAAACAAAAATCACCTCTTTTTATACTTGACTGTAAACAGAATTACAGGCACCTCTCCAGTGTGATACATGGGCTGTCACATTTCAGCATAAATTACTAACTCTAGGAAAAGAATTTTCCTCAACCAGGTCAACAGGGAAAAATAAATGTACTTGTGTAAAGCTCAGAAACAGAACTTAGAAGGGAGCAAGGAACAAAGAACAAACAAACGAAAGACGACACTGTTCAAATTAAGGTTTGTCATGGATAATGAACCAGCTATGAAACCCCCGGAGGCCTACATCCCCCAGCCTCCCCCCATGCCGCTGCCGAGGCCGTTCATTCCCATGGATCCACGGCTTCCTCCGCCATAGTAACTGCTGCCCATGCCGCCCTGATTACCTGACAGGAGGGAGAAATACACATTTTAGCACCAGGGAGTTCTTAGTGGAAATCAAACACCATTTCTACTATGATTCTCAAGGCCCAGTCACATGACAAGCGATGCAACTTCGTCATTTTAAGTTGCTTAAAGGAGTAGTTCACTTAAAAAAAAAAATGTTTGCTGATAATTTACCATGGCTTAAATGCTGCGTGGAATCTCAATATCTCAGCTCAGGAAGGGTCTAGAGCCTCCATTTTTCGTTTTCGCCCGAAAACGAAAAAAATGAAAGGGGTAACACTGTCGTTTTTTTTTCTGGTCGAAATTTTGAATTTCGATATCTCAGCTCTGGAAGGGTCTATCATAATCCAGAGTTTTGACAAGATTGGAGAAACTTAATTTTTCGCCCGAAAACGAAAAAAATGAAAGGGGTAACACTGTCGTTTTTTTTTCGGGTCGAAATTTTGAATGTTTATATCTCAGCTCTGGAAGGGTCTAGAGCCTCCATTTTTGCACTCAGTTCAAAGTCTCGTGGCCCTCTATCATAATCCAGAGTTTTGAGAAGATTGGAGAAACTTAATTTTTCGCCCAAAAATGAAAAAAAACGAAAGGGGTAACACTGTCGTTTTTTTTTCGGGTCGAAATTTTGAATTTCGATATCTCAGCTCTGGAAGGGTCTAGATCATCCATTTTTGCACTCAGGTCAAAGTCTCACAGCCCTCTATCATAATCCAGAGTTTTGAGAAGATTGGAGAAACTTAATTTTTCGCCCAAAATGAAAAAAAATGAAAGGGGTAACACTGTCGTTTTTTTTTTCGGGTCGAAATTTTGAATTTCGATATCTCAGCTCTGGAAGGGTCTAGAGCCTCCATTTTTGCACTCAGGTCAAAGTCTCACAGCCCTCTATCATAATCCAGAGTTTTGAGAAGATTGGAGAAACTTAATTTTTCGCCCAAAAATGAAAAAAAAACGAAAGGGGTAACACTGTCGTTTTTTTTTCGGGTCGAAATTTTGAATTTCGATATCTCAGCTCTGGAAGGGTCTAGAGCCTCCATTTTTGCACTCAGGTCAAAGTCTCACAGCCCTCTATCATAATCCAGAGTTTTGAGAAGATTGGAGAAACTTAATTTTTCGCCCAAAAATGAAAAAAAAACGAAAGGGGTAACACTGTCGTTTTTTTTTCGGGTCGAAATTTTGAATTTCGATATCTCAGCTCTGGAAGGGTCTAGAGCCTCCATTTTTGCACTCAGGTCAAAGTCTCACAGCCCTCTATCATAATCCAGAGTTTTGAGAAGATTGGAGAAACTTAATTTTTCGCCCAAAAATGAAAAAAAACGAAAGGGGTAACACTGTCGTTTTTTTTTCGGGTCGAAATTTTGAATTTCGATATCTCAGCTCTGGAAGGGTCTAGAGCCTCCATTTTTGCACTCAGGTCAAAGTCTCACAGCCCTCTATCATAATCCAGAGTTTTGAGAAGATTGGAGAAACTTAATTTTTCGCCCAAAATGAAAAAAAAACGAAAGGGGTAACACTGTCGTTTTTTTTTCGGGTCGAAATTTTGAATTTCGATATCTCAGCTCTGGAAGGGTCTAGAGCCTCCATTTTTGCACTCAGGTCAAAGTCTCACAGCCCTCTATCATAATCCAGAGTTTTGAGAAGATTGGAGAAACTTAATTTTTCGCCCAAAAATGAAAAAAAACGAAAGGGGTAACACTGTCGTTTTTTTTTCGGGTCGAAATTTTGAATTTCGATATCTCAGCTCTGGAAGGGTCTAGAGCCTCCATTTTTGCACTCAGGTCAAAGTCTCACAGCCCTCTATCATAATCCAGAGTTTTGAGAAGATTGGAGAAACTTAATTTTTCGCCCAAAATGAAAAAAAAAACGAAAGGGGTAACACTGTCGTTTTTTTTTCGGGTCGAAATTTTGAATTTCGATATCTCAGCTCTGGAAGGGTCTAGAGCCTCCATTTTTGCACTCAGGTCAAAGTCTCACAGCCCTCTATCATAATCCAGAGTTTTGAGAAGATTGGAGAAACTTAATTTTTCGCCCAAAAATGAAAAAAAACGAAAGGGGTAACACTGTCGTTTTTTTTTCGGGTCGAAATTTTGAATTTCGATATCTCAGCTCTGGAAGGGTCTAGAGCCTCCATTTTTGCACTCAGGTCAAAGTCTCACAGCCCTCTATCATAATCCAGAGTTTTGAGAAGATTGGAGAAACTTAATTTTTCGCCCAAAAATGAAAAAAAACGAAAGGGGTAACACTGTCGTTTTTTTTTCGGGTCGAAATTTTGAATTTCGATATCTCAGCTCTGGAAGGGTCTAGAGCCTCCATTTTTGCACTCAGGTCAAAGTCTCACAGCCCTCTATCATAATCCAGAGTTTTGAGAAGATTGGAGAAACTTAATTTTTCGCCCAAAAATGAAAAAAAACGAAAGGGGTAACACTGTCGTTTTTTTTTCGGGTCGAAATTTTGAATTTCGATATCTCAGCTCTGGAAGGGTCTAGAGCCTCCATTTTTGCACTCAGGTCAAAGTCTCACAGCCCTCTATCATAATCCAGAGTTTTGAGAAGATTGGAGAAACTTAATTTTTCGCCCAAAAATGAAAAAAAACGAAAGGGGTAACACTGTCGTTTTTTTTTCGGGTCGAAATTTTGAATTTCGATATCTCAGCTCTGGAAGGGTCTAGAGCCTCCATTTTTGCACTCAGGTCAAAGTCTCACAGCCCTCTATCATAATCCAGAGTTTTGAGAAGATTGGAGAAACTTAATTTTTCGCCCAAAAATGAAAAAAAACGAAAGGGGTAACACTGTCGTTTTTTTTTTCGGGTCGAAATTTTGAATTTCGATATCTCAGCTCTGGAAGGGTCTAGAGCCTCCATTTTTGCACTCAGGTCAAAGTCTCACAGCCCTCTATCATAATCCAGAGTTTTGAGAAGATTGGAGAAACTTAATTTTTCGCCCAAAAATGAAAAAAAACGAAAGGGGTAACACTGTCGTTTTTTTTTCGGGTCGAAATTTTGAATTTCGATATCTCAGCTCTGGAAGGGTCTAGAGCCTCCATTTTTGCACTCAGGTCAAAGTCTCACAGCCCTCTATCATAATCCAGAGTTTTGAGAAGATTGGAGAAACTTAATTTTTCGCCCAAAAATGAAAAAAAACGAAAGGGGTAACACTGTCGTTTTTTTTTCGGGTCGAAATTTTGAATTTCGATATCTCAGCTCTGGAAGGGTCTAGAGCCTCCATTTTTGCACTCAGGTCAAAGTCTCACAGCCCTCTATCATAATCCAGAGTTTTGAGAAGATTGGAGAAACTTAATTTTTCGCCCAAAAATGAAAAAAAAAACGAAAGGGGTAACACTGTCGTTTTTTTTTCGGGTCGAAATTTTGAATTTCGATATCTCAGCTCTGGAAGGGTCTAGAGCCTCCATTTTTGCACTCAGGTCAAAGTCTCACAGCCCTCTATCATAATCCAGAGTTTTGAGAAGATTGGAGAAACTTAATTTTTCGCCCAAAAATGAAAAAAAACGAAAGGGGTAACACTGTCGTTTTTTTTTTCGGGTCGAAATTTTGAATTTCGATATCTCAGCTCTGGAAGGGTCTAGAGCCTCCATTTTTGCACTCAGGTCAAAGTCTCACAGCCCTCTATCATAATCCAGAGTTTTGAGAAGATTGGAGAAACTTAATTTTTCGCCCAAAAATGAAAAAAAACGAAAGGGGTAACACTGTCGTTTTTTTTTCGGGTCGAAATTTTGAATTTCGATATCTCAGCTCTGGAAGGGTCTAGAGCCTCCATTTTTGCACTCAGGTCAAAGTCTCACAGCCCTCTATCATAATCCAGAGTTTTGAGAAGATTGGAGAAACTTAATTTTTCGCCCAAAAATGAAAAAAAACGAAAGGGGTAACACTGTCGTTTTTTTTTTCGGGTCGAAATTTTGAATTTCGATATCTCAGCTCTGGAAGGGTCTAGAGCCTCCATTTTTGCACTCAGGTCAAAGTCTCACAGCCCTCTATCATAATCCAGAGTTTTGAGAAGATTGGAGAAACTTAATTTTTCGCCCAAAAATGAAAAAAAACGAAAGGGGTAACACTGTCGTTTTTTTTTCGGGTCGAAATTTTGAATTTCGATATCTCAGCTCTGGAAGGGTCTAGAGCCTCCATTTTTGCACTCAGGTCAAAGTCTCACAGCCCTCTATCATAATCCAGAGTTTTGAGAAGATTGGAGAAACTTAATTTTTCGCCCAAAAATGAAAAAAAACGAAAGGGGTAACACTGTCGTTTTTTTTTCGGGTCGAAATTTTGAATTTCGATATCTCAGCTCTGGAAGGGTCTAGAGCCTCCATTTTTGCACTCAGGTCAAAGTCTCACAGCCCTCTATCATAATCCAGAGTTTTGAGAAGATTGGAGAAACTTAATTTTTCGCCCAAAAATGAAAAAAAACGAAAGGGGTAACACTGTCGTTTTTTTTTCGGGTCGAAATTTTGAATTTCGATATCTCAGCTCTGGAAGGGTCTAGAGCCTCCATTTTTGCACTCAGGTCAAAGTCTCACAGCCCTCTATCATAATCCAGAGTTTTGAGAAGATTGGAGAAACTTAATTTTTCGCCCAAAAATGAAAAAAAACGAAAGGGGTAACACTGTCGTTTTTTTTTTCGGGTCGAAATTTTGAATTTCGATATCTCAGCTCTGGAAGGGTCTAGAGCCTCCATTTTTGCACTCAGGTCAAAGTCTCACAGCCCTCTATCATAATCCAGAGTTTTGAGAAGATTGGAGAAACTTAATTTTTCGCCCAAAAATGAAAAAAAACGAAAGGGGTAACACTGTCGTTTTTTTTTTCGGGTCGAAATTTTGAATTTCGATATCTCAGCTCTGGAAGGGTCTAGAGCCTCCATTTTTGCACTCAGGTCAAAGTCTCGTGGCCCTCTATCATAATCCAGAGTTTTGAGAAGATTGGAGAAACTTAATTTTTCGCCCAAAAATGAAAAAAAACGAAAGGGGTAACACTGTCGTTTTTTTTTCGGGTCGAAATTTTGAATTTCGATATCTCAGCTCTGGAAGGGTCTAGAGCCTCCATTTTTGCACTCAGGTCAAAGTCTCACAGCCCTCTATCATAATCCAGAGTTTTGAGAAGATTGGAGAAACTTAATTTTTCGCCCAAAAATGAAAAAAAACGAAAGGGGTAACACTGTCGTTTTTTTTCGGGTCAAAATTTTGAATTTCGATATCTCAGCTCTGGAAGGGTCTAGAGCCTCCATTTTTGCACTCAGGTCAAAATCTCACGCCCCTCTATCAGAATCTAGAGTTTAGAGAAGATTGGAGAAACTTCATTTTTCGCCCAAAAAGGAAAAAAAACGAAAGGGGTAACACTGTCGTTTTTTTTTCGGTTCGAAATTTTGAATTTCGATATCTCAGCTCTGGGAGGGTCTAGAGCCTCCATTTTTGCACTCAGGTCAAAGTCTCGTGGCCCTCTATCATAATCCAGAGTTTTGAGAAGATTGAAGAAACTTAATTTTTCGCCCCAAAAATGAAAAAAAAACAAAAGGGGTAACACTGTCGTTTTTTTTTCGGGTCGAAATTTTGAATTTCGATTTCTCAGCTCTGGAAGGGTCTAGATCCTCCATTTTTGCACGCAGGTCTAAGTCCCATGGCCCTCTATCAGAATCCAGAGTTTCAAGAAGATTGGAGAAAATTATTTTTTTTCACACAAAAAAAAAAAAAAACGACAGGGGTAACACTGTCGTTTTTTTTTTTTTTTTGGGTCCGAAATTTTGAGTTGTTCTGATCTTCTTGAAACTCTGGATTCTGATAGATGGTCATGAGACTAAGACCTAAATGTGCAAAAATTGAGTCTCTACACCCTTCCAGAGCTGAGATATGGATATCCCACATAGCATTTATGCTATTATAAAAATAGTGGGTTCGTGGACGGTGGAATTTGGGTAGTGTATTTTTTGGACATTTTAATTAAAGTTTCTTTCAAGATAAAAACTATTTTACTGCACTCAGGAGGCTCCCCTGAGTCCTTAGCCCCAAGCGCCATCCCATAATTCCACCATCCACAAACCCACTATTTTTATAATGGCATAAATGCTACGTGGGATGTCCATATCTCAGCTCTGGTCTAAGTCCCATGGCCCTCTATCAGAATCCAGAGTTTCAAGAAGATTGGAGAAACTAATTTTTTCGCATCAAAAAAAAAAAAAAAAAACGACAGGGGTAACACTGTCGTTTTTTTGGAGGGCCGAAATTTTGAGTTGTTCTGATCTTCTTGAAACTCTGGATTCTGATAGAGGGCCTTGGGACTTAGACCTGAGTGCGGTGTCTAAAATATTTTTCACTGGTGTCTAAAATATAGGTGTCATAATTGTCTGTTATTGCAAAAAAACTGCCGGTGTGGTATAAAGTTACTTTTAGGCCCCATGTATACATTTTAATCTGACCCTACATTATCACATACACCATGCTCTCTAAATATCAGCATAAACAACTGAAAACCTCATCACATGACCCTGTTAAAATAAAGAATTTCAATTTGACACACTCACTCACACACTTACATATATATCACTGCACCCAATACAAGCTATATCTATCAATTGATAAATCACTCATTTAGATTCAACAGACAGAGACGGTGATAGTGTAAAACTGGGTAGTTTATTGCTTGTGTGTGTTTGAATGAGAGATTCCTTCACAATCTTCAAACTGCACAAGCGCACATTCATCTGAATCGTGTTTTCCACTCATCTCGACGGCAGATCTATCTTACAGAGAGTGTGTGAGCGAGAGAAACAGAGGCCCAGAGCCCGGTCTGACCACGTATAAAGAAAAATCAAAGCATTCGAAATATGGTGCAAAGAAAGAAAAGAAGGCCAGACGTTACATTGTAAAATCACATAGCAATTGGTAATTACAGGGAATGCTAACTAACGTTTGATTACATGATATACAGAAAGAAAAAGCACGAGACGCCACAGATTCTGAGGAGAGAGACGTACAACAGCCGCTTTTCATCTCACTGAACGTTTTAATATTAGAGATCTGTCCTCCCTCGGACCTCAGACACTGGCATCTCTCGACAGAACCGCGTTTTATCTCGGTGTGTGTTTGCACACTGGAATCTTTTTGTACTGAATAAATACAATACGTTACGAGGTCGTTACGAGGACTCCGGGGTCGTCTGCGGTAACAGGGTCTCGGGGGCAACAGGCATGTCTTTGACCGCAGGGTTAGGCGTGGCATCCAGTATGAGCGCTGGAGTTTGCACGTTCGCTAAGGAGACGGGCGGTGCGAAGTCAGATGGTGCCAGGGAAGATGGCAGCGTGACGCCTGGCATGCTGGGAAGTGTGGAAGAGAGAACGGGGTGCATGGGCAGAGGAGAGATGCCAGGCAGGTTCAGAGGAGGAAGAGGGGGCAAACCTAAAGAGACAAGAGCGTTTGCATTAGTGTGATTAAAACAGCGCCTTGACAATTCATAAAAATCACATTCATTTGTATCACGATGACTGCTTTTCTGCCCCCAAATTGATAATTAAGACTTTTGCATTACTATTTAAATGAGTAGTTCACTTTTGAAAAAACTTTTGCTGATAATTTTCTCACCCCCATGTCATCCAAGATGCCCATGTCTTTCTCTCTTCAGTCGAAAAGAAATTAAGATTCATCAGATTTTTGATGAAAACATTCCAGGATTTTTCTCCATATAATGGACTTCAATGGGAACCAAACGGTTCAAGGTCCAAAAGACAGTTTCAGTGCAAACTGTTCAAAGGGCTTTAAACGATTCCAGACGACGAATAAGGGTCTTATCAAGTGAAACGATCGCTCATTTAATTAATAAGTTGAAGTTTTATAAGCTCGCCTTGCTCTGTTCGGTGACACACGTTTGTGACTCTCCTGTTTGAACTCGTTCATCAAACTGAACAAATCTTTTTCTGATTCGTTTTTTATTCATTCAACAAACGAAACGAACAAATTGACTCGGAAAATTATTCGCTCATTTTGATGAACGAGTTCGAACAGGAGAGTCACGAACGCTCATCACAGAACAGAGCAAGGCGAGCATTTGTGCTTATAAAACATAAACTTTGTTATTTTTTTTTTTTAAAATGAGCGATCGTTTCGCTCGATAAGACCCTTATTCATCGTCTGGAATCGTTTAAAGCCCTTTGAACAGTTTGAAGTTTGCACTGAAAGTGTCATTTGGACCTTGAACTGTTTGGTTCCCATTGAAGTCCATTATATGGAGAAAAATCCTGGAATGTTTTCATCAAAAACCTTAATTTCTTTTCGACTGAAGAAAGAAAGACGTGGACATCTTGGATGACATGGGGGTGAGTAAATTATCAGCAAAAGTTTTTTTAAAAGTGAACTACTCCTTTAAAATGCTTTTTTACATGTTCTTTCGTTTTTGTTGCTGTTTGTCTTTATATCAGTGTCTCTCCATTGTGGTCTTGAGTTATCTTTCACGTCACAATATTCCTCATTTAAATAATTCCCGCCCAAAGAAGTTAGAAGTGTGTTGAAACTCACGTTTATGGTCAGTCTTTCAGGCATGAAAATCTATTCTAGTAGACTCCAAAAACAAAATCAAGGCTTTGCAAAAGGCATAATACTAGTAGGTTCCCTTTAAGACATTTAAAGTGTTTGATTTGATCAAATTTAAGATCAAATCAAACACTTGAAATTTGATCAAATTTAAGACTTTTTAAAGGGATACTCCAGTTTTTTCATATTAAACTATGTTATTCCCTTAACTAAGACGAGTTGATACACACCTCTCTCATCTCAGTGTGTGCGCTCAATCGCTCTGGCACGCGAGACACTTTGATGGCTCTTAACTAGCCCAGTTCATTCAATATGGGCCACGCAAAGAAACGACAGAGAAGCTATGGTATTTCACCATACATTATAGTTATCCACTGTACACGCTTAGAAAAGCACGTTTTATTTTGTGTCACCGTACTAGGTCGAGTTACACTACTCGAGTAAATGTATTTAAATAGGGAAAACCTTGGAGGTGTTTAGTCGCTTCTCTGCGTGGCCCATATTGAATGAACTGGGCTAGTTAAGTGCTATCAAAGTGTCTCGCGCGCCAGAGCGATTAAGCAAACGCACTGAGACGAGAGAGGTGTGCATCAACTCGTCTTAGTCAAGGAAATAACATAGTTTATATGAAAAAACTGTGGAGTATCCCTTTAAGGACCTTGTCAGTCACACACAAGTCAGGTCCTTCCTGTCTAAGTGGCCGTTCTTAGTCAGAAAAAGCTGTAATATGGTATAATGAAGTGTACCTGCTGTATTATGAGGTAACCCACTGATTCCAGCTAAAGATACAGCGCTAAGGTTCGGTAACGGTAGATTAAGGTTCGGGAGGTTAGGCAGGTTTGGCAGGGGAGGGAGACCAGACGGTAAGGATATCAAACCTACAAGCACAAAATAAAGATCATTTATTCACATAACAGAGAATGTGAAAAGAAACTTTTCTTCCAGCTTATATTACTTTGACAAAAATTACTTTGACAAGTGCATGTTGGTGGTGGTTGAGGAGATTCCCCCTTCCATGTAAAGCGCTTCGAGTACCCAGAAAAGCACTATATAAATGTAATTATTATTATGTTCTCTACCTGGTACAGTGGTGGAGGGGGTGACAATGGGAAGGGTACCCAGCCCTGGGGTCACCTGAGTGGGCAGCAGGGGGACTGTAGGAACACCTGCAGAAAATGACAGTATTTGTATTATGTTAATATTATATATTATGAGTGATATGGAAAAAATATGATGCACAGCATAAATGTTGACATTTCACCTGTGTGGAGCTCGCTGGGCATCGAGGGCTGGGCAGAGCTGAGTGACAGGCCGGATAGACTGTCCTCGAGTCCTGTGGGAACAGGCTGTGACACAGGGGGCGGAGTCACTGCAGACAGCTGAACCTACACAAAACGTCATTGTAATCAAACGGCTGACAAATATATCCAAATACACCATGTGAAATACACACACACACTTACCTCTGTGAAGCCGTCTTTCAACGGGCTGGCGGGTTCACTCGGGGTGTGTCCGGGGAAGCTTATTTTCTTGCCCTCCTCGAACGGCCGAGTTGGGATTCTGTGCAGGTAACCATAGCCGATGCCGCAGCCGAGACTGAACGGAGAAAAATAATCACGTCAGACACACACATACAGGGGCAGGAACCAGAGGAGCAAGAGAGTTTTACACACCTGCCCTCTCCACCCCAGGCACCGTTGGGCGTAATGACCACTTCTCTGCAGTTGTCCGTGTCGGTGTTGTAGACGTAGAGTTTCAGGCCTTTGCCCTCATGGGTTTCTATCAATGAGAATAAGTCCTCTGACTGGAGAAAGAGCACAGCACACACACAATGAAGAAAACCAATAATAAAACACTGAAATGCATCTTGATTTTTTTTGTGATGTATTCTACAATATTGCAAATTATGCTGATTTGATCTAACTGGCTAAAACAAAGGAGGAGTTGGTCATTTTGCATAAAAGGCCCTGTGACAGTCTTGAACTGTCATTTTAGTATTATTTACATTTAACTATTCATTCTAAATTGGATTCTTTTTTAAATATTTTCAGATTTCAAGTCACCTTTATTCATATAGCACTTTACACAATACATTTTGTTTCAAAGCAGCTTTACAGTGATAAATTGAAAATCATGCAACAGAGTTATAACATCATAGTCCAACTTAAGTAAGTTCAGTGATGGTTCATTTTCATTGTAATAAAGTTATTAATTTAGTTCACATATATATATATATATATATATATATATATATATATCCGCTCTGGAAAAAAACAGTGATGTCATCATCCAGTTCAGTTCAGTTCTCATATATAATGGTGTCAATTAGGGATGGGCAACGATTAATCACATCCAAAATAAAAGTTTGTGTTTACATGATATATGTGTGTGTGGTCTGTATAATTATTTTGTATATATCAATACTAACACATGCTAGTATATATTTAAGAAAAATGTGTTCTTAATATATCAAATATTTATATTTATAAATAATATTAATTATGTATAAATATATATAAAGTATATACATGCAAATATTTCTTAAATATATGCATGCATGTGTGTGTATTTATATATACAAAATAATTATACACACTACACACACATATATTACGTAAACACAAACTTTTATTTTGGATGCGATTAATCGTTGCCCGTCCCTAGTGTCAATGCAGGCCGATCAATATATGATTTCAGTTTTAGTCATTTTGTGATGCGTTTATCATTTTTGTTAGTTTTATTTAACAATAACAACATAAGAATTTGTTAAAAACTATAAAACCAATCAGTTTTTCACTGCATGTCGTTGTTGTATATGTGAAAAAACATGTTTGTTTAAAAAATGTGTGCTCATGAATTTATGGAGTTTCTTAAAGCGAATTAATTCACAGCTTATTTTTCATAAAAAAAGGTGGAATTTGTATTGAACAAAAACATTTACTGAAAAAAACTAAATATTTCTTGCAAATATAAAAAATGCAAAGTGATAAATATATATTTTATTAACAGATAATGAGCACAGCACATATGGGTCATTTCAGCTCTTTCTAGGATGGCTGAAGAATCTGCAAGTGTTTTAATCTATATTTGAGCAGCAGAGCGTGATATCAATCGACAATTTATCCAAAATACAGATGTTTATGCACAATTATCATGACGTCTGAAAAGAGTTTGTGATGTGTATGAGAGAAACGTACCTCGTTCATGACTGTGTCTGCTCCGATGATGTAGTCGGTGTGTGGTCTTAATCCTGCTAATGCTGCAGGAGAGTTTGGCTCCACTTCCTACAAAACAAGTGAAAAACGAGTCAAGGCGCATATTTCATTTTACAACTCGACTGACCGGACTGTTTTACAAGGACACACCCATGCTGAATTACGACTGATTGACCAAAAGTTGTTAATCAAAAAAGAGTTCAATGCAACCCCGCCCTTACAAAATATGCAGTGTAAATAAATAACTCATTCCAGCAGCTTTCTCCGATTACATTTCTCCACTTTCATTTACTCACCAAAACATGCCAGACGTTCTCATTGGCTCCTTCAAAGCTGCAAAAGCGGATGCTGACCCCCAGAAGACCCTGGCCGCCCCACATGTTGCTGGGAGTAACAGTGGCTTCCCGCAGCTCCAGGGTTTTGCTGCTGTACACTAGCATCTTCACAGGTTTCTCAACGCTAGCCTTCAATATGTCTTTCAGCGTGTCATTATCCTTGTTCTGTATAAAGCAAAGCAAAAACACCATTAAACAGCAACAAACATACTAGGCAGGATTGTGTAAAATGATGCTATTTAACACCATACAACATGAATGTTTCAACCATAAACTTTAAATAATGTACAGTCCAGGTGTGCATATATCAGATGTTTTACAATGGCTTCAAATGTGGTTCGTCCAATCAGATTTTAAAGTCAGAACTGTCAGTTTTACTGTTTAGAGTCTTATAAGCATTACATAATACTAGGCTTCATTTTTTTAAAGTATCTAATTCACTGGATAGTCCCAAAATTGGTATAATCATTACATGGCTATTCAATATATAAACCAATTTTCCATTTAAAGCTTGTTTCTTTATTGGTTTCTCACATGTTTATAACTTTAAAAACACTGGATGAGGTTCAATGAATAGTCAGTTCATACATTGAAGAGATGATGGATGACCATGCACCATGTGCAACAAACCTACCAGTCTCGTGTTGTTGATGGACACAATGAAGTCAAAGAAGGGTTCGAGTCCTGCTCTGTGCCCGGGAGAATTCTCCTGCACCTGCATAACAGAGAAAGCAGACTGCTTATACAATCACATTCAAGGATAACCATCAAATAAAAATAACAACATCCATATCTTCTGGCAAAACTCTAAACTGATACATATCATGAAATAATGCTCTTTGCATCATGAAAATGTCTAAGTTAACACTTCAATCTTGACTGAGATGGCAATCTACAAAATATGCAGTCATGCAAGTTATGCATGCACCCAAATATCAAAATGACATACTGCTCTTACACACGTTATGCTATTTCTTGAGTAAATTAGGTCATTTCAAGTTGTGGAAGATGAAAACTGAACATTTTACAGCTATGCATAATGACATGTAGTAAGCTTCTTCAACAGAGCCCATCCACACAAACAAAATTGCTTGTCACAGTGGGATAAATAAAGACGTGCATTTTAAAGGCTATCAGTCTTTGTATGTCAAAAGCTGAAAAGAAATCTCTTGACATTTAACAGCAGAGATTTTCATTTAGCCACGTTAGCATTTAGCCGATGTGAGCAGGCCGCACTGGCGTCCCCGCCCTCGATTTGAACTTTCCGCTGCCTGAGAGTCGCGATCTTCCGTATGGGTGAAAGAAAGACACCGATAGAGCGGACGGGTCTGTAAAACACACTCACTCTGAGAACGTGATAGCCCTCCGAACCACCTCCTGGAATTTCCAAACTCTGCGATCCCCCCATGATCCCCGCTGAATGTCGCCTGTGAGATTATAGTGAGTTTTAATATTTTTCTCCCAGCTGCCGGTTATGTGGACAGACACGTCAGAGTCTCCAAGGGATGCGCACGACAGTGGTGAATGACGTGGCAGCGCAAAAAGGAGGGCTCGTGCTTATGTGGCGCACAGGTGAGACTGCAGCGGTACACACACACGGTCAAGGAGGCATTCTTCACATTATGAATCAGTGAAGCATGATTTATTTTTCATTTGTAAGCGTAAGGCAGGTAAACGATGGGATACGCATGAAGGTGCGACGTCGGACTGAACGAATCGTTCGTTTGAATCGAATCTTTTTGATGAATCGGTTGACCGGTTTGAGAAATTAGTTCACGAGTGGTTCTAGAGTTCTCTAGTCGGCAAGTCGTAAAAAAAATCTGTTATCTTTGCTAATTAAAATAATATAGAATTATTTTTGTGGCTCCGCCTCTCCAAAGATTAGATTAAGACGATAAGGGGTGGGCGTATTTGCTGAATAGCATTAAAGGCACCATATGAAATCAATTGAACACTTTCTATTTTTTTTAATGAAATATACCAGTGTTTGTTATAAATGATTTATCAGTGCACATCATTACTTTTTTATGTGCCCTCTATAATCAAATAACTTCCCCTTCCTCTTGTAACTACATCTTTTCTCTGATGATGTGTTCACCGGTGTGAGGGCGGGGCAACCTGTCACTCAGATGGGATCTCAGCAATAGACATCAATAACAATGTGCTTTTTGTAACTTATCTCTTACATTAAATTAAATACTTGTACAATAAAGTTTTAGTGCGTCAATGATTATCCAGTAGAACACAGACGTTCGCACATTTTACCACAAATCTTGTTGTCTTTTTTAGTCTTTTTTTAGTTCACCCAAAAATGAAAATTCTGTTATTAAGTTACTCACCGTCAAGTTCCAAACCTGTAGCCTATGAAGAAGAAGAAGATATTTTGAAGAAAATCGGTAAACATCGACTTCCAAAAAATACTATGAGTCCCATTAACTGTTTGGTTAACGAAATTCTTCAAAATATTTTTTTTGTGCTTAGCAGAAGATAGAAATTCATATAGGTTTGAAACAATTTGAGTGTTGTCATTTTTGGGTGAACTATCCCTTTAATGTTAGTGTGGGTTTCAGCGCCCTCTGGAGGATGTCGAAAGTGTGCAACATGTTTCCAGTTTCTTCATTTCTTTGTGACACTGCCTCCCTGTGGCTGAGACATTAAAGTAGATTAGAAGAACACATTTAGGCTAAAAAATGGAAAACATAAGCGATCTTTTATAGAGTCATGCTTTTGCAAATGTTTTACAAGTGAATCTTTATCTCTAATCTTTGCATCACTTAATTTGGCTCTTCGGCTCTGTGATCGGATACTCGGATTATTCATTAGGTACATTACACGTTTAAGGTGATATAGTCAGACTACGTTTTGATTTTTGATTACTTTTGAGTAATTTTAAAGTGTCTATTGTTGAAAGATTATATATATCACACCTCAGTGCCTGTGAGTAGGTCGTTAAAATAAGAATGAAATAAAAGGAAACACAAACAATCTCAAGTGTGAAGTCAGCTTTAAAATAAAAGGGTCAGATTTTACATTTCAAAAAGACGACTAAAAGAACATTCGTATAGTTTAGTAGCTTTTATTGTGTTAATAACAGTTTACATATAGTGATTGCATTTTAAAGTGCCAGCCTTACTGAGGAGACCAGATCGCCCTCCTCACATTCAACAAGGAAAAAGATTATTGTGCATTTGTCAAAAACATTGAACATTAAATAAAGTCAGCATGGTCCAAAGACAACAGCTGAATCTTAATAATAAACCTTTGATAAATATTTATATTATTAACACAATCTTCCAGCATCCTGAGGACATCATTTCCATCCTTCCCTCTAAGTTTGTGCTTTTTGCTTTATTGTTTTCTTTTGTGGTTTCTTCTCTTTATATATATATATATTTATATGATGCTATAATCGCCTGAGTTGAATATCAATAATCAGCATTAAACATCTGGTTACTAACCTTCAGATAATTGATAGGATTGCTTGTAACATTCAGTCAAAGATACACACAATAACATTATAACACTAACACACTGATTGCACAGAGTTAAGGGCCTGAACAACAATAAACATATACAATATATTAATTTTTACTGTATATAAATGTCATACTATAATTTATATGCTTGCTTATTTCAAAGAATATCGAGTATATTGTAAAATGTATGGCACTAGTTCTGTCTTTGGCTCACAAGTACATTACAGGACTTTTAAACATTTGCCTAAACTTGATTATATATATATATATATATATATATATATATATATATATATATATATATATATATATATATATATATCTTGTTTTAAAGTTCAAATGAAGAACCATTACAAATGGGAGAAATACTGAACCTTTAAACACTGCTCGGCCCACAATATAAATAAATTAAATCTATTTTTATATCGTTTCAAACGGAAAATTCTTGAATACTCATGTTTCACCTCACAAAGGTGTTGATTAACCACTTTACAAGTTCTAGAAACACAACACTAAAATACAGATCAACCACTGGTTCACACACAGACCCCACGACTACACAGAAAGGGCTTCGAGCTTCATTAAAAGGGTGGTGCGCCTTTGCTCGTCTTTATCTTGTATTTACAAACCGGTGTTACACACGATCCCAGTGGACTTAAACTGTGCTGTAAGGTGACCGTGTAGTTATGCTAGGGAAAAGCTTGCTCCCACCACCGAATAAAACAATAAAAGCAACCTTTATCTTACAATTCAGATTTTTTTTTGGCCAGGTAAAATTGTTTTATTTGTAATTGTAAGTTTATATCTCACAATTCGGACTTCATGATTTATTTTTTTGCGATTCCACATTTTATAACTCTCAATTCTGACTTTTTTCCTCAAAGTCTGAGATATAAACTCAAAATTGCAAGAAACTCTCAACAGATTTCTTTATTTGAGTTTATATATCAAAATTCAGTGAAAAAAAATCAGAATTGTGATATAAACTCGCAATTATAAAACTTTTTTATTTAAAAAAGTATGATGTTTTTCTCACAATTCCAACTTTATTCCTCACAATTCCACATTTTTATAACTCTCAATTCTGATTTTTTTCCTTAAAGTGTGAGATTTAAACTCAGAATTGCAAGAAACTCTCAACAGATTTCTTTATTTGAGTTTATATCTCAAAATTCAGCGAAAAAAAAAACAGAATTGTGATATAAACACGCAATTATAAAACTTTTTTATGATGTTTTTCTCTCAATTCCAACTGTATTTCTCACAATTCCACATTTTTATAACTCTCAATTCTGACTTTTTCCCTCAAAGTCTGAGATATAAACTCAAAATTGCAAGAAACTCTCAACAGATTTCTTTATTTGAGTTTATATATCAAAATTCAGTGAAAAAAAATTCAGAATTGTGATATAAACTCACAATTATAAAACTTTTTTAATTAAAAAATTATGCTGTTTTTCTCACAATTCCACATTTTTATAATAACTCTGTCTAATTCTGACTTTTTTTTCTCAGAATATAACTGTTGTGAGTTATGAAGTCCGGATTCTGACATATAAACTAAGAAAATAACCCCCCAAAAAAATCTGAATTGTGAGATAAAGACTTGATTTTTATTCCGAGGTGGAAACAAGCCTCCGCACTATACCGGCTGTGTGATCTGTAAGTGAAAGATCTACTGACATTGAGAAGAAGGACAGAACATATCGGACCACAACACGACGTCGAAACATAGCCATTAAATGCGTAGACCTCACGACTGTCCCGTCGAGTGGATGCTTTAGACTCTTACAGGTCCTGACCCAGCCTCTCGATCTCGTCGATCAGGAAATCGATGTCTGACATTGTGGCGGCATGATTGGAGACCACCATTCGGAAGAAGTTGACTTTGTCTCCCTGTGGTTGGTACCCTACCATGGTCGTGCCGCACTCCATCATCAATGCCTTGATCTTCGGCGCCACCTGCAGGGGAAAGCAGAGTCATTATGACACCAGTTTCTCTAGTGACTCTTGACTTGGTAGTTATATGAGATGATGAAGTACCCTGTGTAGCTTCTCCCTTCGTTCGTCTCCGTGTGGCATGCCACGCAAGCTTGGTGGAATATACCAGAAGCAAACATTTGTGTGCTGGGGCTGTAGAGAGCAAAATAAAAGCAATTACGTCCAGTGTTGGGTAAGCAGTTCTTTCAATCTATAAATATGTGTGTTCCAGATACTAACCTGGCCCTCAAAGACCATTTCATATCCCTCACGGTTCTTGATTTTATTGTAGAGATATTCAGAAATCTCCAGGCATCTGTCGATGTGCTGCTCAAACCCAATTGTGCCCTGCATGGATACAATTCACCAGGCACAATAAAAATGTTTTCCTCGACAAAATAATTTATGCTAGAGCCACATCATTTATGTGTCTTTTGGGGCTGTCAAACGATTAATCGCATCCAAAATAAAAGTTTGTGTTTACATAATATATGTGGGTGTTTATATATATATATATATGAAGAGTTCAGATGCAAAAGCCTCTAAATGCCATTTGAAATTTTCTTCTAGAATGATCGTTTTTATCAAGCTTGTATATTTAAGTTCAGTAATTTCACTTAAATGGCAATTAAATGACAATTAATAGGTAATCTTCATTAATCTTCATAGATCATTTTAGAAGAAAATTTCAAATGGCACTTAGAGGCTTTTGCATCTGAACTCTTCATATATATATATATATATATATATATATATATATATAAATACACACACATGCATGTATATTTATTATTTATATATAAAATATTTATAATATAAATTATATAAATCTATATACAGTATATACATAAAATAAACTTATTTGAGATAACTTATTATTTTGAGTTTCTGATGGTTAAATTAATCTACTTCATTGTATTAACTCACTTTTTCCAGTTTAATCAACTTAAAATTTTAAGTCAACCCAGGTTACTTACTTTTTTAAGTTAAACCAACAATATTTTTTTACAGTGTAGTAATCACAACTTTTTTTTTTGTCAAATCAACTTAAATAATTTATTTAGTTCAGATAACAAATAATTTTGAGTTTCTGATGGTTAAATTAATCTCCTTCATTGTATTAACTCACTTTTTCCAGTTCAATGAACTTAAAATTTTAAGGCAACCAGGTTACTTACAGTACTTTTTAAAATTAAACCATCAATATTTTTTTACAGTGTGATATTGTGATGACCTGATGGGGTACTGCAGATGAAAAATAGCCTTGGGGCTAACTCTGGCATATTTACATTGCTGAAAAGATAAGATGTTCATTAATATCCATTGTCCCTTTTAAATAAATAGAATAGATTAAGATTAAGAATATATATATATATATATATATATATATATAATTATAACTTTATTCACATACAGCAGCATATATCAACTTCCTGATTTTTTATTTAGTCACAAAATGCAACTATATTGCCCAGCTCTTTATATAAAGCTGGATATATAAGTGTCCAACTTCATCCGCATGCGGTGCTACTATGAAATCTCAACTGCTTGATTGGTTGGAGAAATGTAAACTATAATCAGCTCTGATCTGCTGAATGTGACATGAAGATATTATGAACACTGAAATATGATTTTCTTTAAAGTTTTTCGCTATACAAATAAATTTGACATAATAGCGGCTGCTGGGACGCACCTTGGCCTTCCACATGAGCCAGAATTTGAAGATGTCTACGTGTCTACCACACTGGATGGCCTTGTCTCCGGTGTCGTAGTTGACGTCGTACTGTTTGTCTGGTTGGAAGAGATATCCGGCACACATGGAGTTGCAGCCCTGCAGAATGCCCTGAAACAGAAGCACGGCGTATTCAAGTCCCTCTCTTGAAGTGTGATCAGCAGCTGTATTAACTAAACCTGGTCTACATTAGCAGGTGAATATATCCACATCAAGATTTTTGTTTAGACTTGTATAGAGAGCCTAAAATGAACACTCGCCAAGTAAAAATCGGCGTTGACGATGAGTGAATGAAACATTACAAGCCCGCGCCCTCAGATCACTTGGACGTGACTGTGGTTACAAGAGGTAAAAACGATATAAACACTGTTCGTTTTCTCACACAAACCGCTCGTTTGGTGTCTTAGGCCATCAATGTGTACTTACATTTACGAGTCATTAAATCATGTTTAATTTGGACTTCTCTGTGCATGCTCTTTGAGGTGGTGACCATAGACCTCCATTATATGAGTGACAGACAAGAACGGTTTGACCTACAAATATCAAAATTGAAACTACTGTGGAAACAAAGACACCTACATCTTGGATGCCCTTGAGGTAAGC
Source organism: Pimephales promelas (assembly GCF_016745375.1). The sequence goes on along the minus strand of NW_024121543.1, from coordinate 2,190,870 downwards.
TAAAACATACCAAAAATTAATTTCAAAGTGAACAATCCCTTTAAAACAGTCGTTTTCTATGTGAATACATGTAACTGTAATTTATTCCTGTGATCAAAGCTGAATTTCCAGCATCATTACTCCAGTCTTCAGTGTCACATGATCCTTCATAAATCACTCTAATATGATGATTTGCTGCACATAAAACATGTATGATTATCTATGTTGAAAACAGCTCTGCTGCTTCATATAAAAAAAAAATCTGGATTTTTTTGATGAAACGAAAGCATTTGAAATAGAAATCTTTTGATCAATTTAACTCAGCCCAGCCATTTGAACAATAGTGTCTGTTTATGTCCAAGTCTCACCTTGTCTCTAACCAGGATGGCTGAACATTGCAACGGTACACCCATCATCTTATGAGGGTTCCATGTGACAGAGTTTGCCCTGAAACAAACAAACGAGTGGGGTTTCAGCTCACACTGCACCTTACCTGAGACACACAGTCATTTCAGCAGCTCATCGTCTATGGTTTTTACATACCTCTCGACGCCGTTTAGCTTGTGACGGTGTTTCCTGGACATCAACAGTCCTCCGCCCCATGCGCCCTGGAGATTCACTCATTCATTTACTCAGTGATCCATACACTATATTTAGGCTATATATTAAGTTACCAGCACTGATTGAAAATGCATGCATTTGAGTCACACTTACATCCACGTGCAACCACAGGTCGTACTTCTCGCAGATGTCGGCAATGTCATTGATGGGATCGAATGCTCCATATACTGTGGTGCCGGCCGTCGCATTCACAAACAGTGGCACATAACCCTAAAATACACATTTAAAATCACATGATTCACTGTTGATGTTGCATGGCCTACAGATAATGCCCTAACAGCAGAGTGCCACGTAAAGGTCAAATCATCCATCAGGCTTGAGGATATTGATCCACTGAACTCTTCAGGCACAGAGGTTAAATACTCTCACTCACTTGTCTCTCAAGAGCACAGAACAGAGCAGTTACACACCTTCTGTTTAGCATCAATGATCTTGGCCTCTAAGTCAGCAGGTATGACGCGCCCCCTAAACAAGACAGCCAATTAGGTATAAGTGGGAGGGACAATAAAAGCAAATAAAACATGAGCTTTGAAAGCTCCAAGTGCTTGTAGCTATATATTTATATATAGAGGGCTTTTTATTCTTATATAACTGACACAGAACAGTACTGTCATGATACCTCTCATCTGTCTTCAGGAGAATGACGTTTTCTTTGCCAAATCCCAGGACAGCTCCAGCCTTTTTGATTGAGTAATGACTCTGCAAAAAAATAAGCAAGTCAACCAAAGTGGCCAAACTACTACAGATAGAATATAGTTAATGTAATCATCACACTTACACATCAAAAATAAAAATATGACCCCCAGAGGGAGACAAATCTCCTCTGTTTGACTGCCGTGTGTGTAGGCTACTTACATGTTCAGATGTGAAGAGCACGAGTCGCGGTGCTGCTGACATGCCTTTGGTTTTGACTTCTGGGAAATACTTATACCGTGCAACCATCACACTGTACATGTTTGATATGGCACCACCTGTGAACAGATGAGCATTCAGTGTATTTCAGCACCACTCACAGCTTTGCGTAAACGTGAAAATACGTCATAATTTCATCATCAGCCTACCTATTTTTATGCATAACCGTATTGTTTTATTATATGTTTTGGGGGAGTATACAACATTTGTAATTGTAATATTTAATCATTTTGATTGTTTACCTGGTGAGAAGAGTCCATCGCCATCCCCGTTCGGCCAGCCAATCATCTCTCTCATCTTCTTCAGGGTCAGCTGCTCCATCAGAACAAACACGGGCGCGATCTCATATGTGAACCTGAACACAAACACCAAATCAAATTCGGTCAATATGAGCTTCGTTTGAGATTTATATTCAGTTACAAGAAATAGTTTAGTTTAACAAATCACAGTGTAAAGGAATTATCAAAAATAAAACAAAATAATTAATGATTTTTGATTGGTGAGTTAGTTTTGGAACTCGATTCTGATTGGCTTTCCAAGAACATTGATTGATAGATAGCCTATGGCGTTTCCGCCACAGAATAAAAAATAAAAAAGGTAAATTGCGAATTTTTATCAGATAATTCTGACCTTTTTTCCTCAAAATTGCATGATTTGACTGACAAATGCGATTTATAAAGTCAGAATTGGAATTGAAAATTTGATTTTTTTTTTTTTAATAAAAAAAATTGACTTGGTTATGAGATTCGTTTGAGATTCATATTTAAGACGTTATGCTTCTCCAAATCTTCAAAATCAGGCAACAGCTAACTAACAGAGATTGACAGTCCCTGCAGACACTGTTCCAACAGAGGAACATTCTGTCCCTCTCGGCTGCTTTGCATATCGCTAATTAAAAGACGGCTGTGATAAACTCGATAAGGGCTCATTTCAGGGTGTTTTAATGAAGGGAGACAGTATTCTGATGGCTATCTGTCCGTCTAAATGGAGGAGTAACTTCAGTCTGACGGGGGACAGACAGCGCACAAATGAGCGGACGGCTGCGCGCGCCTGATAAGAACACACTCGCGCACACATCCGTCTCATTCAGACGAGAGAGGGACGAAAGTGTGATGAACACAAGTAGGACAGGAGGGAAGACTCATTGTTCAGCTCCGCCACAAAGGGAACAAAGATTTAAGACAGTAAAAAATAACCGAGAATCATCAATAACATGCAGCTAAAACATGATTCCGGCTGTCATAATGTCATATAAATAGAACAATGTATTCTCCCGCAGATCTTACACGTGTTGGATTTGACAAATTGCATTTTCATGTACAAAGGAGGAGAAACCAACCGGAAATTTAATACCTGTCTGAATATTGTGGTGGCTCAATGTATATCGGGACCTTACCATTGCACTATTATGAAATTGTGTCATATAGCATAACATGCTAGCACAATATGCTAATCAAGAGAACAAGAGATGAACCATCATTTTTGTTGTGACAGTGATTGTCTTATTATGGATAATAGCTACATTTAATTGAAAAGTGATTTGAATTAGGCTACTGTGTGTAAAAAAATGTGTAAAGTGTTTTAAATCTTAATACAGCATCTAATTTGCTGTATTATGCACTGAATCTATCAGCATTATATTGGGCAATATTAGATATCAATATTGGCATGAAAATCTTTTAGCTTTTAGCAACCACACAAGCTCGTTAAAATCTTAAGAAACCAGCCAAAACACCACTTACATTTCATACATTTCTCTTTTAAGTAAAGCTATTTTGAGGGTGTATGAATAATTCTTTGTGTGTGTGTGTGTCAGTCCATTAGCTGCCGGTCAGTGTGTGTCACCGCTGATGAGAAATAATGGGTCTAAATTAGTCACGGTGAATAATGACAGAATAAGCAGCATTTGCAGCCTGTCCATTCACAGAACAGGACACTCCCCACTCTCTTCTTCTCACAAAGCCCTTTGTGTGTGTGTGTGTGTGTGTGTGTGTGTGTGTGTGGCAGCAGCTGAAGCGACAATCTCAGCAGTGCAGAAATGAAACATTCTAAAACATTGCAGGTGAAATCCTTCAAAATGGGGCAGAGAGCAGTGGGAGGCGAACACAACAGCTTTATCCCTCGAGCCACAGGACGGCATAATGTGGGAGAGAAGGAGAAATGTTCATGCCGAGATTTTGAGCTTCAGTGTAAGAGTGAAGAACTAATCAGCAGAGAGACTCCCACACACTCATCTAGTGAACTAACACACCTCAGCCATTCGTACTTGACAAAAAAGCATCTCCCGTCCCGAAAAAGCATCTCCCCAGACTCCATCTCCCGTTCAATACAAATATAGTGCTTTTTAACATCATATCCGTGCTTTACAGGAATAAGATATGAAGAAAGGGCAAAATTCAAGGTTTAATACAGGGAACCGGCCAAAACCATCGATCACCTCTTGACTTCTCAAATGTCAGCAGCACTTGGGAATGTTTTTATTTATACTGTAAAGCAAATGTCACAAGAAAGTAATATTATGATATATCAAATGCCAATTGCATAGGACTTGGTCAGGTAAAATACACTCAAAAAAATGATTTATTGATGCCGTTCACTTATTGAACTCTTATTGTATCAGGTTTCTCATTCAATTGCATCATGTTAAACTGTTTTCATGTTGAAAGGACAATAGCTCGATCAAACATGAAAAACAGCATTTTCATTTCCCATTGCACGTGGCGGGATAGGAAGAGTATATAGGCCTAGTAATAAAGATGTGATTTTATGATTTTTAGTAAGATGAGAAAATGTTCTATTATGTTGTATATAAAATGGTTTCTGTTATGTTGATGCTGGAAGTGAATCGCACATTTATGTTACAAATGGCCAAATCTGCTCTTCCGTTAAGAATTATGTAAAGTTAATCAGTTTGCTTAATGTAAAAACATTTATGTACATGCGATGCAAGCGCATAGAAATTAATAATCTTCACCATTTTGGCTTCAGATAGTTATTTGGGTCAATTGTTCACAGTTGTTTATAATCCTTATGGTTCTTACAATGCAGCATTACATGTTCTACTGCTTTAGATTTAGTCCAAAATTGGATATAGGGCAAAATAAAACAGATTTCATGTCAGAAGAGCATCTATGATGTCTATGATGCATCTATGATGCCCTTCTGAAGCTCACTTTATTGAAAAAGACCCTATAAATAATTATAAAGGCGCACTATGCAAGAATTCCGTTTTTGTCAAACAGTGACCCCTAGAGTCGCTGTGGAGTACTTGTATTTAACGTTACTGTCGTAAATTCCACTCTCTGCACTCGCGGCATATATATTAAGGTGTGCCTTTAAATAAGAGATCTAGGATATGAGATATATGATATTAGACTACATAATAAAAGTTAATGAATTTCAAACCTGAACCAAATATTTTTTTTCCAAAGACCAACAGTCTGTCATTAGTCTTTAGGCCCCGTTTACACGAAGGGAAAACGCAGATATTTCCCTGCGGATTGGCCTCTTGTTTACACGAAAACCCAGTTTTTATCACAGAAAACGATTATTTCTAAAAATTCTGGCCAAAGTGGAGATTTCTGAAAACGCCGGTTATGTGTTGTCGTGTGAACTGGGAGAAACTGCGTTTTAGGTTCTCTCTTGTCGATTCTGAGGATTCTGATTGGCTTGCATGGCGTTATCCTTAACCCCTACACTGCCGCCAATAGGTTTGGCATAGTTATGATGGCGCTCGACGGCGTATTTATGTGGGTGTGTGAACGATGTTATTTTTGAAAACGGAGAGGGGGAAAATATTCGTTTCGCTAAATACCTGGCTTTATGTAACCAGCATTAGTCTCACACTAAAAAACGGCATGTTGTGGTTTACCAGCCATGTCAACGAAACGAATGAATGAAAATTAAAAAAAAATCTAAATTCGCACCATCTTTGTAGAACTTCAAAAAAAGAAACAGAAAAGATGCTGCAGCCAATGAGCCGCCGGCGGGGGCTGACTCATCCTCCACGGACAGTTTTTTAATATTTTATCAGACAATAACTACTCAAGATTTTGCTTTAGTATAATTTTCGCGACAATTAGGACCGGATTTTGGGACGTCTGGTCCCCCTATGTGGTCTCCACCACTCGGACGCGCTCTTCAATCTTTCGCCGTTGCGCACTCGGTGAAATCACAAAATAAAATGCACACAAACTTGGACATATTTACTTACTAATCCATCAACAAGTTGGACTAGTGTTGCATCCAGTGCTGCTTTTTAGCTCGCGCCAACGAGTGAAAAGCCTGGGACTCTTGTCTGGTTCCTCACGCGGTCAGATTATCTTTCCTTTTTCTAGTCTCTTCCGACCGCGTTTCATTTGCTTTTTCCATCGTCGAGTATCACGTCTGAAATGTGCGCAAGTGTCGTCATGTGGTGGTTGATGTGTGTGACGTCGTTGCCGTTAAGCATTTCTTGATTCTCGCGAGATTTGTCGGGGCGCTCCTCTCAAACTTGCATTGCTGGTTTTTACAATGTTGACAGCTTTTTACCCCCAAGCTTTACTACCAGGATGATTCGCCCAACTATGAGATTGTTTACCACTGAAATGACTTTGAAGCTGTTATATTAAGGTATAATTCTTGCATAGTGCGTCTTTAATGTTTTCAGCTCTGCTCTCCTCCTCTTCGTATGTGGCATGAATTAGCTTAAGAGGATATTAATCAAAGTAATTCCCTATTGCAAAAACCCATTGTTCATATTTATGGCTATTTAACAAGGCCTTTCTCTCCATAAGTGACTTCTATTATAAGAAGCTCTCTGTTTATATTAAGAAAGACAGCTGTAATGAAGTGCTCGGTCCTCTGAGATCAAAATGGCCTCTGGGAGTGAAACTCGATGGCCAGACTGTTCAGCCCGCAGGGACACACACGCTCTCCGACTGGCTGGTCCCAGCTGGCACACACTTCCTACCAGCCCACAGTCACACACAATCAATGGGCTGTTAAATAGATTTGGTACAAGTCCATTCTGTGCTTTAGTGTTGTAAGACTCGTCAGTGCTGCACAGGCTCAGTCATAAGCTTCATGAAAAAAACCCATCAGCTTCAGCTTTATAGATGGGATAAAGGGCTCATTATCATCTGATGAGGTGGTCATAAAGGCTAGGTCTAGTTGCACAAATCCTTGTTTTTTTTTTAGCAGTGGGGATAATTTTGGTTCTGCTTCCATCGTCCCAGTGTCAATGGGATTTTTGTTAAATGTCTGAAATACGGTTTGTGGTGAACACAAGCTCAAGGTATCTTTCACGTTTAATTCTACGACATAGAATATATCAGTAATGCCCCACTTGTGATTTGTTAGTTTTACTTGTCTTGAAAAAGGTGGTTGCTCTGTCAAGTTTGCTTGCCTCAATGGGACTATAGAGGTTGTCGGGGACATTAAACATCATCAGCCGAACAGAAACTCATCTACTCACTAGCTTTCACAGCCTTGTTGTATTTATAATCATGCTCTTGCAAACTATTCTAACGCAAACTTTCAGGGAAAATGCTTTTAAATACGTGCTGAAAGAGCTGTCGGATGCTTAATGCTGGTGATGTTGAAGTCATGTGGACGTGGTGTAGTTCGTTTATAGATTGTATTTAGCCTTCAAAATTCATAAAAGTTGTGTTAATTTGTAAAGTTTATCATGATCATGAGTTTGTCGAGGGAACCAAAGTGATGCTAACTTCCGAGATGACCAACACAAATAAATCATCCCTGCAGCCAGCGCTCTATGCCTATGTGTTTTCTGCAACTTAAAAAAGGAAAAAAGAAATCTATGTGTCAGTGCACTCTATACTATCGTTTCTTTCCTAATCACCTTTGCACTTCGCATGAGCAACTCATCAGACAGAAATGTCCAATAAAACAGCTCAAGTCAATTTGCTCTTTATATCATGTAGCACAGCGCCAAAATGTGTAACTCAATGTGCTGATCAATATGCAATCCCACACGCCTGGAGGGCACCGGGTGTTCCAGCAATCAGAGACATCACTCGATGCAGAATTGACAAAGACAGCGCCTCTAGCCATCGCGTTCAAACAAACCCTTTACATAACCTCAGAGCCACGGAAACACTTACATATGCATCACAAACAACATGTTATTTCCAAATGACCCCACCGAGGGGAGAGGACAGGAGAAGAGAGGAGAGTAGAAGAGAAGAGAAAGAGGAAGAAGAAAAGAGGAAAAAAAACTTTTCTTTTTTTGAAAAGAGAAGAGGAGAAGAAAAGAGAGGAGAGAGGAGAGGTGAAAAGAGGAGAAGAGAGGAGAGAAGAAAAGAGGAGAGAAGAAGAGAGGAGAGGAGAGGAGAAGAGAGGAGAGAGAAAAGAGGAGAGAAGAAGAGAGGAGAGGAGATGACAGGGGAGGAGAAGAGAAGAGAGGAGAGAGAAAAGAGTAGAGAAGAAGAGAAGAGAGGAGAGGAGAGAGGAGAGGAGATGACAGGGGAGGAGAGGAGGAGAGAGGAGAGGAGAAGATAGGAGAGGTGAGGAGAGGGGAGAGAGGAGAGGAGAAGAGAGGAGAAGAGAGGAGAGGAGAGGAGAAAAGAGGAGAGGAGATGAGAGAGGAGAGGAGAAGAGAGGAGGAGAGAGGAGAAGAGAGGAGAAGAGAGGAGGAGAGAGGAGATGACAGGGGAGGAGAAGAGAAGAGAGGAGAGGAGAAGAGAGAGGAGAGGAGAAGAGAGGAGAAGAGAAAGGAGAGGAGAAGAGATGAGAAGAGAGAGGAGAGGAGAAGAGAGGAGAGGAGATGACAGGGGAGGAGAGGAGAAAAGAGGAGAGGAGAAGAGAGGAGAAGAGAAAGGAGAGGAGAAGAGATGAGAAGAGAGAGGAGAGGAGAAGAGAGGAGAGGAGATGACAGGGGAGGAGAGGAGAAAAGAGGAGAGGAGAAGAGAGGAGAAGAGAAAGGAGAGGTGAGGAGAGGAGAAGAGAGGAGAGAGAAAAGAGTAGAGAAGAAGAGAAGAGAGGAGAGGAGAGAGGAGAGGAGATGACAGGGGAGGAGAGGAGGAGAGAGGAGAGGAGAAGATAGGAGAGGTGAGGAGAGGGGAGAGAGGAGAGGAGAAGAGAGGAGAAGAGAGGAGAGGAGAGGAGAAAAGAGGAGAGGAGATGAGAGAGGAGAGGAGAAGAGAGGAGATGACAGGGGAGGAGAAGAGAAGAGAGGAGAGGAGATGAGAGAGGAGAGGAGAAGAGAGGAGAGGAGAAGAGAGAGGAGAGGAGAAGAGAGGAGAGGAGAAGAGAGAGGAGAGGAGAAGAGAGGAGAGGAGAAGAGAGGAGAGGAGAAGAGAGGTGAGGAGAGGAGAGGAGATGACAGGGGAGGAGAAGAGAAGAGAGGAGAGGAGAGGAGAAGAGAGGAGAGGAGAGGAGAAAAGAGGAGAGGAGAAGAGAGGAGAGGAGATGACAGGGGAGGAGAAGAGAAGAGAGGAGAGGAGAGGAGAAAAGAGGAGAGGAGATGAGAGAGGAGAGGAGAAGAGAGGAGAGGAGAAGAGAGGAGAGGAGAAGAGAGGTGAGGAGAGGAGAGGAGATGACAGGGGAGGAGAAGAGAAGAGAGGAGAGGAGAGGAGAAGAGAGGAGAGGAGAGGAGAAAAGAGGAGAGGAGAAGAGAGGAGAGGAGAAGAGAGGAGAGGAGAGGAGATGACAGGGGAGGAGAAGAGAAGAGAGGAGAGGAGAGGAGAAAAGAGGAGAGGAGATGAGAGAGGAGAGGAGAAGAGAGGAGAGGAGAAGAGAGGAGAGGAGAAGAGAGGTGAGGAGAGGAGAGGAGAAAAGAGGAGAGGAGAGGAGAGAGGAGAGGAGAAGAGAGGAGAGGGCATGAGAGGAGAGGAGAGGAGAAGAGAGGAGAGGAGAGGAGATGACAGGGGAGGAGAAGAGAAGAGAGGAGAGGAGAGGAGATGACAGGGGAGGAGAAGAGAAGAGAGGAGAGGAGGAGAGAGGAGGAGAGGAAAAGAGAGGAGAGGAGATGACAGGGGAGGAGAAGAGAAGAGAAGAGAGGAGAAAAGAGGCGAGGAGAAGAGAAGAGAGGAGAGGAGAAGTGAAGAGGGGAGAAGAGATGACAGGGGAGGAGAAGAGAGAGGAGAGAAGAGAGGAGAGGATAGGGGAGGAGAAGAGAAGAGAGGAGAGGAGAAGAGATGAGAAGAGAGAGGAGAGGAAAAGAGAGGAGAGGAGAGGAGATGACAGGGGAGGAGAGGAGGAGAGAGGAGAGGAGAAGAGAGGAGAAGAGAGGAGAGGAGGAGAGAAGAGAGGAGAAGAGAGAAGAAGAGAAGAGAGGAGAGGAGAAGAGAAGAGAAGAGAGGAGAGGAGAGGAGAGGAGAGGAGAGGAGAGGAGAGGAGAAGAGAAGAGAGGAGAGGAGAAGAGAGGAGAAGAGATGAGAAGAGAGAGGAGAAGAGAGGAGAAGAGAGGAGAGGAAAAGAGAGGAGAGGAGAAGAGAAGAGAGGAGAGGAGAAGAGAGAGGTACTTATTGTATATATCTTTTTTTTTATCTATTGTGGTATATTTATGCATAACATCGAAATGTTTTTTTATTGTTGTTGTTTATTTATTTTTTTTCACTTTTATTTATCTACATATATGTTTATATATTACTATTGCTTTGGCAATATTGTGCTATTTTACAGTCATGCCAATAAAGCTCAATTGAATTGAATTGAATTGAATTGAATTGAGAGGAGAAGAGAGAGGAGAGGAGAGGAGAAGAGAGGAGAGGAGAAGAGAGAGGAGAGGAGAAGAGAAGAGAGGAGAGGAGAAGAGAAGAGAGGAGAAGAGAAGAGAGAGGAGAAGAGAGAGGAGAGGAGATGACAGGGGAGGAGAGGAGGAGAGAGGAGAGAGGAGAGGAGATGACAGGGGAGGAGAGGAGGAGAGAGGAGGAGAGGAAAAGAGATGAGATCAGGCTGATCTGAATAACTCACATGTTGGTGTTGGCAGTAGAGGTGAGCCATTCTCCAGCAAGACCGATGATGTCCAGTCCAGATGAAAGCTGGTTGAAAAATCTAGGATGACCTGAGAAGAGATTTTAGAGGAATTATAAGAACAGAAGTGCAAGTAAATACTCTTTAATATCATTACATTAATCAACCAGATCAGAAATACTTTATATGTATACACCGCTGTTCAGGAGTTTGGGGTTGGATTCATTTTTATGTTTTTGAAATCAATATCTTATGCTCATCTACATTTATTTGATCAACAATACAGAAAAACTGTAACATTGTGAAATATTATTAACATTTCAAATAATTGTTTTACATTTGAAATAATTGTAAAATGCAATTCATTCCTTTGATGCAAAGCTGGATTTCCAGCATCATTCCTCCAGTCTTCAAGATACACTGATGTGTGTTTGTGATGTCATTGGCCTGTACCTGTTCTCACTCCGTACTTGAGCGTGTCTCTGCAGTCCACCAGGATCTGCTCCAGCGACTCCGGTTGATCCGACAGCTCCAGGTTGAAGCCCTCCATCCCCTCCAGGAGCTGGTGAGGGTGATGGAAGTCCAGCACTTTGGTGGATCTGTCGAAGGTCTTGCGAACATAATTGGTGAGGATCTCCACCACTTCGAGAAGAAACTGGATTGTGGGTTCCTCGCCATTTTTAGCAGGCAATAGATCTAGAATAGAGGCAGCATGTAAAGATGTGTTTTCATTTGTAAAATTGAAATATTAGTGAGGTTGAAGCGATGGAGGTGAAAAGTCTGAATCCACACGTAAAATTTGTTTTTTTTTCATCTAACATTTGTAGGTCACTAGTCAATCATATGAATGAAAGAAGACTCTAATGCTCATCAAGCTTGCATTTGGTTAAAAAAAATACAGAAAATATAGTAATGTTGTGAAATATTATTACAATTTAAGATTATGGTTTTCTATTTTAATATACTTTAAAATATAATTTATTTCTGTGATGCAAAGCTGATTTTTTAGCATCATTACTCCAGTCTTCAGTGTCACACGATCCTTCAGAAATCATTATAGTATGCTCATTTGATATTTGATAGTTATTATCAATGTTGGAAACAGTTGTGAAGCTTAATTTATTTGTGATTTTTGTTAAAAGAACAGCGTATATTCAAAATAGAAATATTTTCTAACAATATAAACCTTTATCGCCTTTCAAATAAAGAAAGAAAAAAATAACTGACCCCAAACTTTTGTGTATTGTTACAAAATATTTACATTTTAAATAAATGCTGTTCTTTTCACTTTTTATTAATCGAAGAATCCTCGAAAAAATGTATCACAAGTTCTAAAAAAAAAAATATCAAGCAGCACAACTGTCTCCAATACTGATAATGCATCGGTATCAAATGATTTCTGAAGGATCATGTGACACAAAGACGAAAATTCAGCTTTGCATCACAGAAATAAATTATATTACAGGCAAATAGAACAACATTATTTTAAATTGTAATAATATTTCACAGTAAATAAAAAAATCTGTATTTTTGATCAAATAAATGCAGGCTTGATGAGCATCAGAGACTTAAAAAAAAACATTAAAATATTGTTTCAAAATTTTGACCGGTACCATACATATAATGCATTTTTTAACTTCTACTTGTTATATCTTCTGATGAAGTAACAATGCGCTCGATTGAACGAGAAGGGTGTGTGTTCACCTCGAGCGAACAGGTTGGAGAAGTCCGTCTCGTCGCGTGTGTAGCGCTCGCTGTTGTCGCGCGTCATCTGGTTCTTCGCGCTCTCCTTGAACGCGCCCACCATACGACTCTTCTCATCCAGACTGTTGTTCTTCTGCAGGAAACCTGCATCATTACAACAAGGGGGAGAGTTGCAAAACATATCCTCAGCCTTGATAATGGATGCTATGGAAAAAAGTTGTAGGCTATCTCTCTAACCAGTTGCTTAATAGCCTATAGCCTAAGCAACGCGCTGATATTTATAGGCTACCTGCTGATTCCAGTGACTGGGGTTTTAGTGGGACAGCGCTACTTATGGATTGGTTGAGGTTCGGTTCAGAGGTCCCATCAGAGGACATGTAGGGTGTTTTTTTTTTTTTTTTTTTTTTTTTTTTTTTTAGTTTGGTTATATCATTCTTCACAGATTCCGCGTGACTGACCAGATGCTCATTAAGAGCCGACAGGCACATTCAATAGATCCATCGAGGATGTTTTATTGGATCATGAACATTAACAATGATTAGGCAAAGCAGAAAGACATAGCCTACTTGAGAAGAGAGTCTAACACCAAGAAGAAAAAAAATACAGAATAGCCTGTTTTTCGTTCATGATGCATGCATTATTTCGACTGATTGTAAAACATGGGTCACAGATGGTTAGCAAGATTATAAAGAATATTTTTCAATATTTAACAGCATATTTCCTTTCGGTCACGAGGGCCCGGTTGTGTTATCTCTTTCATTTTGAGCAGGACTATCGCACAATATTATCAGAGACAGCAGCAGGCCTGCGTTAATACCCCCCTCAGCCCATCTCTCATTCAGGCTCGGTTCTGATAAGAGCTAATGACTATTCGATGCCGTAAATCTTTGGAGATGCGCTCCACATCAATAGGCGACACGATTTCATTTCGGCTATCAAATGTTTTTTTTTTCTGTTTTCTCTAATGCTAAAGACCAAATCTCTCTCCCTTTCTCATGCTTTTCTCATTTTGAGATTTTTTTCTCAAAATCCCAAAAAAAAAAAAGGATTTTTTTGTCTTCACAACCACGTCGAGCATGTTTATTTCGCATAGCTACAATTAAGATACAAATAACTAATTATTTACGTTTTTTTACGCTGAATCTTCTCATTAAAATATGATTTTATTTGAGCAATGGTGCATTTCGTTTCTTTAAATCGTTAAGATGAGTCTATTCAGATCAATTTCTGCATCTCTTGATTTACAGTGTCATTGTTACATATGTTACATGTAGTTACTATAATAACAATAAATTATGCAGAATTACACGCAAGGTAAAACCTAACCCTATACGTAGGCCTATATGTAGGCTAGTCCATTAATATTACTCAGTACATAAAACACCTTAAAATAAAGTTTAATCAAAATAAATAAAAAATAAACATAAATATGCATTTAGAAACAAATTGATAGATAGATAGATAGATAGATAGATAGATAGATAGATAGATAGATAGATAGATAGATAGATAGATAGATAGATAGATAGATAGATAGATAGAAGAATTTGACAAATTATTTACACGCTTTTTTATATGAGCTCAAACGACAGCAGAATATTTAGCTGAGGGCGCGTAAATATTGTTTGCCAGATATTGTTTATACATCAACTATTTTAATGACAGAATGATCATTCAGTTTTTTTCCCCCTTTGGCATGTGATACATATTTAGATTAATGTGGTTTTGCAATAATCAGGGCATAATTCTAAGTACATGTTCATTTTTAAACAAAAAGCACACATGGTAAAAATAAATCGAGAGGATCTGGCCTTGAGATACACAAGAGTAAAACTAAAGTTCAGCACGAGTCCGAATGGCCACATCCTCCCAGACGTCATCCTCTTAAAAACACCCAATCCTCTTCACATCTTTTAGCAGGCTATAAAGAGCAGTGTGGCGTAAAAAGACAAGTCGAGAGAGAGAGAGAGAGAGAGAGAGAGAGAGAGAGAGAGAGAGAGAGAGAGAGAGAGAGAGAGCACCACCCACCAGGAAACTAATAGAGAGCAACACAGGGCGCCCCTTTTTTCTCCTGATATATAGAGTATCAAATCCAGTTACGAAAACCTATCTAAGTGACCGTGAGAAAATATTTCCATCCAGACACTGATGATTCACACTCTCTACGGGCTATTTTTCTTTTCTCTTGCCTAACAACCTACACAAATCGTGCCTGCATTCCTTCCTTTGTCAGTTATTTATTTATTTTTTTGTGTCCAGAAAATAATAATGAGATTGAACAAGGGGTGATACGGGGGAACAAAAGATTAAGACCCTGTTCACACACTCGCCTACAGGGTAAAACGCATCTCGCTGACCTTTAGTGTGATGGAAACACGCAACGACAGTCTCGTGCTCCATATCTGGGGCATATGTATTCAAACCTAGGGTCAACATGGCAACAACAGCATGGATAAAGGTGCCCTCCACTTTGGCACCTTGACTGACCTCAAGACTGAGATAATGTTGGCACTGTAACTTACCACAGATCTTCATGCCCAGTTTCCTCGTGCATCCGTGCGCAACCCCGTACCACGCGTCGCCGGCTAAAACGAGACGTTTGGAGAGCTGTTCAACATCCCAGAGTTTATTCTATTGTTAATGCTATGGTGATGCTATAGAAAGCGCAAAATTAAGGGTCAACATGCATTGACGCAGAGGACAATGAATGTGCGCAACAGATTCGGGTCGTTGCCGAACGTGTGTCTTTTTTCTTCTTCTCATGTGTCAGGTTTTGTGAAAGGGCTTGATTTTCGTCAAGTGATCAATAGAGGCTCTCAGAGAGGCAGGCCGCTAATAGATGGTGGCACACATCCGGCAAAGAGGCGGTTTAAAATAAGCGGGCATGAAATGAGGTCTCGGAATTAATTGAGTGAAACGCTTGTGTTTGACTTGCCAGCCGTCACACAGTGAGCCTAGAGAGAGGAAATACACCACTCGAAAAAACACACGAATGACCTCTAGCATTAGTGACCAGACAGATGCAGCCATAAAGTTTGGATGCTGATACAATGAGAATGAAATCAAATGAACACACACTCACAGCAGTAAGTATTTGCATATTGAACATGAACAACATTCAGCAAGGACAAATATTTATATAAACAAAATAGTGTGTATAGAGCGATAAGAAACGAAGGTGAATTATTTTTATTTTTATCATCAATAGTTTGAAATGACTGTAGCCTATCTCTGGGGTGGGTTTTGTCTGAGGGCAGATCTAGCTCGATGTGCCCCAGGCGCGCGCTGTCAGATGAGGCAGAGACAGCGCGCGCCCCTCAGGTCAGTGAGCGTGAGATAGAGCTTGGCAGGGAGATAATAGCAAAAACACGCGCACGCACACGCACACACACAACAAAACAGCACAGCACAACACATAATGCTTTTTACAAATTATATCAAAATTTATATACCATAAAAACATTGGTAGACTGGTTAAAAGACATTTATTTAGCACGACATTTTTATTTATTTTGCATCTATCTTAAACCTGATCAAACCAGTTTCTTTTATGTATTTTTTTAATCTTGACTCGGGCATTTTCAGCATATTTACAAAGGAAAATGTGAATTGGGCTGTGATGGCGGGTAATTTCTGTAATTGCGCTATTAAGGTGGGTCTGTTAGAGCAGACGATGGCTGATTGCTGTTCTTCAAGCTCCCATAAAACGTGGCAAAATGCAGAGCTATTGTTATATGATCGGGACCATAATTAAATGCAATTAGGCAGAAGCAGGATGCATTTATTTGGGAGTAAAATTAAGAATACAATTTGCATGCTATTTTCATTTGTAATCTAAATTGAGAGTAAAACTATCTAGCTAGAAACATATATAGGAAAAATAAAATAAAGGTATAAGATTATTGTTTTTATTATTATTATTGTTATTATATCTACATAGGCTACACCGATCTCCCTGCAATTGAAGAAATTACATTTTTATGACGAAAACTATAATCAAATAGAATTAAAACTATAATATTTTATTACAATAATCTTTTTTTGAAATAAAACGGTTCTCGTTTAAATATCAATTCAAAATTGCTTTATTGGCATGACTGTAATCTATCTATCTATCTATCTATCTATCTATCTATCTATCTATCTATCTATCTATCTATCTATCTATCTATCTATCTATCTATCTATCTATCTATCTAAAGATAATTTATTATTTGTCTCTCAAGCTGTCAGCTAATAGACATCTCACACGGCGAGGTGTGTTTTTCAGGGCAGTGATGAACATCGCCACCCCACGGAGTAAACAAGCCAAGTGAAAAACGCGTTATCCAGAGAGACCTACTTGTGGCAGGTTGTCGTAAATTAGCCGTGTTTGGGTCCACATCACCAGCCGAGGAAGAAGGTGCAGAAGACGCCATCAGTCCTGGAGAAACACCTCACTGCTTTCAGACTGAAGGAAAAAACCCACACTACACACAGAAAATGTGTAGAAATTAGGATAAACAAGGCGATGGCACAAATAACAGGTGCTTATATTGAAAAAAGACTGGCTAATATCTCATATAAAGTAGGCGTACTAGCTATATAAAAATAAGCGGGTTTTTCTAGCACAATTTCACGCATCAAATTCTCCTTATGAAATGGCAGTAATTCACTCCGCGTCACCGGGATAATTTGTCTCGCGCCACGCGCGCGCGCGCTCAGTGTTTTGTAATGTTCAGAAATGCGCTCTGACAGATCAGCACACATTATTACAGCACGAGAGAAAAAAAAACAACACACCTAAGAATTAACGAAAAGAACGGTAGGTAAGTTCTGAAGATAGTCCGACCTATATAAGTTGGTATTTTGGATGGCTGTGCTCTCCAGACGCCCCTGTGAGCTCCAGCGCGCGGCAGACCGTGAAGTCTGACTTAATTGGCTCTGTAACGAGGTCTTTAAAGCGAATCTTTTAAAACGAAGAATCTGTTCACTTCAACCGCAGCATAACAAAGGCGACGAATCAGGGTAGAAATAATCATTTGAACGTAGGCTATTATTAGTGTTGGTGACGATGATAAATAATATTTCTTTGTTACAAATGATTTTCAGAAGGTCAGAAGCTTAAAGGATGCTCGTCCAAAAAAAAAAAAAAAAAAAAAAAAAAGAGAGAGAATGTATAGAAAAGGAGCTACTTATTGATTTCTCAATTAGCCTAAGATGATCTTTAAATATCCTCAAATAATGCGCATCAATCACTGTCGGAGTTGGAAAAAAAAATCATTGCGCTGCTCATGTGTTAAATTACACCATGTTTTTAGATCATTATTTTGCCAGACGCATTCCAGTAGCCTATGAACATCACAATATGGGCAGAAAGTGGTTTAAATCTCCACATGCATTAATTATAACTGAATACAAAAGGCATAGTTCAGTTTATGCTCTTCTTTCTCATATTGTTATCTTCCCAATATTGTAGAAAAGAAAAAAAATGTCTTAGATCAGAACGCAGAAGGTGAGTGCTTACCTTGCGAAGTCACAGGTGTCACAGTAAAATCCAGACGAAATGGCACGTGGAGGATGTTTCACAGCGCGTGATGTGGCGCTGAGACACTTGATATTAGAAAACCAGAAGAGTGCACAAGAAAATAAAAATCCATCCAGCGCCAAATTCCTGATTCAGTGTTTATCCTTACAAAAGGCGACAGGAGAATCTCCCAAATTCACTTCAGCTGTATTTTTCCACGGGTTAATATCCACCGGTAGCCTACTTTCTGAGGATTATTATATGGACTCAAATCATCAGACACATGAAGTTTAATTCTCCAAGTAATATATACACACACGTCAAAATAGCGTGGGAGTGAGAAAAAGGCGAGTGAGAGAGAGAGGGAGAGAGAGAGAGAAAGAAAGGCAGATATATCATGAGGACGAGCTCACATTTTTATTGATGTTGTTTTGGAGGGACGCAATAAACAAATGAAAGCATTCCAGCCTAATGTAAAAAAAATGTTTTTTTTTCTTTTCTTTTTTTCATTTAACGCACGACTTGTGGATCAGCTCCAGTCATCACCTATCCGAGACATCTGGAAGACATCCACGAGGTGGCAACAGAGAACAGACCAACTTTAACTTGAATGAAGGATTTTGGGCAGCGCCCTGGAAAAACACTTGCTCTGTTCATTTCTGTAAGATCGTTCATTTTTAACCTCTACCTATCCAGCTTGTCAGTACTGGTTTCCAGTGCCGCAGTTTCAGCCCTTGACAGCTCAAGAAGAGACCGGGGCAAGTTGTCACACCTTCTCACTCCAGTCGGTTTATTTGATAGTCAGTTTCTGTAGACGCATACATTAAAGTCCTGACAACAAAAAAGCATTTGAAAACACAATAAAATCTTTGCATTTATTAAGATTATCTTAACGCATGCAACGATTTTATTGTGTTCACCTGTGCAACAGCTATTACGAAAAATGGTAGGCTATACATTTTACTCTAGAGTCTCGGTCTCGGTAAAAAATAACAAAAAGTTAAGACAAGACTTTAAGACTTCAAAATAAAATACATATTCAAAATATTATAGTTGTTTGCCTTTTTTTAATACAGCCTTATTGTGTGACAACTGGCCTCGGTCATATTTGTGAAACTATAGTGTTATTTTCTCTCCATCAGATGGCGCTAAAATGTCTTGCGTCATCTGAACAACTAAACAGAAAAAGTGATAATTGGGAATAGCTATTTTATTATCCTAAGACATATAGGCCTGGTTTCACAGACAGGGCTAAGAGTAAACCAGGATCAGGCCTTAGTTCAACTAAATGTGTCTTCGAAAAAGCATTGCTGGTGTGCATGCATCCTGAGACAAAATAATGGCATTGACATATTTTAAGATATGCCAGTGCATATGCATTTAAGCTTATGGCTTGTCTGTGAAACCGGGGTTAGATTACAATTCACGCAGAATATAATTGAATGTCCAGTCAGTATTTGACATACCTGCGCATACATAATATTCTGGACACATCACACATTGTTTATAAGCATTAGACATAGTAAAACAATACAGTGCGTGCTTATAGGACTGGGGGAAACGCACTGAAATTTATGATTCAGATGATAATGTATCGTCTGTGCTTTCAGTGGACTCTTCGTCTGTGTCAGAGCTATCTGTGGACTCATCGTCATCATCTTCAATGTCATCATCATCATCAGATGTGTCAAATTCATCATCATCATCATCATCTGATTCCTCTTCCGCTTCTAGAATTTATGAGGGTATCCAGATGAAGAAGGCGAATTCAACACACTTGAATTTCATTATTAAAGTTACCCATTTGGAACATTGTTTTTATTTAATTTTCATTCATGGCTGTAGTGCTTCACAAAACATTTTTGTTATTTTATATATCTATGTTAATTTAAACACTAAAGAGGAAAGTTGTAGTGAAGCTTGAGATAGTGTCATAAAAATGTAAATGCTTTGGAAAACAAACTGGAATGTCCATGTCAAAAGTGGATAGATGGATTAATTGATAGAGATACTGTATATACTGTGGATGGATGGATGGATCGGTGGATGGATGGATAGATGGATGGGTGGATAGGTGGGTGGAAGGATGGATGGATGGGTGGATGGATGGGTAGATAGATGGATGGATGGGTAGATAGATGGATGGATGGGTGGATGGATAGATGGGTGAGTGGATGGATGGGTAGATAGATGGATGGATGGGTGGGTGGGTGGATGGATGGATGGAAGGGTGGATGGATGGGTGGATGGATAGATGGATGGGTGGAAGGATGGATGGATGGGTGGATGGATGGGTAGATAGATGATAGATGGATGGATGGATGGATGGATAGATGGATGGATGGGTGGTTGGATGGATGGGTAGATAGATGATAGATGTATGGATGGGTGGGTGGGTAGGTGGATGGATGGGTAGATAGATGATAGATGGATGGATGGATGGATGGATGGATAGATGGATGGATGGGTGGTTGGATGGATGGGTAGATAGATGATAGATGTATGGATGGGTGGGTGGGTAGGTGGATGGAGGGATAGATGGGTGGGTGGAAGGAAGGATGGATGGATGGGTGGGTGGGTGGATGGGTAGATAGATGATAGATGGATGGATGGATGGATGGATAGGTGGATGGAGGGATGGGTAGATGGATGGAGGGATGGATAGATGGGTGGGGGAAGGGTGGGTGGGTGGATGGATGTATGGATGGATGGATGGGTAGGTGGATGGATGGATGGGTGGATAGATGGATGGATGGATGGATGGGTAGGTGGATGGGTGGATAGATGAATGGGTGGATAGATGGATGGATAGATTGATGGATGGAAGGGTGGGTGGATGGATGGATGGATGGGTGGATGGATGGATAGATTGATGGATGGAAGGGTGGGTGGAATGGGTGGATGGATGGATGCATGGGTGGATGGATGGATAGATAGTTAGAGAGATAGTTAGAGAGATAGACGGGTGGATGGATGGATAGATCGACAGACAGATAGATATGAACTCACCTGTCAGTAACTTTTCTTCAATGAGAGGCAGGAATCTCTTAGCCTCAGAGTTTTGGGGCTCATAAATTAAAACTACATTTAAAGAATGAATGAGAATGATGAAAACATTAGTATCACAATGTAAGAAATGCCACATAACAATACTGTAGGAAACAATACTAATTCAAATGGCTGCTTACTCATCTGACAGAGCTTCTTGGCGAGAGGATAATTCTTTGTCATCACAGCCTGTAGAAACTGGACTCAGAGAAACACACACAGAACATTTGTTGAACTGCATCTCAATAGGCATTTCAATAAAAAAAAGTGTGTTGGCCATTTTCAAACACATCAGAACTACTATTTCTTCTCCTGCATTTCTCTGGCTTGCTTCTTAATCTAGTGGGCATTGCTTTTGTAAGTCAGTTTTTTGTCAAATGCAAACAAACATGATGTGTACCTCTGCAAACAGTTCTAGAGGCACATGTCCTTCTGCGCTCTCGTTCTCTTCCTCTTCACTTTGGGCCTCATGAGGATCCTGGTCATTTGCAGACGACACTACTTGAGGGGTCTGGGTGTGTTTTTCATGCACACTTTCTGACCGGACTTCACATTCTCCTTGCTTTTCTAATGTTTAAATAAAAAAAAGAAAATCTTTTTTGGGCCCTGCTGTATTTGTACTGGAGCCCATGGGCATCACAAAATGCTTCAGGAACTCTGACACAAATGGATTAAACCATAAATGCTTTTAAAAAAGAATAAGGCACTGTTTACTCCTGGTTTTAAGATGCGTTTTGGTCGATCGGATCACAAGTAGACGAGGGAGACACATTCCCGTTTACACCAGTGTTTTAACTCGTCTCTTTGTTCCACTTTCAACTTCTGTCCTGATTTCTTCGAGGGAATGATCTATGGGTGTACATTAAATGTAATGGAGGTAATAAGCTTGTGGAATTGACATTTGAACGCACCCAGAGACGACGGAAAAACATGGAGAATAGCAGCTGACAGCCACGAGACCAGGAATGGAGAGAGAACATTGTGTTTGGTGCATTTTTCATCTTCAAACCAAACTTGGGTCTTCAGTCGTCAAAGTTAAATCCCGTCTGGCTAGAGCTCTTCCTATAATGTTCACGGATTAGTTCAGTAGACGGTCTTTTGTGGCTGTTTGAACACATTCGGCCACATGAGTGTTTACACTACGAAAGCAATCCGGACGGATGCGTTTTCAACTCCCTCTGGAAGGGTCTGACAAGCTCAAAACGTTTTAGACCCAGTTTACACCTGTATTTAGCGTCGTCCACTTGTGATCCGATCGACCAAAGCGCATCTTAATACCAGCTGTAAACAGCCTATAGGATAAAACAGATTCAGTACCTGTCATCATAGGGGGGACCTGTTTAGGTAGTTTATGTCCATGCGTGGTTACATTTCTGAAGGACGGAGCTTTAGAGGCATTATACCCTCTGCTGCTGAAAGAAATGGGTGATAAAAGGTAAACTATTAGAGATCACTGGAGCGAATGAATGCCATCAGCTCCCCTGCTTTATGCATGTACGGCCCATAAACCACATCCCATGCATGACCCAAAGAGCATGTTGACCGGAATACAAAAAGCCACTGATACAATCAAATTAAAAATAAGGATTTTTCGATATTCCTCTCAGGATGATGCATCTGTCCAAATGATCTAGTGTAGAGAAATATCGCTTTTAGTTATTATTGTCAGATATCAAATGCTTTTACCTCTTGGAATTGTGTGAGGTACTTGATGTTTCAGAGTTCAGGGAAGGATTGCCTTCTTTCTTCATAGAGGGATCCTGCTCTTTGGGTTTTGCTTTCGGTTGCCTACACAAAATCAAACCAATGCATTTAAATGATTGTTAAAGTGTAATTCTGTCATGACAACTCTAGGAGGGTTTGGCATGGTAATACATATGACTGACAATGTTGAAGAATATGACACAACTTTGTATATTCTAGAGCATCTATGCAGTTTAATTGTATATATTGTGAGGCTTTTACAATGTTACCTGTCGACTGAGAGCTGCATGGGCAATTCATGTTCATTGATCACCACTGTTATGTTTTACCTTGTGGAACTTGGAGCTTTGATATTTGTTGTCTCATAGTTTAGAGATACATCCTGTCCTCTTGTCCTCCCGCTGGGTTTTGGTTTCTGCTGCCTATACATAAATCAAACCAAAGCACCAAATGCATTTGACGTGAATGTGGTTTTTAAAGCAACTAAAGCATTAGGGGTCAACCGATATGTGATTTTCAGGGCCGATGCCGATACCGATTATTACAGATCAAATAGACCGATAACCGATATTTTGAACCGATATATATAATATATATATATATATATATATATATATATATGAAGAGTTCAGATGCAAAAGCCTCTAAGTGCCATTTGAAATTTTCTTCTAGAATGATCATTTTTATCAAGCTTGTATATTTAAGTTCAGTAATTTCACTTAAATGGTAATTCATAGGTAATCTTCATTGTCATTTAAGTGAAATTACTGAACTTAAATATACAAGCTTGATGAAAATGATCATTTTAGAAGAAAATTTCAAATGGCACTTAGAGGCTTTTGCATCTGACCTCTTTATATATATATATATATATACATACAGTATATATTAGGGCTGTTAAATGATTAATCATGATTAATCACATCCAAAATAAAAGTTTTTGTTTACATGATATATGTGGGTGCACTGGTATGATTATTTTATATATATATAAAAATACACACACATGCTTGTATATATTTAACAAATATTTTCATTTATATAGATTTATATATAATTTATATTATATATAAATATGAATATTTTATATATAAATAGTATTTTTTTTAAATATACATGCATGTGTGTGTATTTATTTACATACAAAATAATTATACACAGTGCACCCACATATATCATGTAAACAAAAACTTTTTTGTGTCAAAATAATGTCAAAATTAAGAATAAAAAATGATTTTGCCAAAAACTTTCTTTAAATGATTTTAAACATATCTTTGAATCTGAGAACTGTTATTAAAAATAATAATAACTTGTAAAAAAAAAAGTTCATGGAGCACTCAGCAGCATTCTGTAAACATTCAAATCAACTCTATTTTAATGTTTAAATAAAATTTTAGTAATCGAAAAGCATTTCTAATTAATTAAAATCATCAAACTTATTCAATTTATTTACGGTTTAACAAAAATTGCATTTTTAGGGCTTTGTGAAAAACCGAACTTTTATTTTGACGTGTTGCCTTGGAGATCTTTGAGTTTCCGTGTGTCTATGATGATATGAAAATTATTTTGTCGGCAAATCGGTTTTGAAAATGGCTGATACCGATAACCATAAAAATGCTTAATATCGGTGCCGATAATCGGCCAGGCCAATAATCGGTCGACCCCTACTATAAAGCATACAGTATAATATCCAAAAGATAATCTGAAAATCTAAACCTACTCTGGTTTCCATTCCACTGATTCTTTTGCCACTGGATCTACAGAACAAAGGACATAAAGTCATTCAACCTTGCAGAAAAATAACCCGGAAACCAAAGCAGACTGTCGTCATGTGCGTGTTAACTGCGTTGCTACAGTGGATTTGTATTGATATAAATGATATTGTACCTGTTGAGCTGCCAATCATTGGTTTTAAGGGCGCAACCTCCTTTAGAAATAAAAAAAAAAACACTAAATGTGAACAAGACTAAAGTCAAAATGATCAAGACACTATAGTTTGTCACATGATATGAAATAAAGCACAATATCCATATATAACCACAACACAAACCTTATCATTGTCTTTTGACGAGACTTCTGACGGCCGCCCAACACACTGTAATCTTAGCATTAATAATAATCAAATATTTAAAATGATGTTAAAGAAATGCAGACAGAGTAAAGCCACTGTATAGAGACAGTCAGGTGTATTATTCTTAAAGGGTTAGTTCACCCAAAAATGAAAATACTGTCATTAATCACTCACCCTCATGTCGCTTCAAACCTGTAACACTTTCGTTCATTTTCAGAAAACAAATGAATATCTTTTTGATGAAATCTGAGAGCTTTCAGTCCCGTTGACAGCTACGCAACTGCCACTTTGATGCTTCAAAAAGTTAAAAAAAGAGATCATAAAACTAATCCATATGAATTGAACGATTTAGTCCAAATTTTCTGAAGAGACTCAATCACTTTATATGATGAAGAGATTTAATTTAGGTTTTTTATTTACAGGTAATTTAGGTTTTTTTTTTTTTTAATTTATAGATTATTTACATATGTTAACCATGCACCAAACATGCTTGAGCTTGTTTACCACAGCTGATGTGTAACTTGATTAATCTGAATAAAAGCCTGAATTTAAAAAAGTTGGAGTAAATAACTCAATTAATGTGGACTAGTTTTACAAACTCTTAATGCACCTTTTAAAGCATTAAAGTGTCAATGTTAGTATAGCGTAGCTGTCAATGGAGGGACAGAAAGATCTCAGATTTCATCAAAAAGATCTTAATTTGTATTCAGAAGATGAACGAAAGTCTTGTTTGTAAGGCTAAACTACACTATTAATTACACCAGGGAATGACAGAATTTTATTTTTTTGGGTGTACTATCCCTTTAAGACTTGAGGTGATGCCTGTAACTCAAGAATCTGTTGAATGTTTTAAGGCTCTATTCACTTTCAGTCACAACGTTTACAGACAACAAAGCGAATGTTTTATATGTAAAAAAACAGTATTAAATGTTTGAAAAATAACGTAGAATATCTTATATAAAACATGTAACGTTAAAATAAGTTTGAAATGCCATATATGAGCGTCCTTACCTGTTCATCTGTGCTTTATTTGATAGGATCTATCGACTGTAATTGAGAGCTGAACGGGTAATTGTAAAGTCTTTCATAAAATGTAAGGCCTACAGTGACACTTTTCATAAGTTTCTTTTGACTTTCTGAAGCCCTGTCGCAGTTTGAGAGGGCAGGCGTGCTGTTTCCATCGCAACTGGAGGCGTCACCTCCAAATAATCCGAGTGCAACATGCTCTTCCGGAACCAACGTCTTTCTTGCGTGACACTTGCTCATTGTTTTACACAAATTGTAACAGCATACAACAATGTATTCATTTTTAACAACAATAATGATAACCAACAATATACACTAACATTAGGCTATTATACTTATTGTTCAATGAGTATTTTAACTTCCAAGTGACTAAAATTGTGCAAACGATTAGGCCTAGCCAACAAAATGTGTACATAAATGTAATGTCTTTTTGAAAAAGAAGGCAATTATCAATGAACATTTTTAGTTAGGGTTTTGCCTGTTCACCGAGATCATATTGCATAGGGGAAACTGGTCGATTGCAACATTATTTTTTAATATTTCTTGAGGTCTGTATAGACAATTTCCTTAAGAGTCCTGACAATACACAAAAGCTTTGAACATTAATTTTAACACATTTTGAGCATGTTGTTGTAACACATCTTAGTGGTCCTGCTATATTTAAAAAAAAAAAAACTGAAACTATTTCTGAAACAGCAAAAAAGTAAAGGGTAACACACATCAATGTGAAATTATTAAGGGATGCACAACATTGGACACCATATCGGTATTGTCCAATTTATGACCAGTTTTAATGTTATGCTAAGACTTCTGTTCAAGGGTTTTGCTAATGTGGTCCAGCATGGGATACAGTGGTCTGCTCTTCCTCATCAGGTGTGTCTTCAGGTGTTTGGCCAGATGGTCACTGCGCATGAAGCGCTTGTTGCAGTGCGGGCAGGTGAAGCGTTTTTCTCCGGTGTGTGTGCGCAGGTGTCTCTGGAGCTCATCGGAGCGCGTGAAGCTCTTCCCGCAGAACATCCAGGTGCACACGAACGGCCGCTCTCCCGTGTGCCACCTCAGGTGTGCCTTCAGGTGCGACGTCTTTCCGTACACCTTCCCGCAGCCCGGCACGTGGCACACGTGCTGCTTTCTCCTGCCCGACGCTTCCGTGCTCTTCTGGCAGTTTGGGCACGTGCATCTCCGGCTTTTCCGAGACTTGGAGTTGAGCAGGGTGGCGATTCGGGCCTGGTACTGCTGTATCTGCTGAAAATGATGTGTTGAGGAGTGACTGGTCCACCATTGCATATCCTCCCGAGCCAATTGTCTCTGCGGATGATGCACAAGTCCAGTGTGTGTGGGTCCGTAAGCTGAAAGAGAAGCGTATGAGGAGGATGATGGACAAGGCAACATCTCCAATGGCGAGAAGTCATAGTGTGTCGGTGGCACGTCGTGGTGTGGGTTTAATGAGGTCTGGATGTGCCGGGACAGCCAATCAGAGGAGAATGCTGCATGTGTGGAGGCGTCACTTCTCCAGGGGTGGAAGAGCTCGGGTGGTGAACCTTCATACGGGACGCGAGTGGATCCGGACGCACAGGAATGGCTGATGCGATTGCAGGTGTCTTCCAGCAACATCAAGGGGGATCCTTTGATGGATTCTGGAGTCCGATCCTATGAAATATCAATGCATTTAATTTATGAGGATACATTGAGGTCTTAAGAAGCTCCCGCACATACGTCATTACGCGACAGGAAGCTCGTGATACAAATTATTGGCACTTTAATTCAGTCCTGTTTCTGGCACATTTTGGATGTATGCTTATTTTCTTTGGGTACTGCATATTAGTTGGATAAAGTTAATCCACTTGGTTTCACGGTTGAAAAAATCAAACCTTTTGCCTCGTCAAACATATAAAAGAAAGCTTGAAAGCTTTAATATAGTACCATATTTATAGTATATATTTATGCTTGAATGATTGGCACTCTCAGTCCTGTTTCTGGCACATTTATGATGTCTCCCTTAAAGGGATAGTTCACCTAAAATCTTAAATTTGCTGTTAAAGTAGTAGTTCACTTTTAAAAAGATAATTTACTCACCCCCATGTCATCCAAGATGTCCATGTCATTCTTTCTTCAGTGGAAAGAAATTAAGGTTTTTGATGAAGACATTCCAGCATTTTTCTCCATATAATGGACTTCAATGGGAACCAAACGGTTCAAGGTCCAAAAGACAGTTTCAGTGCAAACTGTTCAAAGGGCTTTAAACGATTCCAGACGATGAATAAGGGTCTTATCAAGTGAAACGATCACTCATTTAATAAATAAATAACAAAGTTTAAGTTTTATAAGCTCAAATGGTCGCCTTGCTCTGTTCTGTGAGGCACGTTTGTGACTCTCCTGTTCGAACTCGTTCATCAAAATGAACAAATCTTTTTCCGAGTCAATTCGTTCGTTGAATGAACCAAATGCCTCGGAAAAAGATTTTGACTCGTTCATTTCGATGAATGAGTTCGAACAGGAGAGTCACGAACATGCGTTACAGAACAGAGCAAGGCGACCATTTGAGTTTATAAAACGTAAACTTTGTTATTTATTTTTTAAATGATTGATCGTTTCGCTTGATAAGACCCTTATTCATCGTCTGGAATCGTTTAAAGCCCTTTGAACAGTTTGCAGTTTGCACTGAAACTCTCTTTTGGACCTTGAACCGTTTGGTTCCCATTGAAGTCCATTATATGGAGAAAAATCCTGGAATGTCTTCATCAAAATCTTGGATGGCCAAAGAGAGAGTAAATTAACAGCAAATCTCCTTTTTTTGGGTGAACTATCCCTTTAAGGAGATTTAAGGAGTGAGAACCAAAGTGAATGCTTATAGTCTAATAACGAATCCCTCCCAAATCAGCATGCAGGACATCAAAATGACAAGTTTTACACAATTCATATCAGAGAAAATCATTTAACGCACCTGAAGGAAAGCTTGCAGTGGGTCATTGCGCATTATGGCGTCCACAGTTGTGCCACACCAATGAAGACTTCTCGATCTGCCTTCTCGATGCCGTGCAACACACGGGATAATCCTGTAGCAAAGTGAACGCACTGGCATCATTTCATTGAGTTTGATCAGAACTCCAGCCAGTCAGAACGAAGCGCTTTGCCTTTGAAGATTAGCGCTGCCCAATCATCACAGAATAACGAAGAGCTCAAGTCTTTTCTGCTTTGGAAAATAAAAGAATTGATTATTCGAGATGGGGAGAGATGAAGGAGGTGCAATTAATTCATCAGGACTGTGAATGGATCAAAGAAATAATAAGGAGATAGTAATTGTTGCTTATGTCTACGAGGCTGTAGAAATGCATACCTGTTTTCTTTGGTCGGATAAAGTTAATCCACAGGTTTTCAGAGCTCACATACAAAACTTACAAATGTTAATAGTATAGTATATATTTTTATTCGTCTGCAAGTATTTTTGTGAAAGTATGAATTTTACAGGATTTTTAGACGTTAAAGAAGTCTTAAAAGGAACAGCATGGAAACCTGCCGATCCATTGAAAGCGAAGGACAGCGTGTGGGAGGCTCAATGCCTCTTGAAGTACTTATAAGGGTTTCTAAAACTAGAGCAACATCTGCGGTTTCCACAACAAAGCAGAACTCTGTTCCTTCAGCGCACAGCTTTGAAGTCTCATGAAGACCGAAAGCAGCCATTGTTTTCTCAGGCCTTAAACTAATGAAGACCCTCCGACTTCTTTAGTTTAAAGGGATAGTTCACCTTGAAATTAAATGTTGGTTGGTATGTCTTAGCTTATCTCAAGGGCATCCAAGATGTAGGTGTCTTTGTTTCTGCAGTCGTTTTCATTTTGATATTTTTAGGTCAAACCGTTTTTGTCTGTCAGTCATATAATGGAGGTCTATGGTCACCACCTCAAAGAGCATACACAGAGAAGTCCAAATTAAACATGATTTAATGACTCGTAAATGTAAGTACACATTGATGGCCTAAGACACGAAACGAAATGAACGTTGAAATTAATTGTTGGTATGTTTTAGCTTATCTCAGGTTAGTTATCTGTAGGTTAGTCATGTTAGTCTACCTAAAGATGATGAAACACACATGAAAACTTGTGTTTATGAGCATGCTAAACACTATAATACAAATTTCATATGTAAGCCAGAGGGAAGGCATCTGGTTATCGAAGGGCTGGACGGTTTACAATGTATGTTGGAATTCTCTTGGCATGACAATTAAAAATAAAAAAGCCTGTTATCGGGGTCAGAAGAGGCTGGGGAGGAAGATGCCTGTTAATAGATCCCGAACGCTTTCAACATACACTCCAGGGTGTGAGAGTGACCCATTTTACATCGGACCTTTCCTTTGAGGGACACGGAGAGAGACGCAAGAAAGAGGGAACGAGAGAGAGAGAGGGAGAGGAATGATAACATTGAGTCTAGTCTGTAATTATATGGTAATGGTTATTAGAGCAGATCGGACACAGACCAATCAGAAGAGTTCTGGGGCAATCAGCTTCATTTGTGTGAGTGGCATTCACACGCTAAAAAATGTTGGGTTGTTTCAACCCAAATTTGGGTAAAATATGGACAAACCCAAATGTGTTGGGTTAAAAATGTAATTAAAAAAATACAAAGTGAAAGTTGAAGTTCACTGAAAAAAAATAATATGCTTTATCTAATCAATACAATTGTGGCAACATATTACAAGCAATATTATTAATTAAATTGTACAAATTAGAATTAATTAGAATATTAATTTGATTAACTATTACTCACTTCTAATTTGTTCAATTTAATAAATATTATTGCTTGTAATCTGTTGCCACAATTTTATTAGATAAAGCATATTCATTTTTACAGTGTTGGGTTAAAATTTTAAATGACATTTTTAACCCAAAAATTGGGTCTGTCCATATTTGACCCAAATTTGTGTTAAAACAACCCAGCGTTGTTTAGAGTGTATAATATATTGTATGTGATACTTGACATATACTATGATATGACCACTGGTCAAGTGTCTTTCTCGACTAAATGAATCATGAGATACAATAATATATGTTTTTACATTGTACTTATATTAAAAGATACCTGCATGTAATTAAAGGAGTAGTTCACTTTTAAAAAAACTTGCTGATAATTTACTCACCCCCATGTCATTCAAGATGTCCACGTCTTTCTTTCTTCAGTCGAAAAGAAATGAAGGTTTTTGATGAAAACATTCTAGGATTTTCTCCATATACTGGACTTCAATGGGAACCAAACGGTTCAAGGTCCAAATGAGAGTTTCAGTGCAGCTTCAAAGGGCTTTAAACGACACCAGACGATGAATAAGGATCTTAACTAGCGAAACGATCACTCATTTAATAAATAAATTAAAAAGTTTAAATTTTATAAGCACAAATGCTTGCCTTGCTCTGTTCTGTGATGAGCGTTCGTGTTCGAACTCGTTCATCAAAATGAACGAATCTTTTTTCGAGTCATGACTCGAAAGGTCCTAGATAAGACCCTTATTCATCATCTGGTGTCGTTTAAAGCCCCTTTGATTCTGCACTGAAACTCTCATTTGGACCTTGAACCGTTTGGTTCCCAATGAAGTCCATTATATGGAGAAAATCCTGGAATGTTTTCATCAAAAACCTTAATTTCTTTTCGACTGAAGAAAGAAAGACGTGGACATCTTGGATGACATGGGGGTGAGTAAATTATCAGCAAGTTTTTTTTTTTTTTTGTGATAGAGAACTGGGCTGCTCTTACAGACGGTGTGTAAATGAGGTTCAGTAACTGACAGAATACGCTGATGTCTGAACCGGTCTTGATGAGCACATTTCCAATTCCCCAGAAAGCAAATCAAAGTCACAATCAATGTTAATTACAGGACCAGCCGAGGTCTTCAACAAAGTTTCCCACTGAGACGATATTCTGGTCAAATACAGATGGTGGAAGAGACCGTTCCTTCATTTTC
The DNA here is from genome assembly GCF_016745375.1 of Pimephales promelas. Next base: position 2,159,439 of record NW_024121543.1, on the reverse strand, counting down.
TCTCTCTGCTGATTTTGTGGGAAATCCTACAGAATTAAACTGAGAGCTTTACATTTTTATAAGCAACTTAAAACAATCAAATAAACTAAAACATTAAATAAATGACCATAAAAGTCGAAGGAAATGTTTTGTGAAAGGAAGGATCAATGACGGACTGGACTGTTGTTTCGGTAATTTTATTACAAATTAAAATAACGGTTTCCCTGTTTTAATATAGAGTCAAACGTAATTTATTCCCTTGATTCAAAGCTGTATTTCCAGCATCATTACTCCAGTCTTCAGTGTCACATGACCCTTCAGAAATCACTCTAATATGATGATTTGATACTCTAACATTCCTGATTATTATCAATGTTAAAAAGTATTGTGCAGCTTCATATTTTTGTGGAAATCAATTTATATTTTGATATTTTTTCGTTACTGTCACTTTTGCTGATTAAAAGTTAGATTTTCTTTCCCTTTTTTAAGATATACTGTAGATTGCACACAAAAATGTAAAGCTAATCGGAAAATTACAACCCCTAATCTGAATATTTGCATGGTTTGATCAGTTTCACATCAGTTGATTATTTTCACAGATATCAGATCAATCCGTGGTTTAGATGTTGGACAATCTCTTCCTGTCAAACCAGGACAAACTTTAAAAGTTTTCCCATGTGAGTGTCTTTCTCAAGGGCACGACATCTATATTGATTGAATTAACCGTTTTTTTTTTAATGGATAATTACTGAAATGTCCTAATTTTGAACATGAATAGAAATGAGTAACAAGAAAGTTACAGCTCGTTCCTCTGAAACGAAATCAATCTATTCATGCGCTGAAGTCTCTTACTAACTTTTAAGACATCTTGGATAAAATTTCGTCAGCTGCTTTAAACGTGTTTGCTTCAAGATTTACTTCATCAGAGGACGTCTGCATTCAGAGGCTGATCAAACTTGTGCAACAGCATCTGCACTTTCTGTCAGAAAGAGAGGCGCTTATGGCTACAGAACTGAAGAACATCCACGAAAACCACAGAGAATATCCCTCCAATCCCACCGACGGGTGAGGGACATTCAGTGGCAGAAGATTACCCACTCGCAAATCTGGCGGCGTTTGACGATAAGCACTCAGGCACTGAACCTGTTAACATGTCTCCGTGATGCTAAGAAGATTCCCCAAATGACAAAGACTGGTTCCTCTCATCTGGTTTTAAGTGGGTCTCTACAGATCTGTTTCCCTGAGCCAGGTATTTAGCCGCCATCGTTGGTCAGATTGTCTAAAAGTTGACCAAAAGCTGAATTGTAGAACGGTGGATGATTGAAATCCAGGACTTACAGATTAATAACATGCATGCAAACTCAACAAGAAGGACAGACTGTCTTCTGCTGTCGTCAGCATCCAGTCCAAATCAATCAATCTGCTGTCTAGCCTAATGGCATTTAATAAGCGATGTTAGAGACAGAAAATGACACTTTCACTTTCTTGGAACATTCTTTAAAACTTGAAGAATATTATTTGGACCCTTTCTACTGCGGGTTGAAGGACAAGTAAAAATTATAATTAAATTTTTCTAGTTTTTCCACACAAATTGCTACAGTTTGGTGGATTTCTGGACTGAGCAGGTTTGTTGATAAAGCTTTAAAATCCCCAATTTGTGTTGGCTAAAATTGGAAAGTGTCCTAAAACACGCTAGTATAACCTAATAATTCCGTCCATATATTTAAGATTTCCCATTCACATTCTATGAAGTTTGTCCACCCATGACATTTTAACAAAAGGAAGGGCGTTTTAGGCTTATGAAGCCAATTATTAGCTAGGAAAGAATAACATGCTAGCAGAATATTTCCGTTTCGGATATATTTAAAACAATAAACAAACATTTTCATCTCCAGTGCAAGTGACACAACCGGCTGCACATGTTGTGTTTTACGCTTTAGATAAGTCTTCTAAAAATGAGGAAGACAGAAAAGTTTATGGCCCATTCTTCCTTTGTTCTTGGAGTTGCTTTTCCTCCAAGGAAATGATGTCACTTCTAGCAAGTCATGTGATTTAGGGCATATGCTAAAGATTTGACAGGGTAACTGGTACCAATGTAACAGGCTGGGTGAACTGGAGTATGAGGGATGCAAACTAAGTCAATGGCTTTACACATAAAAAATAGTATCACAATAAATTCCCAGAAGCTGTTTCCTTTGGATATATATACGTCACAATAAGAAAAGACTATTGCGATGTCCGTTTCATGCTGACTTTAATAAACACAATATTTTAACTTTAATCCCACAGGATTTCCTCATGACAACCTTAAGCTTCTCCCTTCACAACGTCTGTACTCTGAAAACTTAAAAAAAACCTTGTAAAACATGAAAAAACAAACAAACAAACATGGAAGTGCATTTCCAGCATCCATGAGATGATGATTTCATTAAATAACCCCCTTCAGCTAATCTAGGCTAAGTAGGCATTTTGCATGTTTCTAAACAAACCGCCTTTTGAATTAAATATCAGTCAAACACAGTTCAGCACAACAACTCCACAACATGCAGAAAAGTTCTGGGAAAATAAATGGCATTTAATGATTTATAATTCATTGTGATCTCAAAACATCATATAAGCTCAATAGTTTGATTTAAGGTAAATGCACAAAAACGTTTTAAAGAGTTTGGTTTTCTAGGACAATTGCACATTTAAAGAGGTATTTAAACGTTTACCTGTTTCATTCTTACTAAAAAAACTGAACTGACAAATAAAACAATTCTGATACAATATATTGGAGCTTCATATTTCAGCAGTCTCTTTTCAGATGTGCCCACACACACTCTCTCTCTCTCTAATTCAGCATGAGATTACCCTTCATCATCCATTAACCCTGACTTTCCCGTGGGACTGAGAGGTTAAGGTCCCGAGCGCCTCTCGGGGAATCAGATTCTCTTTTCATTTTTCTGTGTCTCGGGAGAGCCGCTTGTTTTCTGCCCTCCAGCCAATCACAGCGCTGCTTCTGAATTGAACATTGTCTATTTTGTCCCTATATTTGAATATCATTTGAAAGCTCATTGACACAGAGTAATAATTATTTTGATTGTTTGCTTTTTTTATTTTGATCATTTTTCATTAGTATTATTACTGTTCACTTGTATTTATCTATATGTTTGTATGTGTCTATTGCTTTGGCAATATTGTGCTTTTTTACACATTCATGCCAATAAAGAACTTGAATTTGAGTCCATTTTTGATGAAAGTTATAGTTACTTCTAAAAGTGCCTGAATATACACCCGGTGATAAAGAAGAAACAATGGGATCAATAGTCCTCCCAGCTCTAATACACATTTTTATCTTGTTCTCTACGGTTCATTAACTTCTGAAATGGAGAAATGTCACTAAACTTCATCCACAGTCTTTTTAGATTTTTTCTCCACTGTTAAAAAGATGAAAAAAAAAAATTAAAACTTCAAGTCTGCCTCCTAGTCACTGAATAATATACTACAATCAGTGATAAATACATTTACATTTCAGCAAAACTATAACGTACGCTGGGGTCAAAAAGTCCACATTTTAAAAAATCACTTTGGTAACTTATAATTATGATATAAAAATTACTTATGATTAAAAAAAAATTATTAACTATGAGCAAATTGAATCTAAATATGAGATCTAAGTCCTAATCATGATTAGCCATAATGATAAATTATGAGACACTAAGTCATAATCCTGAAATGAAACCTCAAAATGACGAGATACTGTCATAATAATGAGGTAAAAACTCAAAATTATGTAGTCAATCGTGAGATTAAACCTTAAAATTGACATCAAATCCTATAGAAGCTCAAAATGATTAGATACTAAGTCATAAAAATTATAAGAAAGCAAGTCATAATTATGATAAAATCTCAAAATTATGAGATACTAAGTCATAATCCTGAAATGAAACCTCAAAATGACGAGATACTGTCATAATAATGAGATAAAAACTAAAAATTATGTAGTCAATCGTGAGATTAAACCTTAAAATTTACAAATTAAATCCTATAGAAGCTCAAAATTATTAGATACTAAGTCATAAAAATTATAAGAAAGCATGTCATAATTATGATAAAATCTCAAAATTATGAGATACTAAGTCATAATCCTGAAATGAAACCTCAAAATGACGAGATACTGTCATAATAATGAGGTAAAAACTCAAAATTATGTAGTCAATCATGAGATTAAACCTTAAAATTGACACCAAATCCTATAGAAGCTCAAAATGATTAGATACTAAGTCATAAAAATGATAAGAAAGCAAGTCATAATTATTATAAAATCTCAAAATTATGAGATACTAAGTCATAATCCTGAAATGAAACCTCAAAATGACGAGATACTGTCATGATAATGAGATAAAAACTCAAAATTATGTAGTCAATCGTGAGATTAAAAATTAAAATTGACATCAAATCCTATAGAAACTCAAAATGATTAGATACTAAGTCATAATAATTAGATAAAACCTAAAAATGATAAGAAACCAAGTCATAATTATGATAAAATCTCAAAATTATGAGATACTAAGTCATAATTAAAACAAAATTTGAAATTATGAGATAATACAATCATTGACAATACATTGATAAAAACAAATCAAGTCTTAATCATGACAAAAAGTCATCATAATTTTGACCTTTTATTCTCATGACTTAGTATGTCATAATTTTATATGTCATAATTATGCCATTTCATTAAGTTTTTATCTCATAGTCATAATCATTATATCACCTCTTAACTTTTGTGTCATAATTATGATCTAATAAGGCATGACCTTTATTTTTCATGCGGAGGAGGAAATGAGCTTCCATTCGAAAAAAAAAAAAAACAATTAGAAAGTTATCAGCAGTCAGAATTGCTTTTATTAATACCGGTTTGTCTAAAAGTAGACTATAAATAGTGTTCAAAGTAAAAAATGCAATCCAATTACAGCATATCCCTCCGAGGATTAATCTCAAAATAATATAAGGATTATTTTGAGATACTGATTTCCCAAAAATAACGAGGTTTCATTGATTTTGTTTTCTCTGGGTGTTATATGTGATTTAAATCTTGATAGCAGTGACTTTATTACCGTGTTTTATCGGCCTTGAGATGCCGTTTACCACAGTGAGGGACGGACGGTGGGTTACAGGCAATCCGAGCTGAGGACGGCGATGATTGCAGAAAGAAACACACTCGTGCAGGAGAGCATATTGATAACAACACACACACGTTATGGACAGGCTGTGGCCCGGGTGTTTAATTCATCACAGGCCACAGACGAATGGGCGACTAACGTGAATAAATGAGTCAATTACTGAAGATGTGCTGTGCGCGTGTGCTTCATCTGCCTGATATTTCCATTATAAATAATGGAAAATACCACCGTGTTTTTCAGCCTGGAAACGAAGAAAGCAAAACACAAAATGATGCCGGTTTTTATAGGACTGATTATCGTGTGTGTTTCATGTTTCACTCATCAGATTGGAAATTGTAGGAACAAAGGTTTTGAACAAAGGAACAAAAAAAGGGGTTTTCTGAATTTCTTCACGTACAATGAGACCAAGTGACCGGCTATCATTGTAAAATAGTTAATGTGGTATACTTCAAGTCTTCTGTAAAGCCATATGATTGCTTTGTGCGAGGAAAGGAAAAAAGCACAAATTTAAAATGCCCTAATAAACTTTATATTTATGTTATATTTGCAATATCCAAATTCCCTGTATACATCCACACATGAAAAACAAAACAAGTTTTGAGTCTGTATGCTAAAGCTAAAATAACTGCATAAAATTGTGAAGAAGAAAAACAGTTTCAAGCACTGTAATGAGTGAATCTGACTGCAGAGAAATGTTAAATAACTGTCAGGTCCTGTCATTATTATCCTTCTTCATACTTATATTGAAGAAGGATAATAATGCAAGCAGGTGAGTGACAGGTTAGACAATTGTTAGTTTGACGGGCTGTTCATGTGCATCACAAAACCAGCAAAGCCCGAAGGACAGAGCTCTCAAAGCACAAATGTAAAACGAAAAAGGTCATTAGTACCTTATAAAAATCCATTCGAAAATAAAACCGTTGCCTTTAAAGGGTTAGTTCACCCAAAAATAAAACTTGTGTCAGTAATTATTCCCCCTCATGTCGTTCCAAACCATCTTCAGAACATAAATTAAGATATTTTTGATGAAATCCTTCTTTCGCCTCCATTGACAGCAACATCACTGCAACTTTCAAGGCCCAGAAAGGTAGTGAAGACACCAGTTTTATTTCCTTATCTGTGCCAAGTTTTGTAGTTTTTCTTATTGATTAGTTCAGTTCGAACTCGTTCATCAAAATGAATGAATCTTTTCCCGAGTCAATTTGTTCATTTCATTCATTGAATGAACCAAATGACACGAAAAAAGATTCGTTAATTTTTCGAACAGGAGCGTCACAAACGCGCATCACAGAACAGAGCAAGGCGACCATTTGAGCTTATCAAACTTAAACTTTTTTTTTTTTTTTTTTTAAATGAGCGATCGTTTCACTTGATAAGACTCTTATTCATCGTCTGGAATCATTTAAAGCCCTTTGAACAGTTTGAACAGTTGTCTTTTGAACATTAAAATGCATTTAAAATCCAGTAAAGTCCATTATATGGAGAAAAATCCTGGAATGTTTTCATCAAAAGCCTTAATTTCTTATTGATAGAAGAAAGACATGGACATCTTGGACAACATGGGGGTGAGTACTCCTTTAATGTTATGAAGGGACGAGAATACTATTAGTGCGCAAAAAACTTCATTCAGCGTCAGATCTCCTACGTTATTCGCGCAGTAACCTGGAAGCGCTGTATACGTTAATAGCGTAGTATTCACTAATACTAGCTAACATTTATCTAGCTAACGATAATGTAACAGCTCAAATGTTGCAGTTCATCAAGATAAATAAAAAGTTAAAATTATAATTTATTTGAAACAGAAATGTTTTGTAACTTTATAAATGTCTTTTCTGCCACACTTGACCAATTTAAAGCATTTGAGAGTTGATGATGACAGATTTTCCATTTGTGAGTGAACTATCCCTTTAACGTGATCCTTGAAACAATAAACACTCTCACACACTGAAAAAGACAGAAGAGGGAGGAAAGCGGGAAAAGGTGAGCAGTGATAAATGATATTGACTCTGGTGGCGGTGACAGATAGAAGCTGTTATCAGGAGGTCAGAATTAGTCTCTGTCGGCCACAGTCATAAACCTTACCTGACCCCTCATTAGAGAAGGGACAGGCCAAGGAGCTCGGAAACACCCGGAGAGAGCTGTTAGCACAGGAGGGATTCCCAGTCGAACTGCTGATGCTGACCTGCTGGGACATCTTATACTCTCACCTAAAGTATTATTAGGAACACCATACTGTCGCCTTCAGAACTGCCTTAATTCTACGTGGCATTGATTTAACAAGGTGCTGAAAGCGTTCTTTAGAAATGTTGGCCCATATTGATAGGATAGCATCTTGGAGTTGATGGAGATTTGTGGGCACGAAGCTCCCGTTCCACCACATCCCAAAGATGCTCTATTGGGTTGAGATCTGGTGACTGTGGCGGCCATTTTAGTACAGTCAACTCATTGACATGTTCAAGAAACCAATTTGAAATGATTCCAGCTTTGTGACATGGTGCATTATCCTGCTGGAAGTAGTCATCAGAGGATGGGGACATGGTGGCCATAAAGGGATGGACATGGTCAGAAATAATGCTCAGGTAGGCCGTGGCATATAAACGATGCCCAATTGGCACTAAGGGGCCTAAAGTGTGCCAAGAAAACATCCCCCACACCATTACACCACCACCACCAGCCTGCACAGTGGGAACAAGGCATGATGGATCCATGTTCTCATTCTGTTTACGCCAAACCATCTGAATGTCTCAACAGAAATCGAGACTCATCAGACCAGGCAACATTTTTCCAGTCTTCAACTGTCCAATTTTGGTGAGCTCTGGTAAATTGTAGCCTCTTTTTCCTATTTGTAGTGGAGATGAGTGGTACCCGGTGGGGTCTTCTGCTGTTGTAGCCCATCCGCCTCAAGGTTGTGTGTGTTGTGGCTTCACAAATGCTTTGCTGCATACCTCGGTTGTAACGAGTGGTTATTTCAGTCATAGCATCAACAAGGCATTTTCGCCCACAGGACGAAACACCCTTTTCACACCATTCTTTGTAAACTCTAGAAATGGTTGTGTGTGAAAATCCCAGTAACTGAGCAGATTGTGAAATACTCAGACACCAATAACCATGCCACGCTCAAAATCGCTTAAATCACCTTTCTTTCCCATTCTGACATTCAGTTTGGAGTTCAGGAGATTGTCTTGACCAGGACCACACCCCTAAATGCATTGAAGCAACTGCCATGTGATTGGTTGATTGATTAGATAATTGCATTAATGAGAAATTGAACAGGTGTTCCTAATAATCCTTGAATTCTAGGTGAGTGTATATATATATATATATATATATACATATTCGCTTTGGTGCTCAGAAAAGTTTAACATTTATGATTATTATCAATGCTGAAAAAAGTTGTTTTTGTATATACTTTCATATATATATACAGTATATGAGATTTTATTATATTTTATACACACAAACTTTTTGCTTAGTCATCAGCGCCGCCCTCCCACAACGCGCAACACGCGCTGTGCATAGGGCACCAAGTGCTGAGGGGCATATTTGACTGCAAATCTCTCGTTCAGTTCCTGAAAACGTAGGTTATGTATAAGAGTGGGCAATAAAGTATCATCTGCTATAATAATGCCTCCCACACATCAATTATCACCCATAAGTGGTCTTAGTATTGAGTAATGAACCTGTTTTCAGCTGCTCAGCAGTCTGTGAAGTGTCTGCAGGAGAACCAGAGGGTTTGCTAAGTGATCAAATCTGAAGTTGTTTCAAAACAGATCAAATTTCAGATGAGCTCTAAAAAAAAAAAAAATAACAAAAAGTAACATCATAACCTATACTGCAAAAGTCCTTTCAAAAGTGTAATATTAGATTCAAATATCTGCATGATTTGAGGGATAATGATGTTTGTAGCATGGATGTGTTACTCGCTGATGTTTAATAATTAGATTTCGGGGTTTTAAGAATGAAAAGCATTTTTTTCGCCAACACTTGACCCATTAATACTAACACTTACTATTCTATATATCTATTAAAAAAAATTAATTAAAAAATAAAACCTTGCTACTTGTACTGTGATTGGTCACAGCACTATATTGCTGCTCTATTGTTAGTTTGATTGCTTCTAATAGCTCTCCTCATTTGTAAGTCGCTTTGGATAAAAGTGTCTGCTAAATGATTAAATGTACTATTAATTCCTAGCTATTTTCAAAAACTGAGTAAACACTGTATCCATTACACTTTATCTAAAAAAAAAAGCAATTCACTTTCGAGTTTGATGTGACAAAATGAAATTGCTTCCAAATCCCTGTCAAAGCTATAGTGTCACCTTTTTCTTTTGGCCTCCCAAAAAAATGTTAGAATACACAGAAACAACTTGCGATGTGAGAGGCCACGGGGAGCCATCACAGCCTTCTCAGACACAGCATGCAGAGCCGCCGTGTGGATGCTGGAAGTGTGTGTCTGAGAGAAATGACACTAACAGAATCATTTCACGCTTGGTTGCACTCGCTTTCAGACACACCGATGCGCGCTCGCACACGCACACACACACACCGGCTTTGTTTCAAAACCTAGCGAGCTGACTAGCAGGGTTATTATAGCTAACTAAAACTATGTATAAAAAACATTTTCACTACTTTAAATAAAATCAATGTTAATTGAAAATAAAATAAAATACTAAAACATGAAAAAAAAAACGTAAACTTATCTTATTTCAGCTAGTTGCCAAAGCACTCACAAATAATGACTAAAATAGTCTTTCTAATTCAGATTGACTGTTGTAATCATATTGATTTAATACTGAATGAACTGCAATGTAATAAAGAGCTTATTTCAATGCATTCTCCATAAATGCAATGCAAAAAATGTGTTTAATTCCCGTAGATGAACTTGTAGAGAATGGGTTTGCCCCATCGATGTTTGAATTCCAGAGAATACATTAATTGCAAAGCTTGAATGTAATTTCATTGGATAGAAAACATTCTGAGGGATCATGCATGATCATGACCCAACCCGATCTCACGGGAATACGTACGAATTTTACGAGGTGGCTAATTCGTAACAATTCCAACCCGATCTCACGGGAATTCGTACGATTTTTACGAGGTGGCTAATTCGTAACAATTCATACGACCTCACTCGTACAAATTAGTACGATTTTGCTAAATCGTACATATTTTACGAATTGGCCAATTCGTATGAATTCGTACGAATGACCTACCCCTGACCCCGCCCCAAAACCTAACCATCACGTGGGTTTAGACAAATCGTACGAATTCGTACGAGTGAGGTCGTACGAATTAGCCACTTTTTAATCACTCGTACGAATTGGTCGTGAGATAGGGTAGAAAAATTCGTACTAATTCGTACGAATTAGTACAATTTTGCTAAATCGTACATATTTTACGAATTAGTCAATTCGTATGAATTCGTACGAATGACCCCGCCCCTAAACATAGCCATGGTGGGTTTAGACAAATCGTACAAATTCATACGAGTGAGGTCGTATGAATTAGCACGAATTAGCCACTTTTGAATCACTCGTATGAATTCGTACGAATTGGTCGTGAGATAGCATAGCATTACCCCTTAAAATCTAGCCTATGTAACAGCTCTCTATAGGTTTTGAAACCCCACATACACTTATATTCACACAGCTTTCCCCACCTTCCAGCACATATAAAAACATAAAGTGATGGAGTACAAGACTGCACTACAAAAACTTGAAGATTAGAGAGTCAAAAGGAACAACAGTTGGTTGCAAAGTGCAAATATCATGCCAAATGCACATAATCTTCAAGTCATATGACCTCTTGTTTCTCAATTATGGCCAACATCATAAAACATATCCACACAAACTCTCTCGTAATGCGGTGTTTGAGCTTGCCGTCTTCATGAATGGAGTTAATTGCACGTGAAAATTACCATCAGGCGCCATCTGTTATGTAAATGCACTGTGATCGTTTCCTTAAGCACTTGCCAAACATTTATACCGCTAAAGTCATGGTGAACGCATCACAAACCTGCAGCAGAAAAGGGTCAGTTTCATTGAAACCATTAGCTTTATGTGTTTGCAATAAACTTCAGTTTCAGCTCGAGTGCATTCACAGAGATTGGGTTAGACAGGGTTCGTTTCGACTGTGCAGAACATGTCCCAATATTGGATAAAGTCACGATTTTTAAAGATGGACATCTTTATAGTTTTCTTATTTATCACAACATCAGAATTAGAAATAGAAATATTGTTATTGCTAATTAATGTATAGTTTATAGCTCCCTTGTGTCTTCAATATCACTTTCCACCCATGTTAGTATTTTATAAAAATTCATTTAATTGTCAAAGGGAAGTTCAGAGTGACATCATTGTGGAGGGAAGTGACATCATTTTGGAGGAAAAAATCAATATCGCAAACATCGGTATCATTAGCAATGAGTTTATTTCACTTCAATGCCAAAAATTCAACCCTGATGGCGTGAAAAGATGGAATTTTCTAGAAAATGATCTCAAATGTCCTACAATTTAAAAATAATTATAAACAAAAGATACTTAATTTATGTAAAGATGAATGTGAAAATTGATAATTACAACAATTATGTTTTCGTTGTTATTTTGGTTGTTGGATCTGTCATTATTGCATCATAGTTGTTTTTGTTTGTTTAGTATTATGTAAGGAGAATTAGTAATAATAGATAATAATAATAATAATAAACAAAGAGAGAAAAAAATGTGTTATAATTGAAAGTAGATTATATCTGGTCTGGGCTATATATATATATATATATATATATATATATATTATATTTATCTATATTTATTTTAGATGATTTTTTGGTGTTTGTCATGTTATGTCGGTGAGGCGATCTAATTTGATTTTTATTTTTGTAAGAATGGGGTAGCAGTTTATAAGATTTTTTTTTTCTTTATCCCACTCCTGTTCTTTGTCATGGAATGTACTTTTGTTGTGTTTGTTGGATTTGTTAAATTGTTCTTGTGGTATTTTGTGTTGCATTACCATGAAAAGAGAACAGAAAAAATAAATGAAATGAATGTTTGCCAAAAATAAATAAATAAAAAAATCACAGAAATCAGTTTGATAACATCAATATTTTAAAGATTTGTTAATTGAATAATGTTATGAATGCTATCTCTCAACTAACTTTGGCAAGATTGACTAGAGAAACCCCCTTTTGAACACAAAACACAACATATTCATATTCATTTTTAAAAGACGAATTGTAATGGCGCAGATCAAGTCAGATGTTGGATGTGAGCAGTGTGTGAGCAACACGCCACCTTGTGGTTTAAATATATCAGACATATAGCCAAATAAATGAACATCCACACTGAAGGAGAGCTGTCAATCATAGCGGAGTCTCCAAATATCCCTTACATAACTCGAGCTGGGAATGCAGAGAGACGCTCGCATGCATCTTGCAACAAAAACAGCGCTTGACGTGCTCTTCAGAGAGCAGATAGACAATATAATTAGAGTGGTGAAACCCTAATGAGTGTGTGTTTGTGTATGCGTCTTATCTGTGGCCACAGAGCTGTTAAACAGAACCATTCCTTATTTTCCATTATTCACCACGAGACAAAGCGTGCCTGAAACAACCAGGCTGCTGTCACTTTAATTGCCTTTCCTCGGGCTGCCTATTATCATATAAATGGAGATCAGTTAGTGCAGAAGACATTTCCTTCCTCTGAGTCACATGTCCAAGTGCTTTCTCGCGACTGTATAAATACACATGTGTGTGTGAAGCACCCATCAGCCCAAAGGAAAGATTCCTGTGATGCCAAAAACCACAATGTGTGTGTGTGTGTGTGTGTGTGCGTGTGCACATCGAGTGAGACGCCCACTTATTAACCTTGGTGTGACCTCTGCTTTTGATTATGTGCGGAGAGGAATACCAAATGATGAAAAGCAGCGCCTGCTTATTTCTTCACACAGATTTAGGCCTTCACTATCTATCTATCTATCTATCTATCTATCTATCTATCTATCTATCTATCTATCTATCTATCTATCTATCTATCTATCTATCTATCTATCTATCTATCTATCTATCTATCTATCTATATATCTATATATCTATCTATCATCTATCTATCTATCTATCTATCTATCCATCCATCCATCCATCCATCCATCCATCTATCTATCACTCTCTCTCGATCTATCTATCTATCTATCTATCTATCTATCTATCTATCTATCTATCTATCTATCCATCCATCCATCCATCCATCCATCCATCCATCCATCCATCCATCCATCCATCCATCCATCCATCCATCCATCCATCCATCCATCCATCTATATATCTATATATCTACCCATTCTCAATGATACGTGGTCGTTTCAAAAGTATCCGGGTTAATGTAGACGTAACCCAGTGCGCCTAAAACCTTGATCAGCTGGTTCAGGTGCGTTAAATTGGGATTGGAGGTCAACTGTGCCCTCCAATAGGATTCCTGGACACCCCTGCTGATATAGACTGTAACCCAAACTATATCCCTAAAATATAATTTTACAATTTTAGATCAAATCTAGTATCCAACTTCAGAAGCAGCAGTAGTATATATAGAGATGAACTGGATAAACTTTAGAAAGGAAGTTCAAATCCACATTTTTTGAAATAGAAAGGCCTGAAAAGCATCTGATGATAACCTCGCTCTAGCAAACAGAGTAATATTAGTATTATTGTATGTGCTGTCAGGGTAAAACATCATGACATTTAGTTTGTTCAGCGGGGGTTCGATTTTCCATATGAGCTGTAAAATTGCAAGCTGCTCAGAGCAATCAGCACTCGACTTATTATGCAAACGGGAACATTGTGCAGATTTAGCCAGAGGAGGAGCATATACACACTATACAGTACAAGAGCACCAGAGATATAATGGTCAGAGAAACACTGCTTTAAACAGGAGCAGTCTCAGGATATGTTCAGCATACTCACGATTTTAATTGTATACAGTACGTCATTTCACACTACGTTCACCACACTCTTAGAAGAAAAGGTTCTATATAGAACCTTAAAAGGTTCTATCAGCGCTACGTATTTGGAACCCCTAAAAGGTTCTATACACTCTTAAAAAAAGGCTTCCTCTGGGTTCTATATAGAACCATTTTGGAGTTCCATATATGAAGCGGGGGATGGAACCATTTCGGGTTCTAAATAGAACCATTTTTTCTAAGAGTGCATAGTGAGATCTCATCATCATCACACATTGACACACAGATTTTGGCACAGAGCAGCTTCAGTCAGCATGTGAGAGAGCTGTGACGAGAGAGAAGGTTAAAGATATGCAGCCCAGGGGAATGAGAAATGCTATTCAGTCACCACTCATTAGCTTAATATTTCCCCAGCATGATTACAGCAATCACTGTCTGTCCCACTCCGACCCCACACCAAAATACCCCTCGCCATGACGCGTGTGTGCAACTGCTCCATTTTGTTGTCATGGAAACAAAACTATTTTACCCCCATCAGCCCGTGGTTTCTGCATCTAAAATGTGGGTCTCGTGTCCTCTGAAACAGAACGTTTCAGGGCTCTTTTAAAGCAAAGTAATGATGCTATCCAGATTTCCTACCCCCCATTTTAAGCTTGAGCGACTGAAGCCATATAAATCCTCTTGTCTTAAAATCTTACATCCCATTCTCTCTTATAAATGCTTCTCCATCCTCCCCATTTAGATACTGTAGCTTAATAACAAGGAAAGTTCAAGAGTTTAAAAGCTTGAGTCCCTCAGGAACATAGGGAAGGTTAGAGAGCTTGTAGTGCGGTTACAGGTCTCTGTCTTGCCGCCACTCAATAATCAACAAACACAACGCCTCTATTGCTTTTCTTTTAAACATGCCCAAGAAAAAAACTGCTGATGGCAAAATGTGATGTAACCAACTAAATAAAATAGGTCAGAACAGAGCGAGGAAAACTACTGGACCCTGTTTACATTTCATTTATGCTTATTTTCTTTTCATGCTTGAAAATATATATCTATGCATGCAATATAGAGGAGGCACACTTTTTAGCACAAGAAATATATTGAACATTTTCACCCCTAATGCAAAGGTACAAAATATCTGCGGGGCATGTTGTCACAATATAGTGATTTGTCCCAGTGGATTGAAAAGCGTTTTCAGTAATATTTAAACAGTAAAACTGAGGGAAAAATACCAAACTATGGTTTTGCCAGAAAACTGTAATTAAATAAACTGTATCAATTTATAGCATTTGAAACACGAGTGACAACTTGCAGCAATAATCATAAAAAAAAAACATTTATTGAAACAAAACCACTGAAAACTAAATGTACATAAAAGTATACGGACAAAGCCTTTTTGACAACTTCCCATGTTTGGTCTTCAAAAACTTCTAGCCATGATAGATCTACAAATCAACATTTCCCTGAGCCATTTTTCCTGTGACATTATTTTACATGTCATAAAATGTCAAAGACAAATGGCTTTCCGTCGCAATATTACAGTAAACAACTCTTTAATAGCGGACACGTTTGGTCAAGGCAGATAAAGTTACAAGATCATTTGTAAGATGGATCCTAAAAGTGTTTTAGTGGTTTACAAGTGTTTAACAGATAATAAATTTGTGATAGAAACCACAGGGTGTGTTATGCCGTGAACACACACTCACATTTCATTGTTGTTATAATTAAAAGCAGCATCTCCCCCAGGACATCGCATCAATGAGTTAATGAGCTTTACTGCTATTGAACAAGTGTGTGTGTGTGTGTGTGTGAGAGAGAACTATTCAAGAAAATAAAAGTTAATTGTTGTTTTTATTTGTCTGAGCATTTTATTATGTCTCTAATACTACATCCAGACACACAACACTGGTTGCAGATTAATTATTTTTATTTAAATCAGGGTTGTTATTATTATCATTAACTAAAACCATAAAATAAGTGTTACTTGAAACTAAATAAACGTTAAAGTTAAACTGCTAAGGCAACATTTCTCATTTTCATTTAGTTTAATTTGAAGTACTAAAATAAGGGAACACTTTTCATTCGTTAACATTACGACTTCTACAGCATGTATTAATCTTATTTAATGTTAATGTTTTAGCATTTACTAGTACATTATAAAAATCAAAAGATGTATTTGTTAACATTAGTTAATAATGCACTTTGAAGTAACATGAACACCTGCATTTTTATTAACTAACAGTAAATACTGTAACAAATAACTAATGAGACCTTATCGTAGTGTTATAACTAAAACGATAAACACGCAAAAAATAATAAAATTGCATAGAGATAATCATAATATATAAAAAATGAATAAAATTAAATTTATAAAAACTTCTAAGTAAAAATAGTCTTATTTAAAATACTAATAGTATGAATGATACTACAATAACGTTGATTTAAAGTGCAGTAACATTCATTTCTGACTTTTTGAGGCCACTGTAAATACAGAAAAATATGGATATGTGAAATATGATAAGGGTGAATGAATATGGACATCCCATTTCTCAGTCATTCACCCAGAAATTTGCCTTTTTCCTCTCGTGATTCACTAGAATACAAATCTGAGAACCAGTTTCCTTTCACTCAGTTTAGCCAACAGAGCTCTCTCTCTCTCTCTCTCTCTCTCTCTCTCTCTGAGCCCCAGGTGGGATCTCACTCTTCCATCATTCGTCAGGCCGAGCGGAGGAAGAATATCTGTCATCCCTCTCTCACATCATTCCCTTCTCTGTTTTTCTTGCCGTGGAGAACACATCCTTTATCTGGACACATGTGATTTAATGCCACACACACACACACACACTAAGGCTTTATCCATCTATGCTTTAGTACATTATTTTATTTCATTCAATATAGATATCAAGTGAGAGCTGAAAGTTGCCCTTATATTCAACAAAGATATCACATATAACAATATATCATAGATCATTGTGACAGAGAGAGGACACACACTAGCATTTCTCCCTCTGTCCTCTCATCTCACGCATACACACATGCAACCTTTTCATCTGTTTCTTAACCAACTTGATTCAAAGAGTTCAAATTTTTTGAATTTATTAATAAATAGAATGAGAGAAATTTTGGTCGTTAAGATATATTTTTATGTTTCTAAAATACGTATTTTTAAAAAATTGGGTTAAAAATACAGTAAAAACTGGAATATTGTAAAACATTATTAACATTTATATATTACCATTTTCTATGTGAATATATAAAATGTATTTTATTGCTGTGATCAAAGCTGAATTTTCAGCATCCAGTCTTCAGTGTCACATGATCTTTTAGAAATCATTGTAAATGCTGATTTGATGCTCAATGAACATTTCTGATTATCTATGATTTCAGAAAATGTTGTAAATGAATTTACCGTCACCTTTGATCAATGTAATGCATTCTTGCTGAATAAAAGCATTCATTTCTTTAAAACCCCAAACTTTTGAATGGTATACTGTATATTAAATATGTGCTTTAAACTGCTCTTATTAATATCATAATTTGAAGGAGAGTGTCAAGCAATGTGCTTATGTATCATAAAACCGTTGTGATAGTCCATGATACAGTTTCCTTTAGAAACAACATTTCAATTTCAATTTTGAACTGTTTTCAATGGTGTATAAAAGACCTTCCTCAATGAACCGTTATGTTTTTTTTTATTACTTTAGAATGAGAATGAGTATACATTGTATAATTGTAATAATCAAAAATATTAAAAGAGATGTATTAAAAATGTAAAAAAAAATAAAATAAATGAGTGAAATCACATACACTCTCAAAAATTCTGGGTTATTTCAACCCAAATTTGGGTCAAATATGGACAAATCCAAATGTTGGGTTAAAATGGTAATTAAAAAAATGTACAGTTGAAAGTGAAAGATGAAGTTGGGTTAAGATTTGAAATTACATTTTTAACCCAGCATTTGGGTTTGTCCATATTTGACCCAAATTTGGGTTGAAACAACCCAGCATTTTTTTAAAATGTAAAAATAAAATAAAATAAATGATTGTATTGTATTGATTTTTATTTAAAGGGACCATGTGCAATTAATAACATAAATGTAAACATTTGATGCATTACACCAGAGTTAGCCTTAGGCTAATTTACATCTGCAGTCCCCCGGCACAAATAAATACAGATACATACGACACAGATTAAAATATCAACACTATTCAAGAATATTTGGCATATCAAACATAAAACATCCAACATTCTTCAAGAGCATATAACATGTACTTAATAACCTCACTGACACGCACACACGCACACACACGCACACACACACACACACACACACACACTCACACACTAAAATCACAACATACAACGATATGTCCACCCACAACCCCTTCTCAACCCTATAATAAAAGGTAAATGTGACTGAAAAATAATTTTACTTAATAATAAATTAGTGGATACATTGTTGCGAAAATTTTAAATGTTTTTTTATATTATCTTTAAAGTGCCCAAACGAATCAGATGTTTTTATATTGTCTGGAATTATATTCCATTGTATTGCAGCTTTGATAGAAAAGGCTGCCTGCCCAAATGCTGAGTAGCGAAAGGGTACAGTACAGCTATATACAGAATCTAGTCTAGTGGTCCTCACAGAGCCACGGTAACAGATAAACTCACACAAACATGTGGGGGCCAGACCTTTTAAAATTTTGTGTGAGTGAAATCACATACAGTGGCCTCTCTGGTTTATTGTATTACAGAGACAATCATTATTTGACATTAGTAATATAAAAAAAAATATTTGTTACTAATTTTAATAAGGCAATGATACAGGAAATAACCCAGCACATGAGTAAGACTTAACCCAGCAAGATGGTCAATTTCGCCCACCGGTTGGGTCAAATGAATGACCCAATAATATGGGTTAAATGGAGAAACCCAGCACTTGGGTCAAACCAACCCAGTGTGGGGCAGGCCGATATTATCGGCCGATATTAGGCATTTTCCAAACTATCGGTATTGGCAGTTATAATGGCCGATAAATGAATATTTATATATAATATTTATGAATAACAGTATGATGTTATCCATTGCTAAATTATGGCTCATGTAGACTAGCTAACCACAAAGCTAGCTAATGCCACTATCATCAGTCTACTCTGTTGTGACAATAAAAGAAACAAGTTTCTTTTAAAATGCATCATCATATTATTTTAGTTAAAACTCAAACTAATGTTAGGGAAGTCTGTTAATGTTTTGTTGCGCGTTTCTGAAATAAAAAATATCGGCCGATATATCGGATTTTAAAACCAACAAATATTTGTATCGGTATCGGCCTTCAAAAATCCTTTATCGGTCGGGCTCTAGTTCTGTCGACCCAGCGGCGTGGTTAAGGTTGGGTTATTTTTTAACCCTGCATTTTTTAGAGTGTACTTTGTTTCATAGTTCAGTGCAGTGCCGTTATTTCCATGCGAGGGAGACGTTTGTGTTGAGTCATTGAGTGGCTGTTGGTTCATTTGTTTTCCCCGCTCTCTCTTTTAACTCTTCGGGCGTAATGCTCTTTTAATAGAGTTCTGATAAACTCACACGCTGCTCTCTCTTCATCGCTCATAGCAAACGCCTTGGAAACCTAATGATGATGGATACCAGCGCAGACTACAGCACTTAACATGCTCGTTTAAACCTCACGCATAAATTCAGCGCTAATGATTGGCTAGCGAGCGACACGCTGCTGTTAAAGATAAGGAGGTTAGTTACAGCAAGTTTGTTTTGTGGAGCAAAATGATGCTTCCAGCAAACCCTGAAGACACGGGAAGCGTGAAGGCGATTCGACGGCTCAGAAAACTGGAAACTACTACTTTTCCTGACCTTGACAGCTTTTACATAACATAAACAGTGCGAATATGAGAAGCCCTCATTAACCACTAGATAGATCATAGAGGAAGCAATGGGGTGCAAAAGAGACGAGTGATATAAAGCAGAAAGAGTCCGAGAGAAAGAGAGAGAGAGACTGTCACGACTCTCCTCCATAAATACAGATAATCAGTGGCCTGCACACCAACCCAAATCTTTCACTTCCTTCGAGTAATTCATTTCTTGCTGACGGGTCTCGTTCATTTAAACCCGTGTGTGTGATGGTTATCTTGTTCAAATGAAGTATTTTCTCTCTCGCCTGTCTCGTTGAAGAGAAGCCCTCAATCTAGTTGCTTATCTCCAGGACAAAATCTCTGATTGAAATGTGCAAACTCCTGCTCAGCTTCAGCATCCTCATCTCATCCTGCCACCGATTCATCTGAACCTCATTTAATCCCTCAAGATTTTAAAACACGACAAGACAGCGTTTGCTTCAGGATTTCTGATACATGAAACCAACTGGATATCTGAATGAACACCAACCATGAAACACACAAATATACACAACCATGCAAAAGTTTTGGGGTCGGTACGATTTTTTTTAAATGCTTAAAATCTCTTCTTAAAATCAAAAAATACAGTAAAATCAGTAATATTCTGAAATATTATTACAGTTCAAAATAACTGTTTTCTATTTGAATATATTGTAAAATGTAATTTATTCCTGTGATCAAACCTTAATTTTCAGGATCATTACTCGTGTCACTAAATACTAAGTAATTAGTTACTGTAATTTAGTTACTTTTCCCTTGAAAATGTAAAGTAAGGGATTACTCTTCATTTATCTGTAATTTAATACAGTTACTTCTGATGTAATTGAGGTAAAACTGTGTATGAATCAATCCGATCTTACAGCGATTCGTATGCATTTTATGAGGTGTCTAAATCACTCGTACAAATTCGTATGAATTATTGTAAAATATGTATGGAAAAAGAGTGACAAGTAATGAGATCAGACATAAAACAATAGTGGGTTTAACATCAAAATGTATATTGTCTGATGTTAAAAAGTATGTATGTTGTTCTATAATGCTGATTTGATGCTCATTTTTTATTATTATCAATGTTGAAATGTTTTGTGGAAACATTTTTTTTCAGGATTCATTGATGAATAGAAAGTTGCACTGCACGCCATGTCGTAATTACGAGATTTCGACTTATTTAATTCCTTAATTCTGGTCAAACTCGAAATTACAAAATTGGAAAAATTATTTTTAATGAGGACATAAACATTTAAAGACAGCCTTAGTGTGAGTTACACGAGGCTGTTAATCGATAGTATTTGCTTCTGTTGAAGCCATCAGCCAGCATTACTTCAGCTTATTTTTTAAAATTATCGCTGAAAAACTACATTAACCATGATGTTGTAAAGAAAATTCCACCAATCAGAGTCGAAACAAGCCTAAAGATCTCATTAGCTCCGCCCACTCCCATGAAGCACTGTGAATGATGTAATCGAGGGCGGCCTCCTTACTCTCTCAAAACACTTAAATATCTGAATATATACGCATATTTAGCAAAATATTGTCTTATAATCAACATTTTTTATACGAGTAGTTTTATTTTTCTCCATCGTTTTTTAATTAAATTATTGGATATAAGCTAGTACAGCACCAAGTAGAACGTCACATGTTGTCATCTCATAATTACGGCAATTACGACATGAGATGAACGCAGCATTTAGAAATATAACATTTCCATTCAGTTCTCTTCATAGCCTATAGGCTACTCACAAAAATACCAATTAATTCTATTAATATAATTCAATTAATCCCTTCTTAGTCACAAATAATCTCCTACTGCACAGACACACACACACACACACACACACACACACACAACACACTTGAAAAAAAGTTGACCTTTTCATCCGTGCATTATCATTACACGTCAAATCCTGCTCTGCTGACATCGGGGATTCAAGAGATATTTCTGCATCTGAACAGAGTCACATGTCAGGCCTGTAGGACGGGAAGAGCCGAGGAAAAGCGCTGAATTAACCGCTTTAAAGTGCCCTGCAATTTGCCAGGTGCAGCAATTACTTGTTTCTATGGCAACAGGCAGGACAGTTTTGTATTTTTCCGCAGAAGGATGAGAGGATTGGCTAACCTAAGACCGCCTGCATCTTCACTGTTTTTGTAATTGCGCATTCTGCGTAGTCAAAGAGACCCCGTAAAACTCAAAATGACCCCCCAGGGGCTGTAGCTGAGTGTAATTTGTTTTTAAAGTTACCTGATTGGATTTCATGCCCTGAACTGAATAAGAAAAAACACTGTCAAACGCATCCAACAAACCAATTTACACACACCGAGATACTTTCTGCTCTACTGAAGGCCGGTCACTTGCTGTAAACTGAAATGTCACAGTAAATCCACGAACCACTTATTAAAACTTGCAGAACTGCTTTTCCTTACAAAAATCTGCTCAACTCAAAATTAAAGGTCAACAAACCAGAAAGACATATTCTTATGAATGTCATATAATGAAATGATTTATTAAAAAGCTTTTTGAAAAGAAAGGTCAGAAGAAGCTGCCCAGCATGAGGATAATAAAACGAACCAAAGAAAAGCTACGATGTGGCAGAACAAACTGTTTAAAATGCATTATGGATTTATACACGTCTGTTCATTCACTTTAAACTTTAAAGTTATGTAAATATTAAACTTTCTAAAAAAATCAAACTGTATTATGTACTTTGCATTTAAAGGAGTAGTTCACTTTTAAAAAAACTTTTGCTGATAATTTACTCACCCCCATGTCATTCAAGATGTCCACGTCTTTATTATTGCTGCTCAAAGAGCTTTAAACGATTCCAGGCGATGAATAAGGGAATTATCAAGCGCAACGATCACTCATTTAATAAATAAATAACAAAGTTTAAGTTTTATAAGCACAAATGCTCGCCTTGCTCTGTTCTGTGATGAGCATTCGTGATTCTCCTTTTCGAACTCGTTCATCAAAATGAACGAATCTTTTTTTTGTGTCATTTAGTTCATTCAACGAACAAAATTGATTTGGAAAAAGATTCGTTCATTTTGATGAACGAGTTCGAAAAGGAGAGTCACGAACGCTCACGAACGAAGGCGATTTGTGCTTATAAAACTTAAACTTATGACCGATCGTTTCGTTAGATAAGACCCTTATTCATTGTCTGGAGTCGTTTAAAGCCCTTTGAACAGTTTGCAGTTTGCACTGACACTGTCTTTTGGACCTTAAACCGTTTGGTTCCCAGTAAAGTCCATTATATGGAAAAAATAAAACCTTAATTTCTTTTCGACTGAAGAAAGAAAGACATGGACGACATGGGGGTGAGTAAATTATCAGCCAAAGTTTTTTTTTAAAGTGAACTACTCCTTTAATGTTTTGAGAGTGTGGTTTATAATTTGCAATTAAATGTAAAACTGTGTTTTGTAATTGAAAACGACTGTACAACAAATATGGTAAAAATGTATAAATTATAGGGAACCGAATACTTTGTCTTGTCAAGCACCAGACCACCAATACAAATTCAGCTCTGCATTTTGAAAAATATGGAAAATTACATTATAAACATAAACAGCAGCATTTGAGTCGCATGATCATTGATAACCAGACATATTTATTTGATTGTAACACTATAATGTTCCTTTATTTTACATTGTTCGCAATTGTTTCCTCTTGTGCATTGAACCCCAGATTTTTAATGTGATTTATACTGATTTATACTCACAAAATGTAACCTTTCATGAATTATATATTATATTATATTATATATATATGGACACAAACACACACTCAAAAACTCCACCTTCCCCAGCACCACCTGTATAAGTCTGCTAAAGGTAATTTGTGTATGTTATATTATATATATATATATATATATATATATATATATATATATTAGAGCAATAAAAAAATCACTGCAAAAGTATTAGTGTGACATCGTGTGCAATTGAGAGGAGCACTACAAAGACTAAAGGGACAAACAAATGTGTGTCTCAGACACACACACACACACACACACACCTGCTGTTTGGTACGTTCTGTTCCAGTGGGCATAAAGCTGAGCTCTGCTGCCACCTACAGACAGAAGGATTGACACGGTACACACTGTGCATCTGTAGGGTTGAACATTTTACAACAGGCTTTCCTAACCAACAAATGCCATGACGTTTTTCAGAGACGTCATCATGGATGACGTCATCACCGTGATCCCGCAGTCGCCCCCGCAGCGCCCCGTCATATGCCATCGTGTGTCCGTTTACCATGAAGGATTCTCCTCTTGTCATACAACTTTCTATTTCTAACATGTTAAAATCTATAACTTTTGATCATATGTGTGTGTGTGTGTGTGTGTGTAAAGCTACAGCAAATGCAGTTTAAATATTAAACACAAATTATGCACAGTTAAACAATATATGAAGCAACAAATGGTGTGCAATGATGAAAACTCTTTACTTCACATGCGTGTCACGTTTCTGCTTGTAGATATTGGTGTGTTCTTCAATCAGTGTCAAGCTCACAGTGGCAATGAGGAGCAGCGCAAACAAATATGAAATAGATGCAAAGCTAAACTGACAGTTAAGCGCGCACACACACACACACCGAGTTTAAAGCTAAAGTGACAGCTCTGCTGAGAGAGAGACTATAAGCTTTTCAATGAGTCATGACAATCCGTGTATATTAAGGAGAAACTACCTTATTCACAGACACAATTACATAAGCGCTTCAGCTGAAAGCACATGTTTCCTGGTCGAAAAGGTTTTATTTAAACAGGTCATGTTTCTTAGTATGGCTGTTTCTGAGCCTTTTAGCATATAAGCAATTGGTCCCTATTGGTATTTTTTAAATAATACTAATCTCAAGAGGTGTATTCAACTAAAAATAACATACAATAAACACATTAGATCAAGTCTCAATATATTTATGGTTAGTTTACATTTTCAACAACTAAATTAATAAATTGCCAAACAAAAACTTTATATATAAAGTAATTTTCATTCCATAAATTTGAATTTGGAAGATCTTGCCCTACAATTAGGTGAACGAAAAATAATTTTACTGATATTCCCAGTATCAATTTCAGATATAATACAACCGAGATGGTGATCGATGCATTTAATTAAAATAATAATATAATTATTCAAAATATTTCATATGAGACCAAATTCTATTATCCGTATGTTATTGGAACACTTTATCTTGTTTTCTAGACAACTTTTTGAAAATGTGCTTTCATGTTCCTAAACCTAATTATTTTTTAATAAAGGCAAAGTAAGGCACTCAAGGCTGAATACTTTGAATATTAGATATTGTGAATATATTCAAATGTATAGACTTATATACTTATATACTATATACTAACTATTAGTGGGCATTTAATTGGACATTTAATTGGACAAAAATATGTGAAGTACAACAGTATTTTTGGCCCATTTTCCTGGAAGAGAAAGACTCTCATTTTGTTTTCTTTAATGTGAGCACTATTTGCAATGCAACCCTCCATCATCCAAAAATTGAACTGATGATGGAAGCAATTGCACTGAGGTAATTTTGGACCCTTTGAGCTCAGGGTTATTCGTGTTTTGTTTGTAAATGTATGACCTCGCACAATTTTTCAAGCAATCTTTCCTTCAAACGGAGAGCTCGGGCCTTTCATGATGTGCGTTTCAGTGCTTCCTAAAATAAGCTGAAAATGGGTCGTTGGTTATTCCAGCGTCTAATTCTGCTGAGCGGAGGAGAAGAGGATAATCCTCGCTATCCTTCCGAGAGAAAAGCCAATTTTACGGCGAAATGTGAACGGCGCAGGGAGAGCATCTGCGGAGAGCTGATAAGAGTCACACACAAGCGCACACACACAACACGAGCGAGGATGAGAGAGGGTAAAGTTCAGAGGTCACTGGTAATGGTGTATTAACACTAGGCATTTGTGGTGTGCAAGAGAGGAAAAATTGCTCAGATGTTGCTCTTTCATTGCTCAGGAAATGTAATTGTGTTATCAATTATGTTTCAACTTTGCCTCAGATGTTTCTCCTAAAATGAGAAATAAAAACAGACTCAGATGATTGACATACACTCTTAGAAGAAATGGTTCTATTTAGAACCAGAAATGGTTCCATCCCCCGCTTCATATATGGAACTCCAAAATGGTTCTATATAGAACCATTTTTTTTGTAAAAGGTTCTATTGGCCAAGTATGGAACCCCAGGGTTCTATATAGAACACAGAGGAAGCCTTTTTTTAAGTATATAATGTATAGAACCTTTTAGGGGTTCCGAATATGTAGCGCTGATAGAACCTTTTAAGGTTCTATATAGAACCTTTTCTTCTAAGAGTGTAGAGAAGTTGAGATCATTTGATCTAGGAAGAATTCAAAGAGAAATATTTGAATTCATATTGAGATATCTGACGGCATCAGCATCTTGAAATCTGAGCACAGTCAGAGACATTAATGAGAAATCAAGAGATGACGTGTGATTACTGGGCTTTTTCCTCAAGAGAAACTAATGAGAAGCACATCATAAGCTAATATCTCCAATCACATTTTAATGGTCGCACAGATGTACTAACAATAACTAACTATGAGCAATACATTTGTTACAATATTTATTAATTAACATAAAAATACGACTGTCCATTGTTACTGCATGTTAAGTATATTAAATAACATTAACAGATATCTTGTTGATTATGATATATTGTTGAATCAATGCCATGTAGAATTACGGCAGTTCTGAAGGTGAAAGAGGGGTCAAACACAGTATTTGTATGGTGTTCCTAATAATGTGAGTGTATATATAGGCTATAGCACGTGAATGCTTTAATTTATTCGTTTATATGTTTAAATGCTATTGTATGTCGAATATTTTGGTCAGACTATTTGATGCCCCTGGATGTTAGAATAAAACTAATGACATTTAGTAGATAACAATGTAAAACAGAGCAGCCACTTTGACGCTTGTCACTCATAGTGGATCCTAAACCCCTTCATCACACTGACATCTCAATGACGCAAACAAGTTCGAATACAGAAGAGATAACTAGAGAAAAGAAACGGAGAGGCAAAGGCGGGACGCGTGGTAAGAATATAGATGACGTCCGAAAGGACACAAAGTGATTGGATGGGATTATTTTAATCCTGTGCGTCACTCACTCAGGGCTTTTCTGTGCAAAACGGGAGTGTCTTTGATGTCACATGCCTCTAGGGCTTCCACTCATCTGATTGGCTGCTGTTATGCCACTCTTCTATTGGATGATGCGTTCCACAGACTCACTGCCCTATGTTAATTGCACATGCTGTTCTCGCACCAACACAGCAGCTTGTATTTATATTTCATTTGCATCTGCAAGGTTGAAGCCAACAGCATTGAAGCATTTTTCGTCAGGACACAAAATCAAACATTTGCGGACAATTAAGGATATGACATTTTATTATAATGATGGGGTGTATATACACATGGAATATATAAAAACCTTCAAAATTCAAGTATTAAAAATATCTAGTGTTTGTGACTGTAAACATGACGAATCTCAAGATTAAGCTCGACAATCAGACGTGGGCGGTGACCATTCATAGTTGTTATGCAGACACTATTTGTGCATGCTAGCATGAAGCCCGTTGTAAATAGCTGGAGAGGATGTTAGCGTGAGGGTTAGTTAATCGCTGTAGACAGCTTTCATAGCACATTAGAGCAGCCGAGAGGTGACCAAGAGACCTTTTTGTGCACAAACCAAGGCAGAAATTTCTATTTAGGGCGAAGGACCTTTGATTTTCAGAAAAGAGATAAAATGAACAGCAATTATTTAATGTATTGACTGAACAAAATATATGCTCCGTAGCTTTAAAAGTATCTTACGCCATCAAAGACATGCTTGCTGACGCTAGCCTATAAGATAAACCTAATGTTGGCCAAAATCTATAACAGCATTGCATATGTACTGTACTTCATTGAGGCAATCCCAGAATGCACTGTGCCTTGCTCATTGAAAAACATTTAAGATGACAGACAAGGCAAGAGAAACGCTGATTATACATATATTCAAAACTGAGAAAGTGTAGGCCTAGTTCAATTTGAATACAAATTGACCAAATATTTATGTATGCATTGTATTTTTAGGCTTATTGGAGTATTTCTGAGCAAACTGCTAATGCCAAACTTTAATGCAATCAATTTTGAGACAAATCTCCCATGCATTTCATGCATCGAGCGCTTCTTGTGAGTTTCTGCCTGTGTAAAGCGTCACCTTTGCCTGTATAGGCTGTAGACGGCAAGGTAGCTCAGTACTGTAGAGCAGAACCATAGAGTCAGACACACACTCTATGATTCATGCTCTCGCACACACACAAAGACACTGAAATTATCTCTTTTTCTGCCCAGCAGGGAAACCCACTTATTCATCCCCATGGCAACCGCAAGAATGGAAAAAGATGCCCATGATGTCTAAAAGAGAAATGGCCTGTCAAAAGCCAGCCATTTTCGCTTACTGTGTGCGGCTCGGGACTCGGTGTTACTTTGTCACACATGGACAGGTTAATCTTGCCAAACACGCTGTTGGAATCAGCATACGCACATGATTACAGCACATTTGAGCTGGTAACAATGATTATACATAAACGGGTTTGTATATAATCATAATAACACATAAACTATGATGATCCACGGTTTCCACTTTTAATAAAGTCAGCATGAAATACAAAAATGCAAGCCATTTTACTTCTGACATTTCTGAGTGAAACAATGTTTTTCAGGGTTTTAGGACTTCTAGTTCCCGAAAAAGTCAGAATTGCGAGATTTAAAGTCAGAATTGTGTGATATAAAGTCAGAATTGCGACATATAAAGTCAGAATTGCGACATTTAAAGTCGGAATTGCGAGATATAAAGTCAGAATTGCGAGATATAAAGTCGCAATTGCGAGATATAAAGTCAGAATTGCGAGATTTAAAGTCAGAATTGTGTGATTTAAAGTCAGAATTGTGTGATATAAAGTCAGAATTGTGTGATATAAAGTCAGAGTTGCGAGATTTAAAGTCAAAATTGCGAGATATAAAGTCAGAATTGCGCGATATAAAGTCAGAATTGCGATATTTAAAGTCAAAATTGCGAGATATAAAGTCCTAATTGTGAGATATACGGTCAGAATTGTGTGATATAAAGTCAGAATTGTGTGATATAAAGTCAGAGTTGCGAGATTTAAAGTCAAAATTGCGAGATATAAAGTCAGAATTGCGTGATATAAAGTCAGAATTGTGTGATATAAAGTCAGAATTGCGAGATTTAAAGTCAAAATTGCGAGATATAAAGTCCTAATTGTGAGATATACGGTCAGAATTGTGTGATATAAAGTCAGAATTGTGTGATATAAAGTCAGAATTGTGTGATATAAAGTCAGAGATGCGAGATTTAAAGTCAAAATTGCGAGATATAAAGTCAGAATTGCGTGATATAAAGTCAGAATTGCGAGATTTAAAGTCAAAATTGCGAGATATAAAGTCCTAATTGTGAGATATACGGTCAGAATTGTGTGATATAAAGTCAGAATTGTGTGATATAAAGTCAGAATTGTGTGATATAAAGTCAGAGATGCGAGATTTAAAGTCAAAATTGCGAGATATAAAGTCAGAATTGCGAGATTTAAAGTCAAAATTGCGAGATATAAAGTCCTAATTGTGAGATATACGGTCAGAATTGCGAGATATAAAGTCAGAATTGTGAGATTTAAAGTCAGAATTGTGTGATATAAAGTCAGAATTGTGTGATATAAAGTCAGAATTGCGAGATATAAAGTCAGAATTGTGTGATATAAAGTCAGAATTGCGAGATATAAAGTCAGAATTGTGTGATATAAAGTCAGAATTGCGAGATATAGTCAGCAACTTTTTATCTCACAATTCTGACTTTTTTTCACAATTCCGAGTTTACATCTCGCAATTCTGACTTTATATCACATAATTCTGACTTTATATCACATAATTGTGAGTTTATATGTCGAAATTCTGAAATCTTTTCTCAGAATTGTGAGATATAAACTGGCAAATTGCGAGTTACAGGCTAATTCTAAGGAAGACTAACTTTTCTCCTCAGAATAGTTTATATCTCACAATTCTGACTTCACAACACACAATTTCGACTTTATATCTTGCATTTCTGACTTTATGTCTCACAATTCTGACCTATTTTTTAACTTGACACATCATAAACACACAACTCATGACACGAGTTGCTGAAAAAAAAAAGCTACTTAACAGACAAAGCACGTCTATACACTGAAAATTAAAAAATAAAGAATGCATCCATGACTTGCTCCTAAATCCAGTAAATATGGTCAATTCTGCCTCATTATTTGGAGAATAACCTTGTGACGTAGAACATTATGACAATCATCTCTCTCTTTAACACCTCCTCTCGGTGCATTTCTCTTCTCTGTCACAGTCTCCCACCTCTCTTTTTCTGGGTGGTGATGGGGCAGAACAGTATTGACAGCGCCTCCACGGACCACTGGTCAAGACTGAGCGCTATACGCCCCTCATCTCCCACTTCCACAGGCCAGAGGACGGTTGTCATAGAAACAGACCAGGTTTAGCAGAGTACGCGCGTGACTCTTCCGTCGTTTCTCTCTGCAGGTTGGACCACTGAAAAATTGGGTCACCACTGAACTCTTATTTTGCCATTAACATTTCCCCACACAGACAAGTTGGTGGGTCGCTGTTCTGAGTGGTTGTTAGATGATTGCTCACTGGCACGGGTCAAAAAGAGCCCAAGGGCCAGATTTACTAACAGCTTGCTCCAGCGCACCGCAAACCCTTTTTTGGCATTAGAAAACTACTGTCAGGATTTACTAAAGACACGCAGTGAAAAATGAGCGCTGAAAAGGTTATTTTTGCGACTGATTTTATTGTATATGCATGTAGGAGTTTCCCTTTCAGAAGCAAAATTAATGGGAGGATTTAAATGAATCATGCAAGGTGATTTACTAAGGTTTGCGCTAGTTAATTTACTGATATCTGTGCCATTATTCAACACCCCCCAAAAATCATGTTTTAAACCAGAGGCTAATTTGTGCTGCTCTTGGTACTGTAGATTGTGTTGGTCATTATGGAAATGATCCGGCTGAGTTCATTAATTTGCATGTCAACTTTCACGCTCAACTTTCCACTCTCATCAGTGCTTTTATGGGATTGTGCGCATGCTAATTTTACTTTTAGTAAATCTGGTCCCAAGTCTTTATGCACACAGATTCCTCCTCCAATGCCTTTTGGGAGTTTTATCATTCACAAAGTGAAAATTGTACATCCAATTGCTCAAAAAAGTGATGACAATCCATATTATTTGCATGACATATAATAGTTTATTTGGTTAAAGTAACACCAAATCCTAAGCAGACATGACAAGCAGTAAAAGTGATTCTTCAATATAAATGCAAAAGTTAAGGGTCAGCGAGTTTTTTTCTAAAAAAGAAATTAATACTTTTATTCAGCAAGGATACATTCAATTGCCCAGAAGTGGAAGTAAAGACATGTAAACCACGTATTTTTGTCAACGACAATGGTTCCTCTGGGTTCTATATAGAACCCTGGGGTTCCATACTTGGCCAATAGAACCTTTTACCAAAAAAAAATAGTTCTATATAGAACCATTTTGGAGTTCCATATATGAAGCGGGGGATGGAACCATTTCTGGAGTCACTGGAAACACTTAACTAGCATTAGAAGACTATTCAAAATCCCTCACATTATATATGAGCAATAATAACAGTGACCACTGAGAATAAAGGAAGAAAAGCAACATTATATTGAATTAAATGTGTTTTTATGTAGCCCCCATGCCCTAGTTGGAGAAAAATGAATGTCAAAAGTGTCGCACACTGCACACGACTGAGTCTCGCCACCCAGACGCTCCTCTTTCAGATGATGAATGCCTTTGTGCTCCACCGTTAAACATCTCTCTATTGTCTTTATGATTATGGCCGCACAGATAACAGCAATATTTCTGTTCATTGGC
This sequence comes from Pimephales promelas, assembly GCF_016745375.1. Next base: position 2,127,466 of record NW_024121543.1, on the reverse strand, counting down.
TTGCCTCTGCTTAGCGTCGGTGTGGTCATTAATATTGTCAGGACGGCTGATAGCGACCCCACTGCCATTTGTCAAAGCAAAAACTCGCTAATCATATGCACATACGACCTGGGCATTAATATCACTACAGCTGCAATAACTGACAGCAGAGAAAAGCCCAATGCAGAGAGATCTTCAGCTGACCTTGAGACTACAGAGAGACTGAAGAACTGGGTGGAAAAAGGACGTGACCACACACACACACACACACACCGCTATGAAATGGAAAATCTGTTTTCTAAATGCATAATCATGTGACCAATTTATAGCTTGCAGACCAGATACACCACGTACTTGGTCAAACTAGAAAACCAAGTGTCTTCTCTTCAGCTGGTCTAAGCTGTCATTTTTCATTATCAGACTGCTGTTTAGTCTACATTTCTGGAAATTATTAGAAAATCCATCAATCAATCCATCCGCTATGACAGGTAGGTAAGCAATGTTTGGCTAATTTGTTAAAGCTAATCATCAATTTAATTAGTGGCAGGTACAGACGACAAGCAACCAGATACTAATTACTTTCTCACAGATACATACCGATATGGCTGTAGTATATTACAGCCTAACGGGTCTACAGAATTAACCAGATTTTTCTATTTTCCCATGCAAAAATGTCGCTAGGTCTCCATGTAAACTTACAGGATTTCATTTTCTTGTTCTTCTAAACATCTCAGTTTGAGGAGTCATTGATATCTGTAGCAAAAATGCAACTTAAGTTTAGGGGTTTTATCAAATCTTCAACTCCAGGTATGGGGCAAGCACCAATAATTAGGGATTCACAATATATCGGCCACCCTATCGCTATCGGCCGATATATGTTCATTTTTGCTGTTATCGTTATCGGTCTGGGGTGCGTTTCCCGAAAGCATCGTTAGCCAACTATGGTCGCAAGTAGGGTTGGGTATCGTTTGAATTTGAACGATTCTGATTCCGATTCCTTGTTTCGATTCCGGTTCCTAACGATTCTCGATTTAGATTCTTTTAAGAGGCAGGGTCAAAAAAGTTTAGCTAACCTTGCTAACCAACGGTCTTTCTGAAGGAAATACTCCTGTCACAAATACTTGTCACAAATTTTGCATTTTGCCAAGATTTCGTTAATTTTTAGAAAAGTGAAGCCACACTTTGGACCGCCGACGTAAGCTACTCATGTTCGACTCGCGCGGTTATGCCAATACTTCCGGTAGACGCTTCTTCGTTGGTGTTGTTCAGCGGTTTCTTCTTCTGCTCGGCGGACTGTGAATATCGAAACTAGGAATTGAAATTTTAACTTTTGAACGATTCCGGGAAAAACGAAAAGTTAGTCCCGGTTCCAATCGATACTCGATTCTCGATACCCAACCCTAGTCGCAAGTTCCGTCGTTATCAGCATAGTTCAACGATTCGGTGTTTCCCGAAACCATCGTTCCAACGAACATTCGCAAACAGCATCGCAAAGTTGTGTGGTTTGAACGACAGCTCTCAACCTATGGTTAGAAGCATCGTTTCTATATTGCAACACATTTGGAGGTAATAAATCCTTATCTTGAGCATAATGAGCAAGCTGACATTCAGTACAACCGGTGTCTTTTATTTAGAATACTTACAAATGGAATTTACGTCTTTTAGTTTGTCAAGAGATTTGAAGTAACGTGTTTGAAAAGTGCGCATGTGCGAACGTGCTCCACTATGTAAGAACGAGCCAAATATTGAGTCTGGTAATAAAGCAAAACAACTGAGAACAATTAGAAGTAGTCCTCAGATGACATGTCTGTAATTTATATAAAACAAATCTAGCGTTAATTGGATCTCAAACAGTTTCATTAAAAGCATTACTCCACCACGTGCGAAACCAATGTGGTTGAACGATACTTTGCGACAATGGGTTTCGGGAAACAGTCGTGACTAGCTAGTTGATTTTTCCAACGATGCATAGTACTATAGTAGTGAAGCAGTGAACTACGTCGTTGTACGGGAAATGCTCCCCTGATAAGAAAATTTGGCTGATATATTAAAGGAGTAGTTCACTTTAAAAAAAACTTTTGCTGATAATTTACTCACCCCCATGTCATCCAAGATATCCACGTCTTTCTTTCTTCAGTCGAAAAGAAATTAAGGTTTTTGATGAAAACATTCCAGGATTTTCTCCATATAATGGACTTCATTGGGAACCAAACGGTTCAAGGTCCAAATGAGAGTTTCAGTGCAGCTTCAAAGGGCTTTAAACGACACCAGACGATGAATAAGGGTTTTATCTAGCGAAACGATCGCTCAATTAATAAATACATTTAAAATTTTAAGTTTTATAAGCACAAATGCTCGCCTTGCTCTGTTTTGTGATGAGCGTTCGTGACTCTCCTGTTCGAACTCGTTCATCAAAATTAACAAATCTTTTTTCGAGTCATGACTCGAAGGGTCCTAGATAAGACCCTTATTCATCGTCTGGTGTCGTTTAAAGCCCTTTGAAGCTGCACTGAAACTCTCATTTGGACCTTGAACCGTTTGGTTCCCAATGAAGTCCATTATATGGAGAAAATCCTGGAATGTTTTCATCAAAAACCTTAATTTCTTTTCGACTGAAGAAAGAAAGATGTGGATAAATTATCAGCAAAAGTGAACTACTCCTTTAAAGCCGATAAATAGTGGATTATTTCCTTCAGCTGAGACACTTCAGATGCGCACTGTTCAACATGATGGTTCTGAATTGCTTAAAATATGATTGGAATCACTGTCATATAGGTTACATTAAATTATAATGAGAACATCAAAATTGTGTGTTTGGGTCATGGCTTTTAATTGCGAGACTTTTGTTTTTGTAATCAGGCTGTCAAAAATTATATGAAAATTTGGATTTAGATTTATCGGCCAACATATCGGTTATATATAAGAAAGGAAACAACAGGACTCTGGGTTTAAGGGGTTTTAATTAGAGCGCAAGAGTCACTGCAGCTCCGCCCCCTTTGTGGACCGTCACACACCAGTCCTGATCCGCAGAGCGGCATCATTTTTTTATGTAACCACATATAAATAATTATCGGTATCGGCCAAAATTCATGCATAGACAAACACAGTATTCTTCACAGTATGTTAGAGCCACTTATTTACATTTCGAACATTGTCCTTTATCTAAAATGACGAAGAAAATAGGATTTGAAGACATCACTTAGTAATCAAAAGATACCGCTCACATCTCTCAAGACTTGCACCGAGTAGATATCATAGCATGACTTTTGTTTCTGGACAGGACTAAATATAGAAATTAATCATCTTGTCACTGCGGTGTCAAGACAGCCTAAGGGAGAAAGAACTTCAATTTGATTCGCTGCCCTTGTACGTCTTATGTCAAACTACATCTCAGTCAGAATACACACATCCAGCATTCATCAACTGCACGTATTACCATGACCTTGAATAGAGGACATTACCCATTTCTTGCGCACAACACACATGGTTCTGCTCATCTAACCTCTACAACACTATATCAACTTAAACAACTACTAACGGCTGCACATAATGCACTGGTGCTGGAATTAAACCTCCGTTATCAGGCTGATCTCTCCGTCCATTCATCTCTGAAAGCCCTCGCCACCCACAGATTCTCCTCCGAAAGCCCTGATTGCTCAGGTATTGACCAGCGCGAATGAGAGCGAGCTGTAGATGCCCGTCAACGTTATAATCCTGCACTTTTCAAGGACATGTAACAATGGGTGTCCATCAGCAGAGAGCATGCTGGGACAAAGTGATGTGACAGTTTCCGTCAGTGTGAAGCATACAAAAAGGTCATTACAACACATTAAGTATTGGCCAAAAGTGAAGTCCGGAGGGGATACTTGGGTAACACTTTATTTCGATAGTCCCCTTTAGACATATGTAACTTATGTAACTAACTTTCATTAGAGTATTACTAGACTATCTGCTTAATATCTGCTAAATAACACTTAATTTTGATGCTGAAGTGTAACCGATATTTGTTTTTAACAGTAATAGGTTTGATTAAAACATCAAAATAATAGGAAAAATTTAAAAAAAAAATCAATATTTTAAATATGAGGATAAATATTTAAATCATCAAAAAATCTTTTACTATCCTCAAATAAGCCGTTATTAAACTATATAAAAATAAAGTGTAACCAATATCTGTTTTAACAGTAAACCTATAAGTTTGATTAAAACATCAAAATAATAGGAAAATTTTTAATTTTTTTTTCCAATATTTTAAATATGAGAATAAATCAAATCATTTACTATCCACAAATTAGCCGTTACTAAACTAAGATATATAAAAATAAAGTGTAACCGATATTTGATTTTAACAGTAAACATTTAAGTTTGATATTTAAAACATCAAAATATTAGGAAAAATTATATTTATTTTTTCCACATTTTAAATATGAGGATAAATCAAATCATTTACTATCCTCAAATAAGCTATTACTAAACTAAGATATATAAAAATAAAGTGTAGCCGATATTTGTTTTTTAACAGTAAACCTACAAGTTTGATTAAAACATCAAAATAATTGGAAAACTTTTATTTTTTTCTATATTTTAAATATGAGGATAAATCAAATCATTTACTATCCACAAATATGCCGTTACTATCCTCAAATCAATTTTGAAGATATATAAAAATAAAGTGTAAACGATATATGTTTTAAACAGTAAACCTACAAGTTTGATTAAAACATCAAAATAATTGGAAAACTTTTATTTTTTTCTATATTTTAAATATGAGGATAAATCAAATCATTTACTATCCTCAAATAAGCCGTTACTATCCTCAAATCATTTTTGAAGATATATAAAAATAAAGTGTAAACGATATTTGATTTTAACAGTAAACCAAGTTTGATTAAAACATCAAAATAATAGGAAAACTTTTAATTTTTCAATATTTTAAATATGAGAATAAATCAAATCATTTACTATCCTCAAATAAGCCGTTACTATACTAAGATATATAAAAAATAAAGTGTAACTGATATTTGTTTTTAACAGTAAACCTATAAGTTTGATTAAAACATCAAAATAATAGGAAAACTTTTATTTATTTTTTTATATATTTTAAATATGAGGATAAATCAAATCATTTACTATCCACAAATAAGCCATTAAAATACTAATATATATAAAAATAAAGTGTAACCGATATTTGTTTTTAATAATAACCCTATTTTGATTTAAAAAAATCAAAACATGAAAATATGAAGAGAAAATTTAATATTTTTTTCAATATTTTAAATATGAGGGAAGAACAAAAACACTAAACTTGGTTAACATATTTATCTGACAAAATGAATTGGCAAAAAAGGCAAACTACAGCTACAGGTTTAATATTACCAAGCAAAAAAATGCATAGAAAAACAAAAAGCTCACAGGAACATTGGTGACAAACAAAATAAATATTTCATTGGTTCTCTCTTGTTTTTCACAATCATAATTTCTTTGTATGACAACCTGGCCAAAAAATGTTTCATAGCCTTATTGCAAATTAAGCACAACTACACAAAATTGTAATAATATCTAATTATTTCAATATATAATGATCTCGCAGAACCTGATTTCACCAAGTGCAACATGTTCCTGATCCAGGAACATTCCAATCAACCAATCAGATTTGAGGGATAAATGTATGGTTTATTCCAAGTGTAGGCTTACAATCAGAGCTAGGTGCTTCGTTATCAGTGTTATTCATATATCATTTCCTTCTGATATTAGGCTAGGGATAAGTTATTAGGTTTAGGAGTAGGGATATGGTTAGACAGGAATGTTGTTCCAGGATCAACAAAATATGTTCTAATGTGCCAAGATGTCAGTCGGACATCACCTTTGGCCACTAACGTGCATGATAGCCTGCCACTTGATAGCTTGAAGACTATGTCTACCTCCTGACTTCAACATGTGCTGTGAAATTCCAACTGATGCATTGAAGAAATTGGATTGCGTGTTATATGACAGACAACAACCCCATTTGTTAGCAAACGATGCATGTCACGTTAACGTGGTATCTCTGTAAACGATCATAAACCCATTCGCATTCATTACACAGGACATGCTTTATGTGCCTTGAATAGCAGCGGTTTTGGTGTCACCGTCAAATCTTTGACTTTCAGAGGCTGCAGACATTGAAAGACACCAGGGACACTCATTGACATGCTGACGACTGCGTGTGCATGCAAAACAAGGCTGACAATAGACCGCGAGCCGATGCATGAAGACCTGCGTGTGTGTGTCAAATGAATACTGTAAGCTGCTCGATGTCAAAAATAGTGAGAAAGGAAAAAAACAGAGAAAAAACTGTTAAAATCTACAAGGAAAAACATCCGAAAATAATTTTTAACATATATGAGTGATGTTTGCACATGTAAAACTCATCGCCATGTTATTAGAGTGATTCCATGGGTGGAAAAAGCCTGAACTTTGCTGGTTTTAGAAGGTTTATGTCAGCCGGCCGACCAGCTAAACCAGCTAAATAATGACTTAGTCATGCTGGAAGACCAGCTTAAACTAGCTAAGACCAACAACCAGGCGTAGGCTGTCTTAAGATGTCTTTTTTTCCCAGCTGAAGTTGGTTGCTAAAGCATTGTAAAAGTGCGTTATGTATTTGCGGGTGGTTTCTTACCGGCCCAAGCCTATGATATTCTTGACTTTCGCACTGGTTTTCAGTGGAATGAATGAACATCTATGGACCAAACAGTGTGAGGTTGCTCAACAAATGAGTCTCACATACCATAGTGGACGAGCTCAAGAAACTGCAATGCGCTGATGCAGTGAGCTGAGGATCAACACCAATTTGGCTTGCTTCTCAACAGTGACAACACTGCGCCAAAGGGACAACACAGACAGCAGAACTGACATTCTCACTCAAAAGCAAAACGTTAAAGGGCACAACCACCTCTAAGCAAAGCAAACCCTGATTTTAGCATGCAAAAACTGCAGTGCTGGACACTAACAAGGAGTCATCACGCCCCCTGCTGGTTGCAAGCTGGTATCACAATAAATACATTTATGAAAATCTAACCTCTAAAAGACATTGAGCTTTACACTCACTCCCTTCAACACTTTCATTTACTATATAAAGTCTTATGGAGGGCATAATAATGTAAAAGAGCAGGTTGGTGACTTTACAGGTCGTAGTTGAAACAATGATGATATGCAAATAAAAAGAAAATTGAAAGTGTTAAAATACATACAAGGATACATACACCATATATTTGCAATAGAATTACAAACAAATGTGCAATATGGTAACAGAGTGATATTTGTCTTGTTTTTGAAAAACATCTAAAGACGTGCAAGGCTTGCAAATGTTCAACTGCTAAAATATCATTTAAAAATAAATAATGCTGCATGCAGTTTTAATAAAACTCACCTGTGCTCGGGTTCAAGCGAGCCATGATGACTACTATGACCTTATATCGGTTCAACTGGCCTATCAAGGCAAATCTCTCGTGGTCTAATGGTGTAAAGTAAACTATACAGGGAGGCGAATTTGGTACATTACTATAATACTAAAGGTTACAAATATTTGAATGGTTTTTATAATAATGTTTTTTTTTTAAATCACAATTACGTTTCTAGTTTAAAAACCCCCCAAAACATTTAAGTAGTGGCCGACTTAAAAACATGACTAATTTATTCAAACATAGGCCTACCCCTCCCCCTCTTTTGTTTTGTTTGAATAGACATGAAAATTCATATCACGAACTTAAATGGTTGTAATTCAAGAATGCTTTTGGAATATGGACGCAATAAGACATTTGGCAGAAGTGAAATAAATTAAGAGTGAAAGAAAGAAAGTTATAGAAGTTTGAGTTTATGAAAATGTTCAATGTAAAAATTGTAATATTCATATTTTTGTATAAAATATATATTTTCAAAACATGTTGGACTCTAAAACTGAAAAAAAAAAAAAAAAAAAAAAACCCAACAAAAAACAAAGGCAAAAATCTGAACAAGATGTGTTTCAAATTGTAGGTTGATTTCAGTAAGATTTTGTTTGGGCACAGTACCAAAGTTGACAACCAACTTGTGATCTAAACCACATATTTCCACAACTTTCAAACAATTTATGAAGTAGGCATCCTATTCAGAAGTAGTATAGGAAGTTTGCCAGATTTTTTTTAAAAGTGAACTACTCCTTTAAGTGGAAAAGGTTACATGAAATTAGAAAAAATATATTCAGCAAGGATTTTTTTTAGCTAACTAGTTAATGGACATTGAATGAATTTTCTTAGTTAATTAACAAGTAACATTACTAGCCCCTTTCACACATAGTCTTTAATGGTAATTTTACAGTAATTTACCAGGATTTCTCTGTGAAAGGGGCTAATGTTGACAAGTGGTTTGTTGATGTCTTTAACGTTATGGCGATTGACACACTGTTTGAGCGATTACACGAGAATAAGGATTTCGATCAATTATAAATGTATCTTTCACCATACCTTCTGATGTTCATTCAGGTTTAATCCGTGCTGTTAATATCAGTAAAGCAGAAGAGATGGTTCTCGTCACGCGTGCGTTTTGCTTGAACTGAGGCATAGACACTAGAACTCACCTGGGGGTTCTAAGCATGCGTCAAAACCGCCGCCATCTTGGAACAGGGGTCTTGTCATAGGAAGTAGCTAGGTAATCTCTGCCTTTACTTCGAATTCATTGATGGTGGCGGACTTTTGTGCAGCGTATGAAGTTCACGGATGAAATCTGAACTAGGAAGAATGTTTAAAAAAAAAAAATTACATTTTTTTTTCTTTCTGGAATCAATGATAAATACATGTCTGACCGTTGGAACAAACCAAAAAAACAAGAAAAATCGCATTCATGATGATTTATGGTGATTTTATTTGCGTTAGACCTGTGTCTACTACATTGACGCTGATGCATTAAAGTAGAGGGGCTCCCCTGTTTCAAGATGGCGGCTCTATTGACGCATTCGTTCTAATGAACTGCCGTATCCAAGGTGAGGTCTCATGTGTCTATGGAACTGAGGTACTGCGATCTGTCACGTGACATAAAAGAGCGCCAAAACGTTGCTTTTTGTTTGAATTTTAACCACACACACACACAAATAATAATAAGATGCATAATTTGAAAGCGGAGTAACAAAACAAATAACACATTTTATTGCGATTTATGGGATAGTAAGTTAGGCACGCTATTAAGTTTTGTTTTTAAAAGACTTTTTTCATTGAAAGGAGTAATTAAAATAGAAAAATAGATATTAACCCAACCCAGCTACTGCATCAAGTGTCCATTTTCCAGGTAAAACCACATATTACAGTTTTGATTTTCAAGATCTTTATTGAAATTCTAAATGCGTGTAATATTCATCTTACAGTAAAAAAACAAGGGAAAAAAACATAATAATGAGTGCTTGTTGAAGCCCTGAAGGGGTAATTATGAAGCATAGCATCTAAAACAGCACTTTAGATTAAGAGACATGTTTCCGTTGCTGTGAAAAAGAAAAGGTGAGTTAAAAAAACAAATCTTCAGTCAAAATTAAGTACTCTTAATGAAAACTCTCCAGAACTACATGCCTCTGTAACCACTTGAAGCAACTTTACAGCAACGAAGAAAAAGAAATAAGGATTCCACACACTTATCGTGCTACGTTTGTGCAAGTGACGAAATTAAAGAATAGTTTTAACAGGCGGAAAATAGGTTTTCGTTAACTTAATGAACAAAAAAAAAAAAATAGATTAAGACTAAAAATTCAGGCATTTCCAAAACCCTTACAAGTTTACTTGTAGGCCTCAAACATTTCTAAAAATAATTCACTATTGCATACAAATGCAGTCAGAACCAATAATGAAAAACTAATCGGTACAGAGTAATCAGACTGTCACCGCTCTAGGAATGAAAGAACACATAAAGATGTCAATAGTTACACAAGCGTTACCAGCAAACTGTGTTGAACAAGCTGAGCAGATTTTGAAAACGCCACATTTATAAAGCTGCATATGAGATCTTAAATCATACCAACAATCATAAGTGTGTATATGGCAAATAAATAAATGGCATCCAGGATGTTTGTTCAAAGAAAACAATTCCATAGAAATTTGATGCATGATGCCTTTTTCATGAAGAGTTTAGGGTTAAAGTATGGCGGAAAGCTTTTGTGCAGCTTTTAGCCTTTGACACAGGAAGTAGTCTGAGAATACATTTTCCAGATCTCTTGAATTTAGGGAAAAGCTACAGTACAAAATTAAGGCCACGGCTCTTTCCCCCTTAAGAACCGTTCTCGCTTTTTGCTTGTTTGGAAACTGGTGCTCCATTATCTTGTCCATTCGAATCAAGGGGTCTCTTCTTTGGACTGGCGGGTGCTGTTGAAGGGGAAAATACATTTATGTTTTCATATTTTTCGAACTTAAAAGCAAACTCGGCATTTATTTACTCAACACTAAAAAAATATAAAGCCATACAAATCCACTGCATGAAGGGAAAGTCAACAATTACGTATAACATCTTTAGTGTTGTCTACACAGAACAGAGTGGAAATTATTTAAATAAATTCTTTGTTGCAAAATAAGATGATTTATAATTTTTATAAGGCTTTGTCTTAAGTACAGAATATAATTATGTCTCTAAATGATTTTTAAAAAATTATAATTACTAGTCATGAGAACTTAGAGGTAAAGAATTTATATAATAATAATAGTAATATATATATATATATATATATATAATAAAAAGAAATTCTATTTAAACTAAATAAATTATATTATAATAGTATTTTATTTTATATTGTTAAAACTAAAACACCCACATATGCGACACCAATTTACCTTCATCTCCCTCATCGTCACTATCAAACTTGGTCTTCTTTCCCCTGAACTGGGTCTGTTCTCGTCCTCCTCGGTCTCTGCGGCCTCCCCTGCCTCTTCCACGACCCCTGTGACCTCCTGCAATTATAGGATACGGCGTGGAACAAGTGCACATGTTTTAAAAAGGGAGATCATAAATCCATGTGCATGTCTTTACTGTGTCCTGTGAATTACCTCTGCCTTGTTTGCGTCTGTTAATGGACTCCTGCTGATCCTCAATGATTTTCTTCAGCATCTCCATCTCGGTGTCTCCCTCAAGTACCTCCCACTGAACAACATGGTCTTTCACCTTCGGATCCTCTCCTGCCTTAGCCTCGCGGACTTTCTGCAGGGCATCCTTGGCGTTTGAGTGAAACAGGATGGTGCCCTGAGGAGGACATCAAACACAACATTAATGGAAGACATCCTTAAGGTATTAATACAATTATTTACTTGATATGATTTTGTCAGAGTAATATGTGAAGCACTCTCTGTTCTCACCTCTTTTGCTCCTCTGGTGAAATCAATCCATTTAATTTGGGCATGATCAGAAAAGACCGTGTGGAAATCTTCTCTCGAGGTCTGACCCAATTCACCGGAGAACTTCAGCAGACAGCCTCTCTGATCATTCAGGGATTTCTGGGTAAAAAGAAGAGTGATATTATTAAATATGACCTATTATGCACTCTTTAAAAGTCTTGATTTTCTTTTTTGGGGGTCTACTAGAATAGGTTTTTATGCTTTATTTCTCATATTTCAGCAAAATAAGAAAAATTGAAGAAAAGCATAACATGTTTGGTCGGCTGCACCAGTGTGTTGTGATTGGTCACTTGCTTCTAGTGTTTTGGAAATGTCACCGCCTTTAACATAACCACAACTTTCAACATTACACGCTAAAAAAAAATCATCATGTACAGTATGTTAGACCCTATACAGACCAAGCTACTGAAAGAGATGCTTCCAGAAGTTATTAATTCATCATTGCCATTAGAATACAATACATACCAAAAACTTTTAAGCTGGACATTATTAAACCTCTCATTAAAAAACACACAACTTGATCCTAGAGAACAGGCCCATGCCGAATCTCCCTTTTCTGCAAAAAAATACTGGAAAACCTCACAATTATGTTTCTTCTTAGAAAGAAATGGTATCTGTGAGGATTTTTAGTCAGGATTTAGACCGTATCATAGTACGGAGAATGCTCTTATTAGAGTTACTAATGATTTGCTCTTATTCGATCAAGGTTGTATTTTTTGCTATTAGTGCTACATTTGATTCCATCAACCACAACGTTATTTAAAATAGAAACAAATAACGTTGGCAGTAGTAGAAGTGCATTGGCATGTTCAAATCATATTTATCCGACTGTTTTCAGTTTGTACTTTGTAGCAGTAAATGAAGAGGTGTCACTCATGAGTACCTCAAGGCTCAGTACTAGGACCGTTGCTTTTCCCTGTTCATGCTATTATTTGGAAGCATGGCGTTAGCTTTCTCTGCTGGCGTTAGTTACACTGACGATACTCAGCTCTATGTTTCTTCACGCCCTGACGAAACACTCCAGTTCACAAAATAACTGAATGCATAGTTGATAAAAAAAATTGGATGACTAGTATTTTAGTAATATTTCCTTCTGAATTCTGAAAAATAAATTATTATTATTATAATTAAAAATTATTTTAATTATTGAACAAAAAGGTAATAAGCTAGAATACTGTCTAACACTTGATGGCTGCTCTATCAAGTCTTCGTCGTCAGTTAGGAACCTAGGTGTGCTCTTTGATACCAATTTTGTATTTGAAAGCCATGTTTCTAGCATCTGTAAAACCATCTTAAAAATATATCTAAATTACAACATATTCTCTCAATAACAAATCCAGAAAAATTAGTTAATTGCGTTTATAATGGTGTGGTGAGCTTTGGCGCAGTGGATGAGACACATGCCTTTGGTGTGAGAGACCTGGGTTCGAATCCACTGTGAGACACCAATGGGTCCCTACACTTTTTTGGGAAATAGGCTCATTTTACAACTCCCTCAGGGTTAAACGTTTGAGTTTTACCGTTTTCTAATCCATCAAGCCAATTTTCTGATATTTAGAAGAATATCAGTAACCAGACAGTTTCTGGTCTCATTGACTTCCATAGTAGGAAAAAAAAAATACTATGGAAGTCAATGAGACCAGAAACTATCTGGTTACTGATATTCTTCAAAATATCAGAAAATCAGCTGAATGGATTTCGAAAACGGTAAAACTCAACTGTTTAGTTGTAAAATGAGCCTATTTCCAAAAAAAAATGTAGTGTCCCTTTAACTCCTAGTTGCTCCAGAGGCGTGCGACCTCTGACATATATAGCAATTGTAAGTCGCTTTGGATAAAAGCATCAGCTAAATGAATAAATGTAACGTAAATATAATGTAAATGTCATGACCTCAGGGCAAGATTATTGTAATGCTCTAATGGGTGTTTGCCCTGCACGCTTAATAAACAAACTCCAGCTGGTCCAAAACGCAGCAGCTCGAGTTCTTACTAGAACCAGGAAGTATCGTAGCCCTGAATGCCAGCAGAGGCCGTGTCTACTAGAACAATTCCTAATAAAGACCTTGTTGATATGACAGCCATCAGCACAGATCCTCAGCAAAGACCCCAAGAACCAGACAAGTCCTCCACACAGACCCCTATGACCAGCGTCAGCTCCATACCAGCTTGATGAAACCGATCTTCAAGCAGAAGGAACTGGATGAAATATTTTGAAAGCTTCCGATCCACAATCTGACTTGCAGCCTGAATTATAAACACACCGTGCTCTTTGGTTGGCCAGAGGAGAATTGGCCCCCTGACTAAGCCTGGTTTCTCCCAAGGTTTTTTTTCTCCATATCAGTCACCCAATGGAGTTTGGGTTTCTTGCCACTGTCGCCTCTGGCTTGCTTAGTTGGGGACACTTAAGATTCAACAATATTATTAATCTGAATGTACTGACACCATTGTATGAGAACATCAGTTTTCTGCAGAGCTCCTTTATAACTGAATTTAACTCATAATGTACTTTACACCGAAATGAATCAACACCGAACTCATTTTAACTGAGTAATGACCGTTTACTATTGTCTTTTTAGAGAATTGAATCTGTTTGCATCACTGTAAAGCTGCTTTGAGATGATATGTATTGTATCTAGCACTATATAAATAAAGGTGATGCCTTGAAAATGTAAAAAAAAAATAATTTTAACAAAAAACAAAAATCTTTTATTTGAGTTTTTGTATGAAACTCACCAGCTCTTCTTCTTCAGCTTGTTTCTGCTTGTCCTCCTTATCACTGAAATGCACAAGTTTACCAATTATAACATTTAAGATCTCATCTCACTTTTTAGTAGAAAATATGTATTGTTGTGCATTACCATTTTGCTTTAGCTTTTGCTTCCGATCGATTTTGCTTCCTCTCTGAGATCTTTTTAGTAAAGTAGGCCTCTCTACAGACGAGGTCAAAGGTTAACACCTCTTACACCAGTATATTCAATGCCATTCAGTTACTAGGTAAACATGCAATGCTAAATGGGGAACTAAACTGCAAAAGCACCTACTTCATCATAACGATCATCTCGTTCCCCTTGTACTCTTTGACGTCGGCACGTTCGACAAAAGCTTTGGCGGCCTCTTCAGATTCCAGAACCGCAAAGATTGATCCCTGCAGACGACAGCAAAAGTGCAGAGCTCAGTATTGATAAGGTAGACAGCACATAGCTACAGTTTTCATATATTAAAGGGGTGGTTAAAGGGATGCCATTTTCACAAGACGTAAAATAATTCTCTGATGTGTCTGGCCCTTTAAATGCAAATGAGCTGTTGTAGGGGGCGGGGTTTCAAGAGCTCTTGTGTTAGCGGCTGCGACACAAGAATCACTAAAGTCGTTATTTTTGTTTGTTTTATTTTTGCGCACAAAAAGTATTCTCGTCGTTTGATAAAGTTAAGATTGAGCCACTAAAGTCACTTGGACTGTTTTAACGATGTATTTAATAACTTTTCGAGGACAGCAAGTTTCAATTCCTCAAGAAGCCTATGAACTAGTATGCAGGAAGGATCCAGCTCTCAGATTTCATCAAAAATATCTTAATTCGTGCTCTGAAGATGAACAAAGTTCTTACTAGGTTGTAACAACATGAGGGTGAGTAACTACTGACAGAATTTTCATTTTTGGGTGAACTATCCCTTTAACTAAGGGCATTTTAGACCTGTATATTGTTTGCTTTGTTCCGAGACCTTGTAAATTTGCTACAATGTTGTATTTTCTTCTTGGTTAGGTTCACTTTCACAAGGCAACATTTCAAAGAGTACTGAAATGTGTTTATGCAAGTCACATGTGAGTAAAACTGTCCTGTGTGGATCTGAACGTGATTGCCATGTTCATATGCCTTAACTAACCGAATTAAAGGGAGAAAACGCACCATTTTCTGAAACAAAAGCCCTAAAACTAATTTTTTCCTTAATTGAGAAGCAATATCGATCACAACTTCTGTTTCAAGAGAACTCTGACTTTCTTAAAACCCTTACTTTGAAAGTCTTCAGGGGTCCTTTCCTCATGTAAATGTTCTCGACTGTTCCTTTATCAGCGAACCACTCTTTCACCTCATCCAGTGTAGTTTCAAGAGGAAAACCTTTCTGTTGAATTTAAACATTCACAACAGTCAACAAAATGCAGAATGTGGGTATAGTATCCTATTGTAGGATTCAAAAACAGGACAAGACAATGTACAAATATTATTATAAGCTGTTTGCTTTAGAGCAAAGGCAACAAGGTTAGGCAAAAAGAGGACTTAATGTCATTGTTCCCATGCGCTCACCATGTAGATGGATTTGTGTTTGAGCGCGTCCTTGTATTCCTCACTGTACTCTGGAATAGGTTTGCTCGGGTTTCGCCTTATTTTAGTTTTGTCTTCGCTGATCTCCAGCAGACCACTTTTAGATTTCTGTAGCGCCTCCACAATGAAGGCTGCTTCTGACGTGAGAGTCTTTAATCTGCGAGGAAAAATTACAAAAAAAATGGGACATAACCACAGCAAAGCTGCATGGACTGACACAATGAAGAATCTTCATGTAGCCATTTTCTTATTCAAGTCATTTATGCAACCATACTTTGATTTGTCTCATACTTTGTGTGTGAAACATACCAAAATTCAAGCTATTAAATTGACTGTAAACTCTCCATTGCAGCTCAAATGTAATTTTCCTTCAAAAATGTTTGGCACGACACATCCAAAGAAGCCACACATAAATTTAAATGCGTGTGAGAAAGACATTCGTGAGCTAAACTTCACTTTGTTCCTCGCATGGCTTCATAAGAACATACATTCTACATATGCATACAACATATAGTTAATTTATTGTGCATGATGAAGTTTATAGTGTTCTTCTGTCCATTCAAGATTTTCAAGATATTTAGGGTTAAATGCTGTGCTGTCATTTGTATGTTAGCCTAAAAAACAGCTTAATTTAGCAAAACAATTTCAAGAACATTGTGAGATATCATACAGGCAAACGTTTGCTTCTTCAAACCATTATAATAAAGGCTTTGTGAACCTGCACAGTGCACAGCTTTTCCAGTTCATATAAATTTGAACCACATTTTGCATCATATGAATGCCAATGAAAGACGATCGAGCCAATCAGAGTAGGCGTGGGGAGGAGCGACACGTGTAGCCCCGCCCAGTTCTGCAAGCTGCAGCCAGGTGTACTTGATTTATTCAGAAACATGATGCATTTCTTTTCCAATTACCTATTAAATTTCAGCATTGTCTCCAGAGTGACCCAGCCGTCATCTAACTGCATCTGCTCCTTCAGAAACTTGTCTCGGGGGAGATTGTGGTCACCGAAATAGTACTAAACACAGACCGAAACATTGATTATTATTAACGTCACTGGTATGAACGACGGCTTGGAAAGATAACATACTTATGATTAACGTTATCTCACCTCAATCTGTTCTGCCACTTTCTTCTCCAGAGGAGACATTTCCTGATTGTCTGCCATCTCTGCTAGGATGATAAACAACACTTTCTTGGCAAACGTTCAAAAGTCTGAACTCATATTATTTATTTTTTGCATGTTCTATCAAAATGTTACGTCACAACCTATATTATCGTGAAAAAAAAATCACAAGAACATTGATTTCCAAACCACGTGTGAGTAACGTTACAGCAGAACTCGTGCATGCACTATTTATTTTAATAGAAATGTTGAAAACTTGAAGTTTATAAACCCAGTTTTTTAACAGCACTAAACATACGCTGTGTGAATAATATATATAATTCAGTCAACAGCAGTTATAAGTGTTTATAAATCATGTACGCCACGCGCGCCACATGTCACAGAACGATAACGATACTGAACAAAATGTCACGCGCTCAATCCGTCAAATGTATGAAACATCGCAACAGCCTAAATATCAGTGAAAGCAAGAAAAAAATGACATACTCACTTTCCTTGTGTTCTGAATCTGTCTGATCTCAATGAAACGCCACACTAAACGATATCCGATTCCGACGGTGGGTCAAGTATGGCGTCGCGCGGTTATGATGTCACGCAAAGACTGGGGAGATTGGGAAATTGAGTACAACACGGAATACACTCATCTCCTAGCTTTTTCAGTTTGAGAATATTCATTTGGTAAACATTGTTGATCTTTTATAAAATATCTTTAAAGCAGTATTCACTTTAAAAAAAAATGTGCTGATAAATTTACTCACCCCATGTCATCCAAAATGTCCATGTCATTATTTCTTCAGTCGAAAAGAAATGAACAAAAGACAGGCCATAACTTTTTTTAAATTCCTTTTTAATGGGACACTAAACATGTGTGTCACAAGTACAAAGGACACAAGATGTGTTGTAAATATTAACAGGAACAAGGTCTTAGTTTAGGTCAATATGGCGATGATCCAGTCATATAAATGGATTTGTTCAGATCCAAGTTTCCCTGTAAACAGTCATATAAACCAACACTGAAATCCATAATCTCCTCAATTCATCTCTGTTTGCTTTGAATACAACACTCTGCATTTCCAATACACATCTAAAATTCAGGTTTATTCAAGAAGAAGCATTCACAGCACTGTTAATCTACATCAAGAGCAGCAAGTCTGACACTTTATATGCTGTCAGAATACATGACCCGGATGGCTTTATAAACACCGCTGGTGTCCAGAAAAAAATAGGAGTCAAAAGTCTGAGACCATACTAAAAATCTGGAAATAAATAGTCTGAGCATTTCAATAATAATAATAGGTTGTGCTGTATACAATTTTAAAAATTCAAATGTTCTGTCTTCCTTTTGGAAATAGTTTTAATATTTCAGAATAGTTTTAATATTTCCAGAATTCATAACTACAGTGGTCTCAGACTTTTCAGGCCCACATTATATATGAAAATATGATACTACTAAGGCAGATTAGGGCTTCCAATAATAATAATAATCTGGTTGTATTATATATTCTAGATTATTTTCATTTTATACTAGTAGAAGATTGCAGTGTTAAAGGATTTTGTCACAGCCAGGCTGCATTCATTCATAACATGACATTAATGGCATTCATTTGTGTATTAATAGATATTGATATTAAAGGGGAATTTCTATATCGTGCAAATACATGTTTAGCCAGCATGTTAAAACTTTTACATTTGTTCATTTTAACGCTCTACAGCAAACCTCACTGGATTAAATATGAACACCTCAAACTGTTAAATACCTGTTAAATCCTAACAGTGAGCTTATTTTATTAATTAAACCTTCAAGACAAATTGCATTTATACTCTCATAAACACTTACATGTAAATTAACGTGTCAATTTTTTAAAAATGTGCACCAAACATATACTCAGATATTACACCATGCCCAAATAAATTTATCAAGTAAATTAAGGGATGTTTTTTTTTTTTCTGTTTGTGTGTGTAAAATATCTATAGCCTAATAATAGTTCATGCACATGATGCATTTACTGCAGATTAAACGTGTTCTATTGGTTCAGTCATTATCTCATATAATACTGTATTACTCAATTAGAGCTCGTAGATCCCGGAGGATTTCATTGCCACTGGTCCAGGGCATGATTTTCGCACTGAGATCTTCTGCACCCTCTGAAATGGCTTTGCACAACAGTTTCTCTAGGGTGAATCCTTTCCTAGGCATCGCAATATCCCCTTCTCTCAATTCTTTAATGGGGCAAAAGTCATTTCCTCCATCTCCTATATAGCAAATCCTCTCATAATGCACACCAGCCTTAGCTTGATTCTCTCTGAAATCATGCAGCACTTTCCTCTTGCACAGGTTTATAGGACATTGTGTACAGTCATGCGCGTGGAAGCAGCGCACACTCACGTAGCCGCGCGCATCTATGTTTGCAGGGTTAGTGAAGACGTCATCTATAGCCGACTTTAACCCTGATGCATGCAAAACCCAGTCTATGAAGAGAGTGTTAGAATCGGAGATTATAATGCAGTCGATGTCGCTCTTGTTCTCAGATATGAAGGTCAGGAGCTCGAGCATGCCCTCGGTGAACGGGATGCTCTCCATGACCGCGCGCATGTGCTCCGGACTCACGGACTGGTCCCCGATGTAGGTCAAGACTCGACCCATATACTCGGTCCATCGGCCTCTCTCGTAGGACTTTTCCACCCAGTCCGGTAACGTCTGGTCGGGGGTGCAGCGGATCACCCATGTGTCGCTGTTGTCATCCACTATAGTGTGGTCAAAGTCGAACACTACTAAGCTCTTCATCCTGCGCTGGGAATTTCACAAAAACACAATATTGACACGATGGATGACGAACAAATGTTCAACGATGCTTTCTCAGCACGTCACGTAACGAGGTGCATGTGAGGAAATCAAATGTGTACCAACCTGAAGCTGCAACCTGAGTGAATTATTCGACTTTGTTACACGGGCTGCTGCTTACAACACAAAGCATGATTAGTCACTGCCCGTCTCTGATAGGCTGTGGCTCGCGTCACTCAAACGTCATGCGACGCTCTGATTGGTCGCGCAAATCAACTTGGGGGCGTTCTTGCGTTCTGTTTCCATTCAGTAAACCGAATCAGTTTATTCGAGATGAAACCGGTTTTATCTAACTTATAGACATTGCTAGGAAATCATTTTATTAAAGTGCAGTGCAGTCATAACTATGAAATGCGTCAGGACGATTTATGACTGCAAAAAAAAAATTTCAAGCACGAATGAAAAATAGCGTTAGACATACATATATATTCTGGATGTTGGTATTTTATTTTTAATTATTGAGTGATAAAAATTAGATATCCAAAATCCTGTTTGTAAATATGAAAAACCGGATTTTGGATATTTTTATCACTCAATAATTAAAAATAAAATACCAATAGTCAGAGTAAATAAAAATCATGTTTTTAGGAATAAAATGTTAAATAATATATACATGAAACTAAAAAAAAAAAGAAAAAAAAGAGAGATTTCAATCAACAGGACCACTGAAAGCGAGGTTCACAGGTTCAATACCAATTTTTATTTGTCAAATTCAGCAGAAGCTCACATTGTCATGTCTTTATAAACAGAAAGCCCTTACAAAACTCCAAGGTACGCAAACATGTCCCCAACAAACCCTTAAAAAAAAAAGCTCAGATCAGACAGAAGAATAGCAACCATTTTCACTAGGAAACTCACTAAACATTTACGTCGAGCGATATTGGCAAGAGAAAACAAACGTCAGATAAAAGCAGGACAAATAGAACCGATTCAATTGAAACAAATAAGGATTTTCCGGTCTGCATCAGTAATTAAAAGTATTCCAGGGTGGTTTCCACGATGACTAAAATGTCAGTCTCTTTGTATGCTATCGTTTGCTGAACAGCAGACCGTTGATGCTTGTGTGGGGGAAAGATAACTAAAAATAGGGAGTGGTACATGCAGAGTCTCAGTCACTGTCGCTGGACGAGGCGTCCTTTTTCTTCGCATCTTTTCTTGGACTTCTAGATTTGTCCTTTGCTCTCTCTTTTGATTTTGGGCTCTCGCTCCTTCTACTTTTCTTGCGTTTATCGCCGTCGCTCTCAGAATCGCTGCTTCCACTGTCGCTCTTTCCTCTCCTCTTCCTCCCGTCTCGTTCTCTTTGGGAAGAGCGTTCTTTGGAGCTTCGGTCCCGTCCTCTGGTTTCCTTGCTCTTCGCCTCATCGGTGCTCTTCCTCTTGTTTCGGTCTTCCGCGTCTCTCCCTCGATCTCGAGCCCTGTCTCGCTCTCTGCTTCTGGAGCGGCGAGAGGATCTTCTGTCTCGGCTGCTGCTGTGACGCCGGTCACGGCCTCTCTCGCGCGATTGGCCGCGCTGACCCCGACCCCTCGACCGGGACCTGCGCGCCTTTTCTCTGCTTCTTGATCTGTCGCGTTGCTGCTCTCCATTGTTCTTCTTTTCCACCTCCTTGGATTTCTCCTTTTCATTCCCTTCCGGATGCTGTTTGGTCCTTTCTTTGCTTCCGCCTTCCTTCTCTCGCTCTTTGGCATCTTTATCCTTCTCTTTTCTGTCCTTGCTGCTCGAGCGTCCTCGTTTGTCATCGGCTTTATCGCGCTTTTCCTTCTCTCTCTTCTTTTCTTTGCTCTTGCTCCGGCTGCGAGCTTTCTTCTTTTCCACATCGGCATCAGTCTTTTTCCGTGCGTCCCGATCTCTGCTTTTGGAGCGATGTTTGTCCCTCTTCCTATCTCTTCCTCTGGACGGACTGCGTGATTTGTCCCGCTTCGCATCTTTCTTCTCGTTCTTTTTTGCTGCTTCTAGTCCCGCAGGTTTGTTTTCGCTGGCTGGTTCAGGGGCATCTGCTTTGTCCTCTGACATATCTCCTCTAAAATTAAAAAAAATACACATGAAACATTTATTTCAAGATTAAGACTTCGGATTAGTGTTGTCACGGTACCAAAATTTCAGTATTCGGTACCAATACCAGTAAAAATTCACGGTACCAATTTCGGTACCAAAGCTTAGTTTAAATTTACATATATTTAAGTGTTTATCATGGTTACAAGTATGGAAACTGTACATTTGTATTATAAACACTTTAGAAAAAAATTAGATAAAATGACCTAAAATAAACAATAGTATACACTAACACATTTTTAAAGTTGTTTGTAAAATTCTAATCCGTTAACATTTATTTAATGCACAATGAATGAAGTGAACAAACATGAACAATCAAGTGTTTCTATTAAATAACATTTACAAACATTAATTAATGTTGTAAAAATATATTGTTCACTCAATGTGTTGATGTGAAGTAGCTAATGTTGATAAATGGTATCTTATTGTAGCATTACCAAACTATAGGCTACAGGAGAAAAAACATGTTTTATTTGATTTGACTGTACTTTTATTTAATCTAAAACTGCATTCATATTTAATTTTGAAAAGGCTTTTTAAAACTGCCGAGTTATAAAGGCAAGAATACGCCTAGAACTGGCACTGACATTAAATGACATAAATAGGGATGCATCGATACTAATACCAGTACTCTGGTGTCGGTTGGATACTACTGTGCTCATGTACTCGTAAAACTACCCCGAAAGCACTTTAGAGGCCGTTCACATATCGCGCGTGTTTTTTTTTTTTATTATATCTTTGCGCGTGCTTATTCTTTCCAAAGCGCTTGCTCTCACGCGGCGTCTGTCGTTGCTATGCAACGAGTTTTTATTATGAGCACGCTTGCCTCGCGCCTATATTTGAAATTGCGAATTTGCATGTAATCGGCCTCTTATGGCAACGTGACATTAGCCTAATCCAAAATATTTCCATATGTGGCTCTTTCCTCCTTTCGTGTCAACAAGTGGATTCAGAGAGAGAGAGCCATATCAGCGTTATAAAGAGGACGCAACTGTGCACCTTTCAGACAGCGCGTCTAGAACTGGATTAACCTGGTATTCGGTACCTAGAAAAGCTGGTACCGTAACATTTTTTTTTTTTTTAGTACCGACTTGGTACCGAAGTACCGAGTTTTTTGACAACACTACTTCGGATTAGGGCTGGGCGAAAAAACACTGAGTTCGACACTGTGAGATCGATGCGCTCGAATTCAGCGAAAAACACAAATGTCTCTGTGATTTAGTTTTTAAGCCGGATGAAACACATCGATGCGCTACAATACAGTCACAAGGCTTTTCAATCTAAATCACCATATTTACCATGGATTTACTGTAGTAACACTAACTGCACCCCGGTATTGTGGCAGAAATGTGGAATATTCATATAGAATATTATTATTAAATGTCGACATCTATAAAGTACTGTAATATACCGTATGTTTTTATTTTACATAGGGCTGGGATAAACGATTATTTTATTAAACGATTAATCTAGCGATTATTTTTTCAATGCATCGATTAATCTAATGATTCATTTTCCCGGTCCGATTCGATTCATCTCCACATTAATTGACCAATAGCAATTTATACATGTTGATTAACATATCTGAACGAAAAAAATAAATAAAAACATAAAATTCCTTAACATTGCAATATATGTTTATTGCTCTTAAAATTCCAAAATAAAAGACTATACAAGTGCAAAATGATGCATTCTTAGTCAGAGGTAGCGAGATCCGCTGCTCGTGTGTGTGCAGTCTGGAACAAAACAGTCAGGCATGACGGCGTAACGTTACGATTATAACCTAAGACTATAGAAACAATGACAGACATTAGCCTCAGTAAAGTTAGCTTAGATTTGTAGTTTTTGTAATTACGTATTTTCACAGTCTTATACCTCAACGGTTTCACAACAAACTGCGACTTTCTTTACTTTAAAATATATCTTTTAAATTGACAAACATCATATGTGTAATTCAGGGCACCATTCAAACGAGATCAAAATATTTGTTGTCTCTCGCCATTGACTACCATTCAATATTTTTCCGAAATAAGGTCCCATGGTGGTCGACCGGAAGGGGAGGGATTTAGGCTCTCTATTGCAGTTTGTTTAACTAATATGATCACTTAAACATATTCTATGATATAAATATTTTGAAACAAATTACAATGACTTTCCCAAAACTTCCAAACACCCCCCATTTTTATTACTGATCTGCATGATTCACGTGGTTCATGATTTTAGGCTGAAATAACCGGAATTCCGGATTAACTCCCTGAACAAAGTCAGGCGACACAAATCTATTTCATGATTTTGAAACAATATCACCCGGTAGAACATGCAGAACTAAAAAAATAAATGTTTCTATTAGGATATTTATTTGAAGAAAAAATTAAGAATTCTGACAATAAAGTGTTTTTAAATTACTGGGTGGGTTTCTACCAACTTTCACTTCGGAGCAAAAATCTGCCTTAAAACTTTAAAAAGATTTTACATTTATCATGATGATTATTGATATTGAATGATTTATTTGCCCATATCGCTCAGCTTCTAATTAAATAAGCTTGAAAAGCCCTCATTATATGAATCCCGACCTCAATATTTGCATGTACTGTAAGATTGGACTTACTTGTCCCCTTTGATCCATCTGTCCTGTGTGGCGCCGGTGTTAGATTTAGCTTTCTGTGTCCTTTGCATCTCCTGCCTCCAGTGTGGAGGCGTCTCACTGCGCCGAAACCGATCCCACGACCGTGAGCGAGACCGAGATGGAGTCCGGTAGCGCTACAGACGGACAGAAGAGATTGGTTTTTTTAATTATTATTAATTATTTTTTTATTAATTGTTTTGTTTTTTTCAGCACAGGGTTTTTGTGATATATATGTATGTGTATTTGATGTGTTTTTATACATGTTGAAATTTGTCTTTTATGTTTTTTATGCAGCATCTTGGCCAGGTCTCTCTTGTAAAAGAGATTTTTAATCTCAATGAGTTTTCACCTGGTTAAATAAAGGATAAATAAAAAAATAATCGTGTTAAAACAAAATACATAAATGAGCTTTAATTAATAAGGAATAAATTACGTTTTAAAATATTTACAATAGAAAAGTTATTTGAGGGTGTAGAGTTTGTACTGTATTATTAGTGATCAAATAATTGAGACTTCTTGCAAAAACAGATCAAATCTTACCGACCCCAGACTTTTGAACTGCAGTGTTTTTACATTTAACTCATAATTGGTCTTTCAAAGCAAACCGCAGTTATTCTCACCCTCGGTCCTCTTCCTTTAATCCTGCGCCCTGACCTGGTCATCACCAGCCTTGTTCGGTTTGGCCGCGAATTTGCCATGGGTCTAGAATATAACATACAAGGTATGAACTGGAGGGGAAAATAATAACAAAAATCACACAATATAATATAAATGATCATCCACAGCATTGCTGAGTGAAATATTAAAATACCACATCTACCTGTCCCTTTCCCTTTCCCTCTCCCTGTCTCTTTCCTTCTGTCTCTCTTTCCCAGAGTCCTCCTTGTTCTGTTCTTTCCCCTGCTCCTCTTCTTTGGCCTTCTGGGGGCTTCGCCTCATTAGGAAGCGGTTTTCCGGAATGGGCGGGACTTCCTCTGGGCGAATGGTTGACAAAGTTTGGGGATCAGCCTCTTCCTCATCAGACCTGGAAAAACATGTTAAAATTCTTACTCCATTATGATGAAGTTGTCAGCACTCAATGCATATAATAAAATTAAACGAACCATATAATTATTGTGGAAATAATATGGCTGATTTTGTTGTGCTTTCGAAACAGCCGTGCAGTTAAACTCTGCATTTTATAATCCAGCAGCTGCCGACATGCACAAGAGGCGAGCTATTATTAGAGCTTTTATTACACCCGTACGCACAACTAGTGTGCATGAATGGTCATGTGACGTGTTTTCAGTTGTGTAGTGTGGACGGAGATAGTTTCTGAAACGCCAGTATGGATGTTTTCATTTTAAAGCAAAAACATAAGCCGATTTTTATTTAAAATGTATTTTATGTTGCTTAATGTTTCACATGCAACAGGTGAGCCAGTGCACAATTATTTTTTATGTATTTAAATTTTCTGTGCATCATTTATTTTGTTAAACTACATAAATGCCATTATCTGTGACATATCCCAACTGTTACAATAAAACATCAATTGAGAAATATAACATGCATTTATATTATAAGCAATATTTTGCTTTTTATTAGGGATGCACCGATATGAAAATTTTGGCCGATACCGATAACCGATAATTCTTTATATTTGAAAGCCGAGAACCGATATATCGGCCGATAAACTAAATTTCAAGTTCCTGATTACAAAAACAAAAGTCTCACAATTAAATCCACGTCCCAAGCACACAATTATAATGATGTTCTCATTATAGTGTTGTATAGCCGATATGACAGATTTGCGTTGCACATGTTGCCCCGAACCAGATTTTAATTTTTGAAGAGATTTCAATCCTATTTCAAGAAATTCAAAAACATAAACAGTGCTCAACAAGTGTCTCAGCTGAAGGGAATAATACATTATTTATCGGTTTTAATATATCGGCCACATTTTCTTAGCAGGCCGATACCGATAACATTAAAAACGAACCTATATCGGCCGATACCGATATGCTGGCCGATATATCGTGCATCCCTACTTTTTATGTTAAATTGCTACAGTGAGAAATTTACATTCCCAGGAAAATAGGCGCTTATCAGTTAATCGTTAATCGATCGATAAGGTTGATCAACTAATAATAAATGAAATAATCGATAATTTGCATCCCTATTTTTAATACATAAACCGTTAAGGATTGTTTATTTTTCAGTGCAAGTTTTGGTACGGTGTCGACCTTTTAGTACTGACATGCATAAGGAATGTGGAAAGCAAATTCTTCAAACAACTCGAATTGTTGAAAGGTGAAAGATTCTAACCGTAAATGTGCAAAAGTAAATTGTATAAGCAAAGTACCCTTTCTTCTCTTTCTTCTTGTGTTTCTGTTCCTTCTTCTTCTTATGTTCCTTCTTGTGTTTCTTCCGTTTCTTTTTCTCCTTCTCTGATTCCTCCGAGTCGGTGGAGCTGTCTGAAGAAGAGTCGTCATCGCTCTCGCTGGATGCCTGATGCTTCTTTTCTTTCTTTGCTAAATGAAGACAGTTAAAACAATACATTAAAACACACACTTTCATCATCTGACGATTAAACAAAGATTAAAGTGTGACGGCCACTATTAACTGTTTGGGATTCAGATATTTTTGCATTGCTAAGCTTAATTTACAGGAAAACTTTCTGTATGTATTAATAATTCAAGTAAAGCCCCTTGAATAACACGAGCAAACATGAGTGACCGTGAATGTAAATATTGATGTCCATAACACTGGACAGACTCATCACAATTAATGTAAATTAATAAACGAGAATAATCACAGTGCAAGTTAATTTGTCCAATTTTAGATAAGCAACAAGCCTGAAATATTATTTGGGTGTTTGAAAGGCACTATATACATATAAATTATTATTAATAAAAATATAAGGTCAGCGAGCATACTTTTATTTGGTTATGAACATTCTGAAATGCAATGACGCGTGAAGTTGATCTTTTGTAGCTAGAAGCTAATAACTAAAAAAAAAAAATGCATAAAACTTACTAAAAATCAGAAGAGAAAATATACAATATCACCTTTAGATTTGGGAATAAGTTCCCCACAGTTGAGCACTTTGACCTCAGCATAGGGTCGGCTGTTGGTATCCGTCTTCTGACTCTCGATCATCCGGATCACCTCCTGGCCGGAGATCACCTGACCAAACACCACATGAATTCTGGTGGGGGAAAGAGCAACAAAACCATGAAACACTGGACTGCACATATTAAATATACTTCTAATCCATATTCCTTAACAGATCACATTGTGCTGCACACTTACCCGTCCAAGTGAGGAGTGGGTTTTGTAGTTCTATGGTCAGGGACACAAAACAGTGAGGCAGAATGTAAATACAAATCTAACAAACACAAAAACAGTGATTAATGCACACCATAAATCGATTCGGGGCATTATCATCTGCAGTTCATAACTCGTTCAAGACCAGACGAATGCACTAAGGACATTTACAATTAGTTTACATCAAGGCTGCAAAAAAGAAAGCGATAGGTGCAGATTATCATCCATTATCCAAGAGGACAGTAGGGACGCCTGAAGAAGCCTGTGTGTTGGACTCACATAAAGAACTGTGAGCCGTTGGTGTCTTTCCCTCTGTTCGCCATCGACAGAAGGTACTCCTTGGTATGTTTCGTTGTGAAGCTTTCATCTAGAAAAAGAAAAATGGCAAGATATCGAACCCAGGGTTGTTATTAATATTGATACGTCAAAATCTTAAGGACACTCACCTTCAAAGAATCCTCCATATATAGATTCTCCACCCCTGCCATTCCCTGTTAAGGCAAACATGTCTGTCAAATGTCACCACACACAGGGTAAACATAATACAACAGAAAAAAAGCAAGACAATGGTACCTTCAGTGAAGTCTCCTCCTTGTATCATGAAGTCCTTCACTATCCTGTGGAACAGACTTCCTTTATAGTGCAATGGTTTTTGGGTGGTCTTGCCAAGTCCTTTCTCACCTGGAGAAGAAAACCCTCACAATGCATAAATACAAACACGGGGGGTGTTTCTCAAAAGGGACGTGAGCTAAGTTGATCGTCGAGAACATTAGTGGCACTGGCAAACAGTGCAATACTTGGGCTTTATCCGAAATTGCATACTTCCCTATTATGTAGTAGGTGAAAAGCAGTGTGTCAAAAATTCACAGTTTCCATAAAACAGTAGGCAAAAAGTAATTGACCAATTGTCTCTCCTGTTCATATATATAAAAAGATACATATAAAACTGCTAAGATTTAAAAATGTGAAATTTAGAGACAGATTTACTTTTTTTTTGCTTGTATTTTTTTACCTGTGCACAGGCAGCGGAAGTTTTCACATGTCTTGGGACACACATCAGAGAAAAGCTCAATGACGACTCGCCCCGCTGTAGAAAGGAAAACCGGGAGAGAAAGATTACAGAGAAATAAATCCCACATTTTCAGAAATTAAAGAACAGCTGTCTTACAAAGTGCATATTGAGTCTTACCTGGCACATTACTGATGCCAACGTCAAAGAAGCAGCGAGGACGCTGCGCCTTCACCCCCATCACGCTGCAAACACAAAGCACACATCAAACTGTAGTTCCAGTAACAGATCTGGGCTTGTAGACTCAATACAACACCAGTGAACAAACTAATGCACTCTTTAAAGTACGTGCACTTTTGATTTAGTTGTGCATTATAACATGGATATGATCAGATTTTGAAACCCACCATAGAGAACACTGGATTTATTTACTACATATCAATAGTTTTTTGCCTACTCTGGAGCATTAATGGAGTAATATGTCAATGTAAGTTAACCACTGTGAACACGTCAAAAAAGACCACTTCACGGTTTTGATATACAAAATAACTTTTTTAACAAAACAATCATTTAAACCTTTATTTTCCGTCATGCTGCATGTTGTCCTAGCCTGGCACAGATAACGTTAAGCTAATAATAGCTGAAACCACCAGCACCACATCCAGTGTATCAAATTGTTTAAACTGCATTATTATCAAACTTAGACTCGTGAAGTGTATAATCAGCACTGTTTGCTTTTAAGTTACCAGCAATAAAATCGTAACATTGAACCTTTTAATGATTGAATGATTAGCATGCTAACATGCTATATGTGTCCATCATTGCGTATTATAATATTTCCATTTCGTTCTTCCCGTCTTACTAGTAAACTAGGAGTTTAACTTACATGTTTGATCCAAGTTAAACCGCTTATACTAAAATGAAGAGAATATAAACAACATTGACTGTCGTTCTCGTGTCCTCAGCGCGCAGGTCTGAAAAAATGGCGCCGTGACGACTAGCAGAGCACTCTGGGTAAAAATTACATGCGGTTTGTAGTTTCGCTAACCCACTTTCGGCAACCCTTAATAAATTTATTGAAGAAAAATAAAAATAAAAATTCTTTCAAAAAAAACTTTTACTGACAATTTACTCACCCCCATGTCAACCAAGATGTTAAGAAATTAAGCTTTTTGATGAAAACATTCCAGGATTTTGTCCATATAATGGACTTCATTGGGAACCAAACGGTTCAAGGTCCAAATGAGAGTTTCAGTGCAGCTTCAAAGGGCTTTAAACGACACCAGACGATGAATAAGGGTCTTATCTAGGATCCTTCGAGTCATGACTCGGAAAAAAGATTAGTTCATTTTGATGAACGAGTTTGAACAGGAGAGTCACGAATGCTCATCACAGAACAGAGCAAGGCAACCATTTGTGCTTGTAAAACTTAAACTTTGTTATTTATTTTTTAAATGACCAATCGTTTCACTTGACAAGACCATTATTCATCGTCTGGTGTCGTTTAAAGCCCTTTGAAGCTGCACTGAAACTCTCATTTGGACCTTGAACCGTTTGGTTCCCATTGAAGTCCATTATATATGGAGAAAAATCCTGGAATGTTTTCATCAAAAACCTTAATTTATTTTCGACTGAAGAAAGAAAGACATGGACATCTTGGATGACATGGGGGTGAGAAGATTATCAGCAAAAGTTTTTTTTAAAAGTGAACGACTCCTTTAATACGAACACTTACTATTCTATGTCTATTTAAAAAAATAAATAACTTGCTACATGTACTGTGATAGACTAACTGGGATTGGTCACAGCACAGTTTGCATATTGTTTCCATACAGTAGTTTGAGTGCTTCTATTACTCTAGTCCTCATTCACATGGATCAAAGTGTCTGCTAAATGATTAAATGTAAATGTAATGCAAGACAAAATATCATATATAAAATGTTTTCTGCGGAATATGAAATGATGAAGCTCTTCAAGAAAACACTAGACAGAAACAAACAGGCTGTTTTTGACAAAACCAACACCATCTGGTCTCAGACATCAGAATGTGTTTGCTGGAGTGTGATGGACATGTTTGTCCCACCCAAAGACAGTCAGATGGTTCTCCTGATGCTTTGGCAACAAACACTGCATTGCGTTTTTTTGTGTTTATCCTCTGTATGTTCATTTCAAACCCTTTTTAATGATTAACATAAACAGTAAGTCATTTAGCACCCTAAGAGTACTGAAAGAAATAGTGTCTAGTCCAGCTTTACAAAAGCAGTGTAATAAATGAAAACTAAAAAGTCAATGATCAATGAATGCTGTACAAATAATGTGACGAGCCAGAATATCTCACTTTTTTATTTTTGCAATGATCAGGGAAATCAACTGTGCTAGAAAAACAGCACAAGTTAGTTGATAGGGTTTAAAAATGTTTATTTTACAAAATAAAATGCATATACATACAGCAACCTACTAGTATTGAAGTAGAATACTAGAGTTATTATTTTTCTCACAGTATAATAACAACACAGAAATAGGCACGCACCTGTTCTAGCTGTCACGGCATTACATGAAAAATGACTTGTTCACACACACACACACACATACACATTCATGTCACATTATCTGTTAAATCTAAAATGTAAAGGAAAAAATACTTTAGAGAACCCAAAGCTTTTTTGCACTTTGGTTTCTCATTTCAGACTACGCTTAAATGACCACAGACAGCTGTGCGCTGAGGTCAAAGGTCACATGACCATTTGGAGTCAAACTTTAAAAAAGGGCTTTTATTTAGAGTTTGGGCATCCTGGCCGCATTCAGACGCATGCCAACGCAAGAGGAGCCGGAAGCGTAGCGCATCTCTCTCAGCATGCCGCTCCATGTCTTTTTGTCATCTTCATACCTGTGAAAGAAAGCAGATAAATACATGCATCATGTATCAATAGCTGTTTACATTATGAAGTATGTGGTTTCTGCGACACTAATGGGGCCTATCGGAATTATAAAAATATAGCATATACAGCTCCCCGACTCAGACATTACAAACACAGCTCTTATGGGTGTTTGTGAAGACATGTCTCAACAGGTAAAAGTAGGAATACTTTTAGCTGTGTTGCTTTGTGTCATGAAAGCAATTGAGTATACTAAGTGAACACGAGCGTGTTGACTATAATAAACCCATCCAACGTATCTCACCATGTTTTTTTTGACATGCACCACAATAGTTTGCGGCTGTTTAACCTGATAACGGTCACCCCCCTTTTTTTGAATAGACATGGAAATGCACATTTCAAACTTAAATGGTTGTAATTCAAGAATGCTTTGGAATATAGACGTAAAATTGGTCTTGTTTTAAAGAAGACATTTGGCAGATTTTTGTAGAAGTGAAATAAATTAAGAAAGTTAAACAGAAAAAAGTTATAGAAGTTTGAGTTTATGGAAATGTTCAATGTAAAAATTCATATTTTATATAAAATATATATTTTCAAAACCTGGGCGACTCTAAAACTGCAGAAAAATCAAAGGCAAAAATCTGAACAAGTTGTGTTTAAAATTTTAGGTTGATATCTCAAAAAATGAGCTTTCTGTGAGATTTTGTTTGGGCGCAGTACCAAACTTTTTCACTAGGGCACAACCAGACTCCATTACAGCTCATATAAGGGCGCCGCCATTTCCATATGTTTTGAGTGATCCGAACCATTATTTACACAATTTTCATACAATTTATGAAGTAGAGATCCAATTCAGAAGTAGTATGGGAAGTTAGGCAGATTTTGATATGAATTCAACCTCTAAGAACACATACAAAGAACACACATGTGCATTATAGCTTATTGCCACATCACAAATGGTGAATTTTTTTTTTTTCGTAATATTTAAAACGTTTTCAGGCCTTTTTTTTCTGAAAATAATTGAATTGATGCAATCTTTGGAACTCTTGGCATGAAAACAAACTGAGGTTTCTACCTTTTTTTCATGATTTTCATGAACTATTCAGACCTTTATTTTGATTTTCATTGCTATTTCAAAATAAAGGTCTGAACATGCTTTGTGAGTATGAAAATATTCTAGTTGCGAATTGATTACGGCTCCTGTGTAATTTATTTTGAAAATCACTCAATATGGAAACTAGAGTTTGTAAGCTTTCAAATGATATATAGTTTTTTATAGTATACAATAATACTTAAGGACTTTTCTAAGATATTATTGTTTTAAAAATATAATGGCAAGCGTCCCACCTGTGGGACGAGACAGTTAAGGGGTTAAATTTGTTAACATTATAAACTGGTACATTTGTCTTTTTTTGATGCTGCTGGATGGTATAGCGGGTTGCATTACAATGCCCCGTTTTCTTTGACATGTTTAATTTTTAAAGGTCTAAATGCAGGGAAATAATTTGGCTTGAACCTCTGAATGTCTTCAGTAAAAAATCTAAACATAATTCACCTTTAGGAAGGAAACTTCCTTACTCATATTTTGAGATCCAAATTCCAGGGCTTTTTCTTGGAACTTGAACTAATTAGTTGGTTTATTTATTGACTGTTTGGTTGGATAACACAAAATCAGGATGACTTACTGCCAAACGTCAGTGATCTCGGAGGGTCCGACGCTTTTGTCTTCCAACTCTACAATAGCAAAGCCGCCAATTGCGAAGAGGTTTCCTCCGGTGCTCACAAGATTCACAGAGCTGCGTTCTTGGGGGAAGTCTGTGAATGTGTCCCACCTGAGAGCAAATGATATGAATTCATTTAATGCATTGTATAGGTTTTTACATGCAGAAACAGTGAAGAGATGCACAAGAATTCAACTAAATCGTATTTGGTATGGCAAGGTATCGATTGAGTTTGTTCAGGCGCACTACACGCAGTGAGGAACAGTGCTTTATAGTCAACTAAAACTATTGAAATGAAGCTGAAATAGAATAAAATATCATTTAAAACTGAAATTCATTTTAAATTCTAACATTACTAAAACTAGAACTGAAATAAAAATAAATGAAAGCTAAATGACAAAAACACTTAAACCAAAGTGAAAATAAATACTATAAAAGTATATCAATAATCCTAAAATAACAATGGTGTGGAATCATACTTGTTTGTTCCAAAATCGTAGGCTTCAGATAGAGCGATGAGTCCTCCTTCGTTCACTCCGCCAGCTACAATGATTTTCCCTTTATGAACAACGGCCCCAAACATTGCTCTGCCCGTCTTCATAGCAGCCAGTTCTCGCCATTCAGACTGCTTGTGGTTGTACACGAACATTTTATTGACAGCTTTGCTGTGAGAGAGACAAGAGAGATTTCAGGAGTTTTACTGGGCACTGATTTGTGTTAGCTTTGAACTTAAAATCAAAACTTTCTAAAGTTATTTCTGTCATGACAACTCTCGAGTGTTTGGCGTGGTAATGGATAAGACAATGTTGATATGTTTGGTCTTGGCAGAATAGATGCAAATGCTGACCAAGTATTTGAAGGTTGAACAACGTGCTCATTGGCTACTGATACAACAGGAACCAATCAGCTGAGCCCGATAGAGAATTATGTGATTGCTAGAGTTTCATGACTTGGTATTTACATTTATAATTCAAATTCTTGGTGATATTGTGCGAAAATTAATTAGTGCACATTATTTGAAAGAAAAAAGTGTTTTTTAATCATTAGTAACTTGTGCTTCGCCATAAACTGACTTTTTTATTATTTATATACTTATACAATGTTAAAGAAATAATTATTCAGAGCGGTAATAATTAGTAATAATAATGTATAAGCTGCTCGATGTCAATAAAAGATGAAGATTTTCATGAACATGAACGCAAAATTGATTCCTCATGATAAGAGGGATTCACACTGCATTGACAGACCAACTACAGTATAGCACTTCTCAGATTCAACATGTTCAATCGATGAAAACCAGTTGACAGATTCTGACAAAACTGATCTGACAAAACACAATGAAATGTCTATTGCCTTAAAGGAGTCGTTCACTTTAAAAAAAACTTTTGCTGATAATTTACTCACCCCCATGTCATCCAGGATGTCCATGTCTTTCTTTCTTCAGTCGAAAAGAAATTAAGGATTTGATGAAAACATTCCATATAATGGACTTCAATGGGAACCAAACGGTTCAAGGTCCAAATGAGAGTTTCAGTGCAGCTTCAAAGTTCATCAAAATGAGCGAGTCTTTTTTCGAGTCATTTCGTTCGTTGAATGAACCAAATGACTCGAAAAAAGATTCGTTCATTTTGATGAATGAGTTCGAACAGGAGAGTCACGAACGCCCATCACAGAACAGAGCAAAGCGACCATTTGTGCTTATAAAACTTAAACTTTTTTATTTATTTTTGAGATGAGAGATTGTTTCGCTAGATAAGACCCTTATTCATCGTCTGGTGTCGTTTAAAGCCCTTTGAAGATGCACTGAAACTCTCATTTGGACCTTGAACCGTTTGGTTCCCAATGAATTCCATTATATGGAGAAAAATCCTGGAATGTTTTCATCAAAAATCTTAATTTCTTTTCGACTGAAGAAAGAAAGACGTGGACATCTTGGATGACATGGGGCGAGTTAATTATCCGCAAACGTTATTTTAAAAGTGAACTACTCACTTAGTAGAGTGGATTGTTGAGAAATTTTGACAGAGCACAGACAGCTGCGGACTCCACCATCTGCGTGAATGAAAGCACCAATGATCTTACTTGTCATCTGTCTTTCCTCCAATGCAGTACACCAGGTTGTTATGTGAGACAACTGCATGGCCGTGAACACGCAGAGGAAGTTTCTTGGTCTCGCTCCATTTCATCTTTCTGCAATGAAATGAAACATTGAAGACACACGCCTGAGCCAGAAGCAGTTGAACAGACATTTTAGATGAATTCATACTCGGTGTCATAACACATGACTGAGTCGAGGGACTCGTTGGTCTGCAGGTCTTTGCCGGCGACGGCGAACAGCTGGTGTTCACATTCACCCAGACTGAACAGGCATCGGGGGCTGGGCATCGGTGGCATTGCCCTCCATTCAGCAGCGATACTGTCCAGCTGGAGACGACAAAATAGTTTTAAAACTTCGGTTCACTATGGTTCAACTCATTAACATCAGATTAGACATCATGAACTAACAATTAACAATTATTTATTACAACGTAGGTTCATGCTCACTTAAAAATATTGATTATGCATATTATTTCATATATTTCATGTTTCCATATGGTGTTTACTTTAGCAAACCACAACCTCTTGATTGCTTGTTGGTACAAAATAAAAACTATATTATTGCTCAGCTCTAATTTGCTAAATGAGACTATAAGGGATAAAGAGATCAAGATATTATAAACATTAACATCGTTCTTTACTATAAAGCTGAAATAATGTGTATCGTGAAAAGTGTTTTACAAAGAAATTCGACTTGACTTGATAGGTAAAGGTAATTCATATTGGTTCACAACATTCATGTTAATTTATAAAACCTGAAACAATAAAACTGTATTAGTATATGTAGAATATAATGCGACCTAAATGCGTAAAAGTATTGATCATTGTTGGTTCATGATGTTCAGTGTTAAAGGAATAGTTCACTTTTTAAAAAACTTTTGCTGATAATTTACACACCCCCATGTCATCCAAGATGTCCATGTCTTTCTTTCTTCAGTCGAAAAGAAATGAAGGTTTTTGATGGAAACATTCCAGGATTTTTCTCCATATAATGGACTTTAATGGGAACCAAACGTTTCAAGGTCCAAAAGACAGTGTCAGTGCAAACTGCAAACTGTTCAAAGGGCTTTAAACGATTCCAGGTGATGAATAAGGGTCTTATCTAGCGAAACGATCACTCATTTAAAAAAAAAAGTTTAAGTTTTATAAGCTCAAATGGTCGCCTCGCTTTGTTCTGTGACGCACGTTCGTGACTCTCCTATTCGAACTCGTTCATTAAAATGAATGAATTTTTCCAGAGTCAACTCGTTCATTTCGTTCGTTGAATGAACCAAATGACACGAAAAAAGATTTGTTCATTTTGATGAACGAGTTCGAACAGGAGAGTCACGAACGCGCATCACAGAACAGAGCAAGGCGAGCATTTGAGCTTATAAAACTTAATCTTTGTTATTTATTTATTAAATGAGCGATCGTTTCGCTAGATAAGACCCTTATTCATCATCTGGTGTTGTTTAAAGCCCTTTAAACAGTTTGCAGTTTGCACTAAAACTCTCATTTGGACCTGGAACCATTTGGTTCCCATTGAAGTCCATTATATGAAGAAAAATCCTGGAACGTTTTCATCAAAAACCTTAATTTCTTTTCGACTGAAGAAAGAAAGACATGGACATCTTGGGCGACATGGTTGTGAGTAAATTATCAGCAAAAGTTTTTTTAAAAGTGAACTACTCCTTTAACAAACTGAACCTTATTGTAAAGAATTATCGCAAGCTGTTTTGCAACTGTGGACTGAAAAAAAAATGAAATGAAATTGATTTAAGTTTGCAGATGAGAGAATATTTCTGTGCTGCCTGGTCCGGACTGGATAAATGCAGGTGGACCAGCGTAAAGACTACGGAGGTAAAGCTAGTTTAAGAAACCTAGTCTGGTTCCCATCCCACCAACACCCAATTCTCAAAGTTGACTTGTACCTGGTAGAAGTAGCACTGCAGCGGAGACTCTTTGCTTTCCTCATCAACGAACAAGCCCCCGATGACAAAGAGCTGGTTCTTCTTGGTGCAGAAACTCACGTGGTTCTTCGGCACTTGCTCTGACACGGCGGCCAGAAAACACTCGTTCTCGGCCACGTCGTACGCAACAACCGCCGTGTCATTGATCATGACGATCAGATCCCGTCCGTACATGCCCAGCCTACGAGTGTCGTTCAAGTAACCCGGCAGCAGCTCCTCCTCTCCCTCTTCTCCGGCCTCTCCTTCCTTCTTCTCTTTGGGTTTCGTCTCGGGGAGTTTTCCTCCGAAGGCATCTTTGATGACCTGCAGCTTCTTCAAGACTTCAGGATCGGCCTTGATCACGTCATCGGTCTCCACCTTGTCCCGGAAGTACTTCTCTGGGAGCAAGCGGAAGCGGATGCAGTCGAAAACTTCTCCTAGGCTCTTGGCGCGCTTGGCCTTGTCGCTGCGCACCCACTTCATCGCAGACTCGAACACGACTTCTTCTTTCTCCACATTGAGCATGTCTCCACCAATCAGGGCCAAGAGCTCGTGAGGCGCCAGTTGAAGGAACTCCTCCTCGGCAGACACGGTTTCGAAGCGGTCGGCGATGAAATCGCGAGCCGCTATGGCGAGCCTGGGAACGCTGAGGACAAGGCCGAGCCGGAAAACGCCGAGACAATTGGACAGCGAAAGCTTCTGCTGAAGATAGTTCACGCACACTGTGAACACCGAGGGAATCTGGAAACGGTTCGCCACGGCAAAAATCTCCTGAACGTTGTCGTCCGTCAAGTCGATCTCAGCCGAATACAGATACCGGATGACCATGTCCATGATGGTGGGGTCGACGTCATCCAGAACCACTTCTTTGCCGCTGTCCTTCTCCTTGCCGTCCTCGGAGAAGAAGAGCTCTCTGAAGTAGGGGCTGCAGGCGGCCATGATCAGGCGATGGCAGGGAAAGCTGCGGTCACCGATTTTTAAAGTGCAGTCCACAAACTTGTTCTCATTCAGAAGTTCCTTCAGTCCGTCCTGCAACAAGGTGCTCTGGAACAGCCGCAGCTCCTCCTTTATGGCTTTGGGATCCATGTTGTTGTGTTTCGAGATGGGAAATGAAGGGCTAGAGGAGAAAGAAGTGGAGAAAGTGGCTGCAGGTCTGCTCGCCACACCGTCCGGGCTGGAAAAGGACAGAGCGCTGAAAAGATTCCCAGGGTGAAGGGGTTGTTATTTAATCCTGCCGTTCTAAATATAACCATCCCGCTCTCGTCCACCCCCCCCCCTCAATCCTGGTTGTGAAGAAGGGGATCCCAATGTGATGGCCAGCCAAGACGCCAGGACGCGGCGCACGTAAAGACCTGAGGAGACCTACGAGTCTGCAAGTTACCAATCCAATTCTTGTTGTCTATATTACATCTAGAATCGGTGAGTTCATCTATTCGGTGAGTTCAATTCCTCACATGAATGAAGGGTTCGCTCGCTCGCAGGGTTTAGAGACAGCTGCGACTACAACAGGTGACGGGCCATTTTCAGCTGCCTCGAGTCACCCAAACTTTATTACACATGCGTCAGATCCTGGAAGGATAACAAATGCTACTTGGAAAAAAAAGTGCAAAACGGGACATCTTTGAAGCTTATTTATCCCACAAGTTTTATAGTAGTAACATTAAAGGAGTAGTTCACTTTTAAAAAAACTTTTGCTGATAATTTACTCACCCCCATGTCATCCAAGATGTCCGCGTCTTTCTTTCTTTTCAAGTTTTTGATGAAAACATTCCAGGATTTTTCTCCATATAATGGACTTCAATGGGAACCAAACGGTTCAAGGTCCAAATGAGAGTTTCAGTGCAGCTTCAAACGACACCAAACGATGAATAAGGGTCTTATGTATCGAAACGATCGCTCATTTAAAGTTTATAAGCACAAATGCTCGCCTTGCTCTGTTCTGTGATGAGCGCTCGTGACTCTCCTGTTCGAACTCGTTCGTCAAAATGAACGAATCTTTTTTCGAGTCATGATTCGAAGGGTCCTAGATAAGACCCTTATTCATCGTCTAGTGTCGTTTAAAGCCCTTTGAAGCTGCACTGAAACTCTCATTTGGACCTTGAACCGTTTGGTTCCCATTGAAGTCCATTATATATGGAGAAAAATCCTGGAATGTTTTCATCAAAAACCTTAATTTCTTTTCGACTGAAGAAAGAAAGACGTGGACATCTTGGATGACATGGGGGTGAGAGTTTTTTTAAAGTGAACTACTCCTTTAATGTATATATTACTACTCTTTTAGGAGTGGACAAGCTACATAGTTGTACTCCCCCAGAAACAAGCTGTTGTACCCCTAAAGGTTCAGAGGAGAGCGGCAGTCAGACTAGAGACACTATTACTAAAATTAAAAACAGACAGAAAGGTGTTGGGGGAAGGAGTCATGTGTAATTTAAGTCAAAGCATAAGGGACAGATGTGTGAG
This sequence comes from Pimephales promelas, assembly GCF_016745375.1. The sequence goes on along the minus strand of NW_024121543.1, from coordinate 2,087,750 downwards.
ACTGTTAAAGCATGAGGCGATATTAATAACAGAGATAAATGACTATACCAGCTTAATGTCATATTATGTATATATATTTGGATGCCGCTTTCTTAGAATTTCGGGGTTGATTATCTTGGTGCCTAATTATATTTAACCAAATCAAGGCATTTTTTCATATACAAATTTTGTGGAGAAAGAGGTTTTACCAACATAATGGTGTAGTATGGGCACAGTTAATGGTGTACTATTAACTGTGCCCATAACTGTGCAACATAATGGTGTAGTATGGGCACAGTACACACTACTGTAGTAAGAAGCTAGCTAGACTATGCTAAGACGCCAACACTTTGCTCCAAATTAATTAGTCACAACATGAACAAAAATGGCAGGTCATGTACTTCCAGGACTGCATCCCATGCAACTGCCATTGAGATGAATGTGAACGCTAACCAGAGGCGGACAGTAACGACAGAGTAAATTGACTTGCGTACAGTACTTAAGTACAATTTTGAGGGATCTGTACTTTACTCGAGTATCATTTTTGGGGAGTATTCATGACTCAAGTATATTTCAGAGGAAAATATTGTACTCTTTACTCCACTACATTTATATCCATGACCGTGACGACACGTTACTACTTCTAAAAAAGAAAAAAGAAAATTGACACCCTCAATTTGTTGTTTTCCTCTCAAACGTGATTGGATTGTGCAGGCACCACAGATTGGGACAGCCTACACTGTAAAAATGAATATGCTTTTTTTAATCAATAGAATTGTGGCAACAGATTACAAGCAATATTATTAATTAAATTGAACAAATCAGAATTGAGTAATAATTAATCCAAAAAAAAAAAAATCTCACTAACAGACAGACGTCAAAGATTAATTAAGAACTGTTTATTTTATATTGCCAACATTGAAGACACCTGATGTTAACAAGCCGAATCACGGAAGGATTTTAAAACAAACACTGATCACCATAATGGTGACATCAATTTATGTTTTTTGGGTTGTTGTTGTACGTTTTACTCATTTTAAAAGGTTAACTTTTAAGAAATTAATTTGATTAATTATTACTCAATTTTAATTTCTTAAATTTAATTAATAATATTGCTTGTAATCTGTTGCCACAATTTTTTTTTATTAGATAAAGCATATTCATTGTTACAGTGTTATCAGCAAAGTCAACTCCATGGTCAGATTTAGATAAGAGACGAAACCATGGACGAAACAATGGATGAAGACGCAGCCGGGCCATCCCGTGAATGTGCCGACCCGTGGCTATTTCAATTTTCTGAATTTTAGGAAATTTTCTTAAATGCTAAACGTACTCAATTAAAAGTACTGAAGTACTTGTTTTTAAAAGTACTTGTTAAGTAGACATCTGACTGTAGTACTTTTACTTGTACTTGAGTCAAATTTAGCGAGGGGTATCTGTACTAAAGCTGTGTACTCTGTCCGCCTCTGATGCTAACACACAGCCGTCTCAAATATTAAAGTCATCCATGGACAACACAATACCACAATATGGTTTCTTTCCAGAAGATGGCAGTGTCTAACCACAAGAGAACCTCCTCCTTGAGCGGAAAATTAAACACAGCATCATTTAGTGAACATACATGGGATAACACAACTTTTGAATTTGTTGAACTTGACAGTGTAACAGCCAAGCCATTTATCCACGTACAAAATATTTTATTACAAAAAGTACATACAGTACGAGATAAAAAAAAAAACTTTCACTGATACTAAAAACATTTCAACAAAGTTTTTTTTAAAATCAAGAACACATTTCATTTATTACATAAATGCCAATTCAATTAATGTTGTTTAACTATAACAGTGTACAATATTGCTTACTCACAGTTCTGCTGGTTGTGATATGAAATGATATGCCTTCTCGATGCGCTACTGTTGCATAACAATGTCCCTTAACCTACAACATTCATATGCTTTGTGTTTTTCAGTGCAGGTCCGTCGGAGTGATAAGTGAGGAATTACAGACAAAGGAAAATGCATCCATAATTGACATCAGCCTCCTAAATGCAAAGAAAATAGTGTGACTAAATGGCAGGAACTGGTGTCATTTTCATTTGCTGTAATAATCATGTATCAGGTGTGTATTTTACCTGCTCTCACGACCACACATGTCCTCTTACACTCTTCTTCTGTGTCAAAGCGGTTGCGGTTCCCATCACAGCCTCCATACCAGAACTGTGCGCAGGCGTTGGCCTGCCGGTCGTAGTACCATCGGATGTTATAGTCCCGACAAGGGCCCTGATCCAGAAGCAGCTCACACCGGGGGTCCAGAGACACAAACTCTGGACGTAGATTACATTTTAGATTCTGTCTGGTGGGCAATGTCTGAGTATACACTACCGGTCAAAAGTTTTTGATCGGTAAGATTTTTTATGTTTTTAAAAGAAGTCTCTTCTGCTCACCAAGGCTGCAATTATTTGATTAAAAAAACAGTAATATTGTGAAATATTATTACAATTTAAAACAGCGGTTTTCTATGTGAATATATAGTGAAGCGTAATTTATTCCTGCGATCAAAGCTGAATTTACAGCATCAACACTCCAGTCTTCAGTGTCACATGATCCTACAGAAATTATTATAATATGATGCTCAAGAAACATTTATGATTATTATCCATGTTAAACAGTTTAAAAAAAAAAATGTATTTCAGGATTCCTTGATGAATAATAGAAAGTTCAAAAGAACAGAATTGATCTGAAATGGAAAGCTTTTGTAACATTAATCACTACCATTCAAAAGTTTGGGGTCAGTAAGAATATATTTTTTATTTTTGGGGGAAAGAAATTAAAAGTACTTTTATTCATAAAGGATGAGTTAAATTGATCAAAAGTTACAGTAAAGACGTTTATAATGTTAGAAAAGATTATATTTGAAATAAATGCTGTTCTTTTGAACTTTCTATTCATCATAGAATTTCGGGGGGGGGAAATGATCCACGACTGTTTTCAACATTGAAAATAAAAATGTATGTTTTTTGAGCATAAAATCAGCATATTAGAATGATTTCTGAAGGATCATGTGACACTGAAAACTGATGTGTCATCAGCAACAGTAATGATGTTTTAAAAATGTCTTTACTGTTACTTTTGACCAATATAATGCATCCTTGCTGAATAAATTAAACTGAAAAAAAAAATATATATATTTATTATAATATATATATATATATATATATATATATTAGGGCTGTGCAAAAATTAATTGCGATTAATCGCATCCAAAATAAAAGTCTGTGTTTACATAATATATTTGTATGTGCTGTATATAATTATTTTGTATATATAAATACACACACATGCATGTATATATTTAACAAAATGTGTTATTCATATATAAAATATTTATATTTATATAATATAGATTATGTATTTATATATATATATATACAGAATTTAAGCACAAATATTTCTTAAATATATACATGCATGCATAGGTATTTATATATACAAAATAATTATACACAGCACACACAAATATATTATGCAAACACAGACTTTTATTTTGGATGCGATTAATTTTTTTAATATATATATATATATATATATATATATATATATATATATATATATATAAAAAAAAATATATATATATATATATATATATATATAAAAATGTTGCTGACTCCAAACTTATGTGTATTTTGTATTGTATTAGTGAGTGTGTCATGCGTTCACCTCTAGGTAACGGTGGTCGTGGCGCTGGTATATACAGCACTGAGGATGATGACGAGTTCACAGTTGTTGATGATGATGTCCCTGATGAAGGTCTGATATTTGTGGATGTCCCAGTGATTGCTGGTGTATCTCCTCTACCGCTGCTCAGTTCGGAAGTGTTTATGTCTGGTGTCTCAGTTGCACGCTCAGCCACCTAAGAGCACACACACACACACACACACACACAAAATTAGACCACAAATATAAAAATCCATTCATTATCTTAAGTGTACCAACCTCACTAATGTCTGGACCAAGCGTTTCTCCCTTCCTGCGCTCTTGCGTAACAGTGTTCATCCCAGATTGTGATCCCTTGTTGTCTCTGTTCCCTTCATTTATGTTGGTGCCAGAATTATACCCGCCGTTCCCATTGATGCGGTTGCCATTAAATCCATATCCGTTATCAAAACCATTAATGCGACTGAAGATGAGTGCTCCGTTCTCATCCTCACAAAGCTGACTGACTAGTTTGGACTCCAGAGCTGTTTGAGGGACAATTAAAGAGGGGAAAAACGGGAAATATGTTATACGTTTACTTTAATTTTAAAGGAGTAGTTCACTTTTAAAAAACTTTTGCTGATAATTTACTCACCCCCATGTCATCCAAGATGTCCACGTCTTTCTTTCTTCAGTTGAAAAGAAATGAAGGTTTTTGATGAAAACATTCCAGGATTTTTCTCCATATAATGGACTTCAATGGGAACCAAACGGTTCAAGGTCCAAAAGACAGTTTCAGTGCAAACTGTTCAAAGGGCTTTAAACGATTCCAGACGATGAATAAGAGTCTTATCAAGAGAAACAATCGCTCATTTAAAAAAAAATAAAGTTTAAGTTTTATAAGCTCAAATGGTCGCCTTGCTCTGTTCTGTGATGAGCGTTCGTGACTCTCCTGTTCGAACTCGTTCATCAAAATGAACAAATCTTTTCCTGAGTCAACTCATTCATTTCATTCGTTGAATGAACCAAATGACACGAAAAAAGATTAGTTCATTTTGATCATTTTTAAAGTCCTTTGAACAGTTTGCGATTTGCACTGAAACTGTCTTTTGGACCTTGAGCCGTTTGGTTCCCATTGAAGTCCATTATATGGAGAAAATCCTGGAATGTTTTCATCAAAAACCTTAATTTCTTTTCGACTGAAGAAAGAAAGACATGGACATCTTGGATGACATGGGGGTGAGTAAATTATCAACAAAAGTTCACTACTATTCAGGACATTTCACAAATAATTAAAAAAATGGCAAGTAACACATTGAATTAAACATGAAATGTTAAAGTATAAAGAATTAAATCATATTTTCCAGTAAAACATACTCCAAAAATCTTCGTTATATTTACAACTTTGAAAAATTATATATATATATATATATATATATATTTCCTCATGTCAACAACCCTGTGTGCAAACAGTGTAAACATTCAGCAGTTTTTAAAAGTACGTGTTTAAATCTAAAAATGAATAATAATGATACATAATGTACTGGCAATGAAACTATGAATGATTCTCACATAATTCTGCACCACATGACCTCTCTATTGTAAATGTTTAATTTAGGAAGTGCAGTTATTATCTTAATATTAAAGTTTATTTAAGTGTGTGTGTAAAATGTATGAACTTGTTAGCAGTGCAATCAAATCATAATTAAAAATAAAACAAGATGTAGAAAAATAAAAATTCTCATATGCACAAATGCACATATTGACGGCAGACTCGCACATCACCCATACGTCCAGTATTCAAAGGTGTGTACCTTCCCATCACCAGAGAAGTACTTTCATACAGTTGAAGTACGTGAACAGGCACTCAGCCTCGAGCTTGCTGTATCTATTACCTGGCAGGGTGTTGAAGTCGTCTATGTAGTACATGTGCTCAGTGTCAGGGTCCGACGCGATGAGGTTAAGCTCCTGGAGAAACTCTTCCTGTGTCGGATCACTAATGTTAACAATCCCCAGAGCGTACATCTCGATGTTGGCTGCGTGCGCCTCTCTAACGGAGATCTCCAGCTTCACAGGCTCACGTTTATCTGTCTGCCCGTCAGTGATGACAATGGCGACCTTCCTCACACCCGTCCTCGCGCTGTAAAACGCTTCTTGAGTTGCTTTGCGGATGGCAGAGCCGGTGTACGTGCCCTCGCCCATGTAGGGAACCCTGCGTATGGCTTGTTTAACATCTTCTTTGGTCATGTAGCGAGCGAGGTTGAACTCAAGCTTGACCTCAAGGCTGTAACAAACGAGGCCGACTCGAGTGGCATTACGTCCCACAGTGAGTCTGTCCACCAGTGCGGCCACAAAGTCCTTTATGATCTCGAAGTTTTCAGGCCCAACGCTCTCAGAGCTGTCAATCACAAACACCAGCTCCATCGGACGCTCTTTACATTTGACTCCACAGCCTGAGAGACAGTACAGTTTATTTCAACAACTTAACAATGATTAATTAAATTAAAACGGAAATAAAAATAAATTTAACCTAATATCAATATTTAAAAAAAAAATAATACAATGATTAATTAAATTAAAACTGAAACAAAAATAAATTTAACCTAATATCAATATTTAAAAAAAACAAATACAATGATTAATTAAATTAAAACTGAAATAAAAATAAATTTAACCTAATATCAATATTTAAAAAAAAACTAATACAATGATTAATTAAATTAAAACTGAAATAAAAATAAATTTAACCTAATATCAATATTTAAAAAAACAATACAATGATTAATTAAATTAAAACTGAAATAAAAATAAATTTAACCTAATATCAATATTTTTAAAAAAAACCTAATACAATGATTAATTAAATTAAAACTGAAATAAAAATAAATTTAACCTAATATCAATATTTAAAAAAAACAATACAATGATTAATTAAATTAAAACTGAAATAAAAATAAATTTAACCTAATATCAATATTTAAAAAAAACAATACAATGATTAATTAAATTAAAACTGAAATAAAAATAAATTTAACCTAATATCAATATTTTTAAAAAAACCTAATACAATGATTAATTAAATTAAAACTGAAATAAAAATAAATTTAACCTAATATCAATATTTAAAAAAAACAATACAATGATTAATTAAATTAAAACTGAAATAAAAATAAATTTAACCTAATATCAATATTTTTTTTAAAAACTAATACAATGATTAATTAAATTAAAACTGAAATAAAAATAAATTTAACCTAATATCAATATTTCAAAAAAAACAACTAATACAATGACAAAAGCACATTTGTATTTAGAGAAAAGAAAATTAACACGAAAACTAAAAATAATAAAACTACAAGCTAATTCAAAATACTAATACAAATTTTAGTCTGATTCAAATAGAAACATTGGAATAATGTTTCACAATATTTCAGGTTTTACTGAAATTTTCATCAAATAAATGCAGCCTTGGTGAGCAGAAGAATCTTCTTTCAAAACTATCAAAATAATCTTCCTGACCCCAAACATTTGAGCGTTACATAAAGCAGCCTATTACGTTGTATATTTAAGTGTAATGTGAGATGTAACATACCACAAATCTCCCTGATCATTCTGATGATGTCATCCCTCTAAAAACAAACATCATATTTGAATGAGTGAAACACACACAGTGTGTTTTGAATATTGTAGTATGATGTGAAAGACGTACCGTTAGCCCAGAGTCTCCTTTGATTCCTGGTCTACCCTAAAAAAGTGAATTATAATTAATGACACTACTGATTTGTTTTTATAAACATCATTTTGCCTCTCTTTTACTCAGCCGAAATAGTAAATGATGACTATATGGCTTGGTTCCAGTCTACTATATTTAGACTGCATCCTAAATGAAACAGAAACTCATGCATACAGTGTAACATTGAGGTTAGTTTACTAACTGTTTGTCCAGGAACGCCAGAATCTCCCATGTCACCTTTGACTCCCTTTATCCCTCTCTCGCCCTGAGCTCCACGATCCCCCTGAGAAACGCGAATAGACCTCACATTACAATATACGAATATTCAATCGTGTAAAACAGGTTATATGACAAAATCTGAGACCTTTGACCCCGGGATTCCTTCTCCAAGAGGTCCCCTTGGCCCGGTTACACCTTGCGACCCCTGATCTCCCTGTTATAGAGTATATAAGATTTAAGATGCGCTTAGATTATGGCAAGCCGTTTTAGCTTTTATTCATTTCCAGAATATGAATTCTTGATATCAACAATTGAATTCTTGATATCAAAAATGTAATTGTTGATATCAACAATTGAATTGTTGATATCTGTAATTGTATTTTCACTAGTGACAACCATTCAAAATGAATTGTTGATATCAAGAATTGAATTTTTGATATCAATAATTACATTGTTATTAGTACAAATGCAAATTCCTGATCTCAATAATCAAATTGTCACTAGTTGAAATGTCTATTCTTGATATCAACAATTCAATTGTTACTAGTAAAAATGATCCATTTTGATATCTGAAAATGTATTTCTGATATCAATATTATTTCAGATATCTAAAATGGCTTTCTTACTAGTAACACTCACATTCATTATATCAGAAATTAAACCTCAGGTGCTCTGACCGAAAAATTTTCTGTTTTGAATTTCTAAAATTCACAGCTTCATCAGAATGTTACGAAACTTGGTGACTTTTATGGCATTATGTATGTGAACACACAAAAAAATTGAGGTCATGATCTGAGCATGCTAAGTGGTCTTAAAAAATAATCACACTTGTGGTCTTCCGTCAAAAATGAACCCCATAGGAAATGAATGGGAAATTGACAAAAACACAAAAATTCACAAATTTTTATTTATTTTTTTAACAATTTTATTTAATAAAAAATCGTTTTTGAGATTGTTTCAACTATATATACAACCCCCCCCCCCCCCCCCCCCAAAAAAAAAAAAAAAAAATGTGTTCATAAACATCTGGGGAATTCACATGCCTCTCCATAGAGACCTGTACATGCCATCTAGTGGTTGCACCATGATTCTATGTTTTTTCTCTATACTGTAACGAGATGGTGCTAATTTTCTTCAAAAGATATTTTTTTTCTGAAAGCCTAGACTCTATATTAAACTAAAATACTGCATTAATAATTTTTTGAAACTAATAATATATATACAGAAAAATATATATATATTTACATGGCAAAAATAGACCATAAATATTAATAAATTCAATCAAATTGTCTCAAAATACAAAATTACAAAGAATAAATATTATAGAACAAAAATAAATTGCATTGGTTTTACTGGGATGGAGGAAATTTAATTTTTAGGTGTCCGGTCACTTTTGACCGGGAAGATAACAAGTGTGACTCCGAAACAAAGAGCATCTGAGGGTTAAAACATTGTTACTAGTAGCAATTTAATTGTGAATATATCAAGAATAAACATTTCAACTAGTAACAATTGAATTCTTGATATCAAAAATAAAGGTTTTTACAAGTAATAATTGTATTTCTGATATATGAAATTGGAATTTCAACTAGTAAGAAATCAATTCTTGATATCATTGGTTTTGAATGGCAGCCTATGGTGACATTTCACTAGTGAAAATACAATTGTTGATATCAAGAATTCAATTTTGGATATCAAGAATTACATTTTTGACATCAAGAATTCATATCCTGGAAATGAATAAAAGCTAAAACGGCTTGCCATGCTTAGGTTTAGATATAGATATGTGTTCAACTCTTTATGAAGCCAGTGTCTCACTTTTGGACCCTGTATGCCTTGTCCTGGTGGTCCAGTTGGCCCAGGAGGTCCTGGTCTTCCCATGATGCCCTGAGAGAGAGTATTCAGCAGAAATCAAAAGTTAAAACACATTCATGCAAAGATAAAAGCAGAAGTCGGACATCTGGAATGACGTTTATGTTACTGGATTACATTATCTGGAATTGTTGGACATATGTAAAAGATTTGAAGCAGGTGCATGTTGTGAATATACGATCATGGATACAGTACTATGATAAATGTGGCGTTAAGATGATGGTACATTTGAGGAATGGGATGTATTCCAAAGACAGTTTTTATTCGTGTGCTTTGGCATATACAGCGTCTCCAAAAAGGTATTTAGATACTTAAGACACACTTAAAAAATGTCTGAATATTATTGCATTAGATGACAAAACGAAGAAAGTGGCATTTAAATTACTTATTACAACTTATCTCTATTAATAATGAGAAAAGCACCATTTACATTTGTTTGCAGATTGCACTTTAATATTTTGTACTATAAAATATAAATGATATACAGCTCAAATATTGGTGGTTGATAATATATATTTTTAATGTTTTTTTTTTATAATATATATTTTTTTATATTTTTAAAGTGTCTTCAGCCTCACCAAGGCTGAATTTATTTGATGAAAAATACAGTAAAAACTGCAATTTAAAATAAGTATTTTCTATGTGAATATATATAAATTCTGTGATGTAAAGCTGTATTTCCAGCATCATTACTCCAGTCTAGGGTTGTAACGGTATACCGGTATGACGGTTTATCGCGATATTGACATGTACGATTATCATATCGTGCACATTTGCTTATCCGCGGTAAAAAAAAAAAAAAAAAACAGAATTCACCTGCACTGCCGCATGCAACTTCTTTCAGCTTGACTGCTTACTCCATATCCGTACAGCGCTGAAAATGTCCGAGACAGAGGCTGCGAATCTCTATCTCCCGCCAAAAAAATAAAAAATAAAATCTGCAGAATGGGAATATTTTGTAACTTATATCCGAAAAACGATCGTGATGTTGTCCTTGAAGATGGATATCCAGTTTGCAAGATATGTGGACGAAGAGTGGCTGCAAAAGGAGTAAACACGTCGAACATGTTCTCCCATATTTAGGAACACCATCCCTCCGTGAAGATAAAGGTTATTCATAACTTTTATAACTTAAGGCCATATTATTTCTGTCATGCTGAGGGAATCCCGGTCTGTCAAAAAGACGCACACATGCGTCTTTTTGCGTTACAAAACAGATGCCACGTAAAATGTGCGATTTAAAAAGATAGATGGATAAATAAAGCAAAATATATGCAGTAGCCTAAATCAAATCGCGATGTGCGTGTCTGTGAATATACAACGCAAAAAGACTGGTGTGCAAGCCCCTTCAGCGTGTCTCTGAATGAGCAGCGCCGTTTCGTCTAGTAGATCTAGTACACACTCAAGTACGCATGACGCTCATGGTTTTTAAAGCTGTCTCAGCCACTACGAAGACGTGAACACATGAACATATCTAGACAGAGAACACTTAATGTGCACTTTATAATTATTTTTTTAAAGAATAATCATCAAATACACTGACTGAAACTCATAGGTGTTCAGTAGGTGTTAACGCGGGGTTAAATGTAACACGGACCGTTTACACAGTTCTTCAGGATCAAGCAGGCTGTCTTTCCGCTATTTTTCTCTTGCTGCCAGAAGACGGTCTCCCGCGAATTTGCGGAAAGTTTTGATTATATTTCGTGAAGATACTGGACAAAGAGTGTTTTGACACCATGAAAGTAATTTTTTTCATCATAGGTTTTTTTCGGTTTCTGAGTTGGGTGTATACGTTTCCAAATCTAACTTTATATTGCCTTAATCACCGTCTTGTTGGCTCAAACATAGCACCGTTTTGAAACATGTCAGCAATTCCTAGCGACTGTTAGCTAGGTTTAAAATATGTAATACACAGCGGGGTTAATTCTAACAGAGTGGTACAACTAAGCCTCCAAGTGTACAATGATAATCAAATGAAAATGGAGCCACACAACTTTTCAGGTTTGAGTATACATTTAACTTTGTTAGACGTTCACAAACAATGTTGGGATTTAAAATGTTCTATGAATGATAACTTGTTTATTTATTAAAAATATGGCCTGTTATTAATGCAATAAACCCTTTAAATTTTTATTTTAAGCTAATTTGTATTATCATTACTGTTATTATTAATAATAATAATAATTGTACATCATGCAGCTGCCACACACAAATCTAATTTAATTGCAATTACAATATTTATAATTTTATTTATTATTATTTATTGCAAAACTATGCAGCCCTTTTCTATGTCTCTATCCATGATATTGATCCATAATAGAAGGATGATTGGATGAGGGATATGTATGGATATCTGTCTATACAGATGCACAAACAATATCAAACTATACAAATAAAATAGTACTGAATTATGTGTGTTACACACAAGTGTTACAACTAACCCCTCTCTCTGTTACAATTAACCCCGCATATGGGGTAAGTTGTAACATTTGCACTTCTGTCACTTTCAGTCCAACTGTACGAAAATGGTAGGTCCTAGAAAAAAAACTTTAAGTGTTCATTTGTAGCAGAGATGTGCATGTTGCTTGTGTAAAAAAAAGTATTAATCTAACCTAATTATTTTTTAATTAATTGAGCCAAAAGCAAAAAGCGTTAGGTTGTGCCCCGCTCTCCCCTACAACCTGGAAAAAAAAAGTTTGGTTTAGCCTATGATTAAAATATATTACTATTGTGTATAGTTTTTTTGTCCATGTTTTAATTTATTAAACTTCTCTTGTGTAGACAAACTAAAGTTGTTACATTTTATCTGATTGCATTCTCAAAAATACATTTTGTATTCAATCACAGAATCCAGATCAGTTATTTCAGACAACCCAGAATTTCTGAGGAAATAAATATACATTTCATAAAGACTCTATTGAAAAAACCTTTGTTACAATAAACCATGTTCAACCAAAAACAATATCTGTTTTTATTCATTTAAGGGCCATTGTAGCTGATGCTGATTATAATAATGATAGTTTTAATATCGTATACCGTGAAACCGTGAAACCGTGATATTTTCTGAGACGATTATCATACCGTGAAAATCTCATACCGTTGCAACCCTACTCCAGTCTTCAGTGTCAAAATGATCCTTCAGAAATCATTCTCATATGATGATTTTTTGACGAAACATTTATTATTATCATCAATGTTGAAAACAGTTGCTTTATATTAATATTATTATATTTTTTAATGTCTTTCTTTACTTTCACTTTGATGCAATTTAATGTGTCCTTGCTTAATAAAGGCATTTATTTCTTTAAAAAAAAAATCGTACTGACCCAAACTTTTTAATGATAGTGTAAACATTACATTAATATTGAATTAATATTTTCATATTTTAAATTAATTTGACTTGTTTAATTATACTGTCTGCATCTTACTCATCGAATTTAGAAACTTTATGGCACAATGGGAGAATATCTAATGCAATAATGTGTTAAATCAAGACTAAGAAGGGCTGAAAGAGTTTGACGAGGGCTAACACATCATCACTATCAGACTGTGCTTGATGACGTACAGGTGGTCCTTGCAGTCCTTCCCCAGGAGGTCCAGGTTGGCCCGGTAAACCTCTGAAGCCAACTTCACCCTGAGACACGGTCATGATAAAATATCGGTGTTTACACACTATATGTCCATTATATTCATATATATATGATCTGCTTCAGGGTGACGCATAACCATCCTACCTTTGGTCCTGGTATCCCGATGCCCTCTTGACCATTTTCTCCTGGAAGACCAGGGAGACCGGGAGGCCCCTGAAAAGGAAGCCAACAAACAAATGACACACACAACAACAACCAAATACAGCCTCATGCTGACTAATGAAGATTTCTATGATGCCATGAACATGAAAGGGATTTTAATAGGATTTTGTGGATGTTTTACGTACTGAGGGACCAGGATAGCCGTCACCTTTAGGGCCGCTTAGACCGACAGGACCAGGAACACCGCGATCACCCTGGGAAACAAAGCATGAGCTATCCAACCAATTTTGATCATTTTAATAACGTCTTTTTCACAATTTTAACAATAAATAAGAATTAAATGTACCTTTGGTCCAGGAAGTCCATACCCCGTCTCTCCTGCTAAACCAGGTGAACCTGAGGGGCCTGGGTCACCCTACAATGAGACATTATAGTGTTATTTGAAAGATTTCCTACTATAGATTCACATTCATCCAAGGTCAAAAACGCTTCAATTTTCTCATAATAGGCATTGCACATCATGTCAATTCTTAAGAGTCTAAAAATTGTCTGATCGATGAGTTAGTCTCTCTAAACCCCTCTTTTATGAGAGTCTGCTCTGCTCTGATTGGTTAGACAGCTCAACATGTTATGGTTGGTCGACGTGTTCGAAAATAAATGAAACTAAACTAAAAATGACCATATCTGAATTTCAGCTCCGGAGGCTTCCTCAGAGCTTGATGCACAGTGATATGAACAGTAACAATGCCATTGTTCTTTCCATATCAATTATCCTTTTAAAGTTCATTAGCAGCTGAAAACTTGGTCTTCTCAGCTACAACTAATGTTTTGAGGATCAAAGTTGACATTATTTGCAGGCAGCCAATGAAGACCATAGGCTGGCATTATGCAAATTTGTTACATTGTTACGTAGTTTTGTTACAGGAAGTGAGACTGGAATTGATGCTGACTCGTTTCAGCAGTTCAGAATCGATCGTTTCTTTTAGGAGACAATACATTTATTTGTCGTGCACTTTTATCTTTAAAACTTTGCAGACCTGGCTTTTGCATTCACAAACAGCTCAATTACACACTACATGAAAGGTAAAATTCAAAAAGCAGATATAATTGGGCACTTTAAAGTCACCAAGATATCACAATTTGATATCTTCAAAATCATATTAGTATGAATCAGTGATGCGCGGGTCAATGTATAAACAACCCGCAACCGACCGACGTTTTCAGCTACCCGCCCGCAACTCGGACCGCAAAAAAAGTAAAAAAAAAAACATTGTACCCGACCCGCTTCCTGACCGCATTTTTTTAAAGTAGTAAATGCTCATCGGAGCGTTATTGGGCCATACAGACGTGTAACAACACAGCATCGCAAGAAGACGTAGGCCTACACATAACAAAGGCAAAGCCAGCACTTTGGTCATCATCTTTCATTATTTCAGCAAATGTCTCCCACACTTTTACTCTTTCTATTTGTGTATTTGCGGAGCTTCCACTCCCCAGTCTTCACCTTTTCTCTTGCCGCCTCCATCTCTCTGCAGACTGTAGTGATCATCGTAGACACGGCCGGTTCGTGAACAAATCGTTCTTTTGAACCGGTTCTTTTTAGTGAACCGGTCGAACCAGTACACTCGAACTGAATCGTTCGAAACAGTTCGCGTCTTGCGTCAGTGCTGATCCACAAGTTACTAAAGTTACTCACTTTCAGACATGCCTGACAGTCGCCTCCGAATCGAAATAAATCAATATCCTGAATTATATTTTACTCCAGTAACTCCAACAGTTCACTGAACCGAGACATGTTGCTGCCACTGTTGAGAGAAGTGATGAGCACGAGCAGCTGATACTGCGTATACCGAACGCACAGGGACAGCGGTTCTCGAATCACTAGTATAGAACCGAGAACTGTTTAGACTGAGCTCGTGTGTTATCTTCGTGCCAGTTATTCAGCCAATAATGTGTAGGGCTGTATATTTCATCAAAAACTGTGTCTAGTACTATATACAAATGTTTAATTGGCATCTTTTTTCAAACGACCCGACCGACCGCGACCCGAATATCATTAAAAACATTTTTGGATGACCCGTAACTGCGGGTAACCGCGGGTGACCGCAGGCACCCGCTCATTTCGGATCAACCCGCGCATCACTGGTATGAATCTATTGGCCGTACGGTTTTCTATAAGCTAGTGAGCTCCAAAACAATCACAAAATTTGCATTTAGAGTATATAAGCATTCAAAACCTGCGGTTTATATTTTGATGACATCACTTGCACTTCAGCTTCTGATTAGATTTTCCGTCCAATCACTGCTCTCCAGATTCTGAAGCCCCGCCCCCTACACTACAAATTGACGCTGAAGCTGTGGGTAAAATCGGACACTTGTTCACACAATTACTATTTTGAATGTAAAATAATGCACTATATATGCACATATGCACTATATAATGACACATAAATGCGCTATATAATACCGAGCAGTGATATAAACAAAAGACTATTGGCCATTTTAAATAGCCAATAGGAGGTGGAGGAGGTGCTTGATATGTCCCGACATACTGTGTATTTGATAGGTTTTCTGTATACGTGTATAATATATATATATATAGTGGGGTCTTTAAATTTTCTTTGTTTTATAGTGCAAATACCAAAACATTTTTTTAAAGCGTTTACTTTTGGTCCTGGTATTGAGCGTCCCGGTGGTCCAGGTAAACCCAGTCGCCCAGGGGTGCCAGGCTCTCCCTACAAAGACATTAATAAAAAACAGAATGAAAATGATTTTAGTTACTTTTACCCTCAAACTCATTTTGTATTATATAATACACCAAAAGACAAAATATTCCAGATTCACTGATCTCACTGACCTTTGACCCTGAGGGTCCAGCTATTCCTGATGGCCCTGCTAACCCACGGATCCCCCGCTGACCCGGATCCCCCTGCACAACGTCACATTAACAAAACACTACATCAATCAGCATCAAGCTGCTGTTCACAGTAAAACACCATATTATTACAAGAACACACAATCATTTTCAATTCATGAAGTCTTTAACTCTGTAAAGCTTAACATATTAAATAAAAGTCCATATTAAACAGTTGTTGAACCTTTAGACAAAAAAACAAACAAAAAGTTTGCATGTGTGTTTTTTGTTGTGCGTCATATTTGATACATCAAACTTTTATAGCTCATATAGCATGTGACCAAAAAGTAAGATAAAATTATGCTAATGAATTTTATAACAGTTTAGCAGACTACTTACATAAAATGCATTTAAATATCAGATGCCATTCAATATTCCCAATAATATGTCTCGGGTAAAATTATATTTAAATGATTAGTTTTATGATCAAAGCTCTATAGTTTGAATTGTGGAGGGCAAATCATATAATGCAATGCAATTATAAACAAATAAAAGTTCATTAAAAGCCTGATAGACCATATCTGATAATCAAATTTTACCATGATGTTTCTAAATGATATATAGATAATCAAGTAAGCCAAAGTCCAGTCCAGTGTGCTTTCATCTTGAAACATTACAAACAATATCAAAGATTTCACTGCAAAAAAGACAAGTGAACCACAACCTGAAGGTGGACATTTTTTGTAGTTTGTGTGATCATCCTGATAATTTAGAAGCCATAGAAATTTGCACATTAAATATGATACAGTAGGCTTTATAGGGTCAAGATGATTTTAGAAAGCTAAACACATGATAAAAGTGAAAGAGATACCTTTTCACCCTGGATGCCCACTCCTGCAGCTCCTTCAGGGCCCCTCGACCCAGAGGCTCCTGGTTCTCCCTGAAATGCAAACAGAGAAACAACAATGAGTGTCCTTTTCCTGATGTGTTGATGCTGAGCAAGTGTCTCAGTGACTAACGTACCTTCTGTCCTGGAGCTCCATCTTCCCCAGGTAATCCTGGTAATCCTGAAAACCCTGGAGCTCCAGGTTCCCCCTGCACATGGATATAGACAATACTTTAAAATGCAGGATCATTAGGAGTTGAGCATACACATATATACACTGTAAAAGCTACATTCTACATATTATATCTATATATTTTATCTACATCTTTTTTTATCTTTTAACTACATTCTTAAATCAATGTCTTCAATGTCTTGCTTTAAAGGGGCACTTGGCAATTCTAGTCATTTCTTCGCTGATTTTCACTTTTGTTGCCAAATGTTTTCTCATCAGCGCCCCCTACAGTTGTGTGGCGTATATTTTCACAACAAACTCACTTGCGGCACCTTCGTCCTGCTTTCTACCGCTGCTGATGTTCATTTGTTATTATTGGAGCTGGCCAACTTTATCGTGTGGAGCTGTGTCTACCGAGTGGGTAATACATCATACACAGTATCCTATCATAGAATTATGTCGAATTGCCATAAAAAAGTTTGTGTTTAACACTCGTTTTCACTCATTCTCGCTTCTCACCAACTTATCGGGACGTTAGTCTTCATGTTGCAAGGTTGGTTTTCGCCTGTGGACGCTGGGGGAGCAGTGAAAGCCATTTTCACTGGAATAGGTTATTTAACCCTCCAAATGATTTCTAAACAGTTTTATTAAAGGGGTGATGAACTGAGAAATCTAATTTTCCTTGAACTATTATACTATATAATATAACAACATATATAATACATCATATTATAAGAATATCCTGTAAGTTTCAGAACTGAAAACATCCTTGTTACACTCTTGTTACACTCTAAGGTTCTATATAGAACATTAAAAGGTTCTATCAGCGCTACGTATTTGGAACCCCTAAAAAAAGGTTCTATACACTCTTAAAAAAAGGCTTCCTCTGGGTTCTATATAGAACCCTAGGGTTCCATACTTGGCCAATAGAACCTTTTACCAAAAAAAATAAAAATGGTTCTATATAGAACCATTTTGGAGTTCCATATATGAAGCGGGGGATGGAACCATTTTTGGTTCTAAATAGAACCATTTCTTCTAAGAGTGTAGTCCAATAAAAGCTTTTATTGACAACAGGCTCAGCAGACGACTCGTTTTTCAAAGTGGGGAACTATGACGTCAAAGAGGATAAAACCCCACCCCCGCAGAAGAAGATCAACGCCTGCTTCAACACGGCCGGTTTAGCCCCGCCCACCGATTCGTGCATTACACGCATAGCTAAATAACATAGATGCCTACCTCGTGATGACAAACCGGATCGAGATACCGAGCAATACAAAATATTGTGCAGCGCCTGATTGTGGAAGAAGACAGACGCCGCATAAGCTTCCTCTGGATTCCAATAGGACTGCATGGATACACTTTATTTTAATGACGTTCAGCTGATGTGGTTCGCTTCATTTCACTGAGGATTGTTTTGTAAACAAGACTGGATTTGTAGACCGATTAAGAGTAAAGAACGTGCTGTGCCGTCTATATTGGATCTGACAGGAATTGTGCAACACACGGACTCTGGGTCGATAATTCTGGTTGCCATTTTACAACATTGGACGTTTTCCAAACAATTTCCCCCAGTGCACGCGACGGGTGAGTTGAAACTCATTAAAATATGCAAAACTGTTATCCACTCACAATAGTGGGCGTTTACTTCCAAGTCTTCAGTGCGAGATGCCCATAAAAACCGAGCGTTTTTCAGCTAGGCTCGAAACTAGAGTAGAAAATAGCCTATTACTTATTCATTTTGATGTTTTTGAATGCAAAAACCAAGCGAACGTCATAAGTTGACCTCAAACAACAATATAATAAAATTCAAAGAGCCAGTTTATGACCCCTTTAAGTCGAAATAGTTGCCAAGTTCCCCCTAAAATCTCTTCTAAAAAAACCCTTTTATGTCCTTTAACACCAGAAGTTGCAATTTTGTTCATATATTTTTTTAAGGCTTGGCTTTTTCCATATGCGTTTTTTCTTAATTTGCTTTATATTGCATTTTATGTTTAGTATTTTACTCTGTTATGTAGTTATGTATTGTGCGTTCTGTTTTTGTATATTCTTCTGTACAGCACTTTGGTCGTTTGATAATTATAGTTTGATTTGATTAATGTCCATATGCAAAAATAAATGTTTCCGTATTGATTCCAGATTTAATAGTAAAGAGAAGGAAACGTACTTTTGCTCCCGGTTCTCCTGCTCCTCTGTCTCCTGGTGCACCACTCTCACCTGGTAAACCTTGGTCACCCTTTAAGAGCACATTTGCAAACATACAGACGTTTCCATATGTTATCAAATAACGTTTATCCAGGACCTAATGCTATTTGGCGACTGTGTTTATTGCATGATGGGAATAGCACTCTTGCCTTTGATCCCGGGTAGCCCTCACCCGATGGGCCTCTGCTTCCCGGGGGTCCACGTGGTCCTTCCACACCCTGAAATAACAATTCTTGCATTCTTGGCTGTGGATATATAAAATATGTTTTTCATGCCATCATGCACAGATCATAGGTTTGTCAGCACCTTCTGTCCTTGGATCCCTTCTCCAGGAAGCCCAACTGGACCTTGAAGCCCAGGAGGACCAACATCACCCTGAAGGGAATAAACACAAATATATTGTCACTTGCCTAGCATAAGAAAATGTATCATCTCATGTACAATCTAGTTATTAAAATGATTTGGAATGTGTAGTAGATACAACATTGATATTATTCATAAATCTTTCCCACAGGCTGAAAACTGACTGCACTGCATGCTGTGACATGTTTCTCCATACATGCACAAATAGGGCTTTAATAATGCAAATTGTGCAAATAAGAAGAGCTGGGCGATATGATGGAATTTGCTACGTTGTGTATATTGTTTATTATAGGAGTAGTACAGCACTATTGACACTTTAGTGATGAAATGCATGAATAAAACAAAGATTGGGATGTACTTGATGTTAAAAAAAAATATTAAGCGCATTTTGTTGCGAAAAAGAACTGATAAAGTGCAGGCATAGAAAGATCCCTCTCTCAGAGAGCGATCACGAATTTGGGACATCCTCGATGTTAAAAATAGTTATTAAGTGCAATATGCTGTGAAAAAGACCTGAACTGAGTGAAAGAACTGAAAAAATGTTATGTGGAGTACTCATGTAAACACAGCCGATTATATCTCAAGTGAAAGTAACCGGATGTGTCTCAGTATAATGGATCTGTGCAATCGGCCTTAAAGTGACAGTAGTCTAATACAGCTGCTGCACTGTGTGACATTAATGTTCAACAAACAAGAGAAAATCACTCACTGCTCTTGACTGAATAACTTTTGTAGCTTTAATTAGAATACATTTATATTTAATTCATACAGTTAAGACTATGCAGTATTTAATTTTTACATTTGATTATTCATTTTCTGTACTATTTCTAACATCAATTGTACCTGAAAAACTTAATTTGTTTCATTTTTATTTTGGTTATATTGAATTTGTCATATTGTTTGTAAATTGCATTTAAATAACAAAATAAAAATTGTGAAAATATATTGTTATCGTGAAATACAATTTCCCATATCATGAAATAAGATTTTAGTTACAGTATATCGCCCACCCCTACAAATACATAAAAAACAACTTTTTAGAGCTAAAAACATTTCAAATGTGGATGGATACCGAGAATCCGCATCAGTGTTTTTCGAAAAAAACTAAACTTCTAGCATACAACAGCTTCAGCTTCAGCTATTAAACCTTTATTTAACCAGGGAAATAATCACATTGAGATAAATATCTCATTTACGAGTGAGCCCTGGCCAAAATAGCAGCGCACAATATACATAAAACAGAATACACAACACGCACATGTACGAAAAATAATACAAAATTAAATGTTAAGAGCAAGTGCAGACACATTAAACCCATGCATGAGAGAGAAAGTGATTTAAAGGAATAGTTCACCTAAAAATAAAACTGATGCCATCGATGTGTCATTGAAAACCCATCTATATGTTTTACCTTGTCTCCTTTAATGCCAGGACCTATTGGTCCCCTGGGTCCCTTCAGCCCCTCCAGACCCCTCTCACCCTGTAAAAGACAAATGTTTAAACCATCAAATAATAATTATTTCTGAAATTTACCAGCAATTTCTGAGTTCAAATTGTCTATCAGTGTACCGAGTAGTTGCTACGTGGTTGCTAAGATGTTAATATATATTAATAATGGTTGCCGTAACAAACCACTCATTCTACCCTGTGCCAACACACTTCAACTGGAGCGATAACAAAGCCAAAGTTTGATTCCAAGGTAACACTCACTAAGTGCACTTTAAGTCGCTTTGCATAAAAGCATCTGCCAAATGCATGAATATACAGTATCTGACACACCCTGCATTTTTCACAGGCAGAGTCAAACAACAGCAGGATTGATTATGTTCCATTATTTCATTAAAAAACTGCTGGATCACTCAGGAATATAGACTGAAGTCAAGGTTCAGACATTTCTCTGATATAAACCATGCACACAAGACACTGCTTGCATTAAAAAAAAATTAAACCACCTAAAAGCCTTGATATGACTCATGCACACTGAATCAGAAAAATGATGAAAACACTTAAAAGTGTGTGCAATGATGTGTGTACCTTTGGCCCCGGTAAACCCTCTCCTGTAGGGCCCTTCTCTCCAGGCGAACCCTGCGGCCCCTGTGGCCCCTGTAGAGGTGAAGATGATAGAGTTTAACACTGTGTTGTGTTCAGTGTCGATTGCGCCCCCTAGTGTAAGCATTAAAGCAGCATTATGTTATTTTTGAAATTTTGCTCTTGGGGTCCCCCTACAGTTGGGAAACAGTATTGTCTTCAACTGTCGTAAAATCTGTCATGGTTACACCAGGGAATACACCAGGATTTGTTGACAAGCAATACCCCGAACTCTGCAGAAGGAAGTGCTCACATCATGGTGCGAAAATGTCTTCATCCCAGGTAGACTGGCATATATTTCAGCATGTCATATGAATATAGTGTCATGGATAACGTCAAAAGATCACGTAGCTCACGTTTACAAGCCAGCGTCTTTATAGTAACGTTAGCCTATTGGCTAGTGGCTACTATTTTACATAATGGATATGCTAATTCAATGTTTGTGTGGTAGATAATGGCCGTATCGTCAATATTATAATATCAAACTGCAATGAATCTGCAAATTTAAAAAATCGATTTGCATTACAGCCTGAGGCAAGACACTTTCACCAGAAAAATAAATAACAAACATGACTATCAGCCTGCAGACATATGATATTTATCCTGACCGATTATTTTGTCCATCTAATCATGTACTATTTACTTGCAAGAATGTAGCCCCTACCAAACTCAGTAGTCAGTATACTTTCACGTGCTACGCGGACTGGGGACTTAATTACGTCTTTGTGGAGTAGTATCATGAATTAATGTTTTAAAAAATAGTATTAGTATACAAAAATCACTTGTTCGCTCATTTTGGCGTCCCCCAAACCTTTAGGAGCGAGGACCTCTTGGATCGGTCGGGCACCCCTCCTCCTCCTTTGGCTCACGCCAGCGAGCGAACGCTGGACCAATATTGATCCTCGTCCAGCCTTTTATTTAGCCACTCTCCCTTTTTCTCTTTCTACTGTCCTCCGACAAAACCTTTGGCTTCTTGGTTTTACTTGCTGCTTTAGCCATGACAACATACAGAGGGGGGAAAAAACGCTCGTTGGACTCTCGCATCAGAATTTGGGGAAGTGACGTATGCCATATAGCGTAGAATTTTGTAGTTCTTTTTTTGCTCGGGTTCCTACCCGCTCCCTACAGACACCGTCAGGCTATGGCAGACCTGTCATTCAACCTATTGTAAGTCGATGTACCATCTCAAGGGTTTTGGAAAAATATTAAAAAGGTTGAAAAAGTTACATAGTGCTGCTTTAACAAATTGCACATCTTTACCGGTAGACCCGGCTCGCCAAGCCCAGGAGGCCCGGGAGGACCCATTCTGCCTTGGAACCCCACATCACCCTACAGATTGAGAAAACACACATTATGATCACATTGGGTTCCAGATATCATAGGTTTATATATATATATATAATTCAGGCCAACCTTTGGTCCAGGAAGCCCAGTGCCAGTCTCGCCCTGTACTCCTGGCGGTCCAGGAAAGCCTCTCTCCCCCTGAAGAAGCAGAACCATTCAGAACAACGACAACAGATCCAATATAAGTGTAATCTGCGAACGCAATGCTCTCCACTTATCTCAGACATGCTGAAAAGACCAGATTAGACCGTGATTAATAGTTCAGAGCAATTTTGTAAAAAAATATCAATACTGAAATATCTAAAACATATCTGAAACATTTAAAGTGACAGCAGCCTATTATTCCAACAAAGAGACAAAGAGAAAACCACTTGCTGCTCTTGACTGAAAAACTTTTGTAACTTTAATTAAACCACAGAAAACACCATGTTTATTTCATTTGTCTCTTTATTCTATTGCGTTTATTTGTGCTATCGCTTGCAATTTGTTTATTTATTCTATTACTGACCGTTTATGTGTCTTTTGTAAATTTAGACCAACGATTCAAATAAAGCCTCCCTGTTCTATGTGTAAGCTATTGCAGCCAAATTACCCAAATTATTAAAAAACATAAGATAATGACAAATTATCTGTATGGCGGCATACTGTATATGGCAGTTTTCCCACTGACCACTGCAGATTCCTGTTGGCATTGACAATGTCGCCATAGAACATCTTAGAGTTGAACGTCACGTGTTGTATCACGAAAATATGGTAATTACGACATGTCATGAACACAGAAAATGTTTTAGTCTTTCCCTCCATATTTAAATCCAAATGGCAATTAATCAACATGGAACGGATCCCTGGAAAGTGGAACGGATCTG
Organism: Pimephales promelas; assembly: GCF_016745375.1. The sequence goes on along the minus strand of NW_024121543.1, from coordinate 2,063,725 downwards.
GATTCAGCCATACTTACTGAATATAAAGTCAGTGTGCTTGTCATCAAGCCTGTGTTAAATAAACACGTGCTGCTTTAAACTCGACTTAACCTTAAGGGAATGTGTCTGCTTTGAATATAAGCATCTGTTAAATGGAAAAATAACAATAACCATGACATTATAAAAAATAATTGCACGATTGTTATATCTGCCAGCATTTGTCACTGGGCAGATGCATTGGGAGTCTTTGAAGACACATGGCTCATGTCAGACACATTGAGCTAAAGACTGCAATTACTGTGTTCACACACATTAGGCAGAACACCTTAAGCTGTCAAAGACAGAAATACTGATTCACACACATGCATTCTCTGTGTGTGCAAGTCCAGACAATAATCTGTTGCTCGGCTAAAACATGACAGCCATCAGCACGTGGAAAAAAGAACATTCCAGAAAAATAATTAAGCTCTGCGTTCTCCTATAGCACACAGATGCATATCAGCACCACAGAGAACTAGATGAGTTTTTTGAGAGTAAGAATTAAAAATATGCTTTAATGTCATTTTTTTTTCCTTGTCAGCACCCTACAAGCTCATACACAGGATTTAAAGGAGTAGTTCACTTTTGAAAAAACTTTTGCTGATAATTTACTCACCCCCATGTCATCCAAGATGTCCATGTCTTTCTTTCTTCAGTTGAAAAGAAATTAAGGATTTGATGAAAACATTCCAGGATTTTTCTCCATATAATGGACTTCAATGGGAACCAAACGGTTCAAGGTCCAAAAGACAGTTTCAGTGCAAACTGCAAACTGTTTAAAGGGCTTTAAACGATTCCAGACGATGAATAAGGGTCTTATCTAGCGAAACGATCACTCATTTAATAAATAAATAACAAAGTTTAAGTTTTATAAGCTCAAATGCTCGCCTTGCTCTGTTCTGTGATGAGCGTTCGTGACTCTCCTGTTTGAACTCGTTCATCAAAATGAACGAATCTTTTTCCGAGTCATTTGGTTCATTCAACGAACGAAACGAACAAATTGACTTTTGACTTTTTGACCATTGACTTTTTGATCGTTTAAAGCCCTTTGAACAGTTTGCAGTTTGTACTGAAACTGTCTTTTGGACCTTGACCCATTTGGTTCCCATTGAAGTCCATTATATGGAGAAAAATCCTGGAATGTTTTCATCAAAAACCTTAATTTCTTTTCGACAGAAGAAAGAAAGACATGGACATCTTGGATGACATGGGGGTGAGTAAATTATCAGCAAAAGTTTTTTAAAAAGTGAACTACTCCTTTAAGTCATCATGCATGAACATGGAAGAATGATTATGGCATTGGGTTGTCCCAAACATTCCCAACATACACTTTTCCACCTGCTATCTGGAAAGTGCTGCTTTAAGGTATTCGAAAGCTGAGATTGTTAAATCCAACTCACTTTTTTGCCTGTTAGGCCCTCTGGTCCAACGTCTCCGTTAGGTCCGGGCAAACCCTGCAGATTGAATACGGTGTAAGATAGAAACAATGCTTGTTTTGCATTTTCACAAATGCAGTTTAAAAGACATACCTGCAGCCCTCGACTTCCTCTGATACCAACAGGACCCTCCGGACCCTTAAAAGAACCAGATTCAGTCAAAATGAAAAGGTAACATGATATTTTGCATGACCTGAAGCGTCACTCACTCGGTCTCCTTTGACTCCTGGTGTTCCACACTCTCCTCGCTCTCCCTAAAAATGTGTTTCATGGTCAGTACCACTTTGTATATACACACACACACAGCATACATTTAAATTGTATTGCAAGTAATTTTCTGAACTTATAGACAAATTTAGTTTGACAGATATCTTTAATATGATGTAGACTCAGAAGACTCTAGTCAGAGCAGTGGTCTTTATTACACATAAATTGTTTTCTGCAAGTCTAATACTACTTTGTTTTGCTTTTCAGACCGGTAAGGAAAATACGTTTTTTTGTCATTTAGTTAGATTTAACACATTTTACATTTATTCAATTAGCAAACATGTTTATCCTCAGTGACTGACAAATGAGACATTTTAAACAAAATTAAATTCCGCATTTGTTATTCCATATAATTGTATATTTATTTCTATATATTAAAGTTAAAAACACAAGAAAAAAAATATTTAGTGCACCATTAAGGATTACAAACAATTGCAAATTTGTTTATAATTACACTTATGCATTTGGTGACGTGACTTTTTTGCATTTCATTTTCTTTGGATTGGATTTCTAACCTATGAAACGGCATTGCTAGCATACATTTGTTTTGTAATATCAGCTGATTTTCGTCTGTGATGCATCATTTTACCTTTTCTCCTTTGTATCCAGGTTTCCCCTAATGATCAGTACAGAACACATGGTGAGAGAGAGCAATTACACAAGTAAATAATCTCAAATTAGAGGGAATTTAGGCCTTGTTTCACCTCTGTCCCGTCTCGTCCAGGAGATCCACTGAAACCGCCCTCTCCCTGCAGGACGTTCAACACATTTTAGATGCTAACATGGGTAAATAATTCACAAATATGAGAGTTGATTAAAGACCACTTTGACCTTTTGTCCTTTAGCTCCTGGACTTCCATCGTCTCCAGGACGACCCTTTTTACCCTGTGGTTCTCAGAGAAAGAGTGTTAACTTACATAAGATTTGCATAAACCGCTAAGACTAGCCGTATAAGTTAGTCATTCAATTGTTTTCTTGAAGACTGTTCATTATTATTATTATTATTTTTTTTTTTTTAGTCGGTTTAGTCAGAATATTTCTTAAAGGTGCATTATGCAACATTTAATGTCAAAAATATCAGTTTTTCTACCCCTTACATGCTTAAACAATCGCCTGATGGGCTGAATGAGCCCTTCTCTGATCACTGCGATTGCCTCTATAACCCTGTACAGTAAAATAAAGAGGGATTCGGGATGGATTTGGGACTGGGCGTGACGTCATGTGCGTTCACGGCGTTTTCCGGCGCTTGCGCAGACTGAAGCGCCCGCGCTCTCAGATCACTTGGACGAGGCTGTGGTTACAAGAGGTAAAAACGATATAAATACTGTTCGTTTTCTCACACAAACCGCTCGTTTCGTGTCTTAGGCCTCCAATGTGTACTTACATTTACGAGTCATTAAATCATGTTTAATTTGGACTTCTCTGTGCATGCTCTTTGAGGTGGTGACCATAGACCTCCATTATATGACTGACAGACAAGAACGGTTTGACCTAAAAACATCAAAATTGAAAATACTGTGGAAACAAAGACCCCTACATCTTGGATGCCCTTGAGGTAAGATAAAACATACCAAAAATTAATTTCAAAGTGAACTATCCCTTTTAGACACAGTCTCAACATAATGGCTATGTTTATGCAACTGGCCCCAAATCATTATGTTGACAGTCTAAGTCTATATAGACATGTTTTTTATTTAACTTGTCGATACAGAATAATTTCTTAATGTTTATGTGCTCCATTCTGGACCTATTAAAAACTATGAATATTCCATACTTATTTAAAAAAGCGATTAAGCATTTCTGTTAACTAAAATATTCTACATTTTTTTCCCCATTATTTATTTTAATGCAATATTTAAAAAAAAAAAAATCTTTTGACCATCATAGGCACATATTTTATGCTGTTTTAATTCTTTTTCCCCTTTATGTTTCTTTTTGGAGATTTACAGATATGACTTTAAATCACAATCACAATAATTAAAGAATTGAAATATTAGGCTGAACCATTTATTTGATCATTTTTCATAGCAGTTCAAATTCTTGCCACTTTAAATCAATCTGGTGGGTGTTTCTCCTCTTTATTAAAAATGTACAGAAACATAAAATCTCTGAGTTTATATTAAATGCATGTGTTTGGCACTTACAGCAGGTCCACTGGGTCCTCGATCTCCTTTCTCACAAGTGCATTTTGGGGAAAGAGGACACTGTTGGAACACACACACACAGCTTTAGTCACAATAATGGCACTAATAAGTGTCCTAAATGAATGTGGTGAGATAAACACTTACCACTTCATTGGCTACCTCAGTCTAGAAGGGAACAAAAGTGACAAAGGTGAATTTACAAGAAAAAAATGCATAAGGAGGAAGACATTTCCAACACATAAATCGTGGCATTTATTGGTCTCAAACATCTAACATAAACTGAAAGGGTTGTGAATGTCTGCAGGCAGTTTGAGATATGCTGTCATCAGCTAGTCAACTCCTTTATTTTTTTTATATTAAACTTAAACATGTAAGTCACTCTAAGCTGTCAAGGCAAGTTCTTGAACATTAGAAGCAACCTCAGAACTACAGAATAAAGCTGAACTAATCACATTTTTACGAGATATTTGATATTCTGAAGTGTCACAGAACGAAGTGTCATGAAAACATCTAGAAATGGGAATTCAGAATCAAGCAACTCAAAAGAGAGACCATTGAACAATAACACTGACACTCACAAAGTGTATGTCCCAAACAACTGTCATAAAAACAGAAATGTCCCGCATTTAGAAACAGGGACGGAATGCTATTGCTATCCCATCATATATTAGAATAAAGCTTGAAGTTTCACATGCCACCATCATTTATTATTAAGTGTTGCCCATGCCAGATTTGACTTAGCCGCTGTGTATTTTGCATGATTGGTGCACATGTGTAAGAATAAAGCAACAAAAAAAAATTCTAATAAGAGAGACACATTTCGGACAACATTCCTTGGCTAAAAGATCTTGTTTAAACTTTAAAGTCAGTGATGATAGACAGATGGTGTAATCTGAGAATCACAGGCAACCATGAGAACAAAGGAAATTTAATTGCAGGTCCTTTCTTCTTGATTGTAAGCAGCATGCACACACCGGTGACATAATGACACATTGGAAAGGCGCATTTCCTATTTAACTTAAAATGTGTTTGCGATGAGAGACATCACACTTAGTTTGTCTCAGCCTCTGTGTTTACATCTGTTAATCAGCTGCTTGTTCAGAAGATGATTCGAACGCTCCTGGCCTTCGATTAAAGCACCTAATTGTGCTTTTCTTGTCTTCATGACAAGCACCTGCATCAACAGTCATTCCAGAGCACGAGTATAGCGTGCAGAAGGCTGGGTTAGATATTCATACTGCATGCAGGATCATGCTGCTCATAGCACCCTAAAGCTCTGACCCGGCACAAAGTCAATGAGAAACAGATGTTCCCTTTGCAAAATCTGCAACCCGCTAACTGTTATTCTGATACCAGTAATACTGCCATCATACCAGCTTAAGGTCAAGCAGATTCTTCAGAGGTGTTCTCAGATATTTAACTCTATTGAAATGACCAAAGAAAACTATGGAAGCTTGTTTCCGTCATAGAATGAAAAATAAAAAGGTAATTGCGACTTTTTATCTCACAATTCTGACTTTTTCTCACAATTGCGAGTTTACATCTCGCAATTCTCACTTTATTTCTCCGAATTGCGAGATGTAAAGTCAGAATTGCGAGATATAAAGTCAGAATTGCGAGATATAAAGTCAGAATTGTGTGATATAAAGTCAGAATTCCGAGATATAAAGTCAGAATTGAGAGATATAAAGTCAGAATTGCGAGATATAAAGTCAGAATTGTGTGATATAAAGTCAGAATTTCGAGATATAAAGTCAGAATTGTGTGATATAAAGTCAGAATTCAGAGATATAAAGTCAGAATTGCGTGATATAAAGTCAGAATTTCGAGATATAAAGTCAGAATTGAGAGATATAAAGTCAGAATTGCGTGATATAAAGTCAGAATTTCGAGATATAAAGTCAGAATTGAGAGATATAAAGTCAGAATTGCGTGATATAAAGTCAGAATTTCGTGATATAAAGTCAGAATTGAGAGATATAAAGTCAGAATTGCGTGATATAAACTGGCACTTTTCTCTAGTACTGCAAAGCAACTTCTCCTTAAGGGGTTTTTAACTTGACATAAGCGGAACATTTACTCATTATGCCTAATGCCCTCTTCAAGGAGTTCATAATCAACTTTTTTCCATGTCCTCAGGTGAGATACAGAGATAAGACAGCCCATTTTCCATAGGTACTACCACAGATGTGTGGATGAAGATAAGTGGGGCAACACAAACACAAGCCCCTCTTAATCTAAGATCCCTCAAGAGACAAAAATCCTTCATTTTGGCCTTTACAAGCATCTGAGAAACATCATTTCTACACTTCAAAGTTGGTCCCTAAGAACCAAGTTATTGTTTTCACAACTGCCATGTTTGGTCAATCCTGATGGATGTTTTATTGCTCAGATGTTGCTCTTTCATGGCTCACAAGACAAGACATTTCTTCAAACAGTCCTCAGGAGAAATAAAAATAGACACAACTGCTAACATTCAATATACATAACAGAGCTAGCTATAAAATAAATGCGGACCGCAGCTCAGATCAGTGGATTTTTTTTTTTATATATTTGAGTCAAACTTTTTAAAAGCACTATAAAGTACCAGAACACCAGAAAGTACTAGAAATCTCCATTTACTGTGCATTTATTTTGATTGATGTAAACTACGAAAAAAATCCTATTGAAAAACAAAAACTCACGATCTCTTTGACGATCTTGTCCACGACGCTCTTGTCCTGTAGGTTGTGCACGTAGCGGGCGGCTGGAGGGCTGGCCAGTAGTCGCAGCTGTTCCACGTTGGCAGCGGATGTGAAACCTACTGTGAAGAATTTAATCCCTTGGTTCTTGGCATCAGCTAAAGCAGAGAAAATATCGGGATTCTTGGGATGCGACACGCCGTCGTACAGCAGAATGGCCACCTTCACGGTGCCAGGGCCAGACTCCTCCAGGTAGATGCGGGTGAGGTTGGTGATGGCGTAGGTGGTGTAGGTACCGTGCCCTATGTAGGAAATGGGCGCGATGCGGTCATGGAAAGTGGCCACACCTCTCCAATCTTTGAAGGTCTGCTCGGTGATCACGTGACTGCTGTACTGAAGGACAGCGGTTCTGAAGTTCAAGCCCCGTCCGGTTTGGAGATTGATGTTCTGGATCCGAGTAACGAGATCTGTAACGAAGCGTTTCTCTTGGGCATGGTTGCCTTTGGCACTTTCTGAACTGTCCACTAAAAATGCCAGTTCCAAATTACAGTCCTCATCTAAAAGACGGAGAGAACAACAACAAAAAAAAAAAAAACAAGCATGTTATTTTGACATTTTATTTCTGAATGGATGTAAAAAAACGTTTTCAAACATTGACGTCAAACGTGGTTTTTATTTGGGGCTTGACTGTAAATATGGAGTGTTTTGGAATATAAAAGAGTTCTGTGAAGATTCTTCAAGTGTTATTGATGATCAAAAACTAAAAATTACTAATAAACATTAATTGAAATAGAAAAACAAAACTTAATCTTATTTTATTTCAGCTAGTGGCCAAAGCAACATTTTTCGTTTACTTGAAGTACTAAAATAACTAAAGCTAAATAAAAAAAAAAAATTAGGGCTGTCGTTATTAACGCAAACCCATTTTAATGGCGTCAATTTTTTAATCGCGCAATTAACTAGCAAACTTTGTAGTGTTTTTTCACATGCTTTTGCAACAGGACGCGACCGAAACCCATTCGTTTCAATGGCTTGCGCCACGCGAGGACGTTTCGTTTGCTACGTTGACCAAAGCGCAAGCGGAACTAGCTAGACCGGAAACAAAACAACAGGCACGCCGCACACACGTTTTGGGCTTGCGAGCTGGCCAAATAGTTGATTAACGTTGCGTTTTGAGTGGATGATGAGCGCGAGACGCCAAAATGGATGCCAATAAGATTTTGAATGGAAACTTTACTTTGCTAAAAAGTTGCTAAATTGGTAAATTGACAAGACAAGGTGTCGTTGTGAACTAAGCAATCATCATCGCAGCACATCTAGTCTGAAACACCACTTGATTGCCAAGCACACACACACACACAGATGATGCGAATTCTCCACCCCCACGTCAATATCACGACCTCGTCAGTATTTCTTTCAGCCTTTTATGGATAGACAGTTGCATTGTGTGAGAGATTATTTGCTCCAAGTGAGAATGTCAGTGTGAAATTGAACACAGTATATGCCAATGTTGTTTTCAATAAAAAACAATTGCACGAAGCAAGCCGATCCACTTTTCCATGCATCAAAATGAGAAAAAATAATGTGAGAAAAAGAAATCAAGAGACATTTAGAATAGATGAAAATGTGCGATTAATTGCGAGTTAACAATGACATTAATGCGATTAATCGCGATTAAATATTTTAATAGCTTGACTGCACTAAAAAAAATAGATATACATTTTTAATAAGTAATAAAAAACGACTAAAACTTTAAAATGGAAATGAAAACACCAAATATAAACATTAAATCTAAATCCAAATTTAACAAGAACTACAATAGAATTTCACTGACACTATAATAACTGCAGAGTACTGGTTTGGGAAAAAAACTTTAGCAAATACAATTTTGGGGGGATTAGCTATTTTTTAAGTGAGACTTGGAATAAAGTAAAAAAAAAAAATGCTGAATTGTGAACACATGCAGTATAATGTGTTCTGCCACTAAAGGACAGCCAGTGACTCCTATTCGACTTGAATCGTTTGATAACTGTTTAGGTATTACATAAATACCATGAAGTGTCAGCCAAAAACAAATGTAAAGGTAAAATTAAATGTGATCCGTCTGAAATTACCCTAGTCTACAGTAAATCACATTTATGAAGAAGAACAAACATGTCCGAGAGGTAATTTGCCCCAGGACGGTGAGCAGCATTTAGATTAAATTCAGAAGCCCTGGAGAGGAGAGCAGACTGGAAGTATTTAAATCAGTTTCATATGTTCAATAAAAATCATATCACATGTCTAAAAGTTGAGGACCAGACCATGCATGACAGAGTTAAATCAATCTGGATTATCTCATATCACCTGGACCAAAAATATAGGAGATTTTTGATCATAAAAACTTAAAGTATTTTGCAAGCCGCCTGCTATTTGCGGTGTTGAAAGGCGAATAATATTTACCGTTATTTTTTGGGATGACATTTGAGGTGATTTTGTTTCTTCCATTTCTCTTATCTTCTACATCATCAGCATCATCATCATCATCGAGATCCTCCAGCTGAGCCAAAACAAGCTGAACTCCCAACAGCAAAACCAGCCAACTCACACACAGCCGGATCATCACTACAGTACGAGAGAGAGAGAGAGACAATATTAAGAATAGATAACAGTGTTTTGTTGTCACATTCAAAGTTTGCAATCAGTATTGGCTTTTCACTCTAAATATGAAAAAGTGGAATAGCACAGAAGTTATTTTCTCATGATGCTCGTGATTTTGACCCACACACTTAAGAAAAGGTTCTATATAGAACCTTAAAAGGTTCTATCAGCGCTACGTATATTTGGAACCCCTATACACTCTTAAAAAAAGGGTTCCTCTGTGTTCTATATAGAACCCTGGGGTTCCATACTTGGCCAATAGAACCTTTTACCAAAAAAAATGGTTCTATATAGAACCATTTTGGAGTTCCATACATGAAGCGGGGGATGGAACCATTTCTGGTTCTAAATAGAACCATTTCTTCTAAGAGTGCATACTGAACTCTCCAAACAGAATCATAAACAGCTAATGAGAGCAAAATGTGCACTTACTGTGTGAAGCAGCTCTGATTTCAGAACAGTACCGGCTTGAGAGGATCAGAAGCTCATGACAGACTTCACCGCCTCTTCTGTATGAGATTCACACGCAAGAAAAAGTTGCCATATGAAAGGACGGAGAATCCTTGGATATGTGTGAAGAGCGCATGGGTTTGCTGTGTGAAATGTGCATCAGCTTCATTCATGTATCTGCTGCCATCCAGAGGAACACTGATATCCAGAGCTCCTCCCACAAACATTTTTACATATAATTTAATATATTAGAATATATAAAATGCATGGCTGTGCATAAATGTAAACAAGACTGTTTTAATTTTTTCTTCAAAGCAAGTGGAGTTTAAAATAATTTCTATCTAGTATATTTTGGTAAAACATATCGATCTACTACTAATTAAATCAGCTATTTGAATGCACAGTCAAATCTCTTAATGATTTTGTATATGTAATAACTTCAAAAATCACGTCAACAGACTTATAAATGCTTAAAGGATTCATGGAGGATCTCCAGCAGGGATTGTTAATGTCCTGAAGTGTAGTGATATACAGCTACTGTATGTCAGCATGCTGTGTGGAAACACCACTGTACAGCCCTGGAACATCAGAGCATGTGGTGTTCAAAGCATGCCAGGCAGTAATAAAGCAATAAAAACTTTGAATCTGAGCGGAAACATAAATTCAGTTTTGAGCCAATGTTGACGGCAGGGCTTAAAAGAGTTGTTCACTTTTGAAAAAAATTTGCTGATGATTTACTCTCTCCATCGTGCCACTCTTTGAGTCGCCAGATCTTTACGTGGTTATTTCAGCAACCCAAAGCAGTTTTTATTTTACAAAAACAAATACAAACATATTTCTGAAACTGCTTCTCTGTTTCTTGCTGCTGGGCGTGATTATTTTCAGACAGAGCCACCATTGGAAAGTGTTATTGAACTAAGTTTAGTAACTCAGTTTTTTCCCCATAATCTGAATGCTACATAAATACTTGAGAAAAATGTATAAATTTGTTTTACAGTGTGGCATGAAGTCTGAAAAATCACTGATAGGGGAGACCGGGGACAGTTGCAACATGTCATTTATCTCCAATCAGAAACGAGCTAGAGTGATGACACTCACACTGCACATGCACGATTGGATTGCAGAGAAAAATCAAGGAGATTCCTGAGCTGCTCCAGGATTTATTGACAAAAAAATGTTTTTGAAATATGAAAGTATTTATTTTCTTGAGCTTTGTTTTTGTCATACTGTTTTGTCACACTTTTTATGTGATTCAATATGTTAACTTTAAGCTGTATGGTTAGCATGCATCAAGGTAGCCTTGTTTAGCTGGCACATGAGGTTTTATCATGGCTGACAGGAACGGGGACAGTTGCAACATGATAAAACAATCATGAACAATGCATAAATAATTAAACATAATATAAAATAGTTTTGCATGACAATAGGCTAAATAAAAGTTAATTGCATAACAAATTGTTCCATTCTTCCTATGTCACTAAAAGCCTACTGTATTTTATATCAGTTTGAATATTTGACATCTGCACATAAGGCCTATTCATATATATATATATATATATATATATATATATATATATATATATATATATATATATATATATATATTCTAATTTTGAAATCTTTATTTCGAACATGAAATAGAAAGTATATAAAAATATAAAACAATGTTTTTAAAACGGGAAAAAAACAAAACAAATGAGCAGCAAAAAAAAAAAAAATATATATATATATATATATATATATACATTACATATATATATATATATATATATATATATACACACTTCTTTGCTGTTGACATACTACGGAGGCGTATTGCATTGAAGAAAAAGAATCTACTCTGTTTTTCTGAATTAACGAGTTACTTTTTTTTATGAGAAAAAAATGCTCTGTTTTTTCTGAATTAATGAGTTCATTTTTCATGAGAAAAAATTTTTTTGCTCTGTTTTTCTGAATTAATGAGTTAATTTTTCAAGAGAAAAAAGTTTTTGCTCTGTTTTTCTGAATTAATGAGTTAATTTTTCATGAGAAAAAAATTAACGAGTTAATTCAGAAAAACAGAGCAAAAAAAATTCCTTGCAAAATTAACTTGTTAATTCAGAAAAACAGAGCAAAATATTTTTCTCATGAAAAATTAACTCATTAATTCAGAAAAATAGAGCAAAAAAATTTTTTCTCATGAAAAATTAACTTTTTTTTTCTTCAAGTGAATGCAATACGCCTCCGTAACATACTTCTATTACATGTGCGAAAAGGAATAGGAAGAAGTAAAACTTATATACTCCTACCCCCTAAATAAATCTATTATTGTCATCTAATCAAAGCTAATGAATAAATAACACTGTGATATTATTACAACTTACATTTTTGAGAATAATCATTTTGCTTAAAGTGACATAGATTGTATTTGTAACATATTGCAATTGTCCCCGGGCCTGGGGACTCCTTTCACTCAAATGCAAATTGTGAAAAATATAGATTCTGTTATTATCTTTAAAAGGTTTAGAGTGTAGCCTATGCTTATGCCAGCAGAGGGTAGCAGAACCACGTGTTACATTTATTTATTTTTTGACACACACACACACAATCACATTATTTACAATTTAGTAAAAAAGTTGTTCAAAACTAAGTTTCACAATAATAATACCTCAAGGAGAGTGAGTCTGTGCACTGAATCTATTGCAAATGAAGGCTATGAACTGATGCATTTCTTTCCAAATTCCCAAAATCATCTACCTGACCTATTTGCATTTCCCAACCAGCGCCTAAACATGGACACTATGTGAAACAAGAAAAAAATGGAATAAGTTGGAATATTGAGGAAAAATAAATTACCATCTTTGATTATACACTCTAAAAAATGCTGGGTTGTTTTAACCCAATTTTGGGTCAAATATGGACAAACTCAAACATTGGGTTAAAAACGTAATTTAAAAAATGTAACCCAATGGCTGGGTTTGTCCATATTTGACCCAAAATTGGGTTAAAACAACCCTGCATTTTTCTATGAGCACACAAATGAATCCATACAGAGAACTAGAGTCTCTGACACGCCTTTTGAAATAACATATGACATCTTTTTCTTCTCCTGACAATGTTAATCTCATTCCTGGAAAGGGCCGTGTTAAAGAATAGGGGAGGAACTGCCGGGTTTTGATGAATTCATTAAGACCAACAACAAAACAGACACTCATATTCTCTCAGCTGATTGGTGGATTCATTTCCCCCCTCCCTCTCCTCATTTTAAGTAGTGAATTAATAATATTGTCGACACAAGATGACAACAGGCACTGATCAAGATGTTTTGTGGATGTATTCATACTCATTTCTCACTGTCTGTTGTTGCCTCGTGTCGATCTCCTCGAGGGTCTCGGGGCCACAGGCTCCTCTAGCTGATGTATTAGTTGGCATATGCAAGCTATGAATTATCAAGGAAAAAGAGTCAATTATCCAGTCCTGAAAGAGAGCCGAGCCGCTGTGGCCTTAGGGCCTTCTGCATTTATAAAATCATTTCATGGAGAACAATGCTGAGGAGCCAAGGGACCCCAGACGGGTGGAGACGAGAGAGTGTCCGGGGACACACACACACACACACGTTGTGTTTTCATGACTTTCCATAGACATAATTATTATAATACTGTACAAACTGTCCCCTTACAATAACCCGACCCCTAAACTTACCCATCGCACAAAAAATTCTGCATTTTTACATTTTCAAAAAAAATTTAATTTATAAGATTTATAAGCTGTATTCCTCATGGGGACCAAAAAATGTTGACTTCGGATATTGCCATCTTTGTAACCTGGACCCCCCACACATACACACACACACACACACACACCATCTTCACCACCCAGAAGGCAGAAAGCACATTTTGAACTCCTCGATAAAAATCCATATTTCTAAACAGTGATTCTTCATAGAGATTTAAAGAAAGCTTCACACCCCACTGCTTTTTTTCTTATTTTCCCATTAAAAATGGAAATAGTTTCTGATTAACAGGGACAGACCATTACGCTCTCATAACCGAGACACGTTTCATTCCTTTTTGGTTTGATTTTTCCAGTCACGCTGCTTGACTTTGAGCTAATGTAGATCTGTTTTGTAAATAGAAATAAAATGTATTTCCCTCGTGATTAGCGCGTGACAGGACAAAATTGAGAGAGGTTTAATAAGGTGACTGTAATTTCACAATATTATTGTTTTTATTTCAGCCTTTAACCCAGCAAACAAATAAAAGACGTTTAATAGCTGTACAAACACAGATGTCTAGGCTAAAACGATGGACTTCAAAATTTGGACTGTCAGTG